>CM062820.1:270723225-271323225 GCA_031772625.1 Pinus tabuliformis
AAAAGATAAGTATCTTGTTCTTCATTTCTTTATGATTGATTTCCTCTATACATCTAGCTTTGTTTGTATTGCATACTTATTCTTTCTTTATATTTTCCTTGGTAGGAAATCTTGCAAAATACATAAGGACTATGGCTAGATTCAGAAGGAGACATCAAAAGAAAAGTCTTAAATAAAGGAAACTCTACAAGGTTTGTTAAAGAACAACTCAAGGTATGTTTTAGATTACAAGTTTTGTTGCAGATCTTCTTCATATAAGAAGGTATGATCCTTCTTCATTTGAAATTTGCTTTATATTACTAACGCTTTCATGTCTAGGGTTTGTTATAGAATCATTAGGATTCTATATCATTAGTGTGATTAATCTCTAGATTGAATCTACCCTTATCATTCTATCTACCTTTTGTTCATTTTTGGTAAAACCCTAATCTTTGAGGTTCACTATGAAAACCCTAGCCCTTTTTATGTTTAGGGTTTGATGATGTTTTGATGAAACCTTAGCCTACTTAGGGTTTGTTGATAAAGTCTAGAACATATAATGAAATCCTAATCTCTTGATGATTAAGGTTTGTTGATGAAAACCCTAACTTTTTAGGGTTTGTTGTAGATGTCTAGGTTATTTGATGAAACAATAGATTTTTAGGGTTTGTTAAATTAGAGTTTATGGCAAACCCTTGTTAATTAATATAAGATCATAGGAATGAAACCCTAGGTGCATGTGCTTCCATATGGTTGAAACCCTTGTTTGGTAGAGTTATTGTATATCTAATACTAAAAGCTTTTATCTAGCGTTTACGATA
The DNA here is from genome assembly GCA_031772625.1 of Pinus tabuliformis. NCBI lineage: Eukaryota > Viridiplantae > Streptophyta > Pinopsida > Pinales > Pinaceae > Pinus > Pinus tabuliformis. The sequence goes on from CM062820.1 coordinate 270,724,026, forward strand.
AAACCCTAGTGAAGGATTGTTATAAGAGTCTAGGGTATGAAAGATGTAACCCTTGTTTGTAAATCTAACTAGGTTTAGGTTTTGGATGTCTAAAATTCGATTTCTTGTTCAAAGGTGCTCCCATTGTGATGATATGCTAACATTGATAAAATTTATTTCATGCTCCTATATGTTTGTACTTGGTTGAACTTCTTGTTAAAGATTTGCAAGTACATAATATTTAAGATGTTGAAGATGTCTACCTATCTCATAATGACTTGATGAGCATGATGGAAATAAGGAGTTGTAAGTATCTTATTGACATTAAAATGATAAGATGACCTTGTGAAGTTAGAAAGAATGATGTTCTTGAAGAAATGAAGTTTTGAAAGGTCAAAATTCTCCAATGAAATAATGATGCAAAAGAACGAGTCTGTGTGACTGAACGAATAAGATAGTTAATGGACTTGGCCCCTAGTTGAGAAGGAACTTGGATAAAGAAAAGTGTATATCTCCCTAGTTGAGAGGGAGCTTGAAGAGAAATGAATCTCCTCCATAGTTTATGACATGATGAAAAGGCAATGAGGATGTTTGAGATTGAAGAATAGATGCAAGCACTATTGATGGTTATTCAAAGTTGACTTGAATGTTTTTGGAAAAAGTGTTGAAGTTGAGGTTGGTGCTGTTGAAGAAATTAAAGAAAGAAATTTCCATAGAGATAAGTTTGTATATTGTAATAACATGAAGCAACATCAGAATAATGAAGACCCCAAAGGTTTGTGCTAACATTTATATATTATAAGTTTATTACTAATTGAGGTTGTGATTGTACAGGTAGATCTCTCCATAAGAAGATTGAACATTTTAGAAGCATGCTTGGACTAGTGGAAATATTTGATTTAGTTTATAGGGAAAGATGAAGCATCTTGGATTGTGTGCCTATATAATGCTTGGGAGGACATTTGGTCGGCCTGTAATGATGTCCAAATCTTGAAGAGGGAGGGCATCATTGGTCTTGTGGAGCTCCAACCCTGGATATGATACCTAGATCCCTGTGGGTTGGTGTTAGAGCTGAACCCTGATGGTACCTATAGTGGCAGAAGCTTGGATAACACCTTAGTCCCAACCAATTAGATATCTTGGTCAAGTATCTAATCTTTAGCATTGTGTATGCAATGACTCTTCGTAAAACATATCATTTTGAGTTCATCCTTGTACTTATCCCTAGTTAAGAGGAAGTGTTGAAGAATGTAACTAGTGGCGGTCTTTATAATTGTATTTGAGCCATGATGTAATGTATTTGTCAAAAGAAATAAAAAGAATTATTTGTTTCTAGATCAAAAGCCTCCATTGTAGGCTTCTAGGGTTTATGTCATGAGTCCTAGTCCTTGTCATCATTTAATAGACCCTTCTTGGGCTTTGTGTATCAAGAAAGAAATGTATTTTTGTGTCAAAAGTGTCATTTGTGCCTCCTCCACCAAGTCGTCCTCATTAAGGACATTTAACCATAAAGAAGGACTATAAATAAGTAGCTACTCGACCTCATTTGGACAATCAATCAAGCAAGTCCGATCTACAGTTGCAAGAGGAAGAAAGAAGAGCGAAATACCTAGAGAAGAAGGAGACACTTGTCAAGCAAAAGCAAACCGTAATTCTCTCTCCTCTGCCACACATGCAAGTTTCTGGACTGTTGCAGGAGGCCTGAAATTCCAAGTCTACAGTAGGGCCGAAATCTGAGTTGTTGTAGGATTGAAGCAGTTTGACTAGGGTTGACTATTGAAGTTTGTTTATTCATCTTGGGAGGCTGACTTGGTGGATAGAAGGAGGTTCTTTGTCTAGGTCTAAGGTCTTGGTTTGTCTTAATTTGATTTGCATCTACTAGTGGAAGAGTTTGACTGCATTTTCCCCTTCATAGGGGTTTTGCCCTGGCTGAGTGATTATATCTAGTGTTATTGATATTCATGATTTTGATTTGATGATTGCTTGATGAGAAGAAGATAAAAGAAGAATATAAAGAAGGTTAATAAGAATACAAGAATATCACAAGTAATTGTCAACATAAGAAAATATTTTTGCCTTTTGATTTTCTAACACATATTACATTAATGGTCAATTATTCAGCCATCAACCATCTAGAATCATCTCTTCTTGTCTAGCCTTTGCCTCTACTTCGATTCTCTAGGGATATTAGTCAACATTGCCCAATTTTGATCAAACTTCCTAATCCAAGCCTTATAATATGGTAGAAAAAGCTTAACATGCCTGATCAACAATTTTGACTTGAGTGAAGAGTACATTTTTGCTAAGGCCATGACAAAGCAATTCAACAATCAATGCCACCAACATTGGGGTACATATAGGGCTCGATGCTCTTGATAAAATGTCAATCACATACCCTCATACATGATATAATCTAATGAAATGCCACAATTCCATTGATATTGAAATCCTGAAAACTATTAAGTCTACTGAATTTTGAATGGGATATGAAATTCTATTTTCTCCATATGAAGTTTGATGAGGTTGGAACCACTCTCAAACATCTTGAGTCATTTCATGGTAATGTTAAAAATTTAAGTAAAAGGATGAAAAAAAGATAAAGGAGAATGTCACTTTTATTTTAAGAATTCAACATTACCATTAGGGAGCATCTAGGAAGCATCAAGGGAGCACCTTGGGAGTGTCTGGGAAGCATGGTTCCTCACATAATGGTTCAAAATTTCCAAAAAAAAAGAAATGCCTCTTGGAACTGTGCGAGCAATTTCTGGAATCGTGGAAAACTGCAATTCACGCATGCGGAACTAAGACGAAATTTCAAATCGTCACAGTTCCAAATGTCCAGGAAGTGTGAATTTCAGCCAAAAGCGGGGGTTTGCTTGCAATTTGCCAGTTGATCCACACAGAACGCGAATATGCTCACAGAACCAAGGGGGACAGTTCCTGCAACTTTGATTAAGAACCTCCAACACCAAAAATTCACCATGCCTAGGAATTCGCACCAAGCCCTAGTTTGAGAACTTGGCCTTGAAGGAGCCAAATTAGGTTTAGAGAAAGTGAGATAAAATTTATGAGTTTGATCACCAACAAGGAGGCCAGTGCCTTGTCCCTTGGGAGAATGGAGTCCATGATTTGATTGGATGACCAAAGGGTTGTTAAGGAGAAAGAATTATTGATGCCCTAACACCAAAAACCCTAACAATTACCTATGCAATGGATTCAAGGAGATTTATGGGAGAGCTAATTAAAGTTCACCACTAAGATATTCATTCACATGTTATTCATGAGTAATGCATGCAATAATGATGTCTAGATACCATTCAATTGATTTTCAACAAATTAGGGCATAATAGTAAACCCTAGATTCATCATATTCCATACATTAGACATGAAAATAATTATTCAATAATAAACTTGCTTACAAGATAACATGCCATGAAATTCCATCCATTGATCCAAGACAATAGCTCCAAAGACAAACAATTTGCTCCAAATATCAAAATGCATTCATAGATCTTATTTACTCCACAAGACAAGAAGTTGAATTACACAAGAGGTCGAAATTCCAAGTGTGTGATGATTTGATACAAATGAGTATCCCTTCTATTTCTATGAGTTCAAATGCCTATTTTAGCCTAAAGCCCCCTAAAACGATAAAATAATGTCACAACTACAAGTTAGATCACAATTCGACCTAGTAGCCAAGACAAAACATAACACATGTGAGTCGTAGCACCAATTGTGTTGATGTCATCCATGTGTGAGCCTCTCTAGAGCATGCATTGAGGGCTTAGGGTGCCAAGTGATGTGTAGAGGACCTCTAAAATCGTCTCCTAAGGGTTGGTCCTTAGGTCTATGTCAAAATCTCACCATGGGCCCCAAATTGCATCTTGGGGGTCAAAGTGTGGTCTCATGGATCTCCAAATGGCATAGTGCTTGTCTCTTCTCCAACGTTCAAGGCTTCCAAGGTGGTGCTAGCCTCCCATGTCTCACAGGGTAAGACCATCCTCATCTAGGCCCTGGATCAACTTCTATCCCTCATAAAATTCTAAGGCTAGTTGGGGAGCATGCTGGGTAGGTGCATCATCCTGAAAATCATCAAATGTAAGGCAAAGTGCCAAAATGTTGTGGGTCTTGGAGGTTCCCAAGGGTGTATATGATGCTCTATTATTGCTTGGAGTCCCATGACTCTCAACGCCTCACCTATGGGTGTCAATATGCTCCTCTAGGATACTAGTACCAATTAAGGTGGCCAGGTCGTGGCTGTGAAACCACCTAACGATCACATCACAAAGTCTAGTGAAAGCAACAAATCATCAAGTACAATATTCATTTTTGCATCTAAGTGGATCAAGCTTGAAAGTGATGGGATATTTGACACTTCAAACAAGGTTCCCCTACCAATTTTGGTTCTTTGAACTTGCAATGTGTTACCACCCTAGGCAGGAGTGGCTAAAGGATGACCCTATTAGGTGTTTCCAAACCCGAAAGGGGAAGTGACATTTCCTCATTCCACCCTTCAATCAATAGGTGTTATGTGAATAATGATGGTAATGGAGGGAGAAGACTTCATGGCCAAGTGCCATGGTCAAAGGGACCAACATGGTGGGGTCCACATCCTGGGTGTATAGATGTGAAGAGGGAGCAATCATGGATGCATGAGTTGCCAACTCAGCCTTTGTTTTTCCACCCTTCTTGTGCACCTTTTACTTTTCTTAATTTTTTCTTTATATTACTGCTTGTAGCTCAAAGGGTTAGAGTTGCTTTGTATGATGTATAGCAGTTATTACCCCCTTAATGATGAGGAAGTTCATTGCCCATCAAGGGATAGGACATGCAAGGGTTCCTTTTTATCAATGTATAGGAGCAATATGGTGCTCAAGAATCAGGTGGTGGCCATGAAGGGTGAGGTAGAGCTCATGTTAGGCTTTTGCCCACGTGCTAATGTGTATGTCTTGGATATCCTTGCATTTTGATATTCTTTCTTTATTTTTCTTATGGCCAATAGATGCTTTTTCCTTTTCTTTTCGCTAGTATAGGGATGTGTGGGTGCAAAATCCCAAAGAACCAATGGTTAGTTGAACCCGAAGAATGGAGGTGGAATATAGGGCTTGTAATGTAAGATGGAAAGTGGTATGGAACGGGGGTAGATGGAACACGCTATCTCAATCAAGACTTCCCAACTAGTGCCCCTCCTATACCCATTAGGCCATTAGGGAAGGTCCCATTGGCCTAGGATTGAAGATTAAACCCCCCATTTTAAGGTGAGGGAACAAGATCACAGTCAAAACCCCTCCTTCTTCTAGGTAACCCCATAATCCATGCAAAAAGCACAAATACAAACAAGCATAAGCACCCGATTGCAAAATGAATAAAGTACTTTTTGATCGGAAGCCCACCTCCGTTCATGTGCTCGTGTGAGGTGGGTGAGAAGACATGATTGATGCAGGTGGTTGAGATATGAATGGCATATCATCTTCGGGTAGTGGTGGCTGCAGGGGCTATTGTCTAGCTGGCTGGAAGAGATGATGGGAGAAAAATTTTCTCCTATGGGGTCACCCACTTTTGGTGGGTAGCACTCCTCACTTATCATTGGTCTTAAAAGGGAAAGCTAACAAAGGAAGAGTTGTGATTGCAACTCTACAAATTGGTAAAGTAAATGTTAACTTCAGGTATGTTCTATGCTGAGAGCAAATTTACTTCAATTTTCCATATTAGCTCAATATCAATTCCAGATTAACAATCACATTTAGCATGATAGTAAAATGCAGATAGAACATAACCATAAATTGCATAAAACAAGCCAAGACAAGAGGACATAATATGTGGTGCCAACCAGGGACAAACCCCAATGTGGGGGAACCCTTCATCAATTCTTCTTATGTTCTTCAATAGTTCAGCAGAGAGAGAGACAGTACATATACATCATAATTCAACATTTTGACTTATCAAAATAAGAGCAGAGATCTTCTCTATGAAGATAACACATGAGGCAGTTGATCTGAACTCGGGTGAAGTCATATTGCTTCAACTGATCCTTCAAGGTGACTCCATCACCATGCTGCACCCATCACTCGCTGCACTCAATCACTATGCTGCTCCCATCACTGAGTTGTACCTCATCATTGCACTACAATACATCATCATCATGCTGCTGCAATATATACTTGTTGTTGTTATACATCCATGCCCATCATCACTATGTTGCACCTCAGTGTGTTGCATCAACCATACTGAAACTATCGTCGTGTTTCATTCTTGTTCTAACTAATCCTCAACATAGATATTAACCCATGATAGTAGCTCTCTCCATCTGATAGGCAATCCTGAGAATAGCCTTGTTGTTGGCTATGGCTTGCGACCTACCCTAGCAACAAGACAAACCTTCAGTCCTGTATCAACCAGCCTCCAAGCATCATAAGAACTTAACACAGTTGTCAGCCCTTTCAAACAAGTGTCACCAAAATGTGACCACTGTAACAGCACCGAAATTCTTATCACAGTATTCCGAGTTCCCACATGACGAAATACATGTTCACCACAAGCCATCTGAACTCGTATTGTACATCAAACATCTCACTGTAGTTTATCCGCTTATCACTGTATTAGATCAGAGATGAATTCAAGCTTGTGTTCACTGATATTAGCCCTAAACAAAACTTTGTGGTCCTTTATCTTTCCGGTGATTACACTGACCTCTTCCACTATCCATCTGAGATCATAGATTGAGACAGTGTGCTTGAGACACCTTATTACAGCGAATAAGGGTTTCTTGAATCACTCTTCACAGTGGATAGAGGTCACCTTTTGAACAACAATTAAGGCTACAGGACAACACTTGAATCACATCTTTGAGGACCGTTTCTTACTGCGGATTAGGAGTTCTTTTATGCTCCCTTTAACTGTGACTAGTTGTGCGCGTAAGCCTTCCCTTGTCTGTGGATAGGGCTTCCTTGACAACGGATAGAAGTGTCCCATAGACTGCGGATTAGAGAACCCTTTTAGGCTGTGCATTGTAGCTTACTAGACAGCGTTTAGGGCTAGGGTTCTTCTCCAGGATAACGGCCAGATCTCTGCGGCTAAGGTTCTTCCTTACTGCGGCTAGGGTCTCCCTTTTGGACTGCGGTTTAGCTGTGAATAAAGAAATTCTTCCTCTGTGGCTATGACCCCTTCAGGACAGCGTATTAGACTTCTTCATAGGCTATGTTAGGGCTTCTCCACAGGACAGCATTAGAGCTTCTTTGTGGCTGAGATAAGGGTTGTCCTCCATGACAGTGTAGAGCCTTCTCCATCACAACTTCTAGGGCAGCGTATAACTTAGGGCACTCTCTCTAGATCCCATCTTCATCAAACCCAAAACAGAATGAAGAGAGATCACAAGAGTGTGTGTGACAAATGACTTAAAGTCCTCTTCTATTTATACTAAAACGTGGAGGATAAGTGGGGGCAATTTGGTTGCTGGCCGACCTTGACGAATTGTCCCATAACACAAATAAATTCATATCTCCATGAATATATGTCGGAATCGGATGATCTTTCCTACACCTCTCGACGAGAGGAATCCAAGAAAAATATCAGCTATCATGAATAAGTAGACCCACATGGATTTTGGCCCTAGTTGCCAATTTTAACAGTAAAAGACAAAGGTAACCCTCACTCTTCAACCATCTCATATTTCAAATTATAACAACCCTTTTCCTTTTTAATTCTCTACTAGCTTGTTATAAATTTCTCATATTTTATGGCGAATAATAGTTGGAGAAAAAAGAGCATAAATTTAGATCTTAACCAAGGAATTGATATATTTGTTTTCTTGAGCATATTTTTTTGTATCTTACACATGCATATCAAGTTTATTTGTGCATATCCCCTAAAACTGTAATTGTAGCAGACTTTCTTACTACAGATTTTCAACTTTACGAGGTTCATTTTATCAAGTACGTACCTTATTTCATCGTGTATTAGCTACAAATTTGTTTTCAATAAATTTTATATTTTATTTGTAACTGAAAAAATTAGTTTCCAGCCTCTAAAAGTTTATCCATTCGCTAGAATAATTTTCTAGGTTGTGTACACGGGGGTGTTGACCCCAAGACCTCATAAAGTGAATTTTCAGCTTGTTGGAGATTTAATTTATTGCAGGTCTAAAGGCTTAGAAATGGTCTAAATAGACCAATCTTCTCCCTTCTAGCCTTCCCACCCCTAAATCTAATATCTAGAAGTATTTAGGCACTTTTGGATGAATTCTCAAGGGTTTACCTTTTTTTTGCATATTTTACAAAAATTAAAATTTACAAACATGTGAAAATAGCACAGCAAGTTGTTTTACACAGCAACCCCCCTGACCAAGTGTTTACTCATAAAATTATTTACATTTTTGGATAGTATATTTTTCGTACATGAAATTTGACAACTCACCACATCTTGTTAGTATTTGATGTATGCCTGTTGGTTTAGTTTATTTTATGCAGATTTTACACAGTAAATCAGCAAGACAGTTTTACAAACTCCTCCACTTCAACCATTTGGTGCCATTACAAGGCACCGGTCTTTTATTTGTTTGCTGGAGTCATCCTAGGGAAGTCTTTCCGTAGCCTTTTTATAGGAGTTGGGCTTAAAGAGTGGGGACTTAGGCAAAGGTGACAGTGGGCCTTTGTCCTCTGTGTGTTAGCCTAGCAATATTGTACAGATCTTCAACAATCCTGCTAACAAGAGCGGTAACAAGACCCTTAATCATCAATTCATACCAAGGCCACCATTGGGGCTTTACCTTGCCTTCAAGAAATTCCTTGTTTCCAAGACTTAGGACCAGCACCTTTATGGTGAGTTAGTTAAGTACATTAATCTGAATGCCACATTGCTCCTCTAAACCAATGATAGGCTTAGGATTAGTACAGGGTTTCCCCTCTTGGCTTGGAATTCTCAAGTCTAAAGAGTGGAGTGAGTCACTAAGTGACAAACAGTAACCAGTTGATAGTATCCTTAGGGCTTCCCCCTTAATGAGGTTAGGCCTTTTCCTCTAGGGAGTGTCTAAGAGATAACAAGGAGTGCAGTCCTGATGTGTTTCTTAATGTGCAAGATTCTCATCTCACATATCACATCAATGAAGAATTATTGAAAGATTCATTGCTAGAGATTGTTGGCAAATAACAAAGCATATCCTAAGCAATAAAAATTGTTTTCATATCGTCAAGAATGCATAAACCTAGGAACACTCAACCTTGTTATTGTCTTATCCCCGTAAGAACTATTTGCCTAACCTACAAGATTGCTGGTCTATAGTGATGCCCTACAAATGGCATTTTGATTTCATGAGCTGGATTTTTCTATACACAAAGTTATTGCTTATCTTTAAGCATCTTTAAACATGCATCTGTACCCATCTACATGTCAAAGAATTTAAAACCCTAAAACACAAATGTGCTGCTAAAGATACAACAATTAGATTTTCCATTTATCATCCCACTACCTTTTGAGATTCAAAGCCAAGTGCTAGAATCTACAGCCTTCACACATATACGAACAACTATTTAATTTATGTACAAAGCAGGGACATCTTAAAAATCATAAATTTTCCACATACATGCTAGTATCATCTCTGAAATGGTTCTTTATCCCATAAAATAGTCCAATATAGACCCACATACATGCTAGTAACATCTCTGAAATGGCTTATTTATCCCCTAAAACAGTCCAATATAGACCCTCACTTTGAGATAGGAAACGTTATCAATCCAAGAACATTAAAGAACCAAGTAAAATGCAAAGGTTAATATTGCTCACAGGGATAGAGACTTTTCAAAATATAAGCAATACCAAGTGTTAGGAAGAGAGAAATTACGTGAAGTAAGGGGGGTAATTGAAGAAATCTGGTAGCTTCAAATCCGCCATTTGTTTTTACTGGTTAAGAAACCAGCTCGTGCCGCTTTTATTGTGTCTATTAGTGAACTTATAAAACTCCTGAACCAGAAAGCATTGACCTGTTCCAAGTCATTTGTGAAACTTAGAGAAGAGTTTAAGGAACTTATCTAATAAGAGAAAAAGTTCTTGATTTCTAAATTCACTGATACCAAACTTCACAACCCACATGCTTTCTCAAAATAAATAATAAGCATTTTCCCAAATTCTAAAACTTTGAAAACTTGAAAGATTTCTGAAAGAATCGATATCATGTTTTATTGAAAAACAACTTCTTGTATTTTAAATTTTAATGACAAAACGAGATAATGGAAAAAATAGAGCAAACAAAGGCACGATAGCTTCGTGGGGAAGCTCATTTTCAATTCTATCTATCTCCTATCTCATTCTGTTCCTAACAAGAAAATTTAGCTTATTCAAACTGTCTAGCAATTGTAACATGCAAAAACACTATGTTTTTTTAGGAATTTTTGATACCTTCCCTATCTTTGACTATTCTTTTGCTAAAATAGGCAGTTGGAAAGTTGAATCAATAGGTGATAATAACAATATAGCAAAAAAATTATTGACATAGTAACATTGCTATCAATGGTTCACCAATCTTGTAACACAGCGGTTTCGCTTTCTCTCATTTTAGCTTATGCTTGCTTACTAATGATTATATAATATATTCAAAGCGATACAACCATGACTTCATAGAGGAATGTGCCATGTGTTTATTAGAATCTACACAACTTGTTCTGTGTTAAAATTTGGAATAAAAATGCCACAAGGAAAGTAGCATCGCCATGCAGATTGCACACCGTCACATAAAGACATCCGATGTATACTGAAGAAACCCTTGTGGGGTAGAAAACTCCACTATAAACACTCACACTAACAACTACTTACAGGCTAACTATCACCACCTTCCTACACAAAAAATAGGCTTCATCAACACCCTTGCAACCAATGCTATTAGAATTTCTAATAAGAACACTTGAATCAGGAAATGAACATCTCTCTAATGTGTTCAAAAAGAAGAGCTACAACAAGACACGGCAAAAAGGCCAAAAAGAAGGCCTAGCATAACAATCATAATAAGCATCCAGAAAGGTGAAAGTTAAAATAATGTGTTACTTCATATCCAAGGAACTACTAATAATATCGTGATAATCCTTAAAAGAAAGCATATAAACATAGCCTTCACCCCTATTTAACACCTTAAGAAACACACTCAACACAACTAAGTATCCTACAGATCTGAGGCAGCAAAGAGGTGTTTACTTGATTCCTTGTGGAAGTGGAAAAATGTATATCGAAAAAAATGATTGTTCTATGAAAATATGATTGAAAGAGCATGGTGCAAATACCCTACAAATTCATTAAAAAATCTGCATTTGCCAAGCATTCTCTAAAATATAAACATCATATAAGCTTAAAGAGTGCTAGGATTGTCACAAAAGTGGATCACTAGAGCAAAAGACACATAAGAGAAGTGGTAGAAATTGAGAAATTTCCTAACAAACTAAACGATGATGATGTCTTAAAATTGAGCAAGGTTAGGAAGTCACTAATTAACTTTCTTATAAATACCACACCACAAAATCCTTGTTGACAAGGGTTGAGCATGTTATCACAAAATCTGGCACCTTAGTGCAAACCCTCAGTAAGTACTCTAGAAGAAGGGCAGCAATGGGATTATTCATGACTATCACCTTAGCACTTGTTCCCTTGTTATGGTATCGTTGGATATCATCTCCACGAGGGAGGCTTCCCAGTAGATCTTAGAGATTACATAACCCAAATCTCCCAAGTTAAATACCTTCTAAGGGTTCTACTAATAAAATCACCCAAAGATAATGTTCAAAAAGTAAGGCTATGTGTGAGATTAGAAATAATTCCAAGGTAATGAGTTCAAAGGACCCTGTGACTAAATCTAGAGGACTCAAATAGTACTCGAGAGGCTCAAATAGGCTCCCAAACACATGATACATTTAGATTGCCAATTGTTGTTATGAATTATGGTTTCTAGCAGCACAATTTACAACGTGAAAAAATTACAACACCAACACATGTTGATTTTTGGGAAGTTGTGGTCGGTATTCCCCAGCTACACAGGTCGTCCAAATTAATAGAAATAAATTATTATTTATGAGCTCATGTAGGCTCTAGAAAGTTAGGTCAGCCCCACCATGCGAATGGGTGTGACCCTTGGTCAAAAACCCACCTTCTTTGACCACTATATATACAATGTACACATTCAACCTCCTTCATTTGGCATCAATTTAGATCATCACAAAAACATCTATTCTTTTGTTCACACGTGCGAAGGAGAAGGAGAAGAAGACCAAAGTCTGATTAAAAGTTTGACCAACGTTGACCAAAGTTTTTCTGAGGTCTGTTTTGCTAATTTTTCTTAGGGCCAGATTGTTCTTTGTTGTAGATAATTGCATTTTAAACTTTTCAACATTTACATATCACATTCACCCCATAACATCTTAACATTATAAGCAATTATGTAGAAAGAAAAATAACATCAATATTGTAGCAGAACATAAAGGAACAACAAAAGAAAAGCATGCACAAAGGGGACACTGGGATTTCGGTCATAGACCAGGGAAAAAACCCACAAGAGGGAAAACCCATCCAAATTCTTCTTCTATTAGATATTCATCAATTGTTCAGTTGAGATACAAAGTATATCCATAGTGAGATACATCATTACAACAGGCCTCCTAGGGCCAATCCAAGTCAGTTCACAACTCCGTTTATGAATTGACTTCCGATAACCAAATGAGTCCAAGAAAGCTTCTACCATATCACATTTTCCATCCATCATGTAAACACGGTCATCAAGAGTTAGGTCATTGTATCATGTGAATCATAGGAACATGTAACTTTAGGTCACTGTCATATAAAGTTGTTGTCTCTGTTACGTCAGACAAAGTCACAAATACTGCCATTGTTATAAATATACATCAAAAGAACATATGCCTCAAGGGTGTTGTCATCGACTTATATCTAAGTCAATGTTATATTGTTCCTTATCTCTATGATCATCATTAACCATTATACTACCTTTCATCACTCTACAAGCCTCATTAAAAATGTAATGTAGATCATACCATAGAGTGAGTCATTATAGTCAATGCGGGCACTATATATATGAACCAATCCACAAAGCGAGTAATACCTCAAAGTGAGCCATATGTAAGCCATTGTATAGTTGAGTCGTATCAATCAATGTAACCACACATATATATCGATGAAATGAATCACAGATCACTATATAAACAAATGCAATGCCACTGAAGTTTGAGCGATGCCAGGGATGGGCCATGAGATATCACTATAACAATTCCACTATGTATTTATGCCACTGCAATTTGTTGTGATGACATTCTTTCAATACAGAGATTATTGCAAATGTGTGTGAGAGAAACTGTGTGGATGTGAGAGCCATAGTGTATGTGAAAACCATGCGAGGGCCATAGTGATGCCACTATTAATGATTCACGTCAATTCAGAGCCATATGATGCCGGTATTTTAATTCGAGCCACAAAGATCCAAAAGTGTGCCACTGTAACAATGCGAGAGAGCAAGCCACGGGGATACCAAAGTGAACAACTAAGAAACTGAGAGCCACTATAATTGAGCTATAGAGATGCAATACCGAACCACAGTGATTTTCAATCTTCTCTGCAAATGATTACGAGCCAGAGAAGGTTGTAATCTCTCTCTGCAAAAGATTACAAGCCAGAGAGTAATGTCAATGAGCCATTGTTACAAAGGGAGCCTCAAGCCATGCAATCACAAACGAGCCACCAACTCGCAAAGCAATGCCACTGAAGAATATGAATGATCCATTGCAGACCTTAAAGCAAGCCACTTTGATCATGAGAGAGATGTGAGCTAGGATAAAATGTATCAAGCCTTAGAGCGCATTGAATTTATGTCTCCTAGAAGAGAATCATGGCCAATATATAGTTGATTTCATGAATGAAGGGACACCATCTGATCAGGCTGACTTCAAATTTTGGAGGGAAAGATTAACAATTCAAATATGCTTGTAAAATATATTTTCCATAAGCCTTAAAGATAAGTTACCCATATTAATTTTGTGCCATTAAATAATAACATTTCCTTCTTTTTGGGATGGATGGGCTTCATTTGGATTGATTTTTTCCTTGGGGGAGTTGGGTTTCTCTTCAGGGAAATCCATCCCGAAGTTGCCTAATTTTAACACTCCCTCTCAGTTAGGGAGGAATTTCCATTTGTATCATAAATCTCATCTTGGATGTACAAATCTCAATATAAGAAGGCAGATAGTTACATCATCAGTGTATCTAGACTCATCTCATAGAAGAAGAAGAATCCACAATCAATGGTGGGGGAGATTGATCCTCCAAACCCAACTAGTCTCCAGGTCAAATCCCATGACCTTCATCTCAGTTATATCAATAGGACAACCATCTCATCACATCTCGTCTCAACTTGTTTCCTTTGATCATCAGTTGAACAATGATGTCTTAGTCTAAAGAAGAAAAATCATCATAGGGGAGCTTCAGCTACTACCCTATATCCAATGACAATAGGCGAGATACAACTTACAGGTCAAGGATCACAACCATCCTATTGTTCTAATGACAACAGGCGAGATACCACTTGCCATAAGAGGTAAGGATCACATCCATCCTGTCGTCCAATGACAATGGGCAAGATACAACTTACCAAGCAAGGATCACAACCATCTTACTGTCTAGCAACAATCGACGAGATACCACTTGTCATGAGAGGTAACGATCACATCCATCCCAATGTTCGTTGATCTTCCCACCTTGACCCTCAAGAGTCAAGTGGTGGAACACCAAGCATCCTAGACTTAGGGAGCTCAATTTACCAAATGCATTCGTCATGGGTAAAGCTACTCCAACCTAAGACTCTTCCCTACTCATTGGCCAGATGAGTGGTACTATTGGGGTATACTCTGTCAATTCCAAAACATGATAGGGGGAGATACCCAACTTGCCATAAATGACAAGGATCACTCACACCCTATAGTGACAATAGGTGAGATACTACTTACTACAAAGGGTAAGGATCACAACCATCCTATTGTCAAGAGATCTTTCAACCTCAGGAGCTCTTTGACTCCATTCATCTCCCTAGGAGCTCAAATGGGAAGGGGAAGAGCATAGCTCAGTGTTCTCGATCAGTCATGACCCCTTTATTTCATTAGTGCCTTCACTAGGCTTATGGTTATTAATCTTGGCCATAGTGCATGACACCTAGAGAATATTGGGTCAACCACAAGCTCACATGCTACAACAAGGATACAATTGTTTGCTTGCTCATCAATCAAAATGTGATGGAGTCCCATTGCTCCTTTCTGCACCATATCCCGAATATAGTGATATCAAATCTCAATGTGCTTGAACCTGTCATGGAACACAGGATTTTCTGCATGTCGGAACCCATAATATGTCACAGTATATCATAGTCATGCCCAGCATATGCTCAAATAGTTCTCCAAAGAGCTTTCTCAACCATACTATTTCGCAGCCAACCGTGCTAATAATAATGCACACTAACTCTCAAAGCAACAAATTTCTACACCAAAAAAATCATCCAGGGAACCAGGGCAGACCCAAGACGGCACTCGGATGTGCTCTTCTAGTCAACAAAATTTTCAGCATCAATGTATCCACAAAGTCTCAAGTATCTAGCAGTGTGTCTCAGTTCATGAATGACTGCATTGTCTAGGTATCCCAACACCATCTATGCAACATTCTAATATACATATCCAGGCTTTGTATGGCTCAAAGAACATACTGCAAATCAAGAATCCATCTAGTTGTCGGCTCATCATGGGATTCATCAAAACTATATCTGAAGAGGAGGCTCTCTAGGCTACTTCAGTGTAAACCATCTCTGACAGCATGCTTCCCATGACAGGAAGTCCTTATCATCTCTCTTTTACACTTCTAGTCTTAGGAAGCGGTTCATTAAGGGTTAACTCCCTTTGGCACTGAATGCTGAAATAATCTTAATCTCTGAATTCAGGCTTCTTTGATCCATAATGAATTACGAAAAGTCTTTCGGTAGAAATCACATAACAAAATTTTTTGGCCGAAGCGTTTCGAACCAACCAATGTGGTTCATCGTCTCATCAGAAATAATTTGTTATCTTATAAAACCAAATGCCAAATGCAAACCTTCAATAAGAGAGACCGAAGGTCACATCAAATGTTCATCGTTCCAAGCCTGCCAAGCCCAGGGAACCTGCTAGAGTCAAGGTGGGGCTTTCTTTAATCTGCAATCATGAGTCCTCTACTCATGCACCTCAAAGTTCTGCAAATATGTTTCTTCCTTAAGTACATCATAGAGGAAGCTCACTTCACATACATCTAAGGCATCAAGCAACAGGAGCTAGGATAGCCTTCTTTCTCTAAGAGCATATTTCTTATCATAGTTTGAACCATATTGCGGAAGCATCAAACACTGCTACATCTTGTCATTTAGAATGGTCCTTATACAATTCTCAGCATCTCCTTATCTTAGTATATCATATTGTTACATGACGGTCTACTCCCTTTGAATAGGAAGCCTCTTCAATCACAGTCATCAACCTAGGAGACTGCAATCCTTCCACTAAATCCTGCAACCCTTCTTGCTTGACAAATTTGCCCTCCCCAATGTAATTTCTCTTTCAAAAATTCTCTTGTCAAATTGAGAATGCTTTCCTTCTTTCCATAGTCTCTTATTCCTCTTATAATAAAGTTTGTTTCCCTATCTTTTTTGTCTCTGTGTTCTCTTTCTTGTGCTCTACAAGCACTTACATCTTCTTTTTCCTCCACCCTTATGTAACCATTAGTGTCCTCAGCTTTGGTTTTTATTTCTTTTGGAATGTTTGTCCTCTTGATCTCTTTTGCCTTTTTTTTCGAAAATGACTACCTGTTGAGATATTTGTGAATCCACCTGAGTTGCTTTAGAGATTATCACTTCCTTGTTTGCTGCCATTGATTCTTTCATGGTTTGCCATGTTGTCTTCATGTTTTCCCATTCTTGTTTTCCTGTCTCTAAAGCCTCTTGTAGCATTGTTACTTGCTCTTTTAGAATCCTATTACCTTCCATTAAAGATCGATTTGCAAGTGTAATCTCTGAAATTTTGTGGTCCCTTTCCTGTTCTTTGGTTTCCAAAATTTCCAGCCTTGCCCTGGCCTTCATCAGTTCCTGGACATAGAGATCTGATGACCAAGTAAGAGGTGTAGATGTGGGACTATAAATGATTGACTCTTTTATTTTTGATGCTCTTATTTTTGCTGCTCTTATTTGTTTGCTTTTTCTGTGACTGTTTTCTTCTTCTTTGTTTCCATTTAAAGCAAGCAAGTTTGCGCTTTAAAATGCCCCAATATTGTTTTGCATTTACCCAAATCCCCTTCCCTGTTTTGTTTGCTGAAGCAATTTTGGCTTGGCCTAAGTGATTTGTTTCCACAAAATCTGAGATTTCCTTGCCATTGTTTTCAGTGTTGCCATTGTTTTCCATTTTGGGATGTAAATTTAAGTGAAGGTTCGCCGGAATAAGGGGCACTGATACTGAAATTTAACTTCAATGTATAGTATTTTGAAGCTGGGACTTTAATACTTTGCACTTGTGAACTGTATATATTCGTTGAAGACGTTTGTGCTGAAAACCCTAGTGTCTTCTTCTCTGTAGGTAAGTGTTGCTCTGTAGGGAAGTGTTGTATTCTCTGTATTATTCTTTGATAACTTATGAACTAATGAAGTCTGTCTGTATATATCCGTTGAAGTCGTTTGCGCTGAAAACCCTGGCGTATTCTTCTTTGTATTCTCTGCAGGGAAGTGTGGAACTTAGAAATGCAAGAGCCTAATAGTTGGACCCTCTACCAAAGGCTTTTATGATGCAGAACAAAATGCTCTGAACAGTCGCTTGCAACCGCCACAGTGCGAAAGGAGGGGAAGGAGGAAGGAGTGACCAACTGTTGTATATAGATTCAACTGAGATTCAAGCTCTGTTGATAACTTGTGAACTAATAAAGCGTGTCTGTATATATCCGTTGAAGTCGTTTGCTAAAAAAACCCTGGAGTATTCTTCTCTGTATTCTCTGAAATATTATACTATTGTTTCACAGTTTACTATTCTCTATAAGGGGTGAAAAAATCGAGATAGAGAAGAATACCTGTGATGGAGAGAATGCATGTGCAATTGATGGAGAACTCACAGAATGCTTAGTCTCGGAATGGTTGTGTTTTTACAGTAACACGCTCATAAAACGAGCCAGTAAGATAGTTTTTGTAGCTTCTATAGTTTCTGCGAGCTTCTGTAGTTTCTGTAGAAGTGCCCTTTTGAATGATTTCATTTAATGTTTGATATTTTAACGCCAATGCAACCGTATTTATAAAATGTCACTATTAAAGCACATTAAATAAAATATGTACTAAGTCTTAGTGTCAATGATAACCAAGATATTTAAAGGGTGGTATCAATGTATAAATACTCGAGAAACATTTCCAAAACATAACATTAGCATTTTGAGTGGCATGCAAATTTATTCAAATGTTTAATATAAAATTAAATTTTACGGATTGATTTAAAATTATGTTCATGGAAAGATAAATGTTACCTGCGCTGAAAGCAAAACGAAAACCCTCAAAACCCTACTCGCTATTACATGCCCTGTGCTCTAGAAAGCTTGTGGCGGGTATTGTTTAATGCTCAGATCATGATTTCCTTGGATGCTGATAAAAAATTAGCACCAATACCCAACCCTACTTCTCACATTGACTTTAATGTGCTTGACAGCATACCTACAGCAAGGAAATTTATGACAAAGGCGTCCCTGGATGAGTCGTGATGCACTTGGCCCTGTCAATCTTCACACGGGGTTTCTACTGTGAGCTTAAGATAAATGTGGTCGAAAACACAACGAAGAGAGTCAATCCGCGAGAGGGTCCCTTCACGCAGAGAATGACTTCCTGCATGCAATGAGAATGGATGAGCCGGCTCACAGAATTCCTGCGTGGGGTTCTGTTCAGTCTAAAGAGAGGTGCCGCGGGGTGGGCTCTGACCAGTGAGTGGGGAGCAGCCGAATTTTTCTTTTCGATTTTTTAATGGATATCCGAGACAAACTCCATGCGAGCTTCCGTCTATCCTTGGCCTCAAATATACCGGCTCTTTTCTCGGCCTTGGCCTTGGTGCGAATGATTCCACTTACAAGAAATAATTGAATCCTTTTGCTGTTTGGAATCCAAAGTTGAACATCAATGAATTTATATAATATATTTAATAATAAATAAAATGAATTTATATAATATATTTAATAATAAATAATATAAAGGTTAATTCCACTGACATGAAATAATTGAATCCCTTCGCTGTTTGTAATCCGAAGTTGAACATTAATGAATTTATATAATAAATTTAATATTTAATAATAAATAATATAAAGGTTATAGTGTTGATTGGGGTTATCCATCCGGGTGGTTGGTTAGAACGCTCTTATTTCCTTACCAAGGTTCAATTCTATGCCAAGGTTCAATTCTATGCCAGTGACATGAAATATTGTTGTAATGACTAAGTATAATAGTTAGAGAACTATTCTTGAAGTGAACTTGTTGATTTTTTACTTGAGAAACTTATTGAATCCACGATTAGATAAGAGTATGCAAACACAAATCTTACAAGTGCAAACAACACTACTAACTAGAATTGTTAACTAGATCTATGTTAATCTTCTGCATTATAGTATTTGATCTCGCATGTTCTACATAGCTTTAGACTTGAGAGCAGAAAATGCCATTAGATAAGCGGGTGGGTAATTTGCCACACTGGTAATGCTGGAGTCAAAGCCTGAGCAAAACCCCAATTCAAAACTAGATAGCAAGAGTCAGAGTTTGAGTCACCGCACGAGCTAGAACTAAAGCGACCCCAAGTTAAATCCCTTGAAGATGAGGATGAAAGGAGTTGTTCGATTCCATCAACCTTGAGGAGGAAAGCCTGATGTGTAATTAAAATATAGTAAGGGAGATCGAAGATGAACCCTCGCCCCGTCGAATGAAGAAATTACACACTATATCTAATTATATTGTGTGTGGAGAAAAGGGGCAGCGAGATGTCTATGTCCATGTGGAGACTTAGGAGCAGATATCATTTGTCAGGTAGGAATCTGTGTTGAGTCTGCTCTGCTACGCAATTGCAAATAGAATTTCAAATTCTCCTCTATTACGACTCAATGGAAGGAGAAATCTCCATCTGTCGTCATGATTTTTCCTCTTTTAACAAAGGTTTTTTTAAGGGGTAAGTTCTGGTGTCTACGGTGGTAGATGCTTGTGTTTCTTCCGACCAACATCAACCATGAACCAACCAATAATAACATAAACAACATTCACAAAATTGCACAGAACGTCACAACGCTGCAGAGTATCGAATAACAAACCATAAACTATATTGTATCCATCTAACAAACAAAACCCTAGAAGCACATGCCCATGACTTTTGCAAAGATCTAAACCCAAAGCTAAACAAAAAGACTACATTTGCGGCTTGAGGTCATTCGCCAATCAAAACTAGAAACAATAACACTTTTAAGTGAGCCACAAAGCTAGACCTTACAAAAATCAACAAACTCTAAATGGCAGAACGAGGGCAAAAACCAATTGACAATGGAAACTGAGGGATAGATATGAAAACTGTTAATGAAAATAAAAGAGAGAAACCCAGGTACCCAATGCTCAAGACCTCCTCCTCCCTCACTCTCGCGCCGAAGGCCTTCCAAACACACCTCAATAAGGAAAATAAAAATAAAAATAAAAATATTTCGAAAACACTCTCGAATCTGAACCAAGAAAGGGCCTTGGAGTGAGTGGAATTGGAAGCAAGCAAGACATCGGCAGGAGAAGGAAGGGTCGTATATAGCATCTATTGCTCCTTATCTTCAAGCCCGCCTGACTTACTAACAACTTACATATAATAATAATAGAAGGAGTTATCTCTTTATATACCTTATTAACAAATAAGATACTATCTCTTTCCTAACTAGCCCGCTTTATGTCTTCCCCATGAAGTGGTTATTCATTATGTACCCTGTTCTCTTTCCCACGTGCGAAGGAAGATTTGGTGATTTTAGACAATTCCTTCATTTTGTGATCCCGTTTCCCAAAAGGAAATGGGCATCCGGAAGGCCTAACTGACCATACAAAGGGAGGGAGGGGTGGTAAATGAACGAATTGAGGGTGGTGTACCTAAAAAGAAGTTCATATGCTACGTAGGATGGATTCATTGTGCTTTATGGGTGTGACTTGGAGTCAAAAAAGAAGTATCTATAAAAATACTTCCTTTGGAAAAAAAATAGATATATATATATATATATATAATGTTTATATTATTTAATATTTAAGTTTTTGGATATTTAATTTTTATAACTCTATTATAACATTAATAGCTTTAATCAATGTATGGCTTCTTTTGATGTTGGATTTTTGGAAAGTGATGGAGAGGCTTCCTAGGGTTTTGTGTGGTTGCAGAGTTGAGGGATGTGTCACTATCAAGATATTTCAAGCTATGGACACAATTGATGACCTTTAGCGTGGCATGGTCGTGCCCAATATTGCACAGGTCCATGGTTGAGAAACTCGCGGACTTACACAAGCGGTGTTTTGGCTTTCCCTATGTTGCGATGCACTATAAACTTTGTTGAAAGACACGAATCTCGCTCTCGATAGCTTCCCTCTATCAGGGCTCTTTTTATGGATGTTGTTTGTCACCAAAGCGACAAAATACCCGTAAACATATGTTGTGTAGATCTAGTGTGGACGCGATAGGGGAGGCCATTGTTTTGTAAGTATGAATACATTTTATTTTTGTCTTAGGTTTCCATTAAGAACTCTACTTGGTGTATTTGGAAACGCGGGATGGAGTAGTTTACTTTTGTTTTGTTCTCCTGTCTACATACATTACTTTGTTTTGGTCGATGATCAGGTAGTGGATGTAAAAGATCCCTCTTTGTATCATGTGGGAATTTATATGGGTATGCCAAAGCTGGTGAAATTCGGTGGATCTGGCTCCTATAGGGTTATAAACCTACATAAAAAGGAAACATGCACTCCCTAGATGTTGCCTTACATCCCTCAGATTCGGGAGGAATCATATATGTCTGGTGCAATAATTTTTATTAGGCAGAGTCCTTCAACACTTAATTGTCAACCCGGGGGTTTCGTAAACTTAGAGACGAAGCACAGGAAATGCCAAAAATGATATGAACTTTTCCTAACTCTATTCCTACTTCCTTAATTGTAATCTTGCAGAATCAAAAAGAAAAGATCACCCAACAATTTACACCAAATAAATTCTAGCGTTGGAATGTGAAAGAAAGTACTTCTGTAGAAAAATAAATGAAAGGAACTCTCAAACTTCTTGTAAGCAATCTTGACTTATGGAAATGTAAATCTATGTTTATCTTCAGTATAGTTGTGTATCAGGGTAATAATTGGACCCTTGAAGATATCTCACTTCCTTGTAGATCTTTCTCCCTGCACTAAGCTGTTATTCTTGTACTCCTGCAATGTGCTTGCACTAGTACCAGAACAAAGTTTAGGTGTTGGAAGTATATTTTACATATGTATTGAAGATTTAAGTCCTCATGTAGGGGCTCTAAGCCTTAGGACTAGAGCACTATGTTCCTGTATCAGGATATCGATTCTTGTACCAGAACAAAGATTCCTGCACCAAGTTTTCCAATTCTTCTTATAAGAAAATAAATAATGTGTTAACTTAGAGAAAGAATTTGCAAAGGTGAACATAACTTCAAAATAACTTCCTCAAACAAAAAGATGCTTCAACCAATCTCAATCTGTAAAATAAGAATTAGTTTTCAAAGTCAAAGCACACTTTTCTTCAATCAAGGAACTCCTTCATGCAATCTAAAGGAATCATCTAATTGTGACAGTAGGCTTCAATCCTGTAATAGTTATTCACACAAA
Organism: Pinus tabuliformis; assembly: GCA_031772625.1. NCBI lineage: Eukaryota > Viridiplantae > Streptophyta > Pinopsida > Pinales > Pinaceae > Pinus > Pinus tabuliformis. The sequence goes on from CM062820.1 coordinate 270,746,902, forward strand.
TCCGATTTGCATTCGTAACCTTCTTAACTTAGAAATATTCTCTTTGAAAATAATTAAACATGAAGTCTAATCTTTCCCTAAACAGTATGAAGTACAGGTACAGATTAATGTGTCACAATGGCGTTCATTCTCAAATTACCAAAGCATATTAATTCAAGATATCAAGAACACTTCGGAATGAAAATCACACACTGCAGAAACACATTAAGGCTCATATATCATATAAGAATAAAAGACTATTACTATGATGAACCAAAGGAATCAATCTGTGAAACTGTAAATGCACTAGTGCAGGAATGCGTGCTTGCACAATCCAGGCAGAAACGATGTTAAGCTTTGAAGAAAAGAAATCATAAAACTAAACTCAATTGAGCATGCACACCACGGATCCGTCACACAGTGATGAAATCAAATCTAGACTTTGCAGAAGAATAAAAACGTCTATTTAATTCACACTTTGCATTAAACAAAATCAACACACCTTTAACGAAAAAGAAGAATATGAGGGAGAACGAGTTGGGTTGGTTGGGCCCTAGCCAACCAGCTCATTTCCCTGTTTAGGAAACATGAAGATTCAACTCTTAATGACGCATCAACACAGAATTACAATACAAGATTGAAATAACATGGCACAATCCCTTTCTATTAATAATCAACAAATGTACATCATGAGTTCGAATCCAGCCCAGAACAAGGGCGATACCGGCAAAATCACAGAAGACCAAAATTACAATATCCTTGCTATAGCTATTGCTTGCTACCATTTTCTATCTGAATCCTATATTTTATACATTCATTCAGGCCTGCGGTCGTAACCAAATTACATCCAACATTCCAATCTGAGCCTTTCGGCTATAACAAAATAACAACAATAGTTCATACTAAGCCTTTCGGCTATAACAAAACACTAATCTTAAGCATTCGGTTGGCGACCCAATCTCCATCATATCCCTGACTTATCTCCGCTCCGAGCCCAACTCGAGTTGACCATTCTGGAACAAGGTGTCCACATTAGGTAGTGAGTTGTCACAACAGTTTAGGATTCGCCAGCGGTGCAGGAATCCTACCTGCACTCGACCATGCTAATGGAATGATCAATACATTGCTTATCAAATACTTTAGGAAAGGAAATATTAGTTGCAAAGAATATTAAAGGTACAAAATCTATGAAAACAATTAATTAAGCACATTCGTAACCCTTAAATATGAAATATAAAGCTAGTGCAGGAAAAGGCACGATTCTTGGACTAGTGCAGGAATAAGGAGGTTGCAAGGTTAAAATAGAGGTCTAAGGTTATGGTTTTGAAGTGGAAAAGGGGTTAAAAATGAAGCAATTTAGCCTACCAACATCCTCCCCTCCTTAAGCTGTTGTGGGTCCTCACACAACCTTTACCTGCTGCAAAAAAACCAAAACAAAAGAGCCTCCCTTCAATTCTGAACTTGTATGTTGATCCCTACTTTCATTGTCTTTGCCTTCCTACTTCAAGCCTTTTTGAGTTTGTTGGTCACCTTTTTAAGACGTTCATAACACTTTGAGGCCCGAAATTTCCATACCTTAACTTGTCTTTTATGCTCCTTTACTTCTCTTGCCAACTCTGCATTTGCTCGCTTTTGCACTATATTATGCTCTTTCGTGGTTTGGTTTAATACCTCCAAGCTGTAAACATGTTGCTTGAGCTCTTCTATCTAATTATTCAGGCAGAGGGTGGAGTTCTCTACTCCCAATTCCTCGGGCACAGACTTCTAGGCAGTCGATTCCAGACATGTGTCATCATCATCAGGGTCGAGGTTATCCTGGCCATCTTTTAGTTCCTGCATTTCAATATCACCAAGGGTTTCAACACCCGGAGTCTCAATGTCACTGAGGATCTTAGTGCCTTGCACATTTTCTTTATGAGGGGTTTCAGTACCCTGCTCATCCAATTTATTAGGGGTTTCATTACCCCGCTCTTCAAAATCATTAAGAGCTCCAGTACCCTGCTCATCCATCTCACCAGGGGTTTCAGTACCTCATCCATCTCACTAAGGGTTTCAGTACCCTACTCTTCAAAATCATTAAGGGTTTCAGTCCCTGGAACTTTAGAATCATTAAGGGCTTTAGTTTCCTGCGCCCTATCATCCACCTAACCCTTTTTTGGGTCTTTACTTGCACTCGACATCATTTTTCTTTTCTTCATCCTACCAAAGAGGACCGACAAGGGTGTGTCGTCTTCCTTCTCCACATAGTCACCATCAACCATTATATGGGTTGTCGCCTCAGCGAGGACCGAAATATTATCGTTACTTAGTGAAGCAGGTGGCGAGTCATCCAACAGTATTAGGGAGGTCGACTAAACATGACCTGCCCTCGAAGAGGCAGTCCTTCTCCTGGCCGACCTCCTGGTCTCGGTAGGGCGTGGGGTCAGCGTTTCTGATTTCTCTTTCTTGCTTACACTCTTCTTCTGGGCCGACTTCCTTGCACTTCACCCCTGAAACTCCTTTAAGAATTCCTCCCAAGTCACATTTTTAGCTTCTAGCTCCTTCTTAATTAAGATTGTGATCAACCCGTGGTGATATAATTTGTATGCGACCTGACTGGACTTCCCTTTCTGAACCGCTTTTTCCATTTTTCTAAGCTTCTGAGAAAATAATAAGGGAAATTAATGAGCTTACTAGACTCAAAGTGCAAGAGCAAGCGTATGTGATAGAGGAAAGTTAGTGAGTAGCGGCCCTCGCAGGTAAGAAACTTCTGCAACACATAAAGGAGATCCTTCCATTTTCCTATCATAGCATTTCGTTGGAGGTCGTTCTTCTAGTCCACCTTCTGCTTTGGGTTGACCACGAACCGGCACCACAACTTCTTTTCTAACTTCTCCTTCTTAAACCATTGTTCCCCCACTGCTGGTAAACCTGTAGCTTGAGATATGGACTCCTCTGTGACTGCAAATTCTAACGAACCAACCTTGGCTCAACTCCCATCAAAAGTCTGGGTGAATGTTATTGCCATGGCTGAGTTGAATCCATCGATTTTTTGCAGAAACGGGAGGAACCTAGATTCCTACAATATTACAAGACTATTTATGTACTCATTTGTTTGCTCCATCTCTTTTATGGACCGTGGCTCAATCCTTACAAGCACCATGTCTGTTTGAATTCACCCAATCTCTATCTCAAGTTTTGAAAAGATATTACAACATAAAGAACTCAAATGATGGTCGAGCTATACATCTGCCACTATATTAACCACTTCCCGAATGGTCGTGCTTCATCATTAAAATTACACGGATGTGAATACGAATTGGTTCAAGTACAGGCAGGCGATGATGATTGGAAGAGGCGGCGATTTAGATAATAATTCCATGTAACGATCATGCAAGGTCGGATATGGAGTAAGGCCATTATTATCAGGTGATGAGTTTTTCAAGGAAAGGTAAGTATTGGATTTCAGGAGAATCGTACCATCCCACATTTACTTCATGATCTCACATAAGGTGTACTTAGTACTCATTAAAAATATGAGATTTCATAACCTAAAATATCTTTGTACTTAAACGATTTCTTCCTAATTTAGTAAATGATAAAACAAAGTGTTAATCATAATACAAACTGAATGTCATGATATGCAGGTGGTACAGTTATTCTGCATGTACAAAAGTTCATGAAACAAAAGATAAGCTTTCAATACGCATTTTTGCACCAGGTGTTCCTGCACCAGAACATGTGTTTTCCTATTTGGGCATGCTCAACAGTGCAGAATCATGTATTGAACGTGCTTGCACCAACCATGCCTGCACCGAGCATGCTTGCACTTAGGCATGCCTACACTAACCTTGCCTACACCGAATATGCTTGCACTCGAACACACATTCCTACACCAGGGATATTTGTAGCATTTCTGATGGTGAAAAGTGTGCAACAAGAAATACTTGTTGAGAATGCAACAAGATGATGGAGCTTAGTGGAAATGAGTCGCCTTCACTAAGTGGGCCCGCAAGCAAATTATGGCACAAAGTCTATTTTTGGATCATATCAGGACGATCACAGCAGGAGTGATCACAGCAAGAGTGATCAGAGTCTATTTTTAGGTTGTTAGTCAAACATAGAAAAGTCAAATATTATTGTCTCATAATAATATTTAGACTATAAACTTTATCTTATCCTCTTGGAGCACTTCAGTTTGAGCTACAGATGTGGCACATGCAATTGTCAGAAGGAAATACGTTTTCTTATGTGTTAGTCGAGTTATTGCATGCAGGACATCAGTTAGAACTCATATGGTTGAGTTCTGTGGAGTTGGATGAGCAGTTAATGGAGTTGTGTTCAGTTTGACTTAGTTGAACTAGTTGTATTTAGTCTAACTGATCAATAGACTAAGTGATGAGTTGTGTGAATTAGTTATTAATTAATTCACTAATTATTAAATCATAATGCAACTGAAGAATACATCAGTAAACTTAGTGCATGTACGGTTCAGTGGAGACAGGTGTTAGAGGTTGAGATTGCTATCAGTTGTGCATGAGATTGTGCACATGCATGGGATTGAGTTATGCCAATGATCTCTGCGTAGTGTGGGCCAATACCAAGTGAAATATAGCTTTTTCTCACGTGATTTACAGTGTGGGTGATTTTCACAAGGTAAATAGGAGTTTGGATCAGCCATTCATCATTCATTCTTAGCAGGTATTGTGCAATGGAGGCAGGCAAAGCAGCAGAGGAGATTTGGAGATCAGATCTGAGCTGTATTGTGTGTAACAGGTGGAGATAGTGCTGGATACTTGTGAGGAGTATTGTACTATGTTTGTTACATGTTCTCAATCAATATAATATACAGATAGTTGGGGTTTTTAGCGAGATGCTTTCCCCGGGAAAATACTGTGTTGATATGTGTGATTGATGCTTCTATGTGCGCATGTTATTGTTTTTGCTTCTGTAAATTGATGATCAACGTAGAGGAGGTTATGTATTATGCATGTATTCCACAATAATGTATAATCAGGATAATCTATGTTGAATAAGTGTCATATTATTCAAAATTTCTACATGGTATCAGAGCGAGCTGATTTGTAGATGAAGTTATACATGATATCAGTGCTGTATTGATCGTCAGATCTATTATTCAGAAAGTGTTTACATTTTATTTCTTCAGGCAGAGTCTGTGATTGGGCCAGGTAGCCTCTGGATTCATCCTTCTTTTGGAAGCTGAGATATCCGGTGAATGCCCATACAGTCGATCTCTGTATAAGAAATAATTTGTTCTCATGAATTTTAGATCAGAAGCGGTTGAGTTTTGAGCTAGTGGAATGGCGCTCAAGGATAAAACTCAGAAACATTAGGTGTGAGAATGGAGACAGTATGCCCCAGTATCTCACGAAGTTCACCCAATGCCGGGATGAGCTGGGAAGTGTGGGGGTAACTGTTGAGGATGGGGATATGGTGAGTCTATCACTCCTTGGCCTTCCTAAGAGTTGGCATAGCTACCAGGACTCGGTGAATGGAAGGGATAAATTGCCAGGATGGGAGAGACTTTGGTCGAATCTTGTGCAAGAGGAGATTAGATGACGCACCAGAGACAGTTCTTCATCTATGCATGATGAGGAGAACTGTGCCTTAGCGAGTAAGGCGAAGAAGGGGAAGGGGAAGGTTTCTCTTTCCGAATCCAGTTCTTCCAATGATGGGAAGAAGGTTGACAAGTCGAAGGTGCGATGCTTCCGTTGTCATGAGTTGGGCAATTATGCTACTAATTGCCCAAAGAAGAAGTCCAAGAAGGGATCTGGGGAAGGATCTGAAGGTGAGGCAGCCTCACTTGCTTCACAGTTTGAGTTGGACTTCACACTCTTCGCATGCATGGTTTCATCCATGGTGGGAAGTGGTTTGTTTCTTGACAGTGGAGCTTCTTTCCACATGACCGGTGACAAAAGTTTGTTCAGTACTTTGGAGGAGAAAGATCTCCAGATACTCATAGGGATAGGTAATGATGAAAAGTATAGTGTCTCAGGTGTAGGCATGGTTATTTTTCAGAGGGAGCACGAAGCTTGCCTTACCTTGACTAATGTCAAGTATGTACCAGGACTGAAGAGAAACTTGGTGTCGATTGCGATGCTGGAAGATAGAGGATATGATGTTGTCTTCAGTAAGGAAAAGGTTTTCCTTAGACACATCATCACTAGACAGGTGAAGCAGATTGGTTCACAGGTCAAGAACCTGTATGCTCTTGAGGTTCAAGATGCATGCAAAGCCTTGAGCAGCGAGGCAGCTGATGGAGACTTGGTGGTTGAGAGGGAGCGTGTATTACCGCTCAACATGCAGAGCCAAAAGAAGTCTCAGACGATTGTGGAGGAGCCACGATTGGTGCAACAACTTCAAGAGGTTGTGGAGCAGCCACAGCAAGGGAAGCTGAGTGGAGATCGAGTAGAGACATCTACTCATGTAGAGACCTCCAGTAGGGGGAAACTTCGAGCCAGGTGGGCTGAGGGATCGCATGTAGCCATACCTCCAGGTAGGAGGTGGGGTGATGTGGATTGATCATCCTAAGGAGGAGGGGCAGGATCCTTGAGGTACCCAACCTCTTGGATGAGACCTTGCTACGGGAGCCCCGATGTGGAGTAGCAAGAACTGATTGATTGGGTAGAGACAGATGCGGATGGAGCGGCAGAGAGAGCGACAGTGTAGGGAATCCCAGGACAGCGCATAGCATACAGGCTGCAACAATGCGAGAGGCACAAGTGTTTTGCACAGTGCTAGGTGGCACAAAGAGGTGTGCAATGGTGCGAGATGCATGGAGATGTTGCAGTAGCGCAGATGTCAGAGAGGGAGCACTTTTCAGCAGCAGGTAGAGCTTCAGCATCAGAGTATGTTCCTAGCCCAATAGAGTGGTCAGTTGGGAGTGTTTTTGTTCCAAGCGTTTTTGGAGCAAAGTGGACCGGGCAAATGTGTTGCATGCAGAACATTCCAGAGTTACAGGATCGAGTTTGAGAGGAAGCCTTTCTTGTTGAGAGGGAGTGTTGAAAAGTGTGCAACAAGAAATGCTTGTTGAGAATGCAACAAGATGATGGAGCTTAGTAGAAAGGAGTCACCTTCACTAAGTGGGGCCGCAGGCAAATTATGGCACAAAGTCTATTTTTGGATCACAACAGGAGTGATCAGAGTCTATTTTTAGACTACTAGTCAAAAATAGAAAAGTCAAATATTATTGTCTCATAATAATATTTAGACTATAAACTTTATCTTATCCTCTTGGAGCACTTTAGTTTGAGCTACAGATGTGGCACATGCAGCTGTCAGAAGGAAATACGTTTTCTTATGTGTTAGTTGAGCTATTGCATGCAGGACATCAGTTAGAACTCATGTGGTTGAGTTCTGTGGAGTTGGATGAGCAGTTAATGGAGTTGTGTTCAGTTTGACTTAGTTGAACTAGTTGTATTTAGTCTAACTGATCAATAGACTAAGTGATGAGTTGTGTGAATTAGTTATTAATTAATTCACTAATTATTAACTCATAATGCAACTAAAGAATACATCAGTTAACTTAGTGCATGTACAGTTCAGTGGAGATAGGTGTTAGAGGTTGAGATTGCTATCGGTTGTGCATGAGATTGTGCACATGCATGGGATTGAGTTATGCCAATGATCTCTGCATAGTGTGGGCCAATACCAAGTGAAATATAGCTTGTGCTCACGTGATTTACAGTGTGGGTGATTTTCACAAGGTAGATAGGAGTTTGGATCAACCATTCATCATTCATTCTCAGCAGGTATTGTGCAGTGGAGGCAGGCAAAGCAACGAAGGAGATTTGGAGATTAGATCTGAGCTGTATTGTGTGTAACAGGTGGACATAGTGCTGGATACTTGTGAGGAGTATTGTACTATGTTTGTTACATGTTCTCAATCAATACAATATACAGATAGTTGGGGTTTTTAGCAAGATGCTTTCCCCGGGAAAATACTGTGTTGATATGTGCGATTGATGCTTCTATGTGCGCATGTTGTTGTTTCTGCTTCTGTAAATTGATGATCAACGTAGAGGAGGTTATGTATTATGCATGTATTCCGCAATAATGTATAATCAGGATAATCTCTGTTGAATAAGTGTCATATTATTCAAAATTTCTACATCTGAAAAGATAAAAGGAAACTAAAAGAAAATTCTGATAGGATATAATTCATAGGCTGGATAAAAAATTTGTTGAATATACAAGGGAGGTTTTATTCGCCATTCTTTGGTGTTGACATATGCCTTTTGATCTGATTTATGAGTTCACATCAAATCTTGCAATCGATCCATGAGGGAAAAAAGAAGCGGGAAAAAAGGTTAAATTTTTAGAATGGGAAGGAAATTACAATAGGGAATTCAAGAGCGAGACCACCAAGAGGGATAGGTCAAAAAAGGGTTTTCGTGAACAAAATTTCAAGGGAAAAAGAGGGAAATATGAAATCGGATAGGGAAAGTTTATTTGAAGAAAGGGATGGTAAACTTCATGGGATAAAAAGAAGAAAATAAGGGGATTTTTTGTATGAAAATGGGAATAGAAGAAGGGCAAAATTTCACCTGACATCTGCTTGTATAATGTTGATTCATAAAATAAATGCAGCGGGAATTAAGTGTTGCTTGAATAAAAAATTATGTGCCAGCTATTCCAAACTTGGATAAGGGCATGGTTTCTGTATTTGAACCTGCTTCTTCTTGTGACGGTTAACACATCTAAAGATCAAGCAACATTCCCATTTTATTAGAACTGATCTTCCTGCCAACAAGCTGGTTTTCAGGTTGATCCTTCTGCAATCATGCCAGTAAAACTAATTTTCACAATCACAGTAAATTTTTATTTTTTATTTTTTAAATCTTCTTTTATTATTATATATATATTTTTGGATTTTCTTTAAACTTTATTTCAAGAGAGAAGAAATCAGATTACAATAGGCTAGCATAACCACCTACCAACTGAAGTTCAGACTGCTGTTGCACTTGTTGCATGAAATCTTCCTTTGTGATGGGCTGAAAATATGCTTTAAGCATATGCCCATTCACAAGGAAAACTGAATTTTGCCCATCGATAGTTTTGACTTCTACAGCCCCATTGTCAAAAACTTGAATTACCTCATATGGTCCCATCCAACGAGTATGGAACTTCCCTTTAAAATGTTTAAATCTAGAGTCATAGAGAAGTACCCAATCACCTGGTTGGAACTGTTTCTTCCTGATAAACTTGTCATGCCACTTCTTGCATTATTGTTGCACCAAAATATTTTGTTGAATAACATCCCTTCGAAATTCATCCAACTCGTTTAACTGTAATAGACGTTGTTGTTGTGCTTCCGAGAGATCTAGACCCAACTGAACTATTGTTCTGAAACTCTTTATCTAAAATTCAATCAGCAAAAGGACTTGTTTTCCATACACTAGCTCATATGGTGTATGCCCCGTCCTGTTCCTCCAAGTGGTTCGATAAGCCCATAAGGCTTCAGGCAATTGGCTAGCCCAATCCTTCCTCTATGTGTTTACTGTTTGGGTGAGGATGGATTCGATCACCTTGTTTGTGGATTCCACCTGGCCATTTGCTTGTGGGTGGTATGGTGTAGATTTGTTGTACCAAATCTTATTCTGATTCATGACTTCCTGTACCAAGTTAGAAACAAACTGTGGTTCATTGTTAGAAACAATTTCTCTAGGAACACCAAATCTAGTAAAATTTCATTGAACAAAAAATGAACAAAAACTTTTTCAGTGGCAAAAGAAATAGCTTTAGCCTATACCCATTTAGTAACAAAATCAGTGCAAACCAAGATATGCTTTTTATTTAAAGATGTGGGGTTTATAGGTCCAACAAAATCAGTAGCCCACTTTTTGAAGGGCTCAATCATGACTTGAGGACATAAAGGCATTTCATTGGCTTGAACATGTTGACCCATTCATTGATAACTATCACAACGCCTAACATATTGGTTGGCATCCTTAAACAAAGAAGGCCAAAAATAGCGAGTGCGTAAAATTTTATATGCAATTCGCTTGTCAGCAAAGTGGCCACTACAAGGTTCATCATGGGCAGATTTTAAGATATCAAACATTTCTTCCTCTCTCACACATATAAGAATAACAAAATTTGGTCCAGTGTAAAAGAGGTCTCCCTGTATCCAAGAATATGAAGCACTTTTTTTGAATAATATTCCGTTTTTCACGAGTGGATAAGTGAGGTGGTGTTTTTCCGGTGACTAAATAGTTAGCTATGTCAGCAAAACATGGAGATTTCGCTGACATAGCAAAAAGATGCTCGTCATGGAAATCATCATCAACAGGAATTACTTCACCAGGATTGTTTAATCTAGAAAGATAATCAACTACAACATTAGACTTTCCTGGTCTATCAATAATTGTAACATTGAATTCCTGTAATAGAAGCAACCACCTAGTCACTCTATCGCTAGTTAAAGGTTTATTCATTAAATATCTTATAGCAGAATGATCAGTATGCACATAAACTTCATATCCTATAATGTAATGTATGAATTTATTAATAGCAAAAATAACGACTAAAAATTCTTTCTCAGTCACTATATAGTTAAATTCGGTAGGTGACAAATTTTTACTGATGTAGTAAATAACATAGGATTGTTTATTCTCCTCTTGTCCTAAGGTTGCGCCAATGGCAGTGTCTAAAGCATCGGAGGAAATATGAAATGGCAGGGACCAGTTTGGTCCTCTCAAAACTGGTGCCTGTACTAATTTTTCCTTCAATGTTTCAAATGATTGTTGGCAAGTTGTGGACTAGGTGAATTCACTATCCTTAGCTAATAATCGAAAAAAGGGGGTAGCAATCTTAGAAAAAAAATTCAATGAATCTCCGATAATATATAAGGTCTTACCTACAAATGGGTGGGTTATAAATACTGAGCTGGGTAGACCGCTTAAGAAAGTTGGCTTATTTACGGGGTGTAGGCAGATGAATAATGACTTCAATTTTAGCGGGGTCCACCTGGAGACCTTTGTCAGAAACCAGATGACCAAGAACCACTGCTGCTTTGCACATTAATCTACATTTTTTATTAGCAAAGCAAGATGAGCCTCTTGGCAACATAAAAGCACTTTTTCTAAATTTTTAAGAGCTTCATCAAATGAATTACCAAACATAGAAAAATCGTCCATATAAATCTCAACACATTCAAGATTAGCAAAAATATCTAGCACAACCCTTTGAAAGGTAGTGGGTGTATTACACAACCTGAAAGGAAGCACTCGATAAGAAAATGTACCCCAAGGGCATGTAAAGGTAGTTTTGTCTTGATTTGAGGGTGCGATCTGGATTTGGTTATACCCACTAAAGCCATCTAAAAATGAAAAGTACTTTTTACCGGCAAGGGTATCTAGCACCTGATTGATGAAAGGAAGGGGAAAGTAATCCTTGAGAGTGGCTTTGTTTAATTCTCGATAGTCAATGCAAATATGCCATCTCCCATCTTTCTTAGGGACTGTCACTAATGGTGAGACCCACTAACTGTGAAAAATGGGGTAGATGAAATTAACATCTAAGAGTTTTTGTAATTCCTCCTTAATAATATCTCTTAGTGTGGGATTCATTCGTCTCTGGGGTTGTCAGACAGGTCGGGCTCCCTCTTGGATATAGATATGATGAGTACAAGTCTCAGGAGGAATGCCTTTCATGTCTTCGTAACTCCAAGCGAATGCATCCAAGTGATCTCACAATAAGGTAACAAGCTGCTCTTGCTAAGATGAATCCAGGTCTAAGCTAATGTGTAAATATTTTCTTGGACTAATTTCAACAAGAGTGGTCTCGAGCTCAAGGGTACATGAAGATGGTACCACAGTATGGGATAAGGAAGGCTGGGAATTAGAATTTTCTTGGAAATCTAAACTAAAGATATGATGAAGTGTATCAAAACTAGGCATAGTGTCTATATTGTTCAAGAAATCTCGTAATTCACCATCTTGGGTGGACTCGGTATAACGTTGAATCAAAGAAATAGGTTGGGTCTCATCATTTACTATCATAATCTAACCATAAACTATCCTTGAGTTCCTGAATAGATCTAGCAGGTGGGTATAAGGTGATCTTCTTCCTAGAGTCTCCATGTGAAGTGTACATATCACTAGAGTGACATCCAATATAAGCATTGGTCGTGGCAAGCCATGGTCATCCTAGAATCAAAGGATGCCCTCCCACTGTATTCTTTGGTTGAAGCACAATGAAATCCTTGGGGTATTCCCATGAATCTATAGAGACAACCACGTCGTCCAATACTCCATCGGGCTTGATTTTAGATCTATCTTCAAGTTCAAGCACGGTGGGTGTAGGATGAATATGGCCCAACCCAAGTTGTTCCATGGTTTGCCTGGTCATAACATTGATGGCCGCCCCCAAGTCTATTAATACAATAGAGACAAGGATATCACCTATCTGGATAGAAACAACTGGGTTTCTAAGATTTGTGTATTTCTCCATTGATACGCATTTTGTCATCAACTCAGCTACTCTACCAACAAATTGAATGGTCTGAGGTTATACTCTCTTCCTCCCTGGCTTTTTAAGACATAATTCCTGAATGATCTTTGTACAAATGGGAATTTCTTGGATATCCTGAAGTAAAGGGAACTTTATACAAATATTCCTTAATTCAGAAGCCAGAGTGGACTCGGGGTCACTCTTCTCCATGACCAACCGCTCTGGATAGGGGGTTGGTTTGAAGAAGATGGTGAATCTGAAGGTACGGGAATGGGATGAATGGTGACATTGTTTTTCAAGTGATCAGGAATTACCTCCTCGTTTTCCTCCTCAATAATCACCGTGGATTGTTTTTGTTTTTTTGTTAATTACCATTCCCAATCTCAATTGAAGCTCATATATCCCAACCGGCAGGGTTCGATAGGTAGGAAGAGGGGATGATCCAACCGAAAGAATCAGTTGTACTGCCTTATTATTAGGATTTGGTATTGGTTGAGCAGGTAGTTGAGGTGGTCTAAATGGTGGTGGAAAAGGAAATGGTGGCAATGATTAACTTTGCTAAGCTAGAGAGGGAATAGATGGTTGTGACATGGTGTGGTGCATAGGAAGGAGGATATGATGGCATTTGAGCAGGATAGGAATGATATGAATGGTTTGGCCCTCTCCATCCTTGTTGCCAAGGTTGAGAGGACTGTCCATGATGAAAATGACTCACGTGCTACCAATGTTGAGAGTGATTATTGTTATTATAATAGGAATATGGAGGTGCATTATAACCATAAAAACGTGGTTCACGAGCCATACCTGCACTTACTTGTGGCTAGTTTCTTCGTGCTCCCATAGCATGTAATGGCTAAGGTTCAGAATGCTCTCCTTCAAGTACAACTTTTAATCCAGGTATGGAGGGGCACTCCTCAGTGGCATGGTTCTCTACATAGATCACACATTTATTAGCACTTTTTATATCAGTAGGACACTCTCTTAAAGGATTCCTTTTCCTACATTTTGGACAAAAAATAGACAATGACTCTTCTTCCTTTTCTAACTTTTGTTGGGATTTCAAAGATCCTATTTGTTTGCTAACAGTATTCATTATTTCAATTTTCATGTTGTCCATTTTATTCTCCAAGCCAATGATCATAGCATCTGTAGATCCCAGTTTGTTAGTTTTTCTTTGACCTCCTCTAGTGGATCTAGATTGATTTTGGGAGAACTTCCTGCACAAGTCACAAATTTGTTCAAAAGTTTTCTGAGCAATGTCTCCTTGTCCTAACAAATTCAAATTATGTCTAGAATCCTCAGTAAGTCCTCGTAGGAACAAGGTTCGAATAGTACTTAAATCAAATTTGTGTTTGGACCTTTGGAGTATATACAAAAATATCTCTAAGTAATCCTCCAAAGTCTCATCATCACCTTGTATAATAGTGAAGATCTCGTCCTGCATTTCTCTAGTTTTACAATATTCCTGATATTTATTCAAAAATACTCTCTTCATTTGGTCCCAAGAACTTACAGTGTTTCCTCCTAGTCCCATGAACCAGTGCAAGGCTGAATCCTTGAGGGTTGCAGGAAACAACTTTGATTTATGGGCATCTATAACTCCGCCATAATATATCAAACTCAAAAAGAAATGAATCTGGGTCTTCGTGCACCTTACCATGAAAGTGTGGAAGAGCTGAAGGTGAAATATTCTTCATTTGTACATTCACTTATGAGTTCACTATTGGAAATCCAAAAGTGGACTGCTCTTCATTTACCTGGTTCTCGCCAGTCCCCTCTGCATGGTCTTCATGATCAGCCATTGTTGTGCCTCCAATCAGACCACTTCTAGAAGATGAAGGTTGACTATTGCTAAATTGAACTTTCTGATCACCGTTAGCCTCCTTCTTCCCCTTTTCAGGTTGTGTCACACCTAAATCACTGTTTCTAGAATCCAAGTGGATTGTTCCGGTGTGATGAGTCTGGGTCTGCTTGGACTTTCTACCTGCAAAAGAAGGTCCAATATGAGAAGAGTTTTCAGATTTTTCAGTATTTCATCATCCCTTATTGGGCTTTGGACCCCTACCTTTCTTAGGCATTATTTTAAAAAATCAAATCCAAAAACAAAATTCAAATGCTTATAAAGAAAAAGAATATGTTAATTGCTGCAATGAATAAAAAATCAGCACTCGTAAAATCCTTAAAACAATAGAAGCATACTGCAGGAAAAAATAATAGCAGACTTACCCCTATTGCAGAAAATGGAAAGTTATTACCAATTTCAAATCGCCTCCCCGGAAATGGTGCCAAAATGTTGGGTGGAAGAATTGCGATTAGGCAGACTCCTTCAACACTTAATTGTCAACCCGGGGGTTTTGTAAACTTAGAGGCGAAGCACAGGGAATGCCAGAATTGATATGAACTTTTCCTATCTCTATTCCTACTTCCTTAGTTGTAATCTTGCATAATCAAAAAGAAAATATCACCCGACAATTTACACCAAAGAAATTCTAGTGTTGGAATGTGAAAGAAAGTACTTATGTAGAAAAATAAATGAAAGGAACTCTCAACCTTCCTGTAAGCAATCTCGATGAATGGAAAATCTTGACTAATGGAAATGTAAATCTTTGTTTATCTTCGGTATAGTTGTGTGTCAGGTTAATAATTTAACCCTTGAAGATATATGACTTCCTTATAGATCTTTCTCCCTGTTCTAAGTTGTTATTCTTGTACTCCTGCAATGTGCTTGCACTAATACCAGAACAAAGTTTAGGTGCTGGAAGTATATTTTACATATGTACTAAAGATTTAAGTCCTCATGTAGGGGCTCTAAGCCTCAGGGCTAAAGCGCTATGTTCCTGTATCAGGATATCGATTCTTGTACCCGAATAGAGATTCGTGCAACAAGTTTTCCAATTCTTCTTATAAGAAAATAAAGAATGTGTTAGCTTAGAGAAATAATTTGCAAAGGTGAACAGAACTTCAAAATAACTTCCTCAAACAAAAAGATGCTTCAACCAATCTCAATCTGTAAAATAAGAATTAGTTTCCAAAGTCAAAGCACACTTTTCTTCAATCAAGGAACTCCTTCATGAAATCCAAAGGAATCATCTAATTGTGACAGCAGGCTTCAATCCTATAATAGTTATTCACACAAATCGGATCTGCATTCGTAACCTTCATAACTCAGACATATTCTCTTTGAAATAATTAAACATGAAATCCAATCTTTCCCTAAACAGTATGAAGTACATGTACATATTAATGTGTCACAACAACATTCATTCTCGAATTACCAAAGCATATTTAATTCAAGATATCAAGAACACTTCGGAATGAAAATCACACATTACAGAAACACATTAAGGCTCATATATCATATAAGAATAAAAGAATATTACTGTGATGAGATAAAGGAATCAATCTGCGAAACTGTAAATGCACTAGTGCAGGAATGTGTGCTTGCACAATCCAGGCAGAAACAATGTTAAGCTTTGAAGGAAATAAATCATAAAATTAAACTCAGTTGAGCATGCACACCACAAATCTGTCACAAAGTGATGAAATCAAATCTGGACTTTGCAGAAGAATAAAAGCGTCTATTTAATTCACACTTTGCATTAAACAAAATCAACACACCTTTAACGAAAAAGAATAATACGAGGGAGAATGAGTTGGGTTGGTTGGGCCCTAGCCAACCAGCTTGTTTCCCTATTTAGGAAACATGAAGATTCAGCTCTTAACTATGCATCAACACATAATTACAACACAAGATTGAAATAACATGGCACAGTCCCTTTCTATTAATAATTAGCAAATGTACATCATGTGTTCGAATCCAGCCCAGAATGAGGGCGATACCAACAAAATTACAAAAGACCAAAATTACAATATCCTTGCTATAGCTATCGCTCACTACCATTTTCTATCTGAATCCTATATTTTATACATCTGTTCAGGCCTGCGGCCGTAACCAAATTACATCCAACATTCCAATCTGAGCCTTTTGGCTATAACAAAATAACAACAATAGTTCATACTAAGCCTTTCGGCTATAAGAAAACGCTAATCCTAAGCATTCGACCAGTGACCCAATCTCCATCATATCCCTGACTTATCTCTGCTGTGAGCCTAACTTGAGTTGACCATTATGGAACAAGGTGTCCACATTAGGTAGTGAGCTGTCACGACAGTTTATGATTCACCAGCGGTGCAGGAATCCTACCTGCACTCGACCATGCTAACAGAATGATCAATACATTGCTTATCAAATACTTTAGGAAAGGAAATATTAGTTGTAAAGAATATTAAAGGTACAAAATCTATTAATTAAATTAATTAAGCACATTCGTAACCCTTAAATATGAAATATAAAGCTAGTGCAGGAAAAGGCACGGTTCTTGGACTAGTGCAGGAATAAGGAGGTTGCATGGTTAAAATAGAGATCTATGGTTATGGTTTTGAAGTGGAAAAAGGGTTAAAAATGAAGCAATTTAGCCTACCAACAATATACTTTCCTGGTTTTCATTAAAAGTGTGCATGGAAGACATCTATGTATTGGATAAATGCCACATATACTATTTATGTTTCGAAATAGAGTATTAAGAACCAGTGGAACATTCACGTTGAGTATCAAAACCTTATATATGCATGGAATTTGCTCCAGGACTGTACACAAATCAAAGAAAATGGTATCTTCAGGATTTAATCCATTATTCTGAATCTACGGTTTCACGGAGGAGCTCTTGGATCCTGGACACACAAAATGGATCAGTTACGTACAAGGATGCAGCTGAAGGAAAGGATTCCCTTCCTACCAATCAACCCCAAAATAGCTCTGGACATCAAATCCAAAATAATCATGGTCCATGCATGGTTGAACAAATGGAAAATGTCCCCAACATGGAAGTACACCTTATAAAGGTAAATGCTCTATAAGGTTTGTTTGCTTGTTTGTTTGTTTTGTTTTTGTTTTTTGTTTTGGTCTCAAATAAAAGGTTGACACTTGTAGATTTAGTGTTTTTTGGCATGAATTTGAGGTACGACACCAATGGATATTAACCCTTTGGACACCAAACTGTGACATTTATTTATGCTCTAAAGGTATTTTCACTATACAATTTGACACACAAAAAGAAATGGATATTGTGCTAAATGAATGGCCATGGTTTTTGGGTAATGTTGGCCTTTTCATTTTGCCATGGTTACCCAATTCGATGCCACAACTATGGTGGTTTATACTATGCCAGTATGGGTGGGACTTCCAAATCTTCGCCTTCCCTTCTAGCACCCCAGTGTCATAGAGGACATTGGGAATACACTTGGGAAATTCAAGAAAATGGACAATGAAAGGACAAAGAAAGATATATTTACATTCGCCAGAATATGTGTAGATATTGACCTCAGTAAATGCCTTCCTAGCCATATTCAAATGAAACATAAAGACTTTAGTTGGACCCAAGTTTTAGATTATTAGAACACGAGTTTTAGATGTCACACATGTTTTCAAACTGGTCACTTACAAAACATATGCCCTTAGACTAAAAAGAACCCAAAAAAGAAGAAGAGGCAGATAAATAAACAAAAAGGATGGCAATATTCAAATCCTCAACTATTAGCCACAAAGGAGGAGGATATCCTGGAAATCCAACCAAACTAAACAAGTGAGGATGATCAGATTCATCATGGTTTACACATAGTTTGGGGTATTGTCCCTTGTGTTGATGCTTATCCTAATCAGAATAGAGTAAATATCAAAATTTTATTGGCTTCAGAACATCAGATTAAAGAGACATGCATGGAGGATGGATTAGTGGGCACAAAACATGTCCATGTATCAGAAAGCTCAAATTCAGACAAAGATCATCCTCCAAAGTCATTTGAGTGTTTGTTGGCTATGGTTCTAGTTGGCCCCAATCTGGGGGATGTTGAGAAATCAGGAGGCTTAAGAATCAAGGTAGATTTCTCATCTTTGATAATTGCTTGTGAATGTTGTTGGCTTCTTATTAATTTTTATTGTGCTATCTTCATCAAACAATTACCAAACATAAAAAACATGAAGATCACAAGAATATAAAGAACACAAGATATAGGCTCCAAGCTAAGGTGAAACCCCAAAAAAAACTTCTTATAGAATCAAATCAAAGTGAGATATCCAAGACCCATGACCATAAAAAGGCTCCAACCCTCAAGATGCCAAGTCAAACCCTCCTTTCACATAGTAAATCCATCAACAACAAGAGACCAACAACATGTACATCATCATAAATGGATATTCAACAAGAGATACGTCAAGGTAGAACTTCCACAAATCTAAGTTGAAGATAAAACCTTCTTCACTTGTCAATTTTAGACTTTGGCCCTCCTTCCTTCTATGATATTTCAGAGCTAATCATGTGAATTGTGTGTGTTAAATGAGCTCAATTCTCCCTCTATTTATACTGTCCAGAGGGGTTCGAATAGACATGTCTTCTGGGGTAGGGCCAACTTGACAGGCATGACCGACTTGGCATCTAGAGGCAGTTTTGACCTAAATTACATATTTGAAAGAAAAAAATTCAAGGCTATAAATAAGCCTTTGACTTTGACCAATACAAATAATAATGAGAATGAAGAACATGCTTCAATAAAATAATAATTTTGACTTGAGCATGAAACCCGTGCTTGAAAAATAGAATTCTTTTTTCTTCTTGTTTGTTTTTACATAAAATATACAATGGCACAAGTAAAAAGATCATTATGAAGACCAAACCTAGTTACATTTTCCAATAGGGTATTGACAACCGGTCCAGAAAAAGAAAGGAAAGAAGGGGAAGATCAGTGATTTCTACACTACTCAATCTTCCCCATTGTAACTATATTTTTTTGTAATTTTTTCTCTACCATGGTAATGTTTCTCTTCATGGGCCATTTTTGTGCTTCTCTTATATGCTTTCAACATATTCTTCTAACTATGTACGCCACTCATGGATCTAGGCAAATTCTTGGTGAATGCACACACACAATGTGTATATACAAAATGTATTTTCTATCTATTATTGAATGGAAGTATGGGTTTATTTTTTCAAGGAAAAAAAAACATTAATCAATGTATTATAACATAGTAATATAACTTTCATACTACTTTAACTTTATATTATTCTCAACATAGCTTAAAGGACTTCAAAATTGATCTCAATATCACAAACAACAAAAAATGTTACAATGTAATAAACAACATAACATAACAACTAGGCAAAAAAATGATGTCACGCGGTTGTAGGCATCGTTGACCATACTCAACACGGTAAACCATAGTTAACATAGGCACCTTGTTCAACTATAGTTAATATGAGCATCATAGTCAACCATATCAAACATGGGTGCCATGGTGAACCATAGTCAACATGGGAAGCATGGTCAACCATAATCATTTGTCGATAAACCCTAAAAAACAAATTGATGTTGTAATGTGACAAACGAAATTGACGTCATAGTATGATCAACAAGAAATGATGTCACATTGCAATGTTGTAATGTGATGAACAACAAATAATGTCGTGCGAATGAGAAACAATGTCGCAATTGGATAAAACAATGATGTTGTGATGTGATGAACAAGAAACAATGTCACAACATGATAAAAATAAATAATGTTGTATTGTAATGAACAATGAACATTTGTCATAATGTGTTGAATAACAAACCACGTGGTAATGTGGTCATGTCAAAATGTGGTGAACAACAAAGAATATTACAAACTGACAAAGAACAAATGATGTCACACTGTGACAAACAACTAAACCACGGCGTAATTTGACAAACAATAAATGTCTTCACAATGTGGCAAACGATAGATGACACCACAATGTGATGAACATCAAATTGTGTCACAGTGTTACGAACATCAAACATCATCAAATTGGACTAAAAAAATGTTACAAATCAACAAAGAAAATCATTGTTAGCCATGTTTAATTGATTCAAGCATGACTCTCTCGTAATTGACCATTGTGAAACATAGTGAACCATGGCCATATGTGGTTGAGCATTACCAACTTTGGACAACAAGGTCAACCATGGTCAACATGGTCAAGATGTCCAAGCATGTTTAACCAAAGTCAAAATGGTCAAACCACATTAAAAAATGGTCTACATGGTCAACATTCTCTAGCATGGCTGTGATTTGTTAATTATGTATAAATAATTATAAATGTAGATACTTAAACACTAAATATAAAAATATAAATTTGACATCGCACTATGACAATAAAAAGCTATGTCACAATGTGACAATCAAAAAATCGACACCATCATGTGACAAATAAATGTTGGCATCACTTTGTGACGCATATATATTGATGTCACGATGTGACAAACATAACTGGTTGTTGTATTTTGAGCAATAAAATATATGACATTATAATGCGTCAAACAAATATCCATATCATTGCAAACAAAACCAATGTGAATGTAGGTCAACTTTAGCTATCTTGGTCAACCATAGACAATAAGGCCAACAACTATGAACTTAGCTAAAGCATCCTCAACCATGGACAACATGCACAAAAGCAACCCTTGTCAAATATGGTCAACTAGTCTACATGGTTAACCATAGAAAAAAATGACTAACCATAGTTAACATGGTTAACCATAGTCATCTATAGTTGAATATTTACAACCATGTTCACCCATAAGAAAGCATAAGAGACCATAGTCAACAATGGTTAAACAAGTTTAGTGATGGTCAAACATTCTCACCATGGTCAACAAGTTCAACAATAGTCAACCATGGCAACCAACTCAACTATAATCAACCATGGTCACCATGGCCATACATAATTGGTCAACCATGTTTGACCATGGTTAAAGATGGTCAACATGTTCATCCAATATCAACCATAGACAACATGGTCAACCATGATGAACTTGGTTAAATGATGCTTAGCCATGGTTAACATGGCCAACATAATCAACCATGGTCAAACATGGCTAAGTGGTCTACATGGTCAACCACGTTTAACCATAACCCACATGGTCAACCATAGTCATCTACAGTTAAATGTTAACAACCAAGGTTAAACATTTTCCCCATAATCACCCATATTTGACCATAGTCAACCTTTGTCTAACAAGTTCAACCATGGTCAAACAAGTTCAACCATGGTCAAACAAGCACAATCATGGTCAACAATAGTCACCAAGTTCAACCTTAATTGACCATGTTTAATATGATTAAACCAGCAAAACAATGGTCAACCATGGTATCCATGCTCATCCATGCTCAACCAGAGTAGCCATGGATAACATGGTGAAACCATACTCATCCATGCCCAACTATGGTCATGCTTACTCCACCATAATCTATCCTCTTAATCATTGGTCAGCTATGGTTGACCATGGTCGGCTAAGGACAACCATGTGAACTAAGGTAAACCATAATCAACCATAATCTATCTTCTTTATCCATGTTCAACCAGGGTAATCACGGTCCATCATGGTTAACCAAGGTCAATTTTGGTCTACCTCGATCAACAATGGTCAACCCTCTTCGACCATTAATGTAACCATTTTTCTAACATCATTAAGGTAACAACAACCATGCTCAAGCATGGTCAACATTAATGTAATAATGTAGAATTTTTTAACGGTACTTTAAGGTTAGCTAAGGTTAACCATGTGAACTAAAGTCAACCATAACCAGCCATAATCAATCAATCATGGTCAACCAAGGTCAACTATGGTCTACTTCAATCAACAATTGTAGAAACTAGGTTGTAGATTTGTAATTTCTCATGAAGTTTTAATAAAAAATAACAAGACACAAACCTACTCTACTGCTCTGCGAACATTAATTCACAATTTAGAACAAAAATCTCAGACATGCAAGAAGAAATAACACACATGCAAAAAGTATTTTTATCTGGGGAAAGCAATATGCTAAAAACCCTAATGTATGCTTGCATTAATCAAATGAATAAAGATGTATTACAATTTATTTTCTCAACTAAGATCACCCTGCAAGTGCACAACCTATCTCTCTGCTCACTGAAGGTCCCTGACCTAGACTTAGTCAAATTTTTCCTCGACTTGAGATCCTATTTCCTTGAGAAATTAGCCCCTATTATTTAGGAAATTCCTCTAATTTAATTGCGTAATTCCTTAGGTTGATCATCTAACTGCATGCAACACTTGTACACTCAAGTCTAGTCTAAAATTGATGTTACACTTCCATGGAATCTCCACCTCAACTGGGTAACTCGAATTCTTTGCATGCACTAGCTATTTTGCATTGATTGATCAGTTAATTGGATGATCATTGAGTTTGACTGAGGTTCGACTGCTTAACTAACCTTCCAATAGTTCCTCCAAAAATTGGAACTAGTTTAACTGAAAACAACCTGAGATAATTTACCTTGATTGCTACAAATTAGTAATCACACATGAATAACTAAACTCTAACTCCTCCAACTCGAATTTACTGAGTAAACTAGGTGACACAAGCCATGTCACACAAGTTAACATCATCCAAGTTGTTTGCTGATGTGGAAATTCAATTTTTTCTCAATTTAATCAAGGCAAAATCAAATTGAGAATTTCTTGCTGCATTTTCCAACACTCCCTCTCAGAAAGAAAGGGATTATCAACCACCCTTATCCTGCACTTATGGAACTTGAAATTCCCTCTTGACAAGGCCTTTGTCAAAATGTCAGCATCTTGTTCCTCTATCGGAATTTACTGCAACAACATTATCTGCCTCTGCACACAATCCTGTAAATGGTGACACAGATATCTATATGCTTGTATCGATCGTGAAAAACAGGCTGGAAACCATGTATTATGCTTCTACTGAGCTAAGTGCCAAATATCTTTGCTTCCTTTTGTACCAAGAAATTGTTGCAGGCCCAACACAGAAAATTCCACCTGATGTACTCTTTCGATCTGATGGACTCCCCCGCCCAATCCACATCTATTAAGCCACATAGCTTCACTCCCTCTATCCATATGTACCATAGTCCAAACTCGGTAGTGCCTCTGAGGTAACATAGAACATGCTTAGCTACCATCCAAAATACTTTGGTTGGCCTAACCATAGCTTGGCTCAGTTGGTTGCCTGCATAACACATAGCTAGTCGTGTGTTCACAAGTGTTGTCGTTGCTACAACACCCTCCAAAATTTTGGCCTATGCTCAATTTCAGAGCCTTCCTTGGTCTTGCATATTGTCATCGCAAACATTGAAGCTCATTCCATGTGTTTTCTTGAAGTATTTTTTCCCTCATGCAAGATAAGAAAAATGTCATATTTTCACATGTTAGTTGTCGCACAATGTGTATAAGCCTATTTTGGTGGTTTCAAGGGGTCATCTTTGTGTAAATGAGTAGGTCTAACATTGTAAACATCTGTCACACTCATTTCTAAAATTTTAAGAATTATCACATAAGGGTCCTCACAATCGTCGCGAAGTGTATATTTAGTGTCGTAATTGTTGTAAGTGGTCATAAAGTTTTCACACTGAGGGAAGTTTGTTGTTCACGTTCCAGGATGATCTATGTAGTTGTTTCGTCAAGTATTCTAAGTGTGTGATCATAGTCGAAGTCTTATCACTGTTCACATCAACCTAACCGATCCCGCACTTAGTTAATTTCTAAAAACTTTATGAGAAAGCTATTAGTGTCGGTCATGATGCCCTCCATCAGTGATCAAAAAACTCTTTGCATATGCATAAGTAGGTGTCTCATCGATGTCAGTTTTGCATTCCATTAGGCATGCTATAAAACTGATGGAGGAGCTGGTCCTTGTTCCCTTCTTGGCTTTGCTGGATCAGGTCATATCAGTTAATGAACTTGTGTCACGCTTGTTTTGTTTTGTCTTGAAGTCCAAAGTCTTAGGTCTAGGGTTTCAATCAAATGTCATTGCAAGATCATGAGTCAGAGGTCCATGGGTCCCCAGCAAGCCGGAAGGAGGTATGTAAATATGTTTCATTGATATTTTCATCAGGTACAACTCATTTATACCTTGGATTTAAAAACCATGTTTTTAAAGCCAAGGTCATGTCAATTTTGTAAAAAATAAGGAAATTTCAAAAAATTCTTCACAATGCCGGCAATAACCCTGGTCTCCTCGCCAGAGTCCATCAGATGGTCTACCTGCAAAAAGAATGGAGTTAAAGCACTCAAAAAGTCAAATTCAGGACAAAAGTAAACTCAAAACAGTGTTAAAAGAAAGTGCCAAAATAAAACATTAGAAAGTGGGTTTGGTAAGTAAATTTTTTCAAATTAGGCTTATAAAGAGTCAAATTCCCTCTAGAACACCCTCATTGTGCATCTAAGAGCTTGCAAAGAAGAGTGAGAGGGCGAAGAAGGCGAAAGGAGGCAAAGGGCAGCAAATTTGAACCATTTTCAGGTGCGCGACCTGTCAGAGGGCGTGCGCGACCTGTTGGGCAGTGCGCGACCTATCAGGCGCCCCTCCGCAGTGCAAAAACTCAACGGGCGTGACCAGTCAGGCTGTGCGCGACCTGTCAAAGCCTGTGCGCGACCACTCAGCCTGTCACTCACAGAACCACTCCAAATTTTCTCAAATCGCCCTCTTGCTTGCTAAATTGATCGAGGTAGGGTCTATTAACCTGTTGGATGCTTGAAATATGAATGATGGGCTTGTGTTCGTATATATTTGCTACCAAGGAGGTAAAGAGAAATGGATTTTAGTTATTGCTTGTCAATGTAGGCATAGTGCTAGGGTTGGTGTTTTTTCAAGGTTTTAAACTCCCATTTATTCCCTCCATTGTTTCCCATTAAATTCACAATTGTTATGATATGTCTCTATCTTATCTCATTTGCAAAGAGTATTAAATCTCCTATCTCCCAATTTCTAACCCTATCCCCTTCTCAAATACATTCCCAAAACCCTAATGCCCTCCACACAGCAAGAACAAAAAATAAACACAGCAAGGATTAAAAAATGTTGTGTAAAAAGAAAAGAGCAATATAATGGTAAAATAAAAAAAAATAAAAAAAAAGAAGAAGAAGAAAAAACAGAGAAAAGATGGCTGTGTATATTCAAAACAAAAACAAAAAAATGCAGCTACATATATTTATAAAAAGACATACTGCTCTGAATATTGTTTACAAAGGAATGTTGCTGTGTCTCCCAAAAGACAAAGTCCTGTTTTCCCTTTTATCCCTAATATCCCTGTTTAAATAAAATTCCTTTTCCCTTATGACCAAATGTAAAAGAAGCCTTGTTCCTCTATGACTAAATGTACATGAATCCCTTTGAAAACAGAGTTTACCTTATGATGTACATTAGAAGACAAAAAATCAAATGAACAATGCTGTCCCATACCCCTGTTGAAATGCATGTCCTTTCCCTTTGTTATTCTCATACATGTTTTCCCTAATAAAAATATTTCTTTGCAAATGATTTCCCGATGATGTAGATGAGATTATATGCTTAACATTTTGTGAATTGTCCCTTGAAAATTCCCCGTTTTTACATATTTTCCATTCCCTATTTTAAAAAAAAAAGGTCCCTCCCCTAACATTTCCTTCATGATTTTTCCCCCTTGAAAACAGCATACTTCTCAGCATTTTTGCAGACAGGGCAGCAGTTAACTTTGTCTATTTTCTCCACTTTGCTCAAAAGCACCATGTCAACCACTGAAACCTATGAGCAAGGTGATGACCGGTCTTCTTCCACAGAGGTTGAGGTACAGCAGAGGCCTCGTAGGGGTGGCAAAGGTGGTCATCATAAGAGGGAAGAGCCCACATCTTTAGCAGAATTACAGGCCTACCCTTTGGCAGTGAATTGTTTCCGATACATGTCATGTTTGCAGTTTTGTGAGAGGCTTGCTCAGATCCAGCATCACAGGGAGTTGGCCCGCTTATTTGTTTTGCACCTTCATGATGGGCAGGTCACTCTTGCAGGGGTGAATTTTGTGCTATCTCCGGAGGTGATTTCAGAGGCTACCGGGATACCAGATGTGGGTGAAGTGTGGCCCAAGCGCAAAATGCTGGATTATGTTTATTTTGAGCCATATGTCAGGCCAGCATTCATGAGCCACTTGTCGGGGGTCTTTCCTTTCAGATTCCTCCGGGGGGAGTATGCTCCGATCATGCGGCTTATCATGCATTACTTCACATGTGAGGGGAGATTTTCACAGGTCTTCTCTTATCACATTCGCCTGTTGATGCACTTTACCCGAGTGAGGATGATGAACATCCCGGTTTTCTTCTTCCAGGACATTTAGAGGATGGTGTCCGTGTTTCAGAGGCGGTCCCCAGCTCAGCAGTATAGGAGTTTGTGCCATCATGGTCTCATCCAGCTCATTGTTTCCCATCAGTTGAGTCAGCAGGGCATTCCATGGGCAGACTTCATTTCTCATGATTTCTTTACAGTGCCATCACAGCCACACCCAGAGCCAGAGGTCATTTATGAGGAGGGAGGTCCATCTCACCAGCCCGAGATCATTGTTCCGAGACAGGTTGCTTCCTCACCTCAGGTCACCTACCAGAGGGGTCACAGGACCTTGTTTGCAGCAGCTCGACGAGTACTTTCTCCACAGCAGGTGGAAGGGGTCTCGCCATCATCATCTACAGGTCAGCGAGTGTTATCTCCACACCAGGTGGAAGGGGCCTCGCGTTCTCCATCAGCAGTACGGGAGGGCAAACAGCCCATGACAGAGGAGGAGAGAGCCGGTGACACACAGGTTGACAACATTGATCTTGATGCTCGCTCCCCCACTTCAGATTTGCATGAGATCATCTGACAGAGAGAGGCGGAAAACCGCTTGTTACAGCAGAAGCTCGACATGGCCCAAGGGACAATAAACTATCTTGAGCAGCGCAACAAGCAACTTGAGGATGAGAAAGAGTTGGATGAGCTGTGGAGGATTCGAAGTGACCGAGTCATCAACCGTAGGAGGCCCGGTGACTTGCTGCCCAAGGAGAGGGAATCCATGCTTATCCGTGTGAATGCACACTTGCAGAGGCTGTTAGAGAAGGCAAACAAGGACAAGAGGTTGCTACGGAACATGAAGAATCACTATTGGGCGAGGATGCATGTTTGCAAGGCGAAAATGAAGAAGATGTTCCAAAGGAGGTTGTCCGAGGCCCGTAAGAGGAAGAAGAAGACCAACCCGCTCCGTATCTTGGCTGAGGCCTCTCTCACTCACCATGATACTCATTAGCATCCTCCTAGCAGCAAACTCAAGAAATTTTGAGAGTTTTGAAGCATTTTTGGCATTTTTGGGAATTTTACAGGTTTTGGCCATTTGACTGGTCTCACCCCGCGCGCGACCATACATGGGGGCAACTCAGAACGGGGATAACTTTGCATTTTTGGAATTGTCACGCAAAAATACACTTGCCTATGGATGGGTTTCAGATTTTATGGAGATTTGAGCTTCCAAAAGCTCAAAATACATGCAATTTTTTACTTTCTGCCCCTATTTTGAGTTGCAGAAAGCTGTCTTGGGATAAATGACTTTTGAGGGGTCAAATCAACTCCAAATTCAGAAATTCCAGTGGGGTTGGAAAGTAGACTTGCAGACCTTTCCAACGAGCTATCTTTCACCTGATTTGGACACCGGGAAGGCCCTCAAACAGAGCTGTGAATGTGCGCGACCAGTCAGAGTGATGTGCGCAACCTGTCAGGGAAATTTGCCTGTTTTGACCAGTTCGGCCAGCAAAACACTGTTTTCATCTTGGTTGACTTTTGAGGCATGTAAATGATGGATTTTTGTGTAATTTTCATGGCACTTAGATACTTTTACTCTCCTTGAACACTTCTAGAAGATTCTTTGATGTAAATGGTAAATATTTAATGCATGGATAGGTTTCCTAAGTTTTAGAGGCAAGTTGTTTTGACTGCCTATTATCTAGTGCTCAGTTTAGAATTAGTTGAAACAGCTCCTAGGAAGCTGAGCTCGACCCCTAGAGGTGGGGAAAGGAGTTAGATCATCTATATTATGCCTTCTCTTGCTCATTTTCATGGTTGGACTCTTGAGGGAGAAGCTCCTATTGTATATTTTACTTGTATCTCTGCAATTTGAGGAAAAGGAAGACCAGGGTTTTGCAGACATCATTGGGATTCTTGTGGACTCTTGTGTTGATGGTGTGTTCTCTTATTGTAATTGTAAGTGTGTTTATGTGTTCCATCTCTTTCTTTATTGCAGCTTATTAAACAAATGAAGTGATAAAGTTTGAATTCATGCTTGCCATGCTCAGCTTTCAAATTTGTTTAATGTTTATGTTTTCCACTGTCTAGAGAGGATTCAAAGTCATTGTTTGCCCTCTTTAGCTTCTCTTTTTTCTTCCTTGATCATCCATCTCAGCTAAAGGCATCAGCACAAACTCCTACCTTGCCCCAAAGACCCACCTGCAAAACCTGAGCTCAATCCCCGCACCCTGAATTGCACTCCCTCCAATTGCCACCAAAAACCCCAAAAACTTTAAATCAACCCTCCTTATCAGTTTACTAGCCTAATATCAGTGTTACCTTGTTGGTCATCTCATCCATTGAAGATTTTACCGAGATAGACCGGAGAGAGCTTCTCATACCCCATAGGGCTAGCTACGGGGTGAAATGGTTTGATGTAGCTTTGAGATTTGCCTTCTCAGCCTGAGGTGAAATTTCAAACGCTAACAAAAGCAATTGAGCCTCATTCGACCTTCATGTTGTGCAGTCTCAACCCTCTAGTTGTGATCTTACCTCCTGACAATGCGTAATGCATAGTTCTTTCCTAGCCTCACGTGCTAGTCCCACTCTCTCTAGCCACACACACACGTCTAGCCATCCATTGTCTAGCCGGTTCATCAAGCAGCTGACTTAGTCGACCCATCAGCACTTGGTCATTTGCACTTGGTCATAAGACCCAGCCAGCAGCACTACAAATAGCTGCTCCTTAATTGGTATTTCTAGTAAGCGAACTGCGAGGGCCAACAGCGACGCTTTTTAAGAGGGAAAATTGAGATTTCTGGTAAGGCAACTGCGACGGCCAACTGCGACGCTTTTACGGAGGAGAAAATCACCCTTATACCTTAGAAATAAGTAAGCGACTTATGTGATCTAATAATTGATCGAATTGACTTTCTTTCGATCACGCATCTCCGACCGAGTACTTTCCCTCTACAGCTCCGATTAGTTCATCAAGCCAAAGTCTAGCCACCACAGGTTCTAGCTAGCCTCACGGTTTTGACCCCTTCCCTCTGGTCAGACAACCCCTTTCCCCTTTCCCTCTGGTCTGGTCAGGCAACCCCTCGGGTCTGGTCTGGGGCCCCTTTCCCTTTCCCTCTGGTCTGGTCTGGCTCAGTCAGCCTATCGGGTCTGGCAACCCCTTCCCTCTGGCATCCCCTTTCCCTTTACCTCTTGTCTGGGGCCCCTTTCCCTTTCCCTCTGGTCTGGTCTGGTTCCAATCTCTCTATTTATCCAGCAGGCACCGGAAAGGCCAATAGCGAGTCGCCAGGCTGCCGCTTCACCAGGAAAGGCAGGCAGTGTCAGGAAGGGAGAAAGAAGGTCCCGGAGGGGCTTGCGCTTCCTAGTGCAAGGAGATGAAGCCGTTTATTATGTTCCAGATCGTGATCCAGAGTCTTATCTTCATGATCGAGTTACTTACCTTCCACACAATAGGGAGGGAGGAATTTATTGCTCAATCAGATTGGACAGCTGGATCGGGCCCATTAACCCTGTGGATCGGATCGGATGGTTATATTGCGGATTATAAAAAAAGCTCACTGGCTTGGGATTGCTGGGAAGGTTCTCTCTAACCACCTGATATGACGAGGCAGTTACTCTCCAACCAGTTTAGATGCAGCGGGATATGGGTGATCTCAGAAGAAGAGATCCTGGGCGAGCTTCTTATGAACTAAATCAACAGGAGCTTCAACGTAAGCGCTGGACAGCGCAGTCTTGAACGATTGCCCACACCCTAACTCAATGGGGTGGGGCATGCTGAGGACTACTTCCCTTGATTCCAGCCATACCCAGTAAACGATATATACCTGGTATGACATATTGACATATATAACCTACACACTAATGCATTGAATGAAAGGATTGACTTGAACCCGCCAGTGATACGGGACATGCACAATATCTAACCTCAAGATCAACCTTTGACCCCCTGAGATTAAAAATAGCCAATCTCCTTTGTCTCCTGAAACTGCAAAATGGGTTGATTCAATGCCCATCCCCTCATCCTATCACACTAACCTTTAAAATTGCACCTTTTTCTCCCTCAGCCAACTTGGACTGCACATTGTGTTGTCTCAAGGCTCAAGGCTTACCCCTCATTGCTTGAATTGTGCAATTGTGCAGTCACTAAGCCCCTCTCCCAACTTTTCACCTGGTTCTCGCTTAGTCAATGGATTAACATGCACTATATTAGACTAGGGGTTTATGTTGGACTGATGTCATCTCGTCATGAGTGAATTGCATATGCAGGTATCTTATCATGCCATGGCAAGATGATGAAGAAGGAGATAGAGAAGGGAAACATGTTGAAATACCTCTTTGTAGCTGAGTATGCAAGCTGATCAACCAAGAGAAAGCAAAGGGGCACCAATTTGCAACCACAACTCAAGGCTTGAGATCATTCAAGACTCCTTACTATCAAGTCATACAGAGGTGGATAAAAGAACACTCTCAAGCAGACACATAACAAGGAGCAACAAGAGTGGCTTGACATTTCCATATCATCAAGAAGTTCATGTCAATAGTGTCATGTCATGTCATGTCATGAGTTGTCACATGCCACACCATATTGTGGATGATGTAAATTATCTATTCAAAATGTATTGTAAAGTGGAAGTCCAAAGGACACATTCAAAATATGAAGAGTCATGTAAAGTCAAAAAGTAATAGGAAGTCAAAGAGTCATGAGGGTAGTCAAAGAGTCACAAGGAAGGTGAAACATCACCTCACTGGTTATATATACATCCTCATTGTATAAGCAAAGGATTTTCACCTTGGCTCCTTCTACAAAGCATTAGAGAGACAAACTAGTTCTTTTGAGGAGCAAGGAGTGGCTCCAACACACCACTATTAGAGCTAGTCGTGTTCATTGTATACATGTGTCTTGGAACTTTTACTTGATATCATAAGCCTATGGACAACACATTCTTCATGCATGGATTACGGATATTTGTAAAACTATTCTGTGAATGTTTGTAATTCATGTTTTCTTCCATATGTGCTAAAGTAGTTGAATTATTTCAGTTATTTTTGTACTTATCATATCGAGTATGTGTTGTAATTATTATTATCATTGTCGCATCCTCATGGACTATTCTGCTGGATATTAGACAGATTTTCCTTGTTGCATTGGTTATAATGACCATCGCATCTCTGTGGACTATTATGCTTGATGTTGAACAGATTCTTCTGTTTTACATGTGTCTCTACTAGGATGGTACTATTACCTCTCTCTTAGAGGCTCACTTCTCCTCCCCCCTCTGCGGTAAAATAAATTTGACACACACACCACTGAACACTCACTAGGCACACCCCCTTGTTTTTCAAAGGCACATTTGCACCCCTCTCTCTTGTTGACAATTAGACCCAAGGCATATCTTTTAAGACAATTGACGACCAGGCCATATTCTAGATGGGGCTCCTATCCCAAACGATGTGAGGTCTAATTGGGACCACATATCGGGGAGACCCCTTGAATGTTGGTGAGTCCAGCACCGTCAACATTTCTGGCACTAGAAGGAGGGAAACCATATTTTTATGGCTGATAACCTCACCCACCCAAATCTTACATCCTTTGGTCAAGGCAGTAATATCCCTAACACCTCCCCTGTGCATATTCCTGAAGTTGGAAATCCTTCTCAGCTTGAGACTGTACAAACTTGTGAGATCTCTTACGACCAAATCTGGGCCATCCGCCCTATCACCTGTAAGTTTGCAAGAACTATTGGATTGATACCTGGAGTACATAATCTTCCATATTTTCCAAAGAAGAACCCAACCACCCCCACTGGGATAGTGGTTTCAACAGTTAAAGATTTGGTTCTCGCCACCCTTAAAGAGTTAGCAGACTTTGAAGAGAATGCAAAAAAAACCAGAGCAACCTCCAACCTTTAATGGTGGTGACGATGATAATGTGATACTCTTGGACGATACTTTCCGCGAGTTAGGTGGTGAAGAAGAAGAAGGAGAAAACTAATTAGATTCTGATGAAGAAGGAGAAAAGAGTGAAGAATACATGGTGGACTAAGATTTGGATTGGATGTCTCAGGGTCCACTTGCACTACTGGGTGTTCTACACAAGATGCCAAGGCATCTGGAAAAGTTATTAACGAAGTATGACCCTGAAAAAACAATAAAAGCGAAGGACCATCTAGACAACTTCTACTTACATCTCCAAATGCTAGAGGTACGTTATGATGATGTTGCATGCATACTTTTTCCATGCACCTTAGATGGCAGAGCAGTTGTATGGTATCATAGTCTTCCTCTGAATTCCATCTAGAATTGGAAGGGGTTTAAGAAGATTTTTCTTGAAAAAATCATTGATGACAAAACCATTGCGATGTTGTTGAAAGAGCTGGGCAATCTCAAGATGGAGCATAAAGAAAAAGTGAAAGATTTCAATCAGAGGTTTAACCGTATCTTGAATATATTTCTAACAGACACAAAACCTCATGACTCCATCACTATCGATTATTTCACATCAGCCTTACCAACAAACATTGTGTAGTTCGTGAAAAGAAATGTGAAGCCAACTTTGGCTGAGAATTTTGAAGAGGCAATCGCAGTTGAAAAGGACTTGCGTGCAATTGGAGTAATCGCAAATGACAAATCAACAAAGGACTCCAAAGACACGGGGAAAATGTATCAAGCCTTCCTAAGCAAGGTCAAGGAGAAAGAAGCAACTGAGCTTGAGAGCTTGACCCGTACGAAGGTCAAGCGAGACCACTGTGAGCAACAGGCCTTCCAAGTTTAATTTTCTGAGAAGACTGCCAACTTCGGCATAAAAATAACCAAATGTCCAAATTCGCGCAAAGCTCAAACGTTGTGCTGAATGTTGAGAGTATGGGCATGGATTAGTACTATTCATTTCATTAAGAATATCATTCATAAAAGACATGCCGACAATGGAACCACAAGATGAACGCTCTTGCTGCGCATTTTATTGATACAATACTTTCTAATAAGAAAATTGAACTGGCGGAAGGAAAGGAAGAAATTGTTGTGACTGAAGAAACTCCAAGCATGGGGCATGCAGTGAACACATTCAGTTGTGTACTCGTAGCTGAAAAGAGCATTGCCAAAAAGCAACCACTAAGTGATGGCCCAACCCTGAAGCAAAACAAATGGTATAATTTGAGAAGCCAAGGGCAGGCCACTGAATAAGTGTTGATGAAGCAGAAATTGAAAGAGCATTTGTTAAGGAAGACTAGTTTGCATGTTAGCTCAACAAAACACTCAGAGCAAGTCTAGAAATGTAGGTATGACGAAAAGTACTTTCACAAGAAATAAGAGTAAGTCCATCACTCCGAAAGTAGTAGATAAGACAACTCTTCCAGACACTTCTACAATGTCTCCCGCATTGGATTATAACATAGTTGAAGATATGAAGAAAGATTGCATGAATATCTCACTTTTTGAACTAACTAAGATCGTGAGCTAGCGGGAACTGCTTTCCCGTGCACTCGAACAATCCACCTTAAGTAACAGTGCTTCTTCACAGAAGGGATCTAGTACATCCTCTGGTTCTCTTGAATCTGTACTTAATGCTTTAACGTTAGATGCAAACACACTCTGCCCTCCATTTCTGTTAACATTCGAAATTTTCAATTATAATGTGCACAATTGCTTAGTTGATTCCAATGTGTCTATAAACGTAATTCCTTTATTAGTAACAAAGAAAATCAATGCAAAATGGGATAAAACAAATGCACATATCATTCAGCTAGAAAATATTCTTGTCCATGTGATTGGTGAACTCAAAAATGTGTTGATAGGCTTATCATCTCGACAACGAGTTCACCAATTTATAAACATAGTAATTTTGGAAATTCCAGAAGCATATGGTGTATTTTTTAGCGGAGACTGTCCAGCAAGTTACAAGGGTATTTTGCAATAGATTGGTCACATTTGTGGCTTCCATACAAAGGAAAAACAATCAGATCTGGGTGAACTCAGAGCGATACATGAAACACTTAATAACTCCCTTAGAGGGCGAAAATGAGTCAATGGCCTCCGAAAATTTTATCTTTGTGAATTTCTTTCTTGAAATTGATCTGGGGTGTTATCTTGCTCATCCATCCTCAGTACCACCTAAAACACAGTTGGAACTCCTTCCTAGTCCAACTAGTGAAAATGACATTTGTACAGTTGGTAGTAGTAGTAATAATAGTACTAGTGTAGCACATAGTCCTTGTACATATGATGTTTGGACATTGTATTTTGATGGTTCCAAAACACATGAGAACTCTGGAGCTGGTTGTGTTTTAGTAGACCCACGATAGAGGAAACATCTAATCTCCGGTCACTTGGAATTTGAGTGCCCAAACAACACCGTAGAATATGAAGCACTCATCTTGGGTTTGCAAAGAGACTTGACCTCAATGTTGCAGTTCTCAAAGCAGTAGGTGACTCAAAAAATTTCGTATGACAGGTACGTGATACTATACACTGTGTGTCACCTCATCTCAAGAGTTACCAACAAGAGGTATGGCATTTGATTTCACATTTCCAAACGTTCAATATTATTTTTGTTCCTAGATTACGCAATGCGGTAGCATATGCATTTGAAATTGCTGCTGCTAGGTTGTCACCACTTAGGGATGGTTTTTCTGTAGAGATTCTTTATAAACCATTTATCCCTGACAACATCACTAACTTACACGTTTTCAATGATGACCAATAGATACTACACTTCATGGAAAACGTTGTTGTATTCAAGGATGTAGTTATCAACGAAGACGAGCATAAGAAATCGTTGCAGGATGTAGCCTGCAAAAGCAAGGAGAATCCCATGTCGAAAGGCATGGTATCACTAAAAAAGCTGTATGACTTGCAGAACCGCTTCTGAAGGCCAGTCAACGTGAAAATCCACAGTTCGACACTATCGCACAAGCAAATAAATCTTGGGACAGAAAAAGATCTGAAGTTTGTTCATATTGATACTTGTTGGATACCACAGGAGCAACAAGCTTTCATCCACTTATTCAAGCAATATCGAGATGTATTTATGTGGATATACGATGAGCTCAAAACTTATGACAAGCGAATAATCCAGCATGTGATTCCAATTAAAGAAGGGGCCAATTTGTTTCAACAAAATCTACTGAAAGTACATCCAATGCTTGAGCCTCTAATTCAAAAGGAGTTGAGGAAGTTTTTGGATGCTCAAATCATATACAAAATGCGACATTCTACCTAGGTATCAAACTTGGTCCCGGTGAGAAAAAAGTCTGGGGAAATCCGCTTGTGCGTTGATTTCCGCAACTTGAACCGCACCTCAAACAAGGATAATTACCCCATGTCATCTATGGAATAGATACTGCAAATAGTATCATGTCTAGAGATGTTTTCTTTGTTGGATGGATATTCTTGATACAACCAGGTTCTAGTCTTAGAGACTGATAGACTAAAGACAACATTTTGCATGAAGTGGGGTATGTTCGCATTTAAAAGAATGCCATTTGGGTTGATCAATGTCGATGCAACATTTCAACGTGCCATGGACATCGCATATTGAAGACTGATAAGAAAAAGAATGGTGGTCTATCTCGATGATGTCACAATATTTTCCAAGAAGAGATCCGACCACATATGCCACCTGAAGAAAATTTTCGAGCAATGACGCAAATACAAGATATCCCTTAATCCGAAAAAGAGCATTTTTGTAGTGTCTGAGGGTAGTCTGTTGAGCCATATTATCGCAAAGAGTGGGATTAAAGTAGACCTCAAAGGGTCAAAGCCACCACGTTGATTCCCTTCCTAGTGAGCAAGAAATCCATGCAGACCTTCCTCGGGAAGATCAATTTCCTCTGTAAGTTTATCTCTGATTATGCTCAGATTGTTAAACCCATACAAGAGATGGTTAAGAAGGATGTGGTATACAAATGAGACAAAAGGGAAAAGGATGCATTCTACTGTACTAAGAAAACCATTGCATAAGCACCCACTTTGTATAACCCAGATTTCAACAAATATTTTCTTCTCTACACCTTTGTAACACCCTCCTCCCACATCCACCCAAGTAACCATGCCAACCTGGGTAAACATGAGACAAGAGGCTACTATGATCTGATTCGACCTCCTATGTGACCTTAAGGAAGTGGAATCAATGGAAACATCACACACAGTCATCCAACACCAGCTTTAGAATCCTCAGGAGACATGTCAGCCACTCAAACAACCTTTTCCTAGGTCCCACTGATGTTCTGGATCTCTTAGGCCATAGTCGCTTTCATGCTATGGGTAAGGGATCAACCAGAAACCCAAATTCACTCTCACAGGCTTGCCTGCCAGGGACCAAAGACTAAAGTTTCCAGTTTTATGCCAACGACCCCGGGATTTAAGCCCCTTTCTCAGGCCCAGAGTCTAGGCCACTGCCCATAATGGAGTGATAACTTAGATATCAGTAAAATCACAAGGAAACAATGATGCAGAGGCAATAAGTTGGACAAGACCATAACCAAACCCCTACTAGCCATGACGAGTATTTCATCAAACATATCATCAACACGTAACCTACAGGTGTAAACAACATAATTAAGTGTAGGGATCTCATACTTATCTGAGAATCGCTATGAACCATTGTTCCCTCATGTAATTTGCTACATTATCATCTATTAAGTCATAGTCACATTATCCATTCATGTACAAGTAAAAACATGTTGAGAGCCATAGATAGATGTTGTCATAAAATATACATATAACTAGCATAATAGGAATATAATTACCATATAAATATAGCCATCAAAATCCACATATACATCAATACATTTACACATGAAAATCAAGGGAATGAATTTTCTCATGAATGAATGCAATGAACCAACCAGAGATGGGACTATCACATTCCACCAGACCACAGATTGGCTGAGCCAAGTCTCTCTTCAACTAATCACCCCCATGCCATATTCCAAGCATGAACGTGGGACTCATAGAACACACCAAAAACAAAAACAAGCATGGATGCCACCGGAGTTATCAACCTACACCATCAGGAACTTGAGTGCTTCCTAGTCTCTCACGCTTTACCGCAATCCACAGTCTGATCCATGGATCACTAGTCCCTACACGTAGACATACTCTCTATGCTTTACTGTGCATACCATCTCGGGACCACTCGGCCTAATGGAGAGCAAATCCACCTCTTAGCTTTATCGTATATCCCGCCATTCACTAGAAATGATTCCTAGGCCCATCGAGGCACACAATCTGGCTTTACCGCAACCCACAGTTCGGTTGAGGGGTTACTAGGCTAGTGGCTTCATGATCCATAGTCTAGTTCAGGGACCACTAGACCATGTGTTTGTCAATTCAGAGATCCACCCCACTCAGCTTCGAATCTAATCCGACCATCCCACATAAACCGAATGAGAGAACCCATCTCATCAAAGCTATCAGGAAATGGCAAGGCTAGGTTGAAAATATTGTCACACCCGAAAAAATCCATTCCTTGGTAGAAAAGAAACGCATGCAATCCCATGCATGCAAAATCTAGCAAGGAAAACACATGTGCAAGTTGATACCTACAATGAAGCCTGTTATAACTGCTTGATCCTGCATTTCCCTGCTTGATCTTTGCTTCCTCTTGCCTTCTTTTCCTTTCTTGCTCCAATGCCAAAGTGCTTCAGGAAAATCAAGTGTCCAAGAGTATGAGAGAGAGAGTGAATAATAAGAGAGCTCCAAAACTCAACTGACAAAAGTTTACCAACTAATCCTCAGAAGCCTTTTTATGAATGAGGCCTCTATTTTCTTCATTTTCCATTATTTTCCTTCAATTTCCTCCTCGCATGCAACATGTGACCTTTCACCTTCTTTTTCTCCTAATTTCCATTATTTTCATACATAATTGTGCCAAAAAATCCATTTTGCCTTTCCAAAGCCTTAGCCATTGCCTTTGCCAATTTCCTTAGCCATAAACAACCAAATGAACACCCCCTAGGATGTCTTGCCCGACATTTAACTTGGATTAAGTGTCCCATCAATCGTGGTTATTGTTTTTAACTTTTATTACATGTGTTGGCATTATGATACAGGTATTTTCCTTGATGCCAACTCACTCAGATGAAAGATCACAATATAAGCAGGTAAACAACAAAGAATTACAGATCAGTCTTCACAGAATGAAGAAAGAGAGGTATACGCGGGTTCACCATTGACCAAGTTACGTATACACGCAGGTTCACTGTTTACAAGTCACATATATGTACACACACACTTTCACAAAATGAAAAGAGCGTATACCTCGAAAAACTAAGCTTCTAGTTCGAGGTATTTGGTCCATGGTATTGGTCCAAGGTATCTGGTCTGAGGTATTGACCCTAAGTATTTGTTCCAAGGTATTGGTCCTAAGTGGTTTTGGTCCATGGTATTGAGAAAGGCCTAAAACTATAAAAGGAGGAGAAGATCATTAGGCCAAAGTGTGCAAGTATCGAATATCTGATGAAGTGTGAGATCTAGTATGCAGGTTATTGGGTTATGGTGCATTGATCTGAACCAAGGATGAACCTTAGCGGATGATGAGGGATTAGATCTAATGATGGATCAGGATCTTAAGGTGTAAAATGAACTATCATTATGTGTTTTTGCTCATGTATGTTCTAGATCTTAATACTGACACATATATTATTCTGTAAATGATATGATCTGGGTATAATTGAAGTCTTGAATAGCTGCATAATTATGAATAAATATTTGCAAATGTATACGCTGGTTGGCTTTGAAAAAAGTGCATATACTCGTAGGTTCGACACATCAAAGTAGTGTA
Source organism: Pinus tabuliformis (assembly GCA_031772625.1). Lineage (NCBI taxonomy): Eukaryota > Viridiplantae > Streptophyta > Pinopsida > Pinales > Pinaceae > Pinus > Pinus tabuliformis. The sequence goes on from CM062820.1 coordinate 270,786,246, forward strand.
TACCCTATAAATTATGTTTTAGTTTCTTCTGTTTGTTGTTGCAGAGTTTTGGGTTCTGGTTTGGGTTCTATATTCTGGTGACAGTATTCTAAATGATCAGATTGATGGGTTGTCAAAGTGATTGATTGATTTGGTTGTGGTTGGTTCAAAAAGTGATTGGTTGACGCAGATGTATTTGATGATTGAATTACTGTTTTGATGTTGTTGATGGATCCAGTCTGAAAATTTATGAAACGTGGTCCCCAGAGGAAGAAAGAAGGTCGTAGCCTTCTGTAGGTCGGCACCTACGTACCGGCAAACATATCATCTAGTACAAGAGCTAGGGGGTTGTAGCTGGAAAACGAGAGAAGGTTGCAACCTTCTGCAGGTAGAAGCCTGCGTACTGGTATAAGTCTGCACCAGTACCAAATTGTAAACATATTTTTCTTATTATTAAAAGAAGACAGAGACGACAACAACAGGTGGTTTTTACCCACATTGGGTTTCCACCTTATATCTTGGTGTTCATGTGTGATGCTTATGTGTAATGCTTTATTTTGCTTTTACTGCACTGTCTAATTAATATCTAACATACTGGTTAAAGTTCAATGCATGATAAATTGGGTAAATCAAAAGTTCTCTGTATATACACTGGTTGCCTTAATAACAGTCGCGTGTACACGCTGGTTCACTTAGCTAAAGTAGCGTATACAAATCTGTCTATGGAAATGAAATATTATTGAGTTACAAATACTGATTCACCCCCCCCCCCCAGTATTATTTCCAACAATTGGTATCAGAGCAGGTCCTTCAGAAGAAGCTTGATCGCTTGAAGGAAGATCCATCATCATGAGTAATCAAGAAAGCGGGGGATCCATCAGATCGCTAATCTTTGATGGGAGCAACTTTGTTTATTGGAAGATAAGAACCACAACCTATCTTCAATCACTTGGAACAGATGTCTGGGAAATCGTGGAAGGAGGATATACATTTCCATCAGCAATTCCTATAGATACAACAGGTAAAAAGTAATATGAAACCAATGTCAGGGTTGTCAATACATTATTGGGAAGTCTGTCACAATCAGAGTTTGTCAAAGTTATGCAGCTCAAATCAGCCAAATAAATATGGGACAAAATCGTTCTAAGCTACGAAGGAGACTCTCAGGGAAAACGTGCTAAACTGCAAACTCTTAGAATTTAATATGAAACTCTTAAGATACAAAATGATGAAAGTATAGCTAGTTACTTCTTACATATAGATGAGGTTTCTAATTGCATGAAGAATCTAGGTGAAGAGATAAAGGAATTTAATATAGTTGAGAAAGTTTTAAGATCCTTGTCTGCTAAATTTGAATAAAAAGTATCTGCCATAGAAGAAAAATAGGATCTATGGACTATTACTATGACACAGCTTCACAGAATCTTAACTGCCTTTGAGATGAGAAAAGGAGGCCCATCATATATGAGAGAAGCCGCATTTAAGGCTTCAACAAAAGGAAAAAAAGAACTCAATGAATCAAGACATATTTCAAAAGAAGAAGATAAAGTAAAATTTGTTAAGAAGCTTCAACGAGGTTCCGAAAGATTTAGAGGTAAACTACCCTTCAAATGTTTTGCCTGTGGTAGAGTCGGTCATTATGTTGCTAGATGTCCTCATAAAGATAAATATGATAAAGGGAAGGAATCTGCAAAATGGAATAGAAAACAAAGTGTAAGTAAAAAGAGTTACTATACTCATGAAGATAGCGATGGATTATCAAATAGTGATGAAGATGAAAATAGTAATGACTATAGACTTCTAATGGCTTATGAAGATGATAATTTTTTGGATGCTTTAGAAGAAGATGACCTTCATGAAGAATTCTCTAAACTCAAGATCTGTTTAGAAGAAAATAATATGATTATAGATACCTTGACATATCAACTTGCTGAAAGAGAAAAACACAATGAAAAACTAGAATGTGAAATTGTGGGTCTAAGAAAGAATCTTGAGAAAACAAAATCTCTTAATCTTAGATTTGCTAAAGGATTAGAAACCTTAAATGAAATTATCAAAGTGCAGCGTTCTCCTATGATAAAGATAGGTCTTGGATATACTAAAGAAGCACCTCAATCACAGAAGCCGTCAACCTCCACTAAAAGCTATCTTGATGTAGCAAAGAACAATGAACAGTATGACAATCGTCAGCAAAGGCATAAAGCAGATCACCAGGTAAATCAGGCTCAATTTTCTTCAAGGATGAACAGAAGTCACAACCAAACTCAGGTAAATCATACTCAATTTGCTTCAAGGATGAATAGAAACTACAATCACCAGGTTAATAGATTCAATAATCGCAGGAACTTCTTCAATGGTCAATGTTTTTCATGTCATAATTTTGGACACAAAGCTGCTCAATGTGTTGCGTACAAAACCATCATGACTAGAGAAGCATGAAATCAAAGGAATGTGACATGGATCAAGAAAAGTTCCTATAATAACTTTTCTCTTCTTGAAAATGAAATAGAATGCTCAATCTGTAACAACTTTGGCCATGAAGAATTTGAATGCAGGAGTAAATTTCGACAAATATCTCAAAAGGAGCAAACTCCATTAAATCAAAAAATATGGAGAAAGAAAGAACCACAAACAGAAAGATGTGGTATAGACATGTATGCAGAAGGACAAGAAAAATAGTGGTACATCGACAGTGGATGCTCAAAACACATGACAGGTGACAAAGAAAAACTACACTCATATAATGCCTTAGAAAAGGAAAAGAATGTCTCATTTGGAAATGACACTCCTGCTGTCATAAAAGGTAAAGGCTCTGTTTTCTTGAAAGAAAAAGTTAAAGCTGGGAATGTTATGTATGTTGATGGTCTAAAGCATAACCTATTGAGTGTTAGTCAAATGTGTGATCAAGGAAATGAAGTGGTGTTTCGATCAAACGGATGTGTTGTTCGTGAGCTTGATATAGGAGAAACTGTGATCAAAGGTACAAGAACTCTAAACAACTTATACATACTCAAGGGAGGACAACAACAATGCTATCTAAGCAAAAATGATGAAAACTAGCTATGGCACAGAAGATTGGGACATCTAAGCTTTTCTCAAATAAAAAAAGCATGCAGATTCCAGGTTGTTCATGATCTTCCAGATATCAGCATTCCTGAAAATATAATATGCAAATCATGTCAATTCGGTAAGCAAACCAGATCTTACTTCATTGAAAAGGAAGGGTCAGCTAGTAAGCCTATTGAACTTGTTCATACTGATTTATGTGGACCATCAAGGAAAAATTCACCTCATGGAGAAGAATACTTTATATTGTTCATTGATGATTTTTCCAGAATGTGTTGGATAGGTCTTCTAAAGCATAAAGATGAAGCATTTGAAAAGTTCAAAGCCTTCAAAGCTTTGGTTGAAAATGAATCAGATTGCAAAATCAAATGCCTCAGATCTGATCGAGGAGAGGAATTTACCTCGGATGAATTCTTTGACTTTTGTGAACAACATGGAATAAAAAGGAAATTCTCCACCGCAAGGACTCCTTAGCAAAATGGAGTGGTAGAAAGAATGAACAAAACTGTTCAACAAATGGCTCGAGCTATGCTAGATGAATCTAGAACTCCTTCAACCTTCTGGGGTGAAGCTGCATTCGTCGCCATCACTATTCTCAACCAAGCAAATGTTTGGGTAAACAACACTCAAACTCCACATGAACTTTGGTATTGTAAGACTCCTATTGTAAAATACTTCAAAGTTTTTGGAAGCAAATCTTACATCAAAAGGACCGATGAAAATCTTGGTAAGTTTGAACCCAGAGCAGATGAAGGTATCTTCTTGCCTACTCTTCCCAAAGTAAAGGATATAAATGTTATAATAAAGGACTTGGGAAAATTATTGAAAGTATTGATGTTGTGGTTAATGAAGCATGTAAAAATCCAAAACATATAAAAACCAAAGATTATGACAATGAAGAAGATGAGGATCATTTTCCCACATCAAATCACACTGATTTTGAAGAAGAAACCAATGAAGCACCAGAAGAAGAGATAACGGTAGAAGAAAAGACTTCGTCCAGGTGTGTTCAAAAAAATCATTCAGAAACTCAACTTTTAGGGGAAAAAGGGGCAGGTGTGCAAACAAGAAGAAGTATTACAGAAGCCTCAAACTATCTAGCATTACTATCTTCCACCGAACCTCAAAATGTAAATGAAGCATGCAAAGATGAATGTTGGGTCAAGGCCATGAATGAAGAACTTGAGCAAATTGAAAAGAATAATACTTGGGAATTAGTTCCTAGACCTCATGATAAGAATATCATAGGAACTAAATATATATTTAAAAACAAGTTGAAAGAAAATGGAGAAGTTATTAGAAACAAGGCCAGACTCGTTTGTAAAGGATATGCTCAACAAGAAGGTATAGATTTTGAAGAAACTTTTGCACCTGTTGCTAGACTTGAAGCCATAAGGATGTTTCTTGCTCTTTCTAGTTTCAAAAATTCAAAACATACCAAATGGATGTAAAATCTGCCTTTCTTAATGGAGACTTAGAAGAAGAAGTCTATATTGAACAACCAGACAGATTCATTCTTGGAAATGATGCAAAACTTGTATGTAGAATCAGAAAGGTTCTCTATGGTCTAAAACAGGCTCTAAGGGCCTGGTATTACCATCTTGACAATTATCTTCACCAACAAGGTTTTTCAAAGGGGTCAGCAGATAGCAATCTATATACAAAGATTGACACTGATAAATTGGTAATAATTGTTGTTTATGTTGGTGATATCATTTTTGGTAGCAATGAAGAATCCATGAGTTAGAATTTTGCTTCAGTGATACAACAAGAATTTGAAATGTCCTTGCTTGGTGAGCTTACCTATTTTCTTGGTCCACAAGTTCAACAAAACAAAGATGGTATTTTCTCTCACAAACCAAATATCTCAAACAGATCTTGAAAAAGTACGGCATGGAAGGCTCCAAACCAGTATGTACCCCAATGGTAACAGGATGTAGTCTCAGCTCAAATGATGAATCAGCAACAGTACATCAACCAACTTACAGATCCATCGTTGGCAGTTTGCTTTATCTAACAGGTACCCGACTTAACATCATGCATGCAGTAGGAATAGTTGGAAGATTCCAAGAAAATCCAAAGGAATCACACCTTCAGGCAGTCAAAAGGATTTTCAAATGTCTTCAAGGAACACAAAACTTTGGTTTATGGTATCCTAGAGATATAGATCTTACACTTCATGCATATACAAATGAAAATTGGGCAGAAAGTGTTGATGATAGAAAAAGCACTAGTGGTGGTGCATTCTATATGGGTTCCAGATTAGTGTCTTGGTTCAGCAAGAAACAAAGTTCAATTGCATTATCTACAGCTGAAGCAGAATACGTGGCTGCTGCATCTTGCTGCACACAACTACTTTGGATGATGCAAACCTTGCAAGACATTCAGATCACATGTACTCCACCCATCTCCATTCTATGTGATAATACAAGTGCTATCAATATTTCAAAGAATCCAGTCATGCACTCGAAGACCAAGCACATACCCATCAAATATCATTTTCTATGTGAACAAGTGCTTGAACAAAAGGCCAAATTGGAGTATGTTCCCTCCAAAGAGCAGGTTGCTGATATATTCACTAAACCACTGCCCAGAGAGACATTTGAATATCTTAGACAAAAGCTGGGAGTAGTTGCTGCATCATCCTGCTGTTAAATCCTATTTTTCAGAGAAAGGTGGTTATACGCGAGTTTCATGAAGCGTAGTCACGTACATACGCGGGTTTCTATGGGCACAGTCGTGTATATGTTGGTTTGAAGAAAAGTAGTGGGCTAGACTCAAGAAAAAGGGGTCTGCTATGGTTCTGTCAATTATCTGCTCTGTTTGATGATGGTTACAATCTGCTGATAACATGTGGAAATATATTGGTCCTCATAAAGTTGTTGATAACTTGATGTATATCTGATTGATGATGATGCTTTGATATCTCTTACTGACATATGCAATGATCAAATCTGACAGTGAACAGGTGGAACAGGTTCAAGGGGAGAACATGGTATGCTTCTAATAAAGCATTATTGGCATTATGACTAGAAGTCTTTGGTACCTAATGAGTTCTTACTTTATGATGATAGGTTGATACTCACATATGTTGATTATCATGGTTGATGATGTGGGATGTTCCCTAGTGATGATATAATGAAGGTTCTTGTGGAAAGATCATGTAGTTCTTGATAAAGATGTCTATGGTGTTTTCACATACATATGATATGATTTTGTGCTACCGCTTGGAGATATGACATATGCTTAGTTGATTCATGGAAGGTTATGATAAGGGAACGAAGCAAGTTGATATTGATGAGATCAAGAGGATGAGTTGATATATGCCGACATACTTTGTCATAGGTTGATAATATTTTGGGAACTAATGATGGACATATACAGGTTGCTGGTCTGGATGCTGTTGATAGATGCTGCTGATGGTGCACATCATATGATAGTTGCTGATGACTATCATGGTCTTGTTTAAGATATTTGGTCTCTGTTACATATATCATGTATATCATTTAATCTAAAGGTCATGAAAATACCTAATTTGTAACCCCACTATGCATGGGATGGATGATGTAATGTTTCTTGTTTTTGTCATGTATAAACAATTGGTATATCCCCACTTGGTTGGGAGATGGATATATGTATGATTCACTGGTGATAGGAAGGTCATTGGTGATGTATGTATAGAGTCATGTTATTCTTTTAGAACATATTTTTGTAGACTTTTCTTGTGCTCAAGGGGAGCATGGACTCGATCATGGGAACTCAATCAACACACTTCAACATATTAGAGAATTCAGCATGTACTCAGGGGGAGCATTCCCCTTTTCCCTTGATGTCAAAGAGGGAGAGTGACTTGGTGTGGCTATTGCCATCAAGTCCAACGGGGGAGATTGTTGGCATTATGATACAGGTATTGTCCTTGATTGCAACTCACTCAAATGAAAGATCACAGTATAAGCAGGTAAACAGCAAAGAATTACAGATCAGTCTTCATAGAATGAAGAAAGAGAGGTATACGCAGGTTCACCATTGACCACGCTGCGTATACACGCAAGTTCACTGTATATAAGTCGTGTAGACATACACACGCACTTTCACAGAAGGAAAAGTGCGTATACCTTGGAAAAGTAAGTTTTTGGTCCGAGGTATTTGGTCCATGGTATTTTGATCCATGGTATTGGTCCAAGGTATCTGGTCCGAGGTATTGACCCTAGGTATTTGGTCCAAGGTATTGGTCCTAAGTGGTTTTGGTCCATGGTATTGAGAAACGCCTAAAACTATAAAAGGAGGAGAAGATCATTAGACCAAAGTGTGCAAGTATCGAATATCTGATGAAGTGTGAGATTTGGTATGCAGGTTATTGGGTTATGGTGCATTGATCTGAACCAAGGATGAACCTTAGTGGATGATGAGGGATTAGATCTAATGATGGATTGGGGTCTTAAGGCGTAAAATGAACTATCATTATGTGTTTTTGCTCATGTATGTTCTAGATCTGAATACTGACACATATATTATTATGAAATGATATGATCTAGGTATAATTGAAGTCTGGAATAGCTGCAGAATTATGAATAAATATTCACAGATGTATACGCTGGTTGGATTTGAGACAAGCGCATATACACCCAGGTTCGACACATTGAAGTAGCGTATACCCTATAAAATATGTTTTAGTTGCTTCTGTTTGCTATTGCAAAGTTTTGGGTTCTAGTTTGGGTTCTATATTCTGGTGATAGTATTCTGAATGATCAGATTGATGGGTTGTCAAAGTGATTGATTGATTCAGTTGTGGTTGGTTCAAAAAGTGATTGGTTGATGTAGATGTATTTGATGATTGAATTACAGTTTTGATGTTGTTGATGGATCCAATCTGAAAATTTATGAAATGTGGTCCCTAGAGGAAGAAAGAAGGTCGTAGCCTTTTGTAGGTCGGCACCTACGTACCAACAAACATATCGGCTAGTACAAGAGCTAGGGGGTTGTAGCTCCCTTCCAGTAGTAGCTGGAAAACGAGAGAAGGTTGCAGCCTTCTGCAGGTAGAAGCCTGTGTACTAGTATAAGTCTGCACCAGTACCAAATTGTAAACAGATTTTTCTTATTATTAAAAGAAGACAGAGACAACAGCAACAGGTGGCTTTTACCCACATTGGGTTTCCACCTTATATCTTGGTTTTCATGTGTGATGCTTATGTGTAATGCTTTATTCTGCTTTTACTGCATTGTCTAATTAATATTTGACATACTGGTTAAAGTTCAATGCATGATAAATTGGGTAAATCAAAAGTTCTCTGCATATACGCTGGTTTCTTTAATAACAGTCGCGTGTACACGCTGGTTCACTTAGCTAAAGTAGCGTATACAAATCTGTCTATGGAAATGAAATATTATTGAGTTACAAATATTGATTCACCCCCCCCCCCCCCCCTCAGTATTATTTCCAACAACATGGAATTTTCACCAGGGCTGTTACAAAACGACACCGTCCTCTTTGTTCAATCACACATATACCTCAGCAACCCGCTGAAAGAAGACATATTTCTCATGGAGCTTTATAACCTAGCTCGATGAAGTATTTACAATGAAAAATCTGCTCAAAATCAAAACATCATTACAACATACCGTATACTGAAGCTTTATAACATAACTCATTACGGTATTTACAATTGTCATCTTGTTGAGTGCCCACCCACATGACATCATAACATCATGATAACAAAACCACATGATAGCACAATAACATGAAAACATAATCATAATGACATGACACCCATATTGCATAGTGAAGCTTTATAACATAGCTCATGGCGGTATTTACATGCATATACATATGTACATATAGAAATATCGCAAAAAATATATACCAAAAACATATACCAAATCATATACCAAACATATATCAAAACACATACCAAACACCATATCTAAGCATATACCAAACACCATATCAAGCATATACCAAACCACCATATCGAAGTTACTTTGCCTCAACCGACAAACAAGGAAGGATACATAGCCTGCATATGATCCACCATATCCCATGTAGCTTCATCGGCCCAAAGTGCTTCCGTTGCACCTTAACTTGCTCGATTTCTCGGTTCCAGAGTATGATCACCTTTTTCTGCAATAGATGCTATGGCTCCGGTTGGAATTCTCCATCTGGTTCCACCTGCAATAAAGCTCAGCCAATCACATGATCAACATCGTTAACATAATTCTTAAGCAAAGATATGCGGAAAACATCATGGAATTTCACTGTCAGAGGCAGTGCAAGTTGATAGTCTACTGGCCCAATCCTCTCAATGATACTGAAGGGTCCAAAAAACCATGGTTCCATCTTGGCACATGATCCAATCTGCAAGGATCTCTTCTTCAGTTTGATGCGCAAGTACACTAGTTCCGCAACCTGGAACTCATTAAACAACCTGTTCCTATCTGCATAACTCTTCTGCCTATCCTATGCTACCTTTAGATTCTTCTTGATCGTCTGCATTTCCTGTTCCATGTTTGCCAACATATATGGTCCAATCAATACCCTGCTAACCATATCACTCCAACTGATAGGAGTGTTACAACTTTGCCCATACAATGCCTCAAAAAGACTCATCCTCAATGACTCCTGATAACCGTTGTTGTATGAGAACTCTACTAAAGGGAGATACTCTTCCCACTTCTGCTGCTAATGCATCACGTACATCCTCAACATATCCTCCAATATCTTGTTGACCCTCTCTGTCTGTGCATGTGTCTGTGGATGATTAAGTTGTGCTGAAGGAAAACTTTGTGACCAAACCTGCAAACAACTCCTTCTAAAACATGGAAGTGAACTTCACATCCCTACCTGACACAATCTTCTTTGGAACAACATGCAATCTGACCACATCTCTAATGAATACATGTACCACGTCGCTAGCTAAGAATGTAGACTTCACTAGAATGGAGTGTGCAACCTTTGTTAACTTGTCCACAATGACCATGATGGAATCATGTTGCGTCACTGTCTTTGGCAACCCTGTGATGAAATCCATGGAAATAACCTCCCATTTCCATTCTGGAATCGCAATCGGCTGTAGCAGTCCAACTGGATGTTTACATTATGATTTCACTCACTGAGAGTCAAAACACCTCGCCACAAACTCTGCTACATCCTTATTCAAATTTGGCCAATAGTAGAATCTGTTCACCATTGTCAGTGTCTTTTGATAACCTGGGTGACGCAAATACAGTTTCGCATGAAACTCCCTCAAGATCACCTTCTTGAGTTTACTGCTATTTGGCACATATATCTTGTCTCGAAACCTAACCACTCCATCTATCATAAGGCAATAATCCATATCCTGTCCACCTGCACATGTACCTGTACCTGTATTATCACCTGTAGCTTTGCTCTGCTACAACCTATGCAAAATATCCATATATCTGACATCCTGTTGACCTGCCAAGATCTTATCGTGTAAATCTGTCCCATAGGAGCTCATATATGCTAAGTGATTTACATGTATCTTCCTACTAAGAGAATTTTCCATAGTGTTCTCTTTACCTTTGATGTACCTGATCTCAAAAATCAAACTCGCTATTCGTGACCAACCATCTAGCCTCCCTAGAATTCAGATTCGGCTAGTCAAACAAATACATCAACCCAATGTGATATCTCATAAGTACAAACCTCCTGCCAAGAAGATAATGTCTCCACATCTTCAATGCATGTATGATCGCTGCTAACTCAAGATCATGAGTCGGGTAGTTCTCCTCGTGCTCGTTTACTTTCCGGAACTCATAACATACCACTCGTCCATCTTGCATAGGACTTCACCAAGCCCTCTCTTGCAAGCATCTGTGCATACCACAAACTCTTTGTCTGGATCTTCAATCTGTATCACTAGTGCATGTGTTAACAACTACTTAAGCTGATCAAAGCCAGCCTCCTACTCCTCTGTCCATTCGAGCTTCTTACCTTTCCTTTGAAATGATGTGATAGGATAACCAATCTCCGAGAATTTCTTGATGAACATCCTATAATATCCTGCCAGACCCATGAAATCACCTCATCCACACTCTTAGGAGCTACCCACTCCATCCTTATCTTCTCTGGATCTACTGTAATGCCCTCTTTAAAACAACATGCCGCAAGTAATGTACCTCACTCTGAAAGAAAATACACTTGTTGAGCTTAGCATACAACTGATGCTCTCTCAATAACCACAACACTGTTGCTAAATTCTCGGCATTCTCTTCCTCATTTTTAGAATATAATAGTATATCATCAATGGACACAATAACAAACTTATCCAAATATTGATGCAACACATTATTCATCAAGCACATTGAATGTAGTTAGAGCATTAGTTAAGCCAAATGGAACAATAAACTCATAATGCCCATACCTGGTCCTGAACCCAGTCTTGTAAATGTCCTCTTTGATGCGTACCTGATGGTATCCAGATCTCAAGTCAATCTTTGAGAACACTGTTTCTCCCTTCAGCTGATCGAACAAGTCATCAATCCTCAACAAAGGGTACCTATTCTTGATAGTCATTTTGTTCAACTGATTGTAATCAATGCATAATCTGAGGTACCATCTTTCTTCTTTACGAACAACACTGATGTGCCCCAAGGTGATACACTTGGCCTAATGTATCCCTTGTCCAACATTTCCTTCAATTGCAACTTTAACTCAACTAACTCAGGTGTACTCATCCTGTAAGGTGCTTTTGATGTTGGAGTTGCCCCTGACACTAATTCAATAGAAAATTCTACCTCCCTGTGAGGTGGCAACTCTATGATGTCCTCAGGAAATACATCCTGAAACTACTGCAAAAATGGGTACTTGTTCAATGTACACCCTTTCCCGCGACTACGCTTTTCTTGCATAGCTGTCACCATCCTAACTGATGTGGATTTCTTCTTACCCTGTAAGACTCTTGGTTCTCCATTGTCATCAACACACTCAATAGCTTTATCATAACAATCTACCTTGGTTCTATGAAGATAGAACCAATCCATGCCCAACAACATATTGTATGATCCCAACTATAATACATTTAGATGTGTTGCAATAGGCATACCATTCAAATAAAATTCACAAGCTCCTACCCATTGATGAACTCGCTTCTTTGTACCTGTAGCCAATTGCACTAACCAAGACTCTTCATGCAATTCCTTACTCAAACCACACTTATCCACCAAATTAGGACTAACATAGCTATAATTAGATCCAGGATCAATAAAAATAGAAATAACTTGATCACAAAGCTTACCGTCCATCTCAATGATAGATTCCTGGTGTTCTGCCTGTCTGTTGTCCATTGTTGCATAAATACGAGGAATAGTCTGACCAAAATCCCCAATAGTTTGCGCCTCCTATGCACTGTATATCTTAGGCCTACCACCTTGATGTTGTGTACAATCTCTCCTATGGTGTTCCTCACCACATGTCCAACACTCCAACCGACCAGTGCCGTCACCTCAATGCTGCTACTACTATGAACCATGTCCTTGTCTAGCTGCACTAAACTTCTTTTGTGGTGCCATATTTTCTTTCCCATTTGCATTCTGAGGCCTTGTTCTCTTAAGCTGCCATTTACCTCTACCTTTTTCTTTTCCCTTCCATCCATGCTGAGATTCATTCTTACGTTTTGACTGTTCATAACAATGCTTCAATTTCCCAATAACTTCCTCAAGTGACTGAGGCTCATCATACTCAATTCGATCTCTAAATGCTAATGGAAAACCACTGAAAAATCTATGAAATTTAGCCTTCTCATCAGTAAGATATGGTACATACCTCAATAGCTCCAGAAACTTGGTCATGTACTCTTCATCTGTCATTGATCCCATCTTTAGCTCATAGAATTCTTTAGCCTTACTGTCGTAGTACCTCTTTGACAAGTACTTCTTCCTGAAAAGCCTCTTGAACTCTCGCCAACTCAAGTCATCTATCCTAATGTCTCTGACCCACTTAACATCTTCCCACCAGATGTTTGCTTTACCTTTCAAACTGAAGATAACTATTATGGCCTTCATGTTATCTGTGTACTCATGCAACTCAAAGAATTTGTTCATCCCAACTATTCAAGCCTCTACCTATTACAAATTCTTCACATCTCCATCAAAAGTAGGTGGTTTTTCTTTCTTGAATTCATCTGGCAAGTATCCCTTATCATTCCTCCTGTAAGGATGATAACGATGATGATCATGATGTCTATCATAAACAAAACTAGAATAGTACCTGTACTCATCACCCCTCTTATCCAGAGTGTCCAATAACTTGCCATCTCTCACTGTGTCAGATCGATTTGACCTGTGTCTACCATGAGACCTACTGCCATATGCCCCATTAGTTCCATCCTCATGTCCATGGTTGATCCGAAGCGGCCCTTGTCATTGCAAGTCTGACAAACTCTGAAGAAGTATTACATTAACCTCTGCTTACTTCTCTTGTGCCTGTATGACCCGGTCATTATCTACCTTACAACTCCTTATCTCTTCCTTCAAGCTCCTTAATGTATCTGCCAAATCAGAAGAGTGCCCCACACCACGCTACTCATCTGATGCATAGGGATATTCTATGTAGTCTACCACCTTGCTAGCCATTTGATCTCTTTCCTGCAATGAATAATATGTCAGACAAACCAAATCACAATAAATCAATGTACCTTAGTATAGATTGGGAAGGATATCTTGTCTGCAAGATCACCAAATCAGCGTGATACATGTATAGCATAGACATAATAGCATATAGACATATAACAAGTAAGTGCATCAACGCATAAACATCACTCTAGCTAGGGTCCAGTAATCAAAACAACACCATATCAATAATGCATGCTATGACCTCATGCATGACAACAACCATTACTCCATTGTACACATTTCCACATGCAACCAATAATATGCATAAGTAATGCCTAACCAACTACACATATGCATAAACGCATGTAGTCGAACATAAGCGGCCAATTCTTATAATCAACCTACAAGATTGATACATGAAATCAAAACATATAGGAGTGTAGCCTAACATACAAGGACGTAAGTAGGCAACATAAAATGAACATGTAAGCGACATATAACCATATACAACTAGTCATATACTCATGACAAATGCATTCCACAAAATCAATATCCAATTTTCCATGGTAACATTACTACAACCATAATTAATCATAATGCAAATGCAACAAGCACATGAAATGCAAGTGTAAGAGACACACATGCAACTGACATGCATGCACGACCAACACACATTGCCCATCTAGTTTGAGGGTTGAACCATGCTTTGATACCACTGTGTAACACGCTCCTTCCACATCCACCCAAGTAACCTTGCCAACCAGGTTAAACATGAGACGAGAGGCTACTATGATCCGATTCGACCTCCTATGTGACCTTAAGGAAGTGGAATCGACAGAAACATCACACACAGTCATCCAACATCAGCTTCAGAATCCTCAGAAGACATGTCAGTCACTCAGACAGCCTGTTCTTAGGTCCCACTGATGTTCTGGATCTCTTAGGCCACAATTTCTCTCGTGCTATGGGCAAGGGAGTGACCAAAAACCCAAAGTTGCTCTCACAAGCTTGCCTGTTAGCGACTAGAGACCAAAGTTCCAGTTCTGTGCCAGCAACCCTGGGATTTAAGCCCCTTTCTTAGGCCCAGAGCCCAGGTCACTACCCATAATGGAGTGATAGCTTAGAATCAGTAAAAGTAGAGGGAAACAATGATGCAAAGGCTGTTGAAAGTAGCAACAAGAAATGATAAAAATAGAATCTAGAAATTCTAGTTTAATTTGTCCTTGAATTAAACTGAGAATTAAATTTGAATTCTATTCTCATAGCAACTTGTAATAGTTAACTAGAGTGAGTTGACTTAGTTAACTTAGGAATTTCAAGTTGGAAGTCTTTCTGAAGTCATGTATATGTTCTCCCTATATTATAGGGGTCCAAGATGAGTTAAGTATGAGTTGTCATTAGTTAACTCAGTTTACTGAGTTAAGTCTAGTTAAATTACTTCGAAACTGTTTGAGGAACTAATAATGAGTTAACAGTCAGTTGATGCATTAGTGCACTCAACTAGTGCTACTCCAATTAACTGAAGATTCCCTCATTAGAAACTCATGCATGTCAATTCCGAGAAAGACTTAATTGAGACTAGAGTGGAGGGACAATGTACTATTTGTTGTAGAATTTTATGAGTTTTACAGATAGTGCATGCAATTAGGAACTGATCCTTGAAGGGATTGCACAGTTTTGGATGCATTGGTTTCCCTTTAAGATGGGCTAATCAACCATAGTAATTGCGCAAGGAAATAGGGACTTGGAGAGCAGGATAATTGGCTAAGTGTTGGCCAAGAGCTTGCTTGTGAGTTGGAGATTGATTTTACTGAGTGTTGGGATTGTTCTTGTGAGAAAAAGCATTGTATTATCATCTTGGATGTCTAATTAATGTAATACAGATAGTGGGGTTTTGAGCTGTGGCTTTTCCTAGATATTTATTGTGTTATGTGCCATTGATGTTCTTCCTCTTGTCGATTATTGTTTTGTTCGATTTGGGCTTTCGCTGTAAAGAGTAGATGTAGATTATTGTCTCTTGCTTTAGTACATTGCATGAGTTTGTGAATCTACAAGAAAATCTACAAAGGTAATAAGCTTAACAAGAGAATAACTAGACTCCTACTAACCATGACAGGAATTTCGTCAAACATATCATCAACATGTAACCTATAGGTGCAAACAACAGAATTAAGTGTAGGTATCTCATGCTTATCTGAGAATCGCTATGAACCATTGTTCCCTCATGTCATTTGTTGCATTATCATCTATTAAGTCATTGACACATTATACATTCATGTACAAGTAAAAACATGTTGAGAGCCATACATAGTTGTTGTCATATAATATACATATAACCAACATAATAGGAACATAATTACCATAAACATATCAACCATCAAAATCCACATATACATCAATACATTTACACATGAAAATCAAGGAAATTAATTTTCTCATTAATGAATGTAATGAACCAACTGAATATGGGACTACCACGTTCCACCCGACCATAGGTTGGCTTAGCCAAGTCTCACTTTAGTCAATCACCCCGGTGCCATACTCCAAGCATGAATGTGGGACTCATAGAACATACCAACAAGCATGGATGCCACCCGAGTTCTAAGCCTACACTGTGAGAAATTTGAGTGCCTCCTAGTCTCTCAAGCTTTATCACAATCCATAGTCCGATCCCAGGACCACTAGGCCCAACATAGAGAAAATCCACCTCTTGTCTTTACCATATATCCTGCCATTCACCGAAAAGGATTCCTAAGCCCACCGAGGCACACAATCTAGCTTTACCGCAACCCACAGTCTAGTTCAGGGGTTACTAGGCCAGTGGCTTCATGATCCACAGTCCAGTTCAGGGACCACTAGACCATGTGTTTGTCAATTCGGAGATCCACCCCACTTAGCTTTGAATCCAATCTGACCATCTCACATAAACCGAATGATAGAACCCATCTCATCAAAGCTATCAGGGAATGTTAAGGCTAGGCTGAAAATACTATCACACCTGGCAAAACCCATGCCATGGTAGAAAAGAAACACATGCAATCCCATGCATGCCAAATCTAGCAAGGAAAATACACATGCAAGTCGATACCTACAATGAAGCCTGCTGTAGCTGCTTGATCCTGCCTTTCCCTACTTGATCTTTGCTTCCTCTTGCCTTCTTTGCCTTTCTTGCTCCAATGCCAAAGTGCTCCAAGAAAACTCTAAGTGTCCAAGAGTATGAGAGAGAGAGAGAGAGAGTAATGAGAGAGCTCCAAAACTCAACTGACAAAAGGTTACCAACTGATCCTCAGAATCCTTTTTATGAATGAGGCCTTCATTTTCTCATTTTTCATTATTTTCCTTCAATTTCCTCCTCACATGAAACTTGTGACCTTTCACCTCCTTTTTATCATAATTTCCATTATTTTCATAAATAATTGTGCCAAAAATGCCATTTTTCCTTTCCAAAGCCTTATCCATTGCCTTTGTCAATTTCCTTAACCATAAACAACCAAATGAAAACCCCCTAGGATGTCTTGCCCGACATTCAGCTTGGAATAAGTGTCCCATCAACTGTGGTTATTATTTTTAGCTTTTATTACATGGAATTTTCACTAGGGTTGTTACAAACTTCGTTTCAGATACTTCTCTTTTTGCAATGCTTACTCAGAAGGATGATTAAAATAATGAGCGATCGATATCTTTCATGAGTGCCAGCCTTCAGGGACCTGAACTCAACTATCCCGCCATTGATAAGCATGAATATATATTTTATAAGGCGATGAAACATTTCCAGCCCTATCCCTTGAAAAATCATTGTATCATCTTTGTTTTGCACCTAGTAGTCAGATCATTGTTCATTTAGCCAGAGATGGGTGAGAGAAGAGTGAAATGGATGACCGGTTTACAAGAGTACGATCAAGAGTTCATACCAGTTCACACAATCAAGGGCCACAGTGTTTGTCGGCTAGCAGCAGAAGCAGTAGACGTGAAAGAAGAAGGTTTGTCTAGTTGGGAGCATGAAATTGAAATGTAAAATGTCAAGCGAGCTTCCCCCACTATCATTGCGAACTCTTGGTACAAATATGTGTGCAAATACCTTGAAAACAACACTGTGCCCTCCCATTTATCCACACGACAGAAGAGGGCACTCAGACTTAAAGCATTATGTTATTAGTTGGTGTACGGGATGCTTTTCACCAAGTACCATAACGGAGTCTTACTCAGGTTCCTAGAAGTGCACGATTCAGACAAAGTATTGCGTGATGTCCATGATGGACCAATCGGGGACACTTCATGGGTAACACAACTATGCATAAAGTTATTCGGGCCAATTTATATTGGCCTACATTATTCAAAGATGCTCATGCCTATACCTGCAATTGTCCAGTCTATCAAAGGTGTGTCGAAAGAGGAAAGAGGTTAGTCACCCCATTGCAACCTATTACATTGGAAGAACCATTTCAATAGTGGGGCTTAGATGTCATTGAAGGAGTCTTTTTGCATTCATCAAAGCAGCACCACTACATCCTCATTGCTATAGAATATTTTACGTGATGGATGGAAGAAGTTCTGCTTAAATAGGTGAATGATCAGGAAGTCATCAACTTCCTTAAGAAGAATATCATTTCCAAGTTTGGGATTCCGACTTCACTAGTTTTCGATAATGAAACATATTTTTCATTGTTAAAATCATATGACTTTGCATTATAAAATGGAATTGTATTGAAACATTTAGCTAACTACTATCCACAGGGAAATGGTCTTTCTGAGTCCACCAATAAGAATCTTATTCGCATCATCAAGAAGACCATCTTCTTTGAACAAAGGAATTGACGCTCCGCTTTTATAATGACTTATGCATTGACCGAGTCACACCAAAACCCTCTTTGAACACATCCCCTTACTTCCTAGTGTATGGAAAAGAAGCCATCCCCCCCCCAATATTTACTTCCGTTCTCTACAACTTTCACAAGAATCCCAAGCCAAGCCTTGTTTATTGGTTTAGCATAGGATGGACACCCTTCACAAGCTATAGGAAGAAACATTGAAAGCAAAAGAAAAAATTTCCCTTCATCAAAGTTCTATAAAGAGGTGGTTTGACAAGAAGTCTGTAGGGAAGAATAACTTTAGTGTGGGCGACTTAGTCTTAAAGTGGGACAAAGCCCATGAGGACAAGGTAAACACACCAAATTTTAATCTTGTGGATTGGACCATTCACTATTCATGAAAAGCTTGGCCAACACACATATCATCTACAATCACTAGACAGGAAGATTGACTCTCTCCTTGTCAATGGCCAAGATTTAAAGCATTACTTTTAATGATGATCTAGGGTTCTGCCCTACACTATGTACATAGTCTTTTCTTGATTGCTTGATTTTGCTTTCTATTTTCATCATGTAAATAAATGTTGTGTGTCCTTGTGTTTTCTAGTTTCTTTGTATGTGGCTAAATTAAAAGAGAGTCTTGTGACACTTCAACATTTGGCTAACCTTCAGTTTGTATTCCTTGTGTTGGTTTATCTTTTGGTCGATGAATTTTCGACAGAAAATATGATCCGTCTGTAAGGAAAGTTTAGGTTAAACCAAGAACTTGTGTCTATTCAGGAAACCTTATGCCCACACTCAATTCTTATGCTCGGTGTTTTCACACCTTTTTTTTTTTTTTCCAAAGAAAAAGCGTAAACTTTTTATTAAGGAAGTAAAAAGTTTACATTGCATATGCTACAACATCTCTGATTGAGCTATAAAATCTGCTTTTGTCTTTTCCACAAAAACATCCTGCCTTTTGCTAGAGAGCAACTGTTCCTCGCAAGGAAAACTGCACATCTAAAATACCTTCCTTCTGTTCGGTCAAGAACCGTGACCACCCTTACTTAAAGGGGCTGAAAAAACCATCAAAAAATAATGGGTCTCCTCAAAAGAGGAAAACGACCCTTACAAGCTGCGGATATTATGTAAGCTGCCATATAAGTATTTCTATAAAAGTCTTAATATTGTTTTCAGAAAGATAAATAAAAGCTTTTGAAAGAAAACGCTGCAAAAAAAGAGACAAAATGCTAGTCATGGGGCGGCTGATCTGATCTGCTGATCTGTCCCTGTTTTTCCTCTATAATTTGCCAGCTGCCCAGATTTTGCTGCAAACCTTCCTTAGAAAGTTTGTCGGCTGAATCATTCCGGTCCCTGAAAATATGACATATAGAGAAACTGTTAAAATAGGATTTCAATACCTGAATTTCCTCCAGCAAAGGTTTAAGTATTTGATTTTTGCATGTACTTTGACCATTGACCCATCTAACAACATTTAATGAGTCTCCGAAGATCTGAATTGTGTGGGTGTTCCTTTGGATAAGCCAGCAGAGGAGAAGTTTCAAAGCGAACATTTCTGCATAGTTATTTGAACCGGTCCCTAATCCGACTGAGGCTTTGAGGATGTGATTTGTGTTTTCATAGATGACTAATCCTGCTCCTGCTCTATTATTTTGCGAAGCTCCGTCAAAGAAGGCCCAGGGAACTCCTTCTTTTATTTGAATTCCTGTGTCTTGTCTTTTAGATTGATTCTCCTCTGCTTCAGGAATACTAGTATAGATAGAAACACTTTGGATTGCTATGACAGTCGCTGGGGTTTCCTTATCCTGGAATATACTCCTATTTCTTGCAATCCATACCCCCCAGCTGATGATCAGAGGTAGATTGCGCATGTTCCCATTAGGATATAGATGCCACCACTTTTTCCATACCTCTAGCAGGTTATCACCTGCCCATTCAATCTTGTTATTCAGTAATTTTCCTGCCTCTCCCCATATCTTGAGAGTTTCTGGGCATTTAAGAAACAGGTGATTTATGGTTTCATCTTCAGATTTGCAAAGGGTGCATCTCCCAGGCCCGTACATATATCTTGACTGCAGGATGTCCCAGGTTGGGATTTTATTTTTAAGTATGCACCAAAATAGAAGTTTTGACTTTGGTGGACTTTTGAGTTTCCATAGATGCTTCGGCCACCATTCAGGAGTTCCCCACCCTTTCCTGGACATGAGGAATTTGTAACCGCTTTTTGATGAGTATTCCCCCGAATCTGCATGCGCCCAGATTAACTCGTCCCTGCTATCTTTCAGTCTTACATTGGATCTAGACAGTTCCTGAATGTAAGTTCTCCACTCATTCCTCCATCTATGCTCTAGTTCTAGGTCTTCTTCATCTTTCCAGGCTTGTCCCCAAATGGTTGAGTGTCCGAGCTTATCCACTTGGTTTAAGGAGCGTATGCCTTTGTTCTCTAAGTGTTGGACGAGCCCAGGGGATAAGGCATAGTTTTCATTGCAGCCAACCCAAGGATCCTTCCCTATCTTCACATTCCTACCATTCCCAATCTTCCATGCCAATCCTTGTTCTATCACTTTGAAAGACTCCACCGTAGCTTTCCATATCACCGAGACATTCTTTTTATACTTTGCTGGGTTCCTGATCCATTCTTCTAATGGAACCGGGTCTATATATTTCCTTTTGACCACTCTCGTCCAAAGATTTTCCATCTTTATAAGTCTCCACCCTGATTTGGCTGCCAATGTGAGACTGAAGTCAGGAAGGCTTTTTATCCCCCATCCTCCCCAATCTTTTGGCCTTGCCACTTTCTCCCAGGCAACCCATGGGAGAACCGCATTCTCTTTTGAACCAGCCCATAAAAATCTGCTGCAAATTCTCCTTATTTTCTCCAAGACTCCCTTAGGAACCCATGTTAGAGCAGCCCAATAGACTGGGATGGCCAGCAGCACAGATTTGATTAGGGTCAGCCTCCCTGCTCTAGAGAGCCATTTATAACTCCAGTGAGTTATTTTGGCTTCGATTTTTGCAATCAGCCAGTTCCAGTCCTCTTTCCTGTAGGCGTTCGGCTTCAGCCAGAACCCTAGATACTTGAATGGGGCTTCCATATTGCATGTTTCAAAGGGAATTTATTTGAGCTTTTTCTTGTCTGTTTAGACCTTCCACTATAATCTGTGATTTCCTGGAGTTGATCTGCATTCCAGTTGCTTTCAGGAAAAGATCAAATATGATTTTTAGTTCCTTTATTTCATTAAAGGCACCATTAGTAAAAACCAAAATGTCATCTACAAAAAGAAGGTGAGATATATTCATGTTTACAGCCGCTTCTATACCTTTTACCTTACCTTCCCTTTTGGCCTTTTGAATCAGCTGGCTCAAACCTTCAGCAACAAGAAGAAATAACAGGGGAGACAGGGGGCAGCCTTGCCTCAGCCCCCTCTGTCCTTTAAAGAAAGGGGTGGCTGCTCCGTTGATGAGGATTGCATAGCTAACATTTGTGATACACCCCATAATCCAACTGATAAAGTCCACTTTGAAGCCTATGTGAGTTAATAGCAGGCGGATATAAATCCAATTTATCCTATCATATGCTTTTGATAAGTCTATTTTTAGGACAACTCCTTTCTTATTTTTCTGCTTTACACTGTGGAGAACCTCCTGTGCCACACCAATTGCTTCATGTATTTGCCGACCATTCAAAAAACCAAATTGTTCAGATGAAATATGCCTTGACAGAATTGGTTTGATTCTGAGCGCTATCACTTTAGAAATTATTTTGTATATACTGTTGCATAATGATATAGGCCTAAAATCCTCGAAGGTTTCCGGAGCTTCCTTTTTTGGGATGAGAGCTATGAAAGTAGCATTGAAAGGGTTGTAGATCTCTCCTTTCTTCTTGGATTCCTCTACTACTTCTGTTATTTCTTCTCCTATTAGCTCAAAGAAGTGGAGAAAGATCTCTACGGTCCAGCCATCTGGTCCAGGACTCTTCTCTTTTGCCATTGATTTGATGACACTTTCCACCTCCTCCTTTGTTACAGGGTCCATAACTTCCTCCGCTTCTGCCTCCTCCACATACCTAGGAAAACATTGTGCTGTTTTGATGACCTCAGCGATAGTGGCCTCTCCTTGGTCTGCAAATAAGGATTGGAAATGTCTCTGTCCAAAAGCTGACAAAGATTCAAACGTCTTAGCTTCCCTTCCTTCATCATTTTTTAGATTCCAGATGGTGTTTGCGCTCTTCCTCCCTTTGGCATAATTGTGGAAAAAGCTCGTATTTTCATCTCCTGCTTTTAACCAGATTGCTCTACTCTTAAGTCTCCACTCCTCCTCCTTTGCCAGCAGAATTTGATTTTTGAGTTTCTCCAGGGATAGAATTCTCTCTTTTGATTCCTGCGTCGCATAGCCATCCTCCTCTATGCTCTCCAGTTTTTGAAGTTCCTCATTTATCCTAGAAATTTCCTCATTCTGCTTCGCCTTCCTGTCTTTTTCCCATATGATTGTTGCTTTCTTCAGTCGTTTGAGGTTTTCCATGAACAAGAATCCTTTATCCTCGGTGGATCTTCTGTCTGGGTGAATCCAAGTTTCTTTGAAAAGAATGTTATAAGAGCCTTCTTGCAGCCAAGATGCATTAAACTTGAAAGGAGCTGGTGGCTTTGGGGGTGTCTTGGAGAGTTCAAGGTAAATTGGGAAATGATCTGAAGGCCCCCACTCTTCAACCCATTGCCTGAATAAAGGAATCATAGAAGATAGATCCTCATTTATGAGAAATCGGTCCAGCCTCTTCGCCACTCTTGCTTGTCCGACTCTTCTATTCCGCCATGTCGGTTTTAGCTTGATGAGGTTAACATCTAACAGGTTATTTGCTATTAATAGGTTCTGGAAGAAATCTGTTAGCGAATCCTCCCTTGCCGCTGGACCCCAAGCCTCTGCTCTTCCTAATGAGAAATTAAGGTCTCCACCCAGCACCATGTATTTGCTCTTCATTAAAGAATTTGCCATCAAATTGTTCCAGAAGGGCATCCTTCCCTGGCATGGTCCATATATATTGAGAATTGTTATAGGGAATTCGAATTCTGGAGATTGACATTCCATTCCCATCGCCTGCCTCATTCCCCATTGTTTCCTTATCTTGATTCTCCCTTCTCTGTAACCTACAGCCATCCCTCCAGAATGACCAACTGAGTCTATGGCTGAAAATTTCCAACCTGGAAGAAGGCCATTTAGCATCGACTCAATTTCTACTCCATTCCCCAGAGTCTCCTGGAGTAGAAGAACATCCGCCTTGGAATTCATAACCATCTCCCTAAGAGCCAGTTTTTTGGGTTTACTGGCTAAACCCCTACAGTTCCATGAGGTTATGATCATTTTAAAACAGTTTCAGGGCCCTGCACCGCTCTAAGTGCCCCAGTGATTGACTGTTGCTTTCCGTCTGCCACATCATGTTTTGCTTTAACCTGGGCCATGGAAAGGTTTGATTTCCTTCCCCTTTTTTTCCTGGTCTGGCTCTGAGGGATTGTTTGCTCTATGCCACCCACCGAGGATAGGGGATCGGATTTGCTATCCTGAGATCGGAGGTTATAAGGGCATATGGGGAGAGGGACCAGGGGAGAAGGTTCAGGACAACACCCATCACAATTCAGATCTAGGGAGGGAATAGCAGCAGAGATCGATTCTATACAGCTTTCCATATTACATCCATCTATAATTACATTTTTATCTTTATTAACAGGAAAAGAGTTTTTTGTAAGAGGATCGGGAACCAGACATTCATCTTTATTATTCGAATTAAAAACAGAGGGATTTTTAGGATCTAAGCTCGTACCCTTAGAGTCCTCGCCTGAGATGCGGTTTTGAATCGGTGCTGCTTCCTCGGGAGGTTCTAAGTCTGTTGATTCGTTCCCAGGCTCAGTGTCTTCTTCTTCCATTTTGCTTGGAGGAACTTGAATTGCGACGTTCTGAGTCTGCTTCCCCTGCTGTTGATCTAGCTCCATATCTTCTCCCTCCTGATGCTCTGAGTTTTCCTTTTCCGGTCGATTCTGGTTCTGACTGTTTTCTCTCTCCATGTGCGCCACCGTCCTCTGAAACCTCCTCCGTCGCCTGCCCAAGGGGCATTCCTTGGCCAAATGCCCGACGACATGGCATCTATGGCATCGGAAAGGCAAATATTCATAGTCCAGAATTTGTTCGAAGACATAATCCTTGTATTGGAGATTAATCTTCTCTGCTAACCCTCCAGTTGGATTTAAACTAACTAGAATCCGAGCCATTGCCCTGTGTTGAGTTTCCATGAATGACATGTCTGCCTCCAAAAACGTGCCTAGCCTGTTCCCAATGGCTTTGAAGACCGATTCGACCCAAAGAAAGGATGGTAACCCTGGTGCCCTTACCCAAACCGGGAAAACATCCGTTTTTTCATGGTTTGCGTCGAACAGAGGGCTCCATTTCTTAAACAGAACCGGAATGTTCCCGAAGGCCCAATTCCTCTCAATGACCCACTTTGCTGCCTCTTTGTGCTCAAAGCGCACCGAGAACCATCCTTTGGCTAGGGTCATTACCCTGAAATCTCTGATGAGTTCGGACTGCCAATTTTGCTTCCCCCATGAATGAATGTAATCGGATGAGAATTTTTTCCCCCTTGCCCTGCCGACCAGAGTGCATTCTGCCACCTCCAGAGCCTCTTCTATCTGCACGTCCATACCTAAAACCAGATTCCCTCCTATCTCCTGAGAATTGATCGTTCTCTGTTTTTTTCTTTTCCCCCCTTTATTCTTTGTTACTGTGTCATGTTCTTTTAATTCCTCATTTTCCTCGATCCTTCCTTGAAGTTCCGGTCCAGAGATCAGGGGTAGTGGTCTTGTCTCAGGTGTGGCCAGTACCGAGTTGTTGATAGATAGAATATAGGGCTCAGATAGGGTTTGATTTGTTACCTGTGTACCCTGATCTGTTCCGTCAGTGTTTCCCCATGGATCCTGAAAGCCTTCGGAGCCGAGTTCCTTCCACCCGTCTTTCTTCTTGGGTCTGTCCGGTCCCTTGGCGATGGAAGCCCTGGTAACTGGAGCGATCCTTCCCACGCCTCCTTCAAGACTTTGCCCAACATTCGTTCCAAGATTAACTATGTCCTCTAGGCCTCCAGAGAGAATCAGACCTATGGGCACGTATTTCCCCTTGCTGCCATGGAAGGGTTTTTGGAATCCTGCATGTAGATCTCCCTCACTCTGCCTTTTGATCTGCTGCAAACCCTTTATCCCCTGATGAGCCGCTGCATTCCCCTCCGATTCCTTAGACGATTTTAATAGGGTTCTTGTCGGTTCCAGAGAAAACGGAGAAGAAACTAGGGTTTCAACCGTTCCGAAATATCGCTCAATATTCTGTGCAGTAGGGTCTTTCCCCCAGACAGAAAGAATGTCCTCCATTGCTGGGTCGAGATCTATGAGCTCATCGGAGTTAACCATGGTTACGGTCATGGGACTCAGGTTGCTGGTCGGCTGTTATTTTCGATGAAAACTCTGCCCGCGTGGTTCCTATTCCTTTTCTCCTTTGGTGAAACCTTCAGTTTTTACTCCTGCCAGGAAGCCCCCAGGTGTCCGTCTCTCAGCGACCCCCAACCTC
The DNA here is from genome assembly GCA_031772625.1 of Pinus tabuliformis. NCBI lineage: Eukaryota > Viridiplantae > Streptophyta > Pinopsida > Pinales > Pinaceae > Pinus > Pinus tabuliformis. The sequence goes on from CM062820.1 coordinate 270,812,270, forward strand.
CACCTGTCGTTTCCTGGTCGCTGACCACCAGGGAAAAAGAAGACCGTCGCCTCGTTCCGATCCTTTGCCTGATGGACCCTAGGCCTCGGCCCTACGGCCCTAGGTCCCGCCTATGCGCCTGCTACCAGACCCTCATACCTTCTGTCGCCATCAGAGCTCCTCTCGCCTATAACTATCCAAAGGAATATGACTATTCCGGTGTTTTCACAATTATCCAATTATTAGAAGGGGAAAAAATCTAAACGAGAAAACCTAAATCATAGGTTTCTATATTCTTCTCTGAAGGAACAACCTCTCCTGCTCTCAATAAGTCGGGATCCATCTTCTGCCCATAAAATGAAGAAGTGTCAGTGCACAGTCCTATAAAATAAATAAATAAAGGCGAAATAAGAGAAAGGATTCTTATGTAGAGGGGTGAAGCAAGTAACTTCGTCTGGGTGCTGACCAGGCTTGTTGGCAGCGGAGCAATGTTTGTGTTCCTATAATGACTTCATCAGGGTACTGTCGAGGCCTATTGGCAATAGAGCAACACCATAGATGAAAAACCATACTTTGAAAATCTTAAGCTTGTGAACTTCACTACCCTTCCCAACTCTAAACATTACGATATTGTTGAATGTTATGTTGTGTTCAATCGAGAAAGGTATAAACGCGACCATGTTTATTCACATGGTAAGTAGGAAGACCAAAGTAATATGCATGATGAATCAATACTCCTCGAAGAGCCAAGACCCTGCACGAAAGCGTTAAGCAAGCCAAAGAAGCTGGAATCCTACCAGTGTGTTGCCAAGTGTTGTCGTTGCTACAACACCCTCCAAAATTTTGGCCTACACTCAATTCCATAGCCTTCCTTGGTCTTGTATATTGTCATTGCAAACATTGAAGCCCATTCCATGTGTTTTCTTGTAGTATTTTTGTCCCTCTTGCAAGATGGAAAAAATGTTGTCTTTTAGCATTTAGCTATTGCACAATGTGTATAAACCTATTTTTGTGGTTTCAAGGGGTCATCTTTGTGTAAATGAGTTGGTCTATGTTGATAATGCAACAAGATGATGGAGCTTAGTGGAAAGGAGTCGCCTTCACTAAGTGGGCCCGCAGGCAAATTATGGGGCAAAGTCTATTTTTAGACTATGTCTATTTTTAGACATATGGATCATGGTCTATGAGCTGCAGAATGTTGTTTATGGATGATTGGTCATGTTTGGAAAAAAAGATGGACTTCTATTTTCTGGTTCACAGCAGGAGTGATCAAAGTCTATTTTTAGATTGCCAGGTTAAAAATAGAAAAGTTAAATGTTATTGTCTCATAATAATATTTAGACTATAAACTTTATCTTATCCTCTTGGAGCACTTCAGTTTGAGCTACAGATGTGGCACATGCAACTGTCAGAAGGAAATACGTTTTTCTTATGAGTCACTTGAGCTATTGCATGCATGACATCAGTTAGAACTCATGTGTTTGAGTTTGGTGGAGTTGGATGTGGAGTTGATGGAGTTGTGTTCAGTTTGACTTTGTTAAACTAGTTGTAATTAGTCTAACTGCAAATAGAATAGTGATGATTGTGTGAATTGATTGTTAATTAATTCACTAATTATTAAATCATAATGCAACTGAAGAATACATCAATTAACTTAGTGCATGTACAGTTCAGTGGATACAGGTGTTAGAGGTTGAGATTGCTATCAGTTGTGACTATAGTTGTGCATGAGACTTTGCACAAGCAATGTATTGAGTATACCAATGAGTATTGCCCAGTATATGCCCAGTAGAATAGCCTGTGCTCACGTGATTTCCAGTGTGAGTGATTCTTAGCAGGTATTGTGTAGTGGAGGTAGGCAAAGCAACGGAGGAGATTTGAACCTGTGACTTGTTCAGATCTGAGCTAGTTTTGTGTGTAATAGGTGGAGATAGTGCTGAATACTTGTGAGGAGTATTGTACTATGTAATGTTACATGTTCTCAATCATTAATATATAGATAGTGTGGGGTTTTCAGCTGTTTTCTTTCCCCGGGTTACATATTGTGTTAATGTGTGCATGCGATTGATGTTTCATTGTTTTTGATGCTGCTAAATTGATGATCAACGTAGAGGAACTTATGTATTGTGCATGTATTCCGCAATAGTGCGTGATCAGGGTAATCTCTGTTGAATACGTGTTTATTATGCAAAATTTCTACAGTCTAACCTTGTAAACATCTGTCGCACTCATTTCTAAAGTTTTAAGCATTGTCACACAAGTTTCATCACAATCGCCGCAAAGTGTATCATTAGTGTCGCACTTCTCATAAGTGGTCATAAAGTTATCACACTAAGGGAAGTTTTTTGTTCACATGTCCATGATGATCTATGTTGTTGTGCCATAAAGTATTATAAGTGTGTGATCACAGTCGAAGTCTTATCACTGTTCACATCAGCCTCACCGATCCCACACTTAGTCAATTTTTGAAAAATTTCCGACGAAGCAACTTAGCCTCATCCAGCCTTCCTAAACTGCACATTGCGTAGTCTCAACCCTCTAGCTGTGACCTTCCCTCTTGACACTATGCAATGCACAATTCCTGCCTCCTAAGACTGATGCACTATGCAGTTCCAGTGCTCAAGCTCGAACCTTGGCTCCCAAAATTGCACAATCTGTCTTCCTATCTTGGCCTCAATTGTGCATTGCACAATCCCTAACCTCAAGTTCAACCCTTTAGCCCCTGAGCCGCGCAATGGCCCAGTCTCCTCTGTCTCCCAGAACTGCGTAATTGTGCAATCACTGAGCCCCTCTCCCAGCTTGTCACCCAGTTCCAGCTTAATCAATGGATTAACATGCACTATCTTAGACTATGGGTTTTTGTTGGACTAATGTCATCTCGTCAGTGAATTACAGATGCAAGTATCTTATCATGCCATGGATAGATGATGAAGAAGGAGATAAAGAAGGGAAACATGCTTAAAGACCTCTTTGTAGCTGAGCATGCAAGCTAATCAACTAAGAGAAAGCAAAAGGGCACCAATTTACAGCCACAACTCAATACTTGAGATCATTCAAGACTCCTAACTATCAAGTCATACAGAGGTGGATAAAATAACACTCCCAAGAGGGTACATACAAGGAGCAACAAGAATGTCTTGACATTGCCATATCATCAAGAGGTTCATGTCAATAGTGTCATGTCATGAGTTTTCACATGCCACACCATATTGTGGATGATGTAAATTATCTATTCAAAATGTATTGTAAAGTGGAAGTCCAAAGGACAGATTCAGAATATGAAGAGTCATGTAAAGTCAAAAACTAATAGGAAAGGAAAGAGTCACGAGGCTAGTCAAAGAGTCAGAAGGAAGGTGAAACATCACCTCATTGGTTATATATACACTCTCATTGTATGAGCAAAGGACTTTTCACCTTGGCTCCTTTCGCAAAGCATTAGAGAGACAAATTAGTTCTTTTGAGGAGAAAGGAGTGGCTCCAATGCTCCACTATTGGAGTTAGTGTGTTCATTGTATACATGTGTCTTGCAAATTTTACTTAATATTAGAAGCCTATGGCCAACACATTCTTCGCGTATGGATTATGGATATTTGTAGGACTATTCTGTGAATGTTTGTAATTCATGTTTGCATTCATTTGTGCCAAAGTAGTTGAACTCTTTCAGTTATTTTGGTACTTATCATATTGAGTATGTGTTGTAATTATTATTATCGTTGTCGTATCCTCGTGGACTATTCCGCTAGATGTTATATAGATCTTCCTTGTTGCATTGGTTATATTGGTCGTCACATCTCTGTGGACTATTTCTTGATGTTGAATGGATTCTTCTCGTTTACGTGTGTCTCTACTAGGGTAGTATTATTACCTATCTCTTAGAGGCTCACTTCTCCTCTCCCATCCATAGTAAAAGAAATTTGACACACACACTACTGAACACTCTGAACCAAACACACCCCCTTGCTTTTTCGAAGACACATTTGCACCCCTCTCTTGCTGACAGTTAGAGCCAAGGAATATCTTTAAGACAATTGACAACTAGGCATATTCCGGATGCGGCTCCTATCCCAAATGGTGTGAGGTATAATTAGGACCACATATCGGGGAGACCCCTTGAACGTTGGTAGGTCCAACACCATCAACAACAAGATACATTACTGAACCCACCAACTATCGGTAAATAGCAACATCCACTTCCTCATCTAAAGTGACATCCCCTTTCCTCCAGTTTGTCTCTAGAGGTGTTTCCATGGGTTTGCAATTATCAATGCAGAAACTCAGAAGTATCTCATTGGCATACTTGCCCTGAGAGACAAATAATTACCCATCACCTTTCCATACTTCCAATCCGAGGAAGTAGTGCATGAGACCCATGTCCTTCATTTCAAGCTCTCCTACAAGGTCCTCCTTGCAAGATCTAATCAACTTCTCATCACCAGTTAAAATCAAATCATCAACATATAAGAAAATAATCAACAATTTACCTTCTACCAAGATATGATATAGGTTTGCATTCGCTTCACTTTTGGTGAAGCCCAAACTGGTGAGATAATTATCGATCCTGGTGTACCAAGAACAGGGTTCTTGCTTGAGACCATATAATGCTCGCTTCAGTCTGCACACATGAGACTCTCGATCAAAATTATCAAAGCCTTATGGTTGCTCAATGTACACCTCGTCCTCAATAACTCCATTGAGGAATACCATTTTTACATCCATCTAGTGGATGTTCCACCCCATCTTTGTAGCCGGAGAAAGAATTAATCTGATGGACGAGTACCTTGCTACAAGAGGAAAGGTCTCCTCATAGTCAATCCCCTCAACTTGAGAGTACCCCTTGGCCATGAATATGGCCTTGTAATTTTCTATGCTTCCATCTGTTGAATTCTTTACCTTGAAGATCTATCTCGAACCCACAACTTATTTGTCTGCTTGTCTTGGGACCACTTCCCAAACATTGTTCTTTACAATGGATTTGTATTCCTCCACCATTGAATGAACCCATATAGGTTGCTCTACTGCTTCCTTGAAAGTGGATGGATCAGTCTCTACAAGCATAGTCATTAGAGCCATGTAGCTAGTGTATCGATCTGGTGACCTTCTCTGCCTGCGCTAATTTGAAGGAGCACCCACATTCTCCCTTGCATCCTGAACAAGTCTCTCAGCCTCCTATTGTAGCCTCAAAAATGGCTACAACAACATGGGGGAAACCACCCAGTCGGGGACTTGAATATCGTCAGTCATCCATTTGGATTAGTGGCTTTGACTAGATATAATGGGATCAGTTTCCCAATAAAAATGTGATAGGATGGATAGGGTGTTGATGACCATAACCTAAGTGGTAGATGGGGTGGTTTTCAACTGGAATACATGTATATTTAACCTATCTATTTATTATCCGGGATTTTTCTTACATTTATGCGATCTAAAATGATTATCTTTAGTGTATGATAATGAATATTGATCAAACACTAACATAAATGAAAAAATTTTAAGATAATTATTTTGATTAAATAGTTAATCAAAATAATTGATGAAATATATCGCATTAAATAATCGTTCAAACGTTTCTCATCTATGTATTAATGATAACAATCCTAGAATTTTCTGAAGTGAATGGATTATAACAAACAATACAAAAAGAAATGGCTATCAATTCATAAATAAACAAATACGCAATGATAGAAGTACCCGATGCATATGACTCCGCTCATGAAATAAATATCTCTAGTCCAATATTTTTCATTAAGATGGTTTCAAAAGTACAAAAGTGAAAGCTTCCAAAGCCTTCTTCACAAAACTTCAGGACTCTGATCCAGTCATTCTACTAAGACAAACTTTAAAAGTACAAAAGTGCAAGCTTTTAAAGCATTTCTTTATAAAATTGGGGACCCTTTCTTCATAGACATGAAAGGGTTTATATAATAAAAATAAAGTACAAAAATAGATATTACATGAAAGTTCTGAGGAGGTTTAAACAACTCTCCTTAAAATAAGTGACAGAAATACAGAAATAGAAATTGTTGCAATGATGAGCTCAAGAATGTAATGGTGTCTACTCTTTCATTCATTATCTGAGCTTGTAAATATCCATCATCGGCTTGACTTCAGGAGGTTGACTCATCCTCATGCGCAACTGTCCTGTATACATTGCATCTGAAAGAGTGGGAAGCATATGTGTGGACGAGTCAGCCAAGAAATTTAGCATTAGCCACTGACTTTGTGGTTTCACTAGATATTTCCAATATACTTCCTAGTCTAGTTTGGTCAACTATTTAGTTGCCTCTTCCCTCGATTTTGAAGTTTCTTTCCATTGTGTTTCCAGGACTCTGATATCGGGGAGACTCCTAGGTGGGCATTCATGTATCAAGTTAGCATTGTGAAAATTATCATTGATGGTTTCAATGATATTATTTGCAGCATCGGTCGCTCTAGAAACTTCTCTTTCTGCCTACTTCAGTTGAATGTCCCAATCGATAAAGAGGATTTCCTTATGTGATTCCTCTATCCTGGGAAGATCTGCTGCTCTACCCTCTGGAGTATCCTGCCATGTTATGTATCCCAAGATCTTATCATCAATCTCATTAAAAGTCACCCTCAGATTGGATGCTTGATTCATCAATGAATCACTTGTCTTGCACATTGGATTGATGATAGACAACTTTTGACAGAATGTTGCTTGTTGCCTTGATAACAAAGAGTTGAGCTCTAATGATTCTTTTATAAAATCCTCAACCTTAGGATTATCCTTCAACTGATCCAGTGAGAATTGTAGCTGTTGTATCTGGATATCCTTAGCACTTGTTTATGCCTGATACTGGAGCTTCAATTGGTCAAAGCTATGTTGTAATTGGGACATTTGAATTTTCATTTGATGATCAACATTTTGTCTCTCTTTTGCTAACTGCTACTCTCGCTGCTGGATTCTCTCTTCTTTCTCTCTTACCAGTTGTTTGAATTCAGTTGCCTTGTCAATAGTAGCAGATGCATAAGCACCTGCAAACTGTGACAATTTTGTCAAATTTTCTGAAGGATCTATGGGGGTATCCTTCCATACTATATCCATAGGTTCATTGTCAGGAATAACTGCTGATGACGGTTTTATTCTTCTCCTTTTCCTCTATCTTTTTACCACAACCCGATGTTTGGGACTGTAAAAGACATCAAGAGGAGGGATTTATTACACCTTGAGGATTTTAGATGAATGGAAGGCCGAGATGATCTCAACTCCCTCTATAGTGACAGCTTTGTTAGTAGCCCTTTCAGTAAGTGAGCTCTGTCCATCGTTTTGGGCTGTGTTGAATGTTTTTTCCATCTCAACACCTTTTTCCCCTTGCTGTCCTCTAAGCTGTTGGTTAAATTGTTTCCATGCTTCATCCAGTTGATTCTTGAAAGGAGATTCATCTGTATGTAATTCTGTGGATACATCTTCCACTTCTATCTCCTTTGAGACCTTTTATGATTTCTTTTCAGAATCTTTTTCTGCACTCTTCTTTGAATTATGTTCTGAATTTTTCTCTGAGCCCTGTTCTGAGTTATGCTCTCAAAACTATATTCTGAGCCTTGTACCAGTTTGTGCCTTGAATTCTACTCGCAAGTCTGTTCCGATTTCTGATCTGAATTATGCTCGAAACCTTGTTCTGAGCCCTTTTTTGAATCTTGGTCTGAGCCCTGCTCCTCTTGAACAATTGGTTGAGGGATATTTAATAGATCCAAAGGGACATTTTGTAGTCTTTTCCTCCTATACTAGTGGAATTGAGCTAGCCTTTGTGGATCCAGTTTCAAAGTAGCCAAATGTTGCACTTGTGAAAACAACTCAATAGACTCAAACAGGTCGTCATAATCATCATCCTCATGGCTGAACTGTCTAATTTTCACTTGGGCAGTGAAGTTTTGTGCAACTTTATTAGGGTCAAACTGTCTGCCAGGAATGGTGGCAAGTTTCAAACATGTAATATGATCGATTTCAAGTGCATCATGCTTGAAATCATGTAATGCATAAACACCACATTGGAGGGGAAAGGAAGGCCAAAGAGACTTCTTAGATTCTTTTAGGGTCTTGGTTAGCCCATCCCCTACAGTTTGGTAGGCAATATCCCTAGCAAGAAGTTTATCTGGGACATACAATGGGAGAACATGGGGAGGTGCTAGGCTTCCATAGACTTGAACATAAGTAAATTTTCTTCTCCAAACCACCTACCTATTGGTATAGAATCAAATTTGGCTTCATAAGACAATCTTGGGGCCCTTTAGTTAAAAACGGCTTGATGGATGGGTAGCATAATTCCTTGGAAAATCTTATAGAAATGGGCGTGGAAATCGCATTCCCATAGGATTTTATGGTATATATGGATGGAAGTGGGATCTCGAATGGTCCATTTCCACCCCATGGTTGGGAAACTAGTAGTGAAATAGACTGCATCCATAATGTAGGCACTCATGAAAAATGGTGGGATTGTTCTAGTAGAGACATACCGGTGTTGTCTAAACTCTAGGATTTGGGAAGCAAGATTATTAGACAGGATAGTGCCCCAATCCATTATAAAAGAATTTATTGCAGGATACATTAGGGGAACCCACTCAATGGAGAACTTAGTTGTAGCGGCATGCCCAAACAACCTTCACATCATAGCTGTGATATAAGAATAGGGAGTAGCGAGAGTAGACCTCCATTGTTTAATTGGGTCTGTTGGCACATCATTTTCGCCTGCAAATTGCTCGAGAAAGGCTTTTTCATATACCTTTTGCGGGTCCGGTATATGATACATTATCTTCAAGTCTTCTGCTATGAAGGATCTTATAACTATTTTCCTTGAAGTCTGGAACGTCCGTTTGGTAATGTTAATATGTTAATATTTTCAATTATCCATTTTACCTTATCGGTGTAAGGCATAATCTTGGGTCTAACAGCAATTCTATGAAGAAAAGAGCTTTCCACTTCAAAGTGGGAGGCTTCAGAAGAGGTATTAGCGTCCGTTATTGCTACTCTATGAATTATCTTAGGACTCTCGCTCTCTAGCAATTGGTACATGGTTTCCCATTAGGAAGTTACACTGTCAATTGTGCATGATGTATTTGAGAAAAGTAGGGGGATTTCTGTTAGATCAGAAGTAGAAGATTGTGAAACCTTGTTACACAGTGTTTTGTCACTGTCCCTGTACTCCCCGTTCTTTGATCCTAGAGGACCTCTACAGTGAACCCCGCATGCTTTGCCTTCATGGAGAAAGTCCCATTATGTCCCTCTTAATGAGCAGATCATTTCCCTTTTGCATCATTTCCCCTGAAGCTTCTGTTTTGCCCAGTTTACAAGACTGACGCTAATGACCTTCTTCTCCCCCGCGTCGATTTGTAGAGATTATCACTATTCCCCGTGCCGATCGGTGCGACTGAGCTGTGTTCCAGTCGTGCCGATCCTGTTATGGAAAGATTTTTAAATTAGAGCCGAAGTTTCTAGCTCTAGAAGCTCCGTAACGAAAGTTTGGTAAATGGTTTGGCCAGATAGGGTCGATGATGACATTTTGGGCTCCTTTCCCATATAATGATGGAACTACCTCAAGGGATAAGTCCTTCTCATGATAAGAGGATCCATCTCCCATCCATATTTCCTATATAAACCTCCCTTCTTACCAAGCACAAACTAGTGTGGGTGTTATAGTCATAGTTAGAGTGTTGGCTGAGTGTGAGTATACTATTTTGATTAGACAAGCAAGCTATTACTAGTTGTAGCCATCTAGTTGTGTGAGGGAGAAGTGTGTTTGGTTTGGAGTGAATCCTAAAGGGAAGAGCCTTAAAACTATTGTTGATTGATGCCATCATGGAATGCTAGCAGAAGTGTGGGGGAACCTGGTCTTGTCAGAGGAAGACTGCAATGTCAAGACGAATGGTTGTAATCTCTCTTTGATATTAATATATGTAACTATCGATTGATTTCCTACATGTTTTGTAATATTACATATTTCATGGCTTAATGTTTCTTGACTTGTTTAGTAGGTTGAATTTCAATTTGTCTATTATTATGTTTGTGTGCTATTGTTGTTTACTTGTTTCAAGAGCTTGAAGAAGGAAGCGAGAGGTTGCTGGAGTGAGCAAGCGAGGACATCATCAAGCAGGATAAGTAGCCAAGAGGTAGGCCCTCTTGATTGATTATAACCTAAGGAAATCTTCCATAGAATGTATCTGTTGTGGCTAGAACCATTATCAGGCTAGAGGAATTCGTTCGTGTCCGCACTTATAATTTTACTTCACCACAAATTGGCAACTCCGCTGGGGAAGATCCCATCTTTTGTTTGTTTTGGATTTCATGATTTCATGAGAACTTTTATAGTTTCACATTTTCCCTTTGGTTCGGTGTCTTTTCTCCTGCTTATTGGCCTAAGTCTATATTTCATATTAGCAGATTTGGTCCCTATTTTTTATTTTTCCTTATTTCCCCAGACAGTGCGTTTAATCGGCTGACAGTCGCGCCGACCAACGCGGATTGCGGAGGAGCAGTTGCATCAACCAGCCTATGGCGCTTGTTGTCAGTTAGGCAGTCGCGCTGACCCCAGTAAGTTAACGTTAGGGCTGGACCCCAATCTTGGCCAATGTGTTATGCTCTTGTGGTTTTGACCCCGTAATATTTTTGGACCATTTTCTCCCTTACTAGAAAGCTTCATTTAGCTTGCTTTGTGTGCTTGCTTGGTTTAGCCCACCCTCTGATGTGTTAAGTCTGGCCTTGTGGAAGTTCTTTTTTTTGTTTTCTTCGAATCCCTCGATCAACGCTAGTTGTCAGTTAGGCAGTCGCGCCGATCAGTCATCAACGCTAGTTGTAGTACTGGTTAGTCGTGCTGGTCATGCCAATCGGTGCTAGTTGTAGTACTGTTTAGTCGCACCGGTCTCTGAGTTAAGAAAAAATCAGAATTTCTCCCATTCTAGTGCCAATATGTCTTGACCCTTAGACTCTCTTCTTCCTCCCAGAAGTGACTAGGATGCTTTGTTTTAAATTGAACGAGTGAAAGAGTCTCATTCGTTCTCTTATTTCGAGTTTCTCTTTTATCTTTCCAAGCATATATTACATTGCTTGGTTTGTCGATTGAAGCATTTATGTGTTTGGTTTGTTCGATTCAGGGAAGAAGTTTCTTTTAGTTTCATTTATCATGCTTTGGATTTGATTGATGCTTGCTTGTTCAAAATTGTGAAAACTTTCATTTAAAGTGCTTTATGTGAAAGTTTCATTTTGCATTTTATGAAAAGGAGAACATCATTCTAGTTTACTTAAGCGAAAATATTGCATTAGTAGCGTTATTGAGAAGCTAGAATTGCATCATCATAAGCATTGGAAATGAAATGAAACCTATTTTGTTATTATAGGAAGATTAAGTGCATTTAAGAGATTTATTAGTGAAATATTTCATTCTTTGATTGTTTCATTGATTGTGTGCTCTCTATCCCTCAATTAGTGTTAACTTTCATCGAAGACCAAGATCTCATTTCTCATATAGATGCATGTAGGAGCTTTTGTCAGATGACAGCGTTAGGACCTTGTAATTGAAACCTAATTCAATATCAACCGTTAAAATTTATTGAATTAACCTAAGGAAGCATTGAAGCTTAACGCACACATCTAGAAGGTCTAGTCTAGAGATGTGTTCCGACGTCTTTAAACCTAGCAGTTGTCATTCGCTTCGGCATTAGACAACACTAGTATGGTCTTATTCTCCCCGTACCATCGAGTATATAACGGGAGATCCCTCTAGGATGCAATCCTTTATCCATAAGAAGCTGAGTCGGCTGCCTTGCGAACGTGATACACTAAACACAACATTCAGGGAGATTGCGTGGTCATACTTCTTGGTTCACCAGGAGGTATTATGCAGTTCACAGTTGCTTGGTAATCCTTTTACCTAGATCATCCACAACAGTCATTTGGTCTTTGTGACTCATTAAACTTAAAAGATCATTCAAGCACTTGTCCTTTCGAGCTCGTTTCCAATCGAAAGTGATAGAGTCACCTTTCATCCTTTTATCGACTCTTAAAATATGAAAAGGCAAAGTTTTGTTTCAATGTCTTAAAATTAACTACCCACAAAATATTCCTGGTTAAAGTTATCTTCCTTAGTGATTCTTTAGGGTCAATTCCAATGGAAACATTTCCAGATTCTACCAGTCAAGGATTCCCCTCAGATGGGAATCCTGGTCCTTTTCCTTCTTTTGGAAATACTAGTGCTCCTTATATGGCAACGTTGTCCCTCCCTGGGTTAACCATTGGTTTACCTATCTGGTTATTTTCGACCTCGGTGGTCTCGAGTGTCCCAACTCCTGCCCCGCCATCTCCTTCATTTGAATCACGTCACGATGATTCTAAGGTTGACCCCTTGCCTTCTTCCCCCATTTCTTCACCCTCCTCTTCTACTTCACTTGGTGAAAGTTTGAAATCCAGTAACCAGGAGGCTAAGAAGAAGAAGAAGAAGACGAAGAAGAAGAAGTCAAATAAGAAAGAGGCCAACCGTCCAGCTATTAATCCAAATGAACCCCCCGTCGACAAACCTTTTGATCCTCCACAGAAGGTAAAATTCCCTTGCTGGCTGTGTAAGGGTGACCATCTCCTTTGAGAATGTCCTGGAATTCCCAGGGTCTTAGAGGTATGGTCTCAAAATCTGGACCGACCATCCCTATTGATCTCTAGAGATCACGTCAATGTTACACCTTTAGCTAATTATGGTGAGAAGATGGGAAAGATTAGATTCCCCTGTAGGTTATGTGAAGGAGAGCATCTTCTTCACCTTTTTCCCCTTATGGATAAAGCTTCCAAAGTTTTGGAAAATTGGACAGCTCCTCAACCCCAACTTCCTTTTGGTTATCAGAGACTTTCTTTTGACCATCTCCGGGTTGGTAAAGAGATTGAATTGGATTCATCTCTTTCCCGTCCTGCTCTTCCTGAGTGAGACTCTCTTGTGTCTGTTCCCGGCCAACCGTTGGTGGAGAAGAGTGTCAACTTGGTTCCCCCACTAGTTGCTCACTCTGTTTTGGGAGAGAGTGGTGATCATACTGCTCATGTTCTTCTCTTCTCCTCAGATTCGCATGAATCGAAGAGTGACCCTCCCATCCAAGTTGTTCAGGAGAGTCCTTCTCCTATTCCTGCAGGGCATGGGGGCAATCATATGATACCCCCACAAAGTAGTTCTGTCGTCTCTTTCGATTGGGGTCCATTGACTGCTTTCCGCCTCCCATCTTATGTGCCTTTCCTTACCACAGTAAGAGCCTATAATATGGTAGTACCTGGCACTATATTAGATGAAGGCTCGTCAGTTAGCATCGTGTCTTTTACTACTTGGCAAGATTTGGGTTCCCCACAACTTGTGCCTATCACCCAGAATCTGTTGGCTTTCAACAAAGGAACCAGTCAACCCTTAGGGGTCCTCCCGAAGTTCCCTATTACTTTGGAAAGGAAGACCGTCTATATAGACGTGATGGTAGTCTAAGGTCCTTTAGTTTTCAATATTCTCCTTGGACGCGATTATGTTTATGTCATGGGAGCTCTTGTTTCTTCACTTTTCCGTGTGGTTTGTTTTTCGCACGAAGGAAGAATAGCGATCATTGATAAATTGTCGTTTATTGGTCACCAGGTGCCTCCTTTGCAACCATCGTCCCTTATCGGCTCTTTTTTGCAAGTAGTACCTTCCCTGTCATAGGTCATTTATGTGGCTACCCATTTCGTCTCCACATCTACTGATGATCACAAAGATGGTATTGTACATTATGTACTGGGGGCATTGGAACTCAATCTACCCTTGGTACCAAATGACATGTATTCCTCCTAGAGCGTGGTTCTCCCATCTAGTGAAGACCTCTTGGGAGCCATGTTCTCTTATGGGTCATGAACATACGTCATGAGGATAGTTCCTAGTCTTGTGTCAACCTCGTTAAAAAATGAAACAAAGGGTATGAGGATAGTTCCTGGTCTTGTGTCGACTTCGTTAAAAAATGAAACAAAGAATCGTGAGCATATTTCTTTGTCTTGTGTCAAGCTCGTTAAAAAATGAAACAAGAGTCCTAAGCATAGTTCCTTGTCTTGTGTCAAGCTCATTAAAAAATGAAACAAGGGTTATGAGGATAGTTCTTTTTCTATGTCAACCTCGTTAAAAATGAAGTAACGTGCGAGGATAGTTCCTGGTCTTGTGTCAACCTCATTAAAAAATGAAGCAACTCCCTTTTCCAAATCGAGTCTTTGATCAAGATCTCGTAAAATCCCAGTCGAGTCTTTCCAAGATCTCGAAAGTGAACCTTCATTCCGTCCACCTAGTTGACTAAAATGAAGCTTGGGGGGCATGTACCTCGATTGAGTCATTATGCTGGGGGCATGCAAACTTATAGCACATAGGTTTTTGTTTCAAGCTTGTGTAAACATGAAACCAAACCCAAGCAGAGTTCTCCATGATTCAAGCTTGTGTAAAAATGTCTCATGATTGCTATTTTTATCGCCTAATTTCTCTTAGATGAGCCTTGGTTGTTTCATTCCATTGCCACCATCTCTTTGGCTGATCATATGCTTTCACTTGGTTGTGTTTCCTTTCCTGAGGGACCGCAATGGTGAGTGGTTTTATTAGCCAACCTCTTAACCATTACATGTTTTGAGCAATTCCTCCATTGCCGAAACCAGTTGCTACCCTTTATATCACTCGTTCCTCTAGGATGAGCCACCTTTAAGCTCTTTTCTGACTCGTGAAAAATGAAAAGATCGTCGAGTATTTTTCCCTTTTTGGCTCATAAAAGAGAATAAAATGGGGGGTCCGCTTTCAAGCTCTTTTCTGACCCTTTAAAAGTGAAAAGATGGCCAATCCCTTGTCGTTTCGAACTCGTTAACAGATGCAAAACGTCGTGCACCCAGTATAAGTTTACCCCTTTTTCGGGATGGGAGGCACTATTTACGAAAAAGGTACTCCTTGACTGAAATTGTCAAGTGGTTCTCTCAGGTATTGTTTTCTACCTTCTCGGGCTTGAGAGTCGGCCGCCTTGCAAACGTGATACACAGAACAAAACATTCGGGGAGATTGCATGCTCGTACTTCTTGGTTCACCAGGAGGTATTATGCAGTTCACAATTGCCTGGTAATCCTTTTACCTAGATCATCTAGAGCAGTCATTTGGTATTTGTGACTCATTAAACTTAAAAGATCATTCCATTGACTGCTTTCTTCCTCCCATCTTATGTGCCTTTCCAGATCACAGTAAGAGCCTATAATATGGTAGTACCTGGCACTATATTAGATGAAGGCTCGTCAGTTAGCATCGTGTCTTCTACTACTTGGCAAGCTTTGGGTTCCCCACAACTTGTGCCTATCACCCAGAATCTGTTAACTTTCAACAGAGGAACCAGTCAACCCTTAGGGGTCCTCCCGAAGTTCCTTATTACTTTGGAAGGGAAGACCGTCTATATAGACGTGATGGTAGTCTAAGGTCCTTTAGTTTTCAATATTCTCCTTGGACGTGACTATGTTTATGTCATGGGAGCTCTTGTTTCTTCACTTTTTCGTGTGGTTTGTTTTCCTCACGAAGGAAGAATAATGATCATTGATCAATTGTCATTTATTGGTCACCAGGCGCCTCCTTTGTAACCATCATCCCTTATCGGCTCTTGTTTGCAATCAGTACCTTCCCCGCCATATGTCATTTATGTGGCTACCCATTTCTTCTCCACATCTGCTGATGATCACACAGATGGTATTGTACATTATGTACTGGGGGCATTGGAACCCGATCTATCCTTGGTACCAAATGAAATGTATTCCTCCCAGAGCGTGGTTCTTCCATCTAGTGAAGACCTCTTGGGAGCCATGTTCTCTTATGGGTCATGAACATATGTCATGAGGATAGTTCCTAGTCTTGTGTCAACCTCGTTAAAAAATGAAACAAAGGGTATGAGGATAGTTCCTGGTCTTGTGTCGACCTCGTTAAAAAATGAAACAAAGAGTCGTGAGCATAGTTCTTTGTCTTGTGTCAAGCTCGTTTAAAAGTGAAACAAGAGTCCTAAGCATAGTTCCTTGTCTTGTGTCAAGCTCATTAAAAAATGAAACAAGGGTTATGAGGATAGTTCTTTTTCTGTGTCAACCTCGTTAAAAAATGAAACAACATGTGAGGATAGTTCCTGGTCTTGTGTCAACCTCATTAAAAAATTAAGCAACTCCCTTTTCCAAATCGAGTCTTTGATCAAGATCTCGTAAAATCCTAGTCGAGTCATTCCAAGATCTCGAAAGTGAACCTTCATTCCGTCCACCTAGTTGACTAAAATGAAGCTTGGGGGGCATGTACCTCGATTGAGTCATTATGCTGGGGCCATGCAAACTTATAGCAAGCGTAGTTTTTTGTTTCAAGCTTGTGTAAACATGAAACTGAACCCAAGCAGAGTTCTCCATGATTCAAGCTTGTGTAAAAATGAACCCATGCACAATTTACATCTCGTGATTGCTGTTTTTATCAACCAATTTCTCTTATATGAGCCTTGGTTGTTTCATTCCATCACCACCATCTCTTTGGCTGATCATATGCTTTCACTTGGTTGTGTTTCCTTTCCTGAGGGACCGCAACGGTGAGTGGTTTTATTAGCCAACCTCTTGACCATTACATGTTTTGAGCAATTCCTCCATTGCCGAAACCAGTTGCTACCCTTTATACCACTTGTTCCTCCAGGACGAGCCACGTTTAAGCTCTTTTCTAACTCTTAAAAAATGAAAAGATTGTCGAGTATTTTTCCCTTTTTGGCTCGTAAAAGAGAATAAAATGGGGGGTCCGCTTTCAAGCTCTTTTCTGACCCTTTAAAAGTGAAAATATGGCCAAGCCCTTGTTGTTTTAAACTTGTTAACGGGTGCAAAACGTCGTGCACCCAGTATAAGTTTACCCCTTTCGGGCTGGGAGGCACTATTTACGAAAAAGGTACTCCTTGACTGAAATCGTCAAGCGGTTCTCTCAAGTATTGTTTTCTACCTTCTCGGGCTTGAGAGACACAAATGTTTGAGGACCATGTGGAGTTTTCTTTTACGTGTCTTTTTCAAACCCTCTAAACATGAAAAAGATGTTGAGTTACACCTTTTTCGGACTCATTAAACTATTAAACGACATCGAATTCATCACCATGACAAACATGATCTTTTCCTTCCTAGGGCTCGTTAAACTTACTAGGTCAGATTCGTTTGAAGGATGAACTTATAGTGCACGCATATGCTATCCCCTTCAAGCTTGCGATTAAAAAATAATTGGGGTACTCGCCAGAAATGGTAGGGGAAAATTTGGAAATCTATCGAGTCGTGTCAGGAGCTTACTCTTGAACATGACACTCTTTTCTTCGTGTCGGGTTAGGACATCCTTATTTATATCATTAACCTTCCTGGGTTTGGGCTGTTCATTTTTGCCTTCCATTTGATCTTTTCTATGTCACCATGACCATCGATCCTATGGGTCCAAAAGTTGCCAAACTTCCAGTTGTGTCGCCGATATGTTCAAGAGTTGTCCTTCTGCAGTTACACTTACCTTCGATTCTATGTATCATCTAAAATAATTTTTTGCATCCTCTCGTCTCATGTCGATGATGTGGGATTCATTAAGGCCCTCCTTCGACACGGTCGCTTTCCGTTGACTTCGGCTCATTATCCGGGAGTTGATCGAGAGACTCCTTTCCAGTACCTTAGAGATTGAATGCCTTAATGGCAAGTTCTTCGCACTCGACGACAAGTTCACATCTTTGGCTTGCGATCGAGTGATTTCACGGGTGTTCGATTTTAGTTCCTATATTCAAATTCCATGAATTGTGCTGATAGTACCTTGAGGGCCATTGTCATTATTGGTGGTTTCTCTCGTGCTTGTTAACAATTTACATCATTGACTGGTAATCAAGTGACTTTCTAGCATGTTCGATGTCAACACATCTATTCGCATGCTAGAATCTGTACTTTGATCAGGTCATGTTGGAGCACAAGACCCTGGACTCAAATCACACAAGTCCAGGTTGCGAAGTGGTGTGACATGGTTTATGATGATATGCATGTCTCTTTTAGATGGCTGGCTGTGACCAGACCATGAGTTATCATATGTGATCCTTCTTATTATTGCATGGCTACGACCATACCTTCGTTTGGTTATGATCCTCCTTGACGCATGGCTGCGCCCATACTTGGATCCATTTACATGATCATTCTCTGGATGACTGCATCCATGCCACGATTCATGTATCATTTGATAGATATCTCAATTTATGTATATGTATATGTACTTTCTTGTAGGTTTTCTGACGGCAGACCGGTTCCCAGCACTCATTTATAAAGCATTTCATTCCTCAACTCTAGTTCGACCTTCATGCTTTAGGGGGCATCTGTTACACAACATTTTGTCACTGTCCCTGTACTCCCTGTTCCTTGATCTTGGAGGACCTCTACAGTGAACCCCACATGCTTTGCCTTCACAAAAAAACTCCCATTATGTCCCTCTTCATGAGCAGATCATTTCCCTTTGGCACCATTTCCCCTGAAACTATTGTTTTCCCAGTTTAGAAGATGGGCGCTAATGACCTTTGTCTCCCCTGCACCGATGTGCAGATATTAGCACTATTCCCCATGCCGATCGGTGTGACTGAGTTGTGTTCCAATCGTGCCGGTCTTGTTATGGAAAGTTTTTTAAATTAGAGCTGAAGGTTCCAACTATAGAAGCTCCGTAACAGAAATTTGGTAAATGATTTGGATAGATGGGGTCGAGGATGATAGTTTGGGATCCTTTCCCCTATAATGATGGAACTACCTCAAGGGATAAGTCCTTCTCCCATGAGAAGAGGATCCATCTCCCATCCATATTTCCTATATAAACCTCCCTTCTTCCCAAGCACAAACTAGTGTGGGTGTTATAGTCATAGTTAGAGTGTTGGCTGAGTGTGAGTATACTATTTTGATTAGACAAGCAAGCTATTACTAGCTGTAGACATCTATTTGTGTGAGGGAGAAGTGTGTTTGGTTTGGAGTGAATCTTAAAGGGAAGAGCCTTAAAACTATTATTGATTGAGGCTATCATGGAATGCTAGAAGAAGTGTGGGGGAACCTGGTCTTGTTAGAGGAAGACTGCGACGTCAAGACGAATGGTTGTAATATCTCTTTGATATTAATATATGCAACTATCGATTGATCTCCTACATGTTTTGTAATATTACATATTCACGGCCTAATGTTTCTTGGCTTGTTAAGTAGGTTGAATTGTAATTTGTCTATTATTATGTTTGTGTGATGTTGTTGTTTACTTGTTTCAGGAGCTTGAAGAAGGAAGCGAGAGGTTGCTGGAGCGAGCAAGTGAGGGCATCATCAAGCAGGATAAGTTACCAAGAGGTAGGCCCTCTTGACTAATTTTAACCTAAGGAAATCTTCCATAGAATGTATCTATTGTGGCTAGACGCATTATTGGGCTAGAGAAATTCATTCGTGTCTGCACTTATAATTTTACTTCACCACAAGCCTCCATGGTTTTCTTTCCTTTCTTCGACTTAGTCATCTTGTTACACAGTTCTTTCTCGGGCTAAACCTACAAATTGAGAACACAGAGGAATGAAGAGAAATAGGTGTGAAATGCAGAAACATACAAACATACAAGGCTTTGAAATGACAGGAAGGAAAGTTTAAATGTGAATCAATCTATACATGCCATCAAATCACCTTGGGTTTTGAAATCATAAATACTGTTAGAATTCTTTAAATAACTAAAATCATGGCTTCGCATGGTTATTTATTATTCATTAATATATCACATCGCAAAAACCTTTTGAACAATATATAAAACTTATTTCCATGTACTTTTATGATATGTCACAACGATATCACTATATCAATTCATTAGGTATGGAGATGTGCGATGCGATAATCGCAATATCGCAATAGAGTGTTTTGGGAGTATAGGAGAATGGATATGGCCAAAGGCTTTGTGCAATTACAAAATTGTGAGAAATGACGTGGTGTTATAGCGGGCCCAATGGATTATTAACAAGCGCAACTTTCATTTTTAGTTATTCTGTTTTATGATTTTCTTTAAGCGCGCTTTTTAAGAAATAACTTTATGGAAATTGGGAGGAAATGGAAGTGAAACAAGTGGGGAGATTTTGATAATCTGTGATTTAACCGGACGCGATATGTTTATATACTGCATTCATTGTTTTATTGGGTACGATAAGCTTATCGTATTTTGTAATGGGAGTGTTTCTCAACCTTTTCATATATTGTTTTTGTTATAAGACTGTGATGCGAGCAAGTTCCGTCGTGAAGTAATTTTTTCAATACATAAGCATTTTAAGGAATAACTATGCTAGGTTCTCGGGGGCTATCCTTTATCGCATCACAAGTTTCGAAAGGGTAAAAACAAAGCATTGTTTCTTTGAGATTTTTCGATATGCGATATCGTCGAGATTTTCTTTAAGGTAGGCTTTATTCAAGTCGTTTAGGCCTAAATGAATTTGTTTATTCAAAAATCAAATTTTTTCTTTCAAAAACCCTAAACTATGTTATTTTCCTATGTTTTTAAATTTTTAAGGGTCCCCATTTATTTATACAATAATTTCCTAAGACATCTATATATAAATGAATGGGGGGTTGTTGCATAGCACAACACCTCCTTGGTCCTTTTATTAACTTCTTTGGATGGTTCTGCTTGAGTGCCTTTTTCCATTCTCTTCTCCTCAATTTGTGGTTGCTCCACAACTTCTGAGGGGTCCTTATTTGGAGCTAAAATCTCTTCTTATGGTGGGATTTGAAGCTCCCTCTCAAGAGAGCACTACATTGCTTTGTCTTCATCAAAATTTACATCCCTTCACACAACTGTCATTCTAAGGGATGGAAAGTACACATGGTAGTTGTGGGGAGTTTCTGTGTAACCCACAAATACCCCCAATTTTGCTATCAGCTCTAGCTTCTTCCTTGATTCTTTGGAGACATGGTAGTAAACAGAGGCTCCAAAAATCCCGAAGTGCGACACATTTGAATCTCTCCCCAAGAAATCCTCCTCTAGTTTAATCATGCCTAGCATCCGATGAGGACTTCAATTATGCAAATAGACTATTGTGTTGCATGCCTTGACCACAAATGTAGAGGTAGGCCTTGATCATGCAACATTGCCCTCGCTACTCCCACAATGCTACGGTTCTTCCTCTCAACCACCCCATTCTGTTGTGGGTTGTGGGGTGTTTTCAACTCTCGTCGAATGCCTTCTTTTGCACATAAATTTTTAAATTCATTTGACACGTACTCACCTCCATTATCGCTCCTGAGAACCTTCACCTTCTTTCCAATTTCTTTCTCAACTAGTGCCTTGAATTCTACGAAGTTGGATAATGTCTCATCCTTCTTCCACACGAATAAGATCCAACACTTCCGTGAGAAGTCATCAATAAAAATGACAAAATATTAGTTCTTAGCAGTGGAGGCTATCGAAAAAGGTCTATAGACATCAGAGTAGATCGTTTAAAGGACCACATGTGCTTTGTTGTCCTGATCATGGAATGTAGATTTTGTGTACTTCCCCAAGGTACATCCTTTTCATACATCATGCTGCTCAAGTGCTCCTTTGGGGAGGCCTGTGGTTATCTGTTCCATGATCTTCAAAGTGCCATGATGCAAATGGCCAAGTCTTTTATGCCAAAGTTCACTGACATCACGACTCTGCACCTTCTTTGCCTTTGTGCTCAATGCAACACAATCCTCCACATCTAGCTTGTACAGGTTCTTCACACGAACTTTGATCTGCTTCACCTATGTCATGGTTATGTGTCTTAGGAATGCCTTTCATTTGTTGAAGATCAGATCATAACCACGGTCTTCCAAAACTGCAACAGATATTAGATTTTTCTTTAGGCCCAGGAACATGACATCCTTGAGCCTGAGGGGGGAAGTTTGACTCCCTTTGAAAGGTGTTTTAGCAATCTTGGGCGCACTATACCTTCTGTCGCCCCCCATCTCGATGTGCATATGCAGATATTTTTCTTCCAGGTCACTGAAAAAGTGTCTATTCCCCATCATGTGGAACAATGCGCCTAAGTCCAAATACCACACACTCCCTATCATTGTGTTTCCCATGCATGAAATGAGGGTAAATTCAAGCTTGAACTGTGAAGCCAAGGATTCACCTGTTGCTCCTCCTGAGGTCTTCTTTCTTGTCTTCTTATGTGGACACTTCATGGCATAGTGACCGAATTCATGACAATGGAAGTATTTAATTTTTGACAAATCTTTCTTCTTGCCCCCTTGACTGAATTCTGGTTTCGATTGAGATTTCTTTCCTTCTCCCTTCTTTTCCTTTCCATCCAATGAAATTTTTTCTTCATACTTGTCCTGGGATGAAGTCCCATCTCTGGTACTCCCCCTTATTTCCTCTTGTACCAAATCGGACCATAAGCAATCCCAATTCACTTGTTTCTCCCTCTCATTCACCAAATCTTGATAGTTATGCTAACTCTTGGGAAGGCCCAGAAGGGCTAGGCTTACCAAGTCTTCTTCAAGGACATTAACACTGACCTCACCAAGTTCATCACGACACTGTGTAAGCTCACTCAGATACTGTGGAATTGAGTCATTCTTCTGCATCTTGATACTTCAAAGTTTACCCTTGAGTGCCAGCATCCTATGGTCACTACTATTAGCGAACAATTTTGTCAGTGCTTTCCACATCACGAACAAAGTTTCCTTTCCATGGAGATTAGAGATAATATGATCCCGTACTCCCTCCAAGATTATTATCCTCACCTTGGCTACATATTTCTTCCACTGAGCAAGGTTATGAGCATTAGATGCTTGAGGTTCTGCAACATATGTCTTGATGTATTATAGAAATCCATTATCATCCAATACCGCCTCCATGTGATCCTTCCATGCAAAAAAATTAGAGGTGCCTTCCAAGGCATACTCTAGCCTTAGTCCATTGAAGGTCATGTTCTCAGCTATGAAGAAATCCTGCTACACTAATATTCAAATTCAAACCTCTGAGAAACAACTTCGAACTTCCTACTCTAACGTGAATACAAATCCGATACCATGTATCAATTATGTTGTAGATTTTCAACTGTTTATGAAGTTTTAATCAAAATCACAAGATACACACCTACTCTACTGATTTGCGGACATTAATTCACTATTTAGAACAAAAATATCAGACATGCAAGAAGAAATAACACACACGCAACAAGTATTTTTATCTAGGGAAATAAATATTCTAAAAACCCTAATGTCTGATTGCATTAATAAAATTAATATGGATATATTACAATTGCTTTGCTCAACTAAGCTCACCCTGCAAGTGCACAACCTACTCTCTGCTCACTAGAGGCCTCTGTCCCAGACTTAGTCCAATTTTGCCTCATGTTGAGCTCCTATTTCTTTGTGATTTTCCTTGAGGAATTAGCCCTTATTATTTAGGAAATTCCTCTAATTGAATTGTGAAATTCCATAGGTTTATCATCTAACTGCATGTAATAGCTGTACACTCAATACTAGTCTACAATTTATGTTACATTGCCTTGGAATCTCCACCTCAACTCGGTAACTCGAATTCTCTGCATGCACTAGCAACTTTGGGTTGATTAATCAGCTAACTGGATGATCATTGAGTTTGAGTGAAGTCCCATTGCTTAAATGACCTTCCACTAGTTCCTCCAAAAGTTGGAACTAGTTTAACTGAAAACAACCTAAGATAAATGGCCTTGATTGCTACAAATTAGCAATCACACATGTAGAACTGAACTCTAACTCCTCCAACTTTAATTTACTGAGTAAACTGGGTGACACAAGCCATGTCACACAAGTTAACATCATCCAAGTTGTTCGCTAATGTGGAAATTCAATTTTTTCTCAATTTAATCAAGGCAAAATAAAACTGAGAATTTCTTGTTGCACTTTTCAACAACAATGGTCAACCCTCTGCAACCATAGTCAACCTCATCAACAATTTTCAACCATTAAAATGTAACCATTTTTTTTTAACAATAATGTAACATTAACCATGGTCAACGTTAATGTAATTTTAATGTAACGATGTAGCAATTGTTAATAGTAATGTAACATTATTAAATGAATGTAACATAAATGCATTGTTACATTAATGGATGATCATGGTCAACCATGGTCATCCATGGTTAACACTCGTCAACCATGGTAAACCAAAGTCAACCAAGGTCAACCATAATCTTTACTCTTAATCCCAGTCAAACATGGTAATCATGGTCAACCATGGTCAACTTCTATCAACCATGGTCTGCCCTGACTAACAATGGTCCACCCTCTTCAACCATGGTCAACCTTGTAAACCCTCTTCAAACATTTTTGTAACATTAATGTAACAATGATTAACATTAATGTAACATTGTTAGATTAATGTAACATAGATACATTGTCACATTATGTTTGACCATGGTCAACCTCATTCAACCATTGTCAACCTTATTGAACCCTCTTCAATCACGTTAACCATGGTCAACCATCATCAACCATTTTTAACCATAATCAGCCGACATGAACCATAATCAACCTTGGTCAATGAATGTGACCCATAGACGTCGGTCGTCAATTGACATAACAACATTAGTAGATGTGGTTGATATACACTGATCAATAGCATTTTGCACCTTTTATATGCCAATAGACGTATGGAAATTATATCGATCGACATATATCAACCACATCTACTAATGTGTTTATGCTAGTTATAAAACTATTAATATTTACAATATTACTTTTATCAAAATTTTAAGATTAAAATTGATCTTATATTATTATAAACCTTGAAACTTAAGGAAATATTTGATCCATGTTAATGGAATTGAGTAGTTTATTGCATTGCCATCATGTAGTTTGTGGAGGGGTCCGACATGATGGCAATACAATGTATATTTACAAATGTATCAACGTAATATTATAAAGTTGCAAATGTTTAAATAGTATTACAAAGTTATTATCCATGAGATCTTCGATAAACGATGATTGGGTGCACTGTTAAGGAACTCCTAAATGTTAAGCCAGTGGCTCAATTCCCTGCCCTATTCGGGTGTTATTCTTGGACATGACTATTATAACCTTTTCTTGTCCAAGAAAAGTTGCAAAAATTTTCTGAACTTTTCCAATTGGTTTCTTGGCCAAACTCTCAAGTATATGTGAAAACGGGTGGAAAAATTGGTTTTTATACAAGTTGTTGGGGTATTATTTATAATAGTTTTGATTTTAAATAAATTTATTTTTATAAAAATATAATTATATATTTTTTTATAAAATTATTTATTTAAAATATTAAACTTATGTTAAAAATATTGGGTTAGCCTCAAGCCCTAAGTACAAGAACCACATTTGTTACCATATATTATGAGGGTCGAAAGTCAAATCAACAAGCAATATAAACTCTATAATTTAGAATTTATGGAGATGTGTGAAACAATACAATGGTTTGAGGGCCCCCACCTATTTAACTTTTAACCTACCCCCCGCAATTTTACTACCTTTTACACTTGCCTCCATCTCGTGTATTGCGGACCCCCCTCCTAAACCATTCACCACCTACTACCCCCGCAATACCATTGCCATACCATTTACCACATTGGTTTGAATTTATAAATGTGAGGTGAGAAATTTAAAAAATTATAAAGTCTGCATCGAAACAATCTTTAGCCTCGTGGACATTAAAATATTTTCTTTCTTTTTTCGAAGGCAATAATGGAGGGAATATTTTTATAGTTCTATTTTTTTGGAATGAGATTATAGGGGAAAGCTTGAGGGAAAATGATGATACATGTTCCATAGGTACATTTCAATAAAAACAATGGAGTTTCCAATGTTGTAAAGAAATGTTTTCTCCTTGTAGAATAATTTTACAGAGGTGAAAATGAAATTTTACAGAGCAGACAAATAAATGTTTTTGGCGAAAGGAACATGAAGAGAAAATTTGGATAATTTCTTATCTAAAGTTTTTACAGAAGTAAAAGGGGAAATGAAGTAAATGGTTTTCACATAAAAATAAAAATTATTTATGAAGTTTCATTTATTCATAAGTATACCAAAAGTGGGCAAAACAAAATATGAAAACAGTGGATGGTTTGGGTAAATTGTTTTAAATTTTAAACAAATAAATTAAATACTACAATGAAAAAGTATTACAGGACATGGTTTTCAAAGCCATGGA
This sequence comes from Pinus tabuliformis, assembly GCA_031772625.1. Taxonomy (NCBI): domain Eukaryota; kingdom Viridiplantae; phylum Streptophyta; class Pinopsida; order Pinales; family Pinaceae; genus Pinus; species Pinus tabuliformis. Next base: position 270,838,396 of record CM062820.1, read on the forward strand.
TGATTTTACAGAGCACATATTATCTAAGGAAATATTTAGGGATTTGATTTATGAAATTCATGAAGAAAAGAATAGTTTTACAGGTCAAAACAAGACATGGTTTTCTATTGAATACATGTTTTTTCAAAACCACAGGCAAGATTTTTTATTTTTTAACTCAACGATTTCCAAATCATTTTCAAATTTTACGACAATGATTAAGCACCTGAAAGATAATTAATTGAATTATCAAAGGAAAAGGGAGTAATCAATTCTATAAAAAGGACATTTTAACCAAAATATGGGCATATTAACTGAGTTCTAGGGAGTACCATCAACAACTTCCAAATTCTAAGGCAAAAGATCAACATGCAAAAGATTAAGGCAGATTTGTGACAAAACGTGAGCAAACAGTTTCAAGAATAAAGGAAATCAATCAACAAACAATGAGCCAATTCCCAGATTTGGAGGCACAAGACTTTCAATCAGCGCCATATTTCCTGCAATAAATTAAATATTGTATTTATTTATAGGTTTATTATTAGATTTTGTTTCCTGTAGATTAGCAACATTTACAGGATCCTATATATTGTATCATTTGAAATGTAAAAGGGTTTGTTTTGATGCCAGAACCCTGACCATTTTTGTAAAATCTCTTGTTGCAGAATTTTTAATCAAGGGCTTCTCGCTTCAATTTTATGACATAATCTGTTTCTCATGTATGTTTTTTCTAGTGATTTCGTAATCTATTTCTTCATATGTTTGAGGTAATATAGAAGTACAGGGTAAGGCTAAGTTGAGGATTGATTTCCCTGAAAACCCACTACAAAGTTATAATCATTACTAAGAATTGCTAATTGAACAAGTTTTTTAAATTAGTACCTCAACATCATTAAATTGTTGCCTTGTGTCAGCTCTTAAATGTCTTTATGTGCGATATAGAATTTCTTTTGTACGCCTCTGCTACTTTATGTTGAAAAGAACAACAAGAAATACTAAATATAGAAGTGCTAAATTTAGTACTACTATAAATAGCATTTCGGCATACCTTCCTATTTTAGTTAGTCCCTGAACTAAAATAGAGAAGTAACAATTCGAATTTGATCTTAGCAGCTGTTTGTAAAATAATTAATTAATTCACCATGAGTTAATTAGTTGTAGAAAATCAAACATGAAGTCTATGTGGGGACATGCAACAGTTTCTCCATTAATTGAGGAATTTATCCATCAGTTAAAGAGATAAGGATGAGTTGTAATTATTTGGCTCAGTTAACTGAGTCAAGTCTAGTTAGATTAATTCAAATGGTTTGTTGAATTAACTGTGAGTTCAGTTAGTTAATGCATGCATGCATGTAATTGCTGCACTTCAGATAACTGAATATTCTCTCATAAATAACTCATGCATGTTAGTTCAGACAGAGACCCAGTTGAGATCAGATGGAGGGGCAGTGTACTATCAATTGCTAGAATATTCCATTGTGAATATCTCTTGCATGCAGAAGGAATTCTTTCCTTGAGGATTGCACAGTTACTTCTTCAGGTTTTGTGAGTGTGATGAGGCCAATTCACACATGTGACATCATTGTACCACAAGAAAAACTGTGCAAGGAAATAGGAGGCTTGGAGGTCCTTAGGAGGACATACACTGTGTCTATTCAGTCTGTGAGCTGTATTGTTTGATTGTAGAGAGAGAAGGATAGCTTGAGAGCTGATTTTTTTTGTAACTTGAACATATTTCCACTTGTATGATAATACAAAGATTGGGGTTTTAGGCTGAGCCTTTCCCTGAGATATTTCTTCTGTATTATGTGTGATTGATTTCTCATTCTCAGTTATATGTGTTCTAATTGATCTTTCTCATATTCTATTAAGCTTCCGCAAAGTTTATTGTAGAAGTAGATCTTGTATTTTTCTTTAGTAGATTGCAAAATCTGTTGATCTACAATGGGAATTTCTACATGGTATCAGAGCAAAGGTGATCAAGGTGAAGAATAGTATACAAGAAGTTCGAAGTTCGAAGATCGAAGTTTGAGGTTCCTGAATATAGAAAACAAGTTCTTATCACATCTCAATTTCACCAATGGCATTCAGCGGTTTAAGACTCGAGTATGCTCGTGATGGTAGCTCGAATTATATAGTCGGGAAGGATCGCATGGAAGCAGTACTAGAGGATAACGGTCTAAAGGATTTCATTGATCAAGAAGTCCCCAAGCCGACTGATGCTACTCAATTGGCGGAATGGAAGAAATGTGTGGCTAGAGCAAGGAGAATCCTTCTGAAGGGAGTTTGAGACCACATAGTCTCGAGTCTCCATGGGAAGGAGACACCATTTTCGATGCAGAAAACATTGAAAGCTCTATATCAGAATAACAGCGATCAGAGGAAGCTGGCGCTGAAAGATAAGCTTTGGAAAATCAAGTGTGAAAAGGGCGACACGATCTCTACATATCTGAACATGCTCACCACTTGCAGGGATGAGCTTGGAAGTGTAGGGATTACAATAGCTGATGATGACATGGTGAGTCTTACACTCCTCGGTCTTCCTAAGAGTTGGCATAGCTACCAAGACTTGGTTAATGGAAGAGAAAAACTACCAGATTGGGAACGACTTTGGTCGGATTTGATGCAGGAGGAAATAAGAAGAAGCACCAGAGATGGATCCTCATCGAAGCAAGATGATGAGGAAAATGTAGCCTTAGCAAGTAAGGTGAGGAAAGGGAAAGGGAAGGCATCCCATCCCAAATCCGGTTCTTCCCATGGTGGGAAGAAGTTTGACAAATCGAAAGTGCGATGCTTTCAGGGCCGTTATGCTACGAATTGTCCACAGAAGAAATCCAAGAAGGGTTCCTCGAAGGGATCTGATGGTGAGGCACTGGCCTCACAGTTTGAGTTGGATTTCTCACTTATCGCATGCATGGTTTCATCCATAGTGGGATGTGTGTGGTACCTATACAGTGGAGCTTCATTCCACATGTCAGGTGACAAGAATATTTTCAGTACCTTAGAGGAGAAGGATCTCTAGATGCGGATAGAGATGGGCGATGATGGAAAGTACTGTGTTTCAGGTGAAGGTACGGTTGTGTTTCAGAGGGAGCATGGAGCTCCCCTCACCCTGACTGATGTAAAGCATGTTCCAGGTCTGAAGAAGAATCTTGTGTCTGTCGCTATTCTAGAAGATAAAGGTTATGATGTAGTCTTTAGTAAAGGAAAGGTATTCCCGAGGCATATCGGTACTGGATAGACAAAGCGAATTGGGATTCGAGTAAAGAATCTCTACAAGCTGGAGGTAGATGATTGTGCTGCATTGGGTTCCAAAGCTAAGATGGTGCAGAGCCAAGATGTTGGCAAGCTATGGCATAGAATACTGGGCCACTTGCACCATGGAGCCCTGAAGATCATGCAACAGATTTCTACCGGATTCCCAAGGGAAAACTTGAGCAGACGAATACATGCAAAGGTTGTACCTTGGGTAAGTATGCGAAATATTCCTTTCCGAATTGAGACAGTAGAGCTGGAGCAATCCTGGAGCGAGTTCACTCAGATGTTTGTGGACCTTTCTCTACAGCCTCCACCGCTAAACAAAGGTACTATGTTATTTTCATTGATGATTTTTCTCGTAGATGTTGGATCTACTTTATGCAAAAGAAGCATCAGACCTTCTTGAGGTTTTGTGAGTTTAAAGCCTTGGAAGAGAAAGAATCTGGAAAGAAAATAAAAGCCTTGCGTAGCTACAATGGTGGAGAGTATGTCTCCCAATAGTTTAAAGACTTCTGCGCTGCAAAAGGAATTAAACGGGAATTGATGGCACCCCATAACGCACATCAGAATGGGGTGACCGAAAGGAAGAAAAGATCGATTGTGGGAGATCTAGAGCGATGTTGCATGACCAAAGCCTACCACTGCATTTGTGGGCTAAGGCATGCAATACAACAATATACTTGTAGAACAAAAGCCCATACCGTATACTAGGAATGAAGACACCTATGGAGGCCTTTTCCGGGAAGCGACCAGATGTGAGTCACTTCCGAATCTTTGGATCATCAGTTTACTATCATGTGACCAAAGATGCCCGGAAGAAGCTGGATCCAACAATTGAGTTGGGAATACTTGTGGGGTACACGGATACACCCCACAACTATCGGGTGTACCTGCCTACCAGTCAGAGGATAGTGGTACGTAGGGATCTGAAGTTCGACGAGCAGAAAGCCATGCGATTATCACTTGAGAGGGAGCTCAAGTTGCATGCAGAGGAGGAACTTTCAGTTCCTAAGGAGGAGGAGCCTCAGATTGATGCGGAGCAGCCGCATGCAGAGGATCCAGGAGTGGAGACATCCACTCATGCTGAGACTTCTAGAGATGGGCGGAAACACTCAAGGGAAGCTGATAGGTTGATGCTGGATGTGCGAGAGAATGTGGGACAACCATATTCTTAGTGCAGATAGAGGAGGTCGCCCGAGCAGTACACTGGGTACATGGCCCTGGTTGGGGAGTGTGTAGATACCAAACCTTCTTCATTCAAGGAGGCAATGCAACAACTAGTCTGGGTTGATGCAATGGTAGAGGAGTACGACTCTATCATTTGGAACAGTGTGTGGGATGTTGTCCCAAGACCTCAAGGAAAGTCAGTGGTGAGTTCCAGATGGCTTTACAAGGTAAAGCAGGCAGCTGATGGCAGTGTTGAGAAACATAAGGCAAGGTTTGTTGCCCGGGTTTCTCACAGGTCCAGGGGATCGACTACGATGAGAATTTTTCTCCCGTAGCAAGATACTCATCGATTAGATCGATGTTGGCACTATCAGCTCAGATGGGGTGGAAGATCCACCAGATGGACGTGAAGACATCATTCCTCAATGGGAAAATTGAGGAGGAGGTGTACATTGAGTAGCCAGAGGGTTTCGAGACCTTCAATCGTGAGTCGCATGTGTTCTGACTCAAGAGGGCTTTGTATGGGCTGAAGCAAGCACCCCGTGCTTGGTACACCAAGATCGACAACTATTTCATCGGATTGGGCTTCATCAAGAGTGAAGCAGATGCAAACCTTTACCACATCATGGTAGAAGGTAAACCATTGATCATTGTTCTTTATGTCGATGATCTGATTTTGATAAGTCATGATCAACTGATACAGTCTTGCAAGGAGGACCTTGAAAGAGAGTTCGAAATGAAAGACATGGGTCTTATGCACTACTTTCTAGGCATGGAGGTGTGGCATAAAGATGGTGAAGTTTTTGTGTCTCAAGGCAAGTATGACAATGAGATACTCAGGCACTTTCACATGGAGAAGTGCAAGCCCATGCAGACTCCTCTAGCTGGGAACTGGAGGAAGGAGGATGCTACTTCAGGTAAGGTAGTAGCTGCTACTATTTATCGGTAGTTGGTGGGTTCACTTATATATCTGGTGAACACACGACCCGACTTATGCTTTGCGGTGAACCAACTGAGTCAAGTTATGGTTCAGCCTACCAAGCTATTTTGGAAGGCAGCGAAGCATGTGCTGAGATACCTCAGAGGCACATCTCAGTTCAAATTGTGGTACAGACGGACAGAGGGAGTGAAGTTTTAGTGCTTCACAGATGCGGATTGCGCCGGGAGTCCATTAGACTGGAAGAGCACTTATGGAGGAATCTTCAACCTTGGTTCAGCTGCAGTTTCCTGGTACAACAGGAAACATAGATCAATTGCACCAGCTTAGTAAATGCTGAATACATGGCTGCTAGTCATGTGAGGCCATTTGGATGCAGAAGATTCTAGTGGGATTGTTTGGTTAGAGGATGGATCCAACTGTGATCTACTGCAATAATTAGAGTTGTATCAAACTCTTTGAGAATCTAGTTTTTCATGATACGTCCAAGCACATTGATATCTGGTATCACCATCTTTGAGACTGTGTGGTCAAGAGGATCATGTTGTTGTTGTATGTTTTGACCGAGGAAGATGATGCATATATTTTGACGAAGGCATTATCAAAATGCAAGTTCGAGTTCCACAGAGATAGGATTGGGGTTACTAATAATCCCTTTCTCGTTGAGAGGGAGTGTTGAAAATAGAAACAAGAAATGCTAAATATAGAAGTGTTAAATTTAGTATTGCTATAAATAGCATTTCAGGATACCTTCCTATTTTAGTTAGTCCCTGAACTAAAATAGAGAAGTAAAAATTCGAATTTGATCTTAGTAGTTGTTTGTAAAATAATTAATCAATTCACCATGAGTTAATTAGTTGCAGAAAATCAAACATGAAGTCTATGTGGGGACATGCAACAATTTCTCCATTAATTGAGGAATTTATCCATCAGTTAAAGAGATAAAGATGAGTTGTAATTAGTTGGCTCATTTAATTGAGTCAAGTCGAGTTAGATTAATTCAAACAATTTGTTGAATTAATTGTGAGTTCAGTTAGTTAATGCATGCATGCATGTAACTGCTACACTTTAGATAACTGAATATTCTCTCATAAATAACTCATGCATGTCAGTTTAGACAGAGACCTAGTTGAGATCAGATGGAGGGGCAGTGTACTATCAGTTGCTAGAATATTCCATTGTGAATATCTCTTGCATGCAGAAGGAATTATTTCCTTGAGGATTGCGCAGTTACTTCTTCAGGTTTTATGAGTGTGATGAGGCCAATTCACACATGTGACATCATTGGACCCCAAGAAAAACTGCGCAAGGAAATAGGAGGCTTGGAGGGCTTGAGGAGGACATATATTGTGTCTATTTAGTCTGTGAGTTGTATTGTTTGATTGCACAAAGAGTAAGATAGCTTGAGAGCTGATTCTTTTTGTAACTTGAACATATTTCCACTTGTATGATAAAACAGAGATTGGGGTTTTAGGCTGAGGCTTTCCCCGGCTTATTTTTTTCGTGTTATGTGTGATTGAGTTCCCATTCTCAGTTATATGTGTTCTAATTGATCTTGCTCATATTCAATTAAGCTTCCACAAAGTTTGTTGTAGAAGTAGATCTTGTATTTTGCTTTAGTATATTGCATAATTTGTTGATCTACAGTGGAAATTTCTACACATTAGATGATTAGGTATTCAGGGAGGATACTTAATTATCTAATTTATCTTCTCTTCTTCTACCAAACTCTTTCTACTTATGTTTTCTGCCATAGTTGAATGTTGGAACTTTGATAATGCCTATGCAAGAGAGGGCTTTATTTGTTAACCATGGATTTTTGACTCATCAACAACCACCTATACAAATCCTAGATCTGGCTGTTGTTCTTCATAGGTTGTTGTTCAGTCACAGTGAACAACATTAAAAAGCCTCGTAACACTTGATGAAGCCCCCTTTGGTTCAAGGGCTAACTTGAACCTAAATATTGGTCTAGTTGGTTTCTCGGTGCAGTTTCATAGCTAATAACTTCCTTCAAGAAACAAATACAACATTTGGTGTCGTTGTCAGGGAGTGAAGTTTAAATGAAGATATATTTCCCCGGAGAACGATCAAGACCAGATCCATTCCTTGATGGTAAACAAGGAGTAGAGTTGCATTTCTTTCACTTGGTGTCTCCACTTTGCATATATGGCGATTCCACTGGGTTACCAACTTCACTAGTTCGAGATTTCAGTTGCATCCACTGATGTGATAGGTCAAGGTTCATTGATGGTTGCATTCAACAACATATTTTTCTTCCTCTTGATTGTGATTAGAAATCTTAGATGTATACAAAGGATGCATCTTTCCAAGTTCCCCTGTAAGTATCAGTTACCTATGGAGTTAGTTTTTCATATTGTAAATATTTTTCAAGTTTTCAGCTGCATACAAGGTGGTCTGCTAGTCAATCCAATCCTCACATGGTTGCACTGGAAGCATGACTACACCTAACAGTGCATATTTCCAGCTCAGTTAGGTAGAGGCTATGTGGGATTGAATTAGTTATTTTCAGATTCGATGTGCAATAGATCATTCAGTTATGGTGTGAAGTTTATAAATGGGTTTTATTTTCAACATTTTATGGATTGATTCAGTTTAGATCAACAATTGTTTCAGTTTGGATTCCAGTTGTAGTATGTAGTTTGGTTTTCTTGAAGTGAAATAAGTTGCAAGAGATGGGAAGAAGAACATTTGTTGACTATTAACTCCACTATCCCAATGGATTAAGCACTGTTGTACTTACTTTTACTTGCAACAATTGATAGTTTTGTTTTAGTTAGTAGCTTACAAATTTCATAGTACAGAACAGGTTTAAGGCCACAAATTGCAAGTTTGAGAGTGCAACTGGTTAATTTTCTTATGGTAGGACTCCATGCCCAATAGATTCAAGGCACAAATCTATAGGTTATCTGCATCCCACAAGGAGAAGAAGTCCCCAGTTGGAGCCGATGTTGTAAATTTTTCTTGTCCAAGAAAAGTTACAATTTTTTTTGAATTTTGCCAATTGGTTTCCTGGCCAAACTCTCAAGTATATGTGGACCTCGATGGAAAAATTAGTTTTTATAAAAGTTGTTGGGGTATTCTTTATAATAGTTTTGATGTTAAATAGACTTAATTTTATAATTATATATATTTTTATAAAATTATTTATTTAAAATATTAAATTTATGTTAAAAATATTGGGTTAGCCCCAATCTCTAAGTACGAGAACCACATTTGTTACCATATATTACTAGGGGTCGAAAGTCAAATCAACAAGCAACTGCCAAGTTACATTATAAACTCCATAATTTAGAATGCCTCGAGATGTGTGAAATAATAATCAATGGTTTGCTGGGGCCGACCTATCTGACTTTTAAGCTACCCCCTCCCCCACCCCACGCAATACCCTTGCCATACCATTTACCATATTGGTTTGAATTTATAAATGTGAGGTGGGAAATTTAAAAAATTATAAAGTCTGCATCGAAGGCGATAATGGAGGGAATATTTTTATAGTCCTATTTTTCTAGAATGAGCTTATAGGCGAAAGCTTGAGGTAAAATGAGGATACATGTTCCAGAGGTACATTTCAATACAAACCATGGAGTTTCCAGTGCTATAAAGAAATATTTTCTCCTTGTAGAATAATTTTAGAGAGGTGAAAATGAAATTTTTTAGAGCAGACAAATAAATATTTTTTCGTAAGATATAAGGAGGAAAGGAATTATAAAGAGGAAAATGCACATGAAGAGAAAATTTGGATAATTTCTTATCCAATTTTTTTATAGAATTAATGGTGGGAGATGAAAACATATTTTCATATTTACCAAACATGGTGGGAGAAATGGTTTTCAAAACCATGGGGAGCAAAGTGTAAATGGGTTTCATGCAAAAATGAAAATTATTTATGAAGTTTCATTTATTCATAAGTATACCAAAAGTGTGCAAAACAAAATACGAAAACAATGGATGGTTTGGGTAAATTGTTTTAAATTTCATTTATGAAATTCATAAACAAATAAACTAAATACTACAATGAAGAAGTATTACAATACATACTTTTCAAAACCATGGATGGTTTTAGAGAAAGATTATTTAAAGAAATATTTAGGAATTTGAGTTATGAAATTCATGAAGAAAAAAACAGTTTTACAGGTCAAAACAAGACATGACTTTCTATTGAAGACATGGATTTTCAAAAGCACATGCATGGATTATTTTTTTTATGGAAATATGGAAATATGATTTTATAGATTTTTGGGAAATGTTTTTATCAAAATATATTATTCCCAAAAACTTAAAATTAATATTTTTGAAAACTAAAGAGTGACAGAAAATCAATGATTTCCAAATCATTTTCAAATTTTACGACAATGATTAAGCACCTAAAAGATAATTAATTGAATTATCAAAGGATTTTATCAAAGGACAAGGGATTAATCAATTCTATAAAAAGGATCAGTCAACCAGATTATGGGTAGATTAACTAGTTTTAGGGAGCAACTTCAACAACCTCCAAATTCTAAGGCAAAAGACCAATAAACAGGAGATTAAGGCATATTTGTGACAAAAAGTGAGCAACCAGCTTCAAGAATAAAGGCAATCAATCAGCAATCACTGAGTCAATTCCCAGATTTGGAGGCACAAGACCTTCAACCAACTCAAGATTTCTTGCAATAAATTAAATATTGTATTTATTTCTAGGTTTAATATTAGAATTTGTTTCCTGTAGACTAGTAACATTTTTAGGATTTGTTTTTCCTATATATTGTATCATTTGAAATGTAAAGGGGTTGGATTTTGATGCCAAACCCCAAACATTTTTGTAAAATATCCCGTTGCAAATTTTTTAATCAAGGGCTTCTGGCTTCAATTTTATGACAAAATCTATTTCTGATGTATGTTTTTTCCAGTGATTTCGCAATATGTTTCTTCATATGTTTTAGGTATTATAGAAGTATAGGGTAAGGCTAAGTTAGGATTGACTTCCCTGAAAATCCACTGCAAAGTTATAATCATTACCGAGAACTACTAATTAAGCAAGTTGTTTAAATTAGTACCTCTGCATCATTAAATTGTTGCCTTCTATCGTCTCTTAAATGTATTTATGTGGGCTATAGAGATTCTTATGTATGCCTCTGCTATATTAGATGATTAGGTATTCAGGGAGTATACTTAATTATCTAATTTATCTTCTATTCTTCTACCAAACTCTTTCTAGTTATGTTTTTCTGCCATAGCTGAATGCTAGCACTTTGATAAGGCCTCTGCAAGAGAGGGCTTTATTTGTTAACCATGGATTTGTGACTCATCAACAACCACCTATAAAAAGATTAGATTTGGTCCTTGTGCTTCATTAGTTGTTGTCAATTGACAGTGAACAACATTAAAAAGCCTCATAACACTTGAGGGAATCCCCTCTGGTTCGAGGACCAACTTGAACCTAAATATTGGTCGAGTTGGTTTCTCAGCCCAGTTTCATTGCCAAGAACTGCCTTTGAGAAACATATAGAAAAATGGCCATAATGTAGCCACACCAATGCCGAACTTACAATATATATATATATATATATATATAGTTAGTTAGTTAGTTATTAAAATTTAAATAATTATATTAAAATGTTAAAATTGTAATTAATTCTATTAAAGTGTTTTCTCCGTAGAAAGTGATGTGTGATTTTATTCATCAGAGGAAAAATTAAATCACATTTTGCATTATATTGTAATCAATTTAGTAAAAGAATGCTTCTCAACATTGAGCAATGAAAGAAAAAAACCTAACAACTAAGAGATACTAACAATAATATAAGAGAGGAATTAAGGGTGACATTTTGCATTTATCTTTTTTTTTTTTGCTTTTCAACTTTTGTACTTTTTGCCAATCATTTGAATTTGGTTCAAAAGGAACCAATGCCATTTCTGGAACTGCTTCCATGTAGGATATTTCTTTATCTAAATCTGTGCTTTCTGAAGCATGATCTCTTTTTGTGCCCCCATTTCCTTTTGATGCTTGAAGACCTACCAATTCAGTTCCCCTTTGGGAAAGGGTGACGATTCTTGTTTGTGTCGTTGCTACCCCATCCGTTTTGTTTTCAACCTTAGTTAGAGCATATGCATCATATTGAATAGAATGAATATCCTTTGTATATTATTCCTCATCTTTTGAAAGATGGTGATCTAAAAAATGCCAACCTTTTGGCTTATTGGGCTACCTCTTTTTCTTCTTTGGATTCTTCTTCACTTGTGGACGTGTTTTGTAGGTGTCCTGTTTGAAAGAAAACTCAACATAAAAATGTTGTGTTCTCATAATCTAAAACTTGTGACCACTTAAATTTTTTGTGTTTCATATTATTGTGATCCAGTAGGCCTTTCTTAGGTCTATCTCCACACATAATCTGGAAAATGTGAAGAGGCCTTTATCTCTTCTTTCCAATTCCAGTGTTTCCAACATCCTCAAGGAATTTGTGATGCCAGAATGTTAGGGGAAAGTTTGGTAGTCGTACCTAAATCGACATCGTTGATACAACCATGGTTATGGCATCACACTTTGAAAACCATGGAGTGATAAATAACCCTGCTCTGCCCCAGAAACAAGGCCCTTCCTTTAGAACAAAATCCAAATCCTTTTGAGTCTCAAATTGGAAAATGAAGAATCCTTTTGAGCATAAGTAAATATCGCAATTGGGTGTCCATATTGAGAAAATCCATTGTTCTAAATCTTCAGATTTTGGCCAGAATCCATTAAATCTACATATAATAGCTTTAGACTGAAGGACAAAAAAGAGGGAAGATACTTAAGAAACATTAACCTCAATATAAGGTGCTTGCTCCATTTGATATACTAAATAGGGGCCTAAGGTTTTGTTTCAACTCTATTGTGGCTGAAGCCTTTCCTTGGATCATTGCCTTGAAAGAAATGGAAGATCCAACTCAATTCTTGGCACCTAGAGCTCCCTTGCACAACCTTGAAGTCAAGATGATTAAATATTCCTTTGTGATATTGTGGTCCTTAAGCTTAAATGTGTATTGGATAACTTCCCCTTCATATTGCAAACAAAATGAATGTGAAGACATGCCCAATTTATCTTCTCTAGACAACTTCAAAGAAAAAACAAAGGCTGAACTTTTGTCCAAAAAACTGAAGTTTTCCCATTTGTATATTTTTGACAAAAATGGGGAAAAGAAAGTTTTGATTCCTCATTATTTGAGAGGAAAAATGCCTAGACCAAGTAATAGAAAGATATATATGTAATATATGCACTGGATTGGCCTCTGGAGCCATGGCTGTCCCCTTCTCCACCGATCAAAAAGCAAGGCATTCATGTAAAAAACGAGACGAGGGGACAATGGACAAAATAATTCCCCCTATTGGGCACATCCAAATTTCCATCTAGTCAGCCATAATCTATCCTCTTTATCCATGGTCAACCATGGTAATCATGATCCATCATGGTCAACCAAGGTCAATTGGTGTCTACCTCGATCAACAATGGTCAACTCTCTTCAACCGTTAATGTAACCATTTTTCTAACATCATTAAGGTAGCATTAACCATGGTCAACATTAATGTAATAATATAGAAATTGTTAACGACAATTTAAGGTAAGCTAAGGTCAAACTTGTGAAATAAGGTCAACCATAACCAACTATCATCAACCAATCACGGTCAACTATGGTCTACCTTGATCAACAATAGTCAACCCTCTTCAACCATAGTCAACCTCATCAACCCTCTTCAACCATTAATGAAACCATTTTTTTTAACATTAACATTAACATTAATGTAACATCAACCATGGTCAATATTAATGTAATTTTAATCTAACAATGTAGCAATTGTTGATAGTAATGTAACATAAATACATTGTTACATTAATGGATGATTACGGTCCACTGTGCTCATCCATGGTTAACTCTCGTGAGCCATGGTAAACCAAGGTCAACCATGATCTTTCCTCTTAATCCCTGGTAAAAAATAGTAATCATTGTCAATCATGGTTAACCGTGGTCAACTTCTATCAACCATGGTCTGTCCTGGCTAACAATGGTCAACATGGTCAACCTCATCAACCCTCTTCAACCATTTTTGCAACATTAATGTAACATCAACATGGTCAACATTAATGTAACAATGGTTAAGATCAATGTACCATTGTCAAATTAATGTAACATAGATACATTTTCACATTAATGTTTGACCATGGTCAACATCCTTCTAGCATTGCCAACCTTCTTGAATCCTCTTAAACCTCATTGATCATGGTCAACCATCATCAATCACTTTTAATTATAGTTAGCAACCATGAACCATAATCAACCATGGTCAATTAATGTGTCCCACACATGTTGGATGTCAACTAACATAACAACATTAGTAGATATGGTTGATATACATCAACCAATAACATTTTCCTCCTTTTATATGCCAATAGACACATGAAAATGATGTCAATCGGCGTATATCAACCACACTACCAATGTTGTTATGCTAGTTATAAAATTATGGAGATTTAAATACTATTATAAAATAATTTTTGCACAATATTATTTTATCATTTTTTAAGATTAAAATTGATGTTATATTATTGTAAACCTTAAAACTTAAGGAAATGTTTGTTCCCGTTAATGGAATTGAGTAGTTTATTGCATTGCCATCATGTATATTGTGGAGGGAAACGACATGATGTCAATACAATGTATACTTAAAAATGTATAAATGTAATATTATAAAGTTACAAAGTTTTAAATAATATTATAGAGTTATTAAAATTTAAATAATTATATTAAATTGTTAAAAATTCACTGTTTATGTTAAAATTGTAATTAATTCTATTAAAGTGTTTTTCTGTAGAAAATGATACATAATTTTATTCATCAAATGAAAAATAAAATTACGTTTTGCATGTGTTGTAAGCATTCCAATAAAAAAATGCCTCTCAACATTAAGCTATGAAAGAAAAACTAACAACTAAGAGATACTGACAACAATAGAAGAGAGGAATTAAGGCTGACATTTTGCATTTATTTTTTGTTTTTTGTTTTTCCTCTTTTTCACCTTTTTTCCAATCATTTAAATTTGGTTCAAAAGGAACCAATGCCATTTCCAGAACTACTTCCATGTGGGAGATTTCTTTATCTGAATCTGAGCTTTCTGAAGCATGAACTCTTTTTGTGTCCTCGCTTCCTTATGATGCCTGAAGACCTACCTATTTAGTTCCCTTTTTGGAAAGGGTGATGATTTATGCTTGTGCCATTGCTACCCCATCCCTTTTGTTTTCAACCCTAGCTAGATAATCCACCCAATATTGAATATGATGGCTCTCCTTTTTATCTTCTTCCTCATCTTATGAAAGATGGTGATCTAAAAAATGCCACCTTTTGGCTTATTGGGCTGCCTCTTTTTCTTCTTTGGATTATTCTTCGCTTGTAGACATGTGTTCTATAGGTGTCCTGTTTGAAAGCAAACTTGACATCAAAATGTCATGTTTTCATAATCTAAAACTTGTGACCACTGAAATTTTTTGTATTTCAGATTAATGTGATTTGGTAGGCCTTTGTTAAGTTCTATCTCTACACACAATCTAGAAAATGTGAAGAGGCCTTTATCTGTCCTTTCCAGGTCCATTTTTTAAAAAATTACCTAGAGTGTTTCCAACGTCCTCAAGGACTTTGTGATGCCAGAATGGCAAGGTAAGGTTTGGTAATCGTAACCAAACCAACATCCTCGAGACAACCATGGTTGTGGCATCAAACTATGGGAACCATGGAGTGATAAATAGCCCCACTCTTCCCCAGAACCAAGACCCTTGATTTAGAACAAAATATGAATCCGTTTGAGTCTCAAATTGGAAAATGAAGAATCCTTTAAAGCATAAGTAGATATCACAATTGGGTGTCCATATGGAGAAAACCCACTAGTATAAATCTTCAGGTTTTGGCCAAAGTCCATTAAATCTACATATAATAGCTTTAGACTGAAGGACAAAAAGGAGGAAAGATACCTACGAAAGGTTTACCTCCATAGAAGGTGCTTGCTCCATTTGATATACTAAATAGGGGCCTGGAAGGTTTTGTTTCAAATATTTTATGGCTAAAGGCTTTTCTTGGACTATTACCTTCAAAGAAATGGAAGATCCAACTGAATTCTTGACACCTAGAGCTTCCTCGTGTAGCCTTGAGGTCAAGATGATTGAAGAGTCCTTTGTGAAACTGTAGTCCTTGAGCTAAAAGGAGTCTTGGATAACTTCCTCTTCATATTTCAAACAAAATGAATCTAAAGACATGCCCCATTTCTCTTCATTAGACAACTTGAGAGAAAAAACAGAGGCACAACTATTTGTCAAAAAAATTGAATTTTTTCCATTTGTATTTTTGACAAAAATCTAGAAAAGAAAGTTTCGATTCCTCATTATTTGAGAGGAAAAATGCCCATATAGAGGATTATAAGGAGATTTGTGTAATATATGCGTTAGATTGGCAACTGGATTTGTGGTTGCCCCCTTCTCCACTAACAGAAAAGTAGAGCATTCATGTAAAAAAGGGGATGAGGGGATAGTGGAAAAAATACTAACCCCTATTAAGCACATCTAGTTATCCATGCACATCAAATATGCTTTCCAAACATAAACATATTTTGTTTTCAAAGTAGAGAACATAATGGGGATGGTTGTCATCTCGGGGAAGAAAAACCAACGAAACACACACTCCCGCTATCTTATTACTTCATTAGAGGATGAAAGGCGGTCACCATTTATGGAGGAAAAAAACATTGAAGGTGGAAGACAAAGAGTATGAATTTCCATGCAAAGAAAGAAAATCGAAGGTTTGGTCCTACTAGATGGCGCATCCACAAAGGGTCCAATGAAACCCTGGTTCACGGTAGCGTGAGAGGAAATTCCGAAACACATTAAAACCCTAGACTAAGTCGCTCTCATGGTCACTTGTAAACTAATAATTACCAATCTTCAAAAAGCCTAATACATCTTATTAATTATATTAAAGTGTTATATTAAAATGAAAATTATAAAATTGTCTGCTTGAGGTAGCTCAATTGGCAATGGTCGTGGAAATGAAGTCTCACCGAACTAGAATTCTTGGGTTCAAATCTTCTGTTACCCCCCTGATCGGGGTGAAAAGTTGGACATGATGAAGATGTAGTCCTACCAAGC
Source organism: Pinus tabuliformis (assembly GCA_031772625.1). NCBI lineage: Eukaryota > Viridiplantae > Streptophyta > Pinopsida > Pinales > Pinaceae > Pinus > Pinus tabuliformis. The sequence goes on from CM062820.1 coordinate 270,854,908, forward strand.
TTACAAAAAAAAAAAAAATTATAAAATTAAATATATATTAAAATAATATTATCATATTATAGTAAATTATTAATTAATTAATATTATAATATTGTTATAAAAATTATATGAGGAATTGATCTTTCCAAGAAAATATCCATTGTTTATCTCTCTCCGATTTGGCCAAGAGGAAGGCAACAATGGAAAAGGAACCATACTAGATTTTCTTAAAAATATCAATGGGAAGACCTCCATTTTCTAGATAAAGGGTTTAGATTTGGTGGTGTTATCACTTCGTAATTTCCTTTGGTTGTAGGAAGGAAACCTAGAGGTAACCACAAACCACTTGTGGAATTGGAAACTAGCCCTTATAACCCTAGAGAGAGCTCTCTCTTTCAACGCAATCACTAAAGATTGGTTTCAATGAAGAACAATTGCTAGATCTTTGGAAAGTAACAGAGTTTATAGGTGTGGTGGTAGGGCAGAGAGAAATCCATTGGGCATGGATTTAGGAAAAAATTGAGATCAATGATGTGGTGGATGCTCAGTGAATTGGGAAAAGCTGTTCGGAGGCAAGATAAAAACACTTATGCCAATTAATAGTTGGAGATGTGAGAATAATAAAAAAAGTAGAAAACCATCTCAAGGCATCAAACAATGGATGAATCTTAAAATGATTATGACAGAAAAAACATATGGAATGTCTAAATGACTGCAACAGAGCACCATTAAATAGATGAATTCTGAAACAAGTTTTTCATTTAAACATCATAGGAAGAAATATAACACACACAAAATAGGAAACACTCACATAAGAGAGTTGAATCACATGAATCTATGAAGAGATTTAACCAGGTACTTCTGATCCACCAATTTCATTAAAACTTAGAAAAAATTACAATATGCACAATGTTCTTTCCTCTCCAATCTGACCAACCAACCCCTATTTTCCATGTCTTTACATAATTATATACAATGAGGATCAAATTCGCTTCACAAAAGTAGAATGGTCCAGATGGAATGCATCTTTACTTGCTATGCTGGTGGGCTCCAGTATTGCAGCAATAATGCTGCAACTCCTGGGACTCCCTTCTTTACTCTTATCAACCCGGTAGTTTGTAACAAACTTGGAAGCGACGGTGCTGTATGCACAAGTACTAGCTCTTGCCGCAGCTGTCACTTGGTCAGCTGGCACAAGTCCGCTAGGGGCTCAAGCCAACTTCTATGAGCTCTTAGAGGAAGCTTTATACTTGATGGATGGAAGCTAACTCAAGGGAAGCTGATCTACTTGCAAAAAGAAACTGAAAGTCAAAGAGTAACATAAACCCTAGCAAACCCTAGTTCTACCAACTAATCCTACTGATGCAAAGGAGAGGATGCAAACTATTGAAGGAGATGCCATTACTTCTACAAAGGTGAAATGCTCATGCCTACGCTATCTCTATCTAAAGAACACATTTTTTTGTATTTTTGGTTACGTTATCAAAATTATCATACATGTACTTTTAATTGGCTTCTTACTGTGCAGGGGTGGATCAAGGAGGAGAAATGATTGGAAAAGGTTGGGAAGGTTCAGAGAGGGTCTAAGGAGTCCCTAACACCCTTCCAGAGAGTTTCACCAAGTTTGGCTATCCATCAACCTCACTTGTGAGCTTCTACAGGAAGTCTGCAGGGGTTCTACAGGATGTTTCAGGGATTTCTACAGGATGTTCAGAAATTTCTACATGATGTTTTGACATTGGATTTTGGAGGATGGGTGAGTGAAAGAGGATGCATGAATGGATAGGGAGGTAGGGCAGGGGTCTGAGATGACCCAGTGACTGATGGATGAAGTGATGAGAGGGTGTGGAGAGCTAACTTGTCTTAAGGAAGACTAAGGCAATGGAAGAGCAAGAAGGTAGGGTTACGTGGACAGAAGAGGAGTTGTGAGACGAAGAAGCTGACTAGGAGATGGAGCAGCTGGCCTGGACGAAGCTTAGGTGGATGAGAGAAAGATGGATAAGCCCTGCACGGTGTGCACTTAACTGAATCAACCAAATCCTGCATACAACCAAAATCTTAGCTAATCTATCCAAACTGTCAATGAAACAAATGAACAACAGCTTTATTTCCAAAGAGAACCATGTACAACACTTAATCAAAGGAACATCTAAAAAGGTCTAAACGCATGACTAACTTCTACAAATGAAAAACATTACACCAATGATTGCATGGTCAAGCAAACTAGTGTTTTTTTTTAGTAGCACTGGCTCCACAATTCCAGCCCCTGATCCAATAAGGGAGAGGTGAAACTGAGAGTGCAGGCAACCCTTTTATGGAGCTTTTATCAATCTTTATCTTATCAATCTGTTCTATACATCCGAAGTAATTCTATTCATCAACAGTATCCTACTTAACCAACACAACTAAATCTTAGCTCAACAAATTTCGTTCAGATGCATAAAAGGAAAATCATAGTGCTGAAAGGAAAGATAACAATACAAATAAGGAGGCCCTAGGCTCTCAGGTTGGGCCCAACCCTGAGAGCTATGGCTCCTATAAAAAACTCAGAGCTGATATCAAATCTGACTGCTTCCCATTATCAAAAAAATAATCATAAGTCAAGAGTTATGCCAATAATGGCTACAAAAGAACAAAACAGAGCTAGCAGCACGTAGTGCAGAATATGCAAGAGTTTTTCAAAAGTCCTTTTTGAAGGCTGAAGCCTTATCATCTATACACTACGAGGCCCTAGCTGGCCTCCTAAACCCATGGGACTTGGCTGCCCAAACTGTGAGTGAACAGCTCCTTCCAAGAAATCTGCTTGGCTGCGTTCTAGATCCGGTTTTGGTGGCCTTTGGAGCTCGGATTTGGGGGTGAAGATCCTGAGGGAGGCTATTTAATGCCATAGACAAACCCCCTACAAATCCTCAACCCAAGCTTGGCTGTCTCCTAGCCCATGTCTGCTCGGTTTTGCTTCAACATGTGTCAAAAAATCCTGAATGAGCATGTGTTAGCCACCTAGGAATAGTGACTGTCCTTATTCGTACAAATGATATAAACATACGAGAAAATAATGCATAAGTTATGAAAAATGAAGGATTGAACAAGGGTAGTTAGGCCAAATGAGCCCAAAATGTTACCAAATTTGGGGCTCATCATCACCCCCCTGCTAAAATGATTGCTCATCCTTGAGCAACTAATCCAACTCCTCGTCCTTCATTGCTTTAACCGCCACTCTCACATCCCAGGCTTCTGAAGTAGTATCCTCCTCACTGTCATGGAACCCGACCTTCTTTTCCACCTCTTCCCATTGCTTATGTTCTTCTTTTTCTGTGCTTCCTTCTACCAATCCCAGAAGCAAAGGTGGGCTTAGCTTGAGGCCGATCCAGCTGGCCTGGAGGTTCTGCATGGACTTCTTGTAGAGAGGTACCTGTACTAGGCCCTCCCTCATTCTAGTTAGAGTGTGATACTCCCTGATTCTGAGGCTGTGGGACAATGTGTTCCACCTCCGGGTGCAAGCATGAACACAATTGTTCCCTAGTAGTCACTCCATATCCTCGAAATGTGCTATAGCTTGAGCCTGCTGATCCATATATTGTAGTAAAGCTTGCGGGTTGGTTGTTAGGTGTTGATGGGCGGATATCAATGCAGTGGGGTCCCCTGGCTCTGCGCTGATTAACAGTGGTTCATGTAACTCCTGGTTCATAACATCTTTGACCTCTGTCGCTCTCTTTTCTTCGTGGTTTAACCATGAGGTAAATGCCATTAGTTGCATATATCCCACAACTGTGTTGGGATCCCATGAAGTTACATTAGGAAGGGCCAAATTATGGAGGTAGAACTCTGATAGCTTGGCCTTGTCCTCTAAGGAGCTACTGTTGCATAAATATGTGAACTGCTGGGGGTTTTGGATCTAGGAGATACCCCTCTGTGCTAATTCATTAATCTGGAATTGCAGCCAATGGTCCCGTAGGTATAGGCCATAAGATTTGGCCGGCTGCCTACATTGTAGAGCATCCATAGCCCAACTGGCCATGCAGGCCAGTTGTGCCTCTTTTTCTTGCAACTGCTGTTTGAGAGCTTGTATCTCTATGTCTGCTTGCAGTTCCCTTTCCTGTAGATGTTGGTTTAGTTCCTCAAGACCAGCTTGCATTCCTTCTTTGCCTTGAGGTTCTGCTGTAGTGTCCTCTGAGGCTGTGCCCCTTTCTTTCCTCTGTTCCTGTAGCTGCAGTTTGAGCTTCTCATTCTCTTCCTATAGAAATACTCGCTGGCAGTTTCCCACGTGCTTGGCCATAGCTAATTCCCTTCTTGCCTCCTTGAGTTGTTCCTCCAAGGGGCCTATATCTGCTACTCCTTTAGATTTAGCTATCCTCATCCATGTGTGGGTCCGTACTCTTTCTTCTTCCAATGCAAAGAAGAGCGGTACTGTGAATTTTTGTGGGATAATTTTCCCAGCCTCCAAAAAGTTATAATAAGAGCTCAAGCTGGGCTGGGGGCTAGGCTCCATGATGTGTTCTACCTCTACTTCCCTTTGTGGTGAGGTGGCTGCCTCCCCCTCCATTCTTTCGGTCTCCTTGAGCTTGGCTAAAGTTTCTTGTAGAACTGCTTCAGCATCCTGTAGAGGGGTTTTTGACGTTGACCTTTCCATTCTCTCCCTCCAGGTAGTTGTCTTGGGGCTCCCCCGCTCATAAGTGACTGATACTTTGGAGGGGGACTTCTCCGTTAGTGAGGTAGGGGTGTCTTCGACGGTAATTGGGTCTTTAGATGGAGGTTGGGGCCTACCAGTTTTAATTCTCACACTTCTCCTCGCTTTGAAATATAGAGGAATCTCCCTTTTGCGTTTCTCCTTTGGCTTGGGGGAGGTACTTAGGGTGGCCAACACAGCTGCTGCCTCCCGAGCAAGAATTTCGGCCGTCTTCTCCTTCTGTGTTCTTTTCTCAGGACTTCCTGTAGAAAGCCCTATAGTGGCTGATTTCTGGCTTCCTGTAGAAGCCGTTTTCAATTTTCCTGTAGAAACAGATGGCACCGTTTTAGCCTGCTTGGCTGAGGGTGCTTTTTCTTTCAATTTTGCTGAGGCTGCCTTAGAGGTGCCCTCACTGACATGGACCTTTTCAGTCCTTTCCACTCTGCTCTGTAGCCGTTTCTCCCTAGGGGTTAATGTGGTTTTGTCACCCTCTGTTTTGGGAGCTTGTTTTTCCTCTTGTTTTCCCTTGGGCTCTTTCTTTTCCTCTTGTTTTCCCTTGTGCTCTTTCTTTGGTGCTTTGGCAATGTTTTCTCGACCTTTCTCTTTCTTTTCTGTTTGAATTGGTTCCTTCTCCTCACTGCTGGAGGAGGTGAGCTCCTCAGCCAACACTCGGATGTCATCATCCTTAGTCAAATTTCAGAAGGTTTCCCAGGGGAGAGGGACGATATACGTGTGAAGTGCATCTTCCACGAGGAGCTTAATGAGCCCATGATGGGCTATCTGATCTAGCGTCCCCTATTTCAACTTAGTGGCACACTCAGTCATGGACTGCAGGAGGAAGTAAGGGATGCTCAACTTTTTCTCTGAGGGTAGGTCCATTTGGTGTCTAAGTTATGTGAGCAGCCGAAAATGGTATCCATACACGATGCTGAGTCGCCCCTCGCACGTGATATACTTCATAATTTGGAGGTTGACCTCACTCTAAAACGTCTGTAGGTTGGTTCTTCGCACTCCATTCTTGTCTTTTGAGAATTGCTCCTCCGACAAAAAGAATTCCTTCTTAGCCTTCTGGCCTAGTTTCCTCTCCTCCTTATCCCAAGGTACCCCCATCGGTAGATCAGTGACCCTGCTAATGAACTGTGGGGTAAGTCTGAGGGTCAAACCTCTGAAGTTGACAACAGCCAACGTTTTGGACTTTGGTTGCAAGGATTGCAAGAATTCCTCTGCAACCTCGTCATCGTGACCTTGAAGCTTGTCATAGAATGACATCCACCGTGCTCGAGAAAATAGGTCTACCACCTCAGGGGTTTCCTGTAGTTTCTTTGAGTCTGTAGGCTCTTTCCTGATGAACCCACCCGGCATGGTAAAAGCTTGCTGTGGTGGCCTGAGCTGGCTGGCGTGTATAAAAAGATGGACCTTTGGGATTTCCTCAGACAGAGCGCAGAGTTACGCCTTTATCATGCACACAGTTTATAAATTTACGATTGTCTACAGGTGAGCCTTGACAGTGGCTCAATTATGAACCAAACCCTGTATAAAATCCCACATATACACAACGACGACAATTCTCATGCAGAAATAAGAAGACACTTGCAAATTCATGCACAGACTGAAATTTATGGTTTTCTACCCCTTTGATACGTCGATTTCACCACCTTTCGAACCAATTGCATGGGAGGACTATGTTCAGGCTTACCTCGTTCTAGACTTGCCACCTTTGACGTGAACAGTTTGATTTCTCCGTAACGTTGAGCTTCCTGGAGCACATCTTCCTGTAGGAGTCGTGCAGGGGTTCTGGGGAGCGCTTCAGCGGTTCTGGGCCTTCTGTGCAACAACAGGACATTTGAACAGGCTGAGAACTCGGAGTATCAACCTTCAGGAAATTGCGGATGCGTACTCGGCTGCAAAGCGGTTGGAATAAATGAGTATAGTGTGCCATACGCGATCTAGCCGGTAGATTTGAATCTTTGCGGAACTTGTGGCGCGGGGGTGAGCTGTCCCCGTCGGCCCATTGGCCGACGTCACCTGTGATCATTCCACTGAATGTCTACCTGACCGCCGAATCATTCCCTGCATATCTAAGGCCGCCACTCCTGTTAGGTCGCCGCTTCTCTCCGACTGGACTCTTCCCACGTGTCCATTTCCTACCTTGTTGACACACCCAAAGCTTTTCGGATTGGACGAGGCCGTTGAGCTGGTTGTGGTGGCCAGTTGAATGGCTACCCGACTTGCTCAACCCATTCATTTTCATATTTACACACATTTTAAAGTATTACTCATGTGATTTGACGAAACAGGGTGAGGCACTTACCTGTGCGGCTGTGACGTTATTTTTCTCACGCTTCAAGACGAGGGTGACAGATCCGCTTGCTGCTGCTTCGTGCACAGGCACGTGAGCTCCATTTTTCTGACTGCTGCTGGTTACGAGACCGGTTGCTCGGCTGTGGATAGTGCATGCGCCGGCTCACGAGTTTCAGGTATCTCCATAACATGCGCTCTAGCCGGATCAACTGCTACAGGATTCCTGTAGGACATCCTGTAGCCGTTTCTCCTCCTCAGGTGCATGCTGAAATGGTGGAGTCACGTTCACGGTTGCAGGGTCTTCGAATTGCCTTGACAGGTAGCGCAGCGGCCTCTGCATGCTTTGTTTTTCATTTGAAAATGATTTCTTCTGAAAGTCCAACATTCTGGTTTGACTGCGTAGGTATTTCAATCGTATGGCAGCAATGGTGGTGGAAGGAGGTGACAGCAGTGGGTGATGGAGAAAAACATTGGTTGCATGCCTCCTTATTGGACTTCGGGCTTCAAATTTTCCTACACAGTCGGTCCTGGCCCGTTCCAAGATTCTACAGGAAGTTTCCTGTAGAAATACAGAACTTCCTGTAGAAAGTCCTGTAGCTTCCTGTAGGAGGCTAAACTATGACCAGACCGTGCCCAAACCTTGGAAGAGATGAGTGTTTCTGGAGGGAGTGCTGGTGAGGTCACCTGGTAGCATGGTAGGGACCCTTATCCTTGAGTTGAGAGGCCTCCTTTTCTGCATGGAATACCTGCAACCTGCATTAATTTCCAAAGCTTGAGCCTGTTTTTCTGTTTCTGCCTCTTTTTCTTTTCCTTGGTTTTTCCCCTTTTTTTTTTTTTTTTTTTTGAGGAGACAGTAGGGGTGCCTCAATGAGGTTTTCACCCCTACCATCTGCCTTGGGCGCCTCAGAGAGGTTTTCACCCAAGGATCTTTTTTTTTTTTATTCCAATTTTTCAGAGAGATAGTGGGGGCGCCTCAATGAGGTTTTCACCCTTACCATCTGCCTTGGGAGCCTCAGAAAGGTTTTCACCCAAGGATCTTTTTATTATGATTTTTTTTTTCTTTGGATGCTCAGGGTATGCCCAAAACAGAGGCAGAACCCTTCTCTATGACCAACACTGATTTTTCCACAGTTTTGATGAACTCTTGCCTCGAAAGAGGTTTCCTGTAGATCTTTAGTTGATGCCCATTGACGAGCATGGGGATGGCTTCCTCGTCGATGGTCCGGAAAAGAACAGACCCATTATCATTACACTTCTCCACTGCATATGAACCTAACCATCTTGTCCTCAGCTTCCCCTTGAAATCCTTGTGTCTGGAATCATACAACAACGCCCAATCTCCTGGTTGGAATTGCTTGTCATTGAGGTGCCGGTCATGCCATATCTTCCTCTGAAGTTGAACAACTTCTGAGTGGAGAAGGGCCTGCATTCTGTGTTCATCTAGCCCATTCAGCTGCAATAACCTTTCTTGTTGGGCGTGGCTGAGATCTAGGTCCAGCGGAGCTGCCATCCTCAATGTGTTGTACTCGAACTCAATTGATAGCAAAGCTCTCTTCCCATAGACCAGTTCATAAGGTGTGAAACTGATTGTGGTCTTCCAAGTGGTGTTGTAAGCCCAGGTGGCCTCAACCAGGCGATCTGCCCAATCCTTTCTGCTGCTGCTCACCACCTTAGTCAAAATCCCTTCTAATGCTCTATTGGTGACTTCCACCTGCCCATTTGCTTGAGGATGATAGGGGGTGGAAGTCCTATGCTCGATCTTGTGATGAGCAAGCAAATCTTCAATTAAGTTGGAGGTGAACTGGCTTCCTTGATCGGTGACTAGCTCTCTTGGGTAGCCAAATTTGTAGAAGATGTTTTATCTTAAAAACTCAGCCACCTTTTCTTCTGTCGCTGCTTTGATTGCCTTGGTTTCTGCCCATTTTGTCAGATAGTCTGTGCACACAATGATGTAAGACCTTTTCCTTGAAGGAGGATTGATAGGACCCACAAAATCCATGCCCCACTTCTCGAATGGTTCAAGAGTCACTTGAGGTTGGAGAGGCATTTCGTCCCTTGGGGTTGGCTTCCCCATCCTTTGGCATCGGTCACATTGGCTGATATATCTCTTGACATCTTGATGAAGCGTGGGCCAATAGTAGCCTGCCTGTAGAACTTTGAAGGCAGTCCTCTTGGCTGTAAAATTTCCTCCACAAGGCCCGTCATGACAGGTTAGGAGGATTTCAAAGACTTCCTCCTCCCTTACACAATGCCTTAAGATCTGATCGGGGCCAAGTTTGAACAGGTTGCCCCCGATCCAAGTGAACGAGGCACTCTTCCTTACAATTCTGCTTTTCTCTTTGGAAGATAGATGCGGAGGGAACTGTGCTGAGACCAGATAGTTTGCTATATCAGCAAACCATGTGGAGAGTACTGAGATAGCAAACGGATGTTCATCTGGCATCTGGTCGTCCACTGTTCCATCTTCACCTGCAGGTAAATCCAATCTAGACAAGAAGTCAGCAACAACATTTTCTTTACCTGGTTTGTCAACGATAGTCAAATCAAATTGCTGCAACAGAAGTAACCATCTAATAATACGAGCATTCACATCTAGTTTATTCATTAAATATCTAATTGCAACATGATCAGTATGTACAAATGTTTGATAGCCAGTGATGTAGTGTCGGAACTTGTTCAGGGCATGGACCACAGCCAGGAACTCTTTCTCAGTTGCAGTATAGTTCAGTTTTGCCTTGGATAAGTTTTTGCTGACAAAGTATATGGCATATGGGAGTTTCTGTTCCACCTGTCCTGAGGCTGCCCCTATGGCTTTGTTCGAGGCATCAGTGTGGATGTGGAAAGGTAGGGCCCAGTTTGGACCTCTTAATATCGGGGCGGACACCAACTTATCCTTTAATTCATTCAGAGCCCTTTGACAATCGTCCGTCCATTTGAACTCAACATCTTTTGCTCGGAGGCCAAACAGTGGCGAGGCTAGTTTACTAAAATCTTTAATAAACCTTCTATAATATCCTGCTAAGCCTAGGAAACTCTGAACATCTCTTACTTTCTGAGGAGGTGGAACCTTTTTGATGAGAGCAATTTTATTAGGGTCCACCTGCAATCCCTGGCGAGAAATGGTATGTCCCAGCACGGTCCCTTCAGTCATCAAGAATTCACATTTTTCCGGACTAAGGGACAGGTTCATCTCAATGCACTTGGTTAGGACTTTTCCCAGATTGGACAATGCTTCTTGGAAGTTGGACCCATAGGGAGTGAAGTCATCCATATAGATTTCCACCGAATCATGGACCAACTCAGAAAAGATGCTCAATACTGCTCTTTGGAAAGTGGCAGGAGCGTTGCATAGCCCAAAGGGAAGGACTCGGTAAGCAAAGGTACCCCAAGGACAAGTGAAGGTGGTCTTATCTTGGTCTTCCGGGCTGATTTGGATCTGGTTATACCCGCTGAACCCATCTAGGAAAGAGAAAAACTTCTTCCCTGCTAGTCCATCCAACACTTGATCTATGAAAGGCAGAGGAAAGTGGTCTTTCTTGGTGGCTTTGTTCAGTTCTCGGTAGTCCACATAGATTCTCCACTTTCCATTTTTCTTGGGTACCAACACCAGAGGGGACACCCACTCGCTATCTGAGATGGGGTAGATGAATCCTGCATCCAACAGTTTTTGCAGTTCTTCTTTGACAATGTCCTTAAGGGCTGGATTCATTCTTCTCTGAGATTGCCTGACCGGTTTACAATCTTCTTTGATGTAGATGTGATGGGTACAGACCGAAGGGTGGACTCCTTTCATCTCCTTATAGCTCCAAGCGAAAGCATCTAGATGATTGGCCAACAGACTATACAGCTCCTTTTCCTGGGAAGGAGATAGGAAGGAACTGATCTTTAACGTTCTCTCGGAGCCAAACTCCACATTTTTGACCCTGGGAGAGAGTGGATCGGTCACACAAAGGTCCACTAAGGTGCTGGCTTGAGTATCTTCCACCAATTTCTCTAAGGACAATGCACTGGGAGGCGGATTCTGAATCAAGGTCTCAATCAAATCATCCTCGGTTCGAGAACCTCCCCTGGTGGTCTCTAAGGTGCACAAGGGTGCAGAGTACACCTCATCCTCTTCTCCTTCTTCCAACCAAAGTGGTAAGTCATGCTCTAATAGAGGTTGGGCAGGAGGGTTTAAGACTAGCTGCTTGGACATAGGACCATTTTTGATGGTCATGTTCCCTGCTCGGCAGCTTATGTAAGCATCCGCAGTGGCTAACCAAGGTCTTCCCAAAATAAGGGGGTATCCGGTAAGCTTTGCCTTTGGCTGAAGAACCAAGAAGTCCGTAGGATACTCCCAAGAGTCAATAGAGACCAAGACATCCTCCACAATCCCTTCGGGAGTCACAGTGGAGCGATCTGCCAACTGCAGGACTGTCGAGGTCTTCCTTAAGGAACCTTGAAGGTTGAGTTTGAGCATGCTATCCCTGGTCATCACATTAATGGAAACCCCTAAATCAATCGAAGTGTGGGGTATGATGGTTCCATTGATCTGGACATCAACTACAGGACTCCCAGGATCCAAATACTTTGGACAGATTACTTGCCCCAACATAAGATCAGACAGTTGTCCTATGACATTGATGGTTGAGGCATCTCTTTTTCGCCTGCCTGGGTGCCTAAAACACTTTTCCTTAACCAATTTGTTGTATATCGGTACATCTTTGATGGCTTGGAGAAGTGGTATTCTTACACACAACTGTTTGAGTTCTCCCAGAAGCTCATTCTCCTCTGGGTCAGGTTGTGTGGTTACTGTTAGTCTCTCAGGAAAGGGTGGAGTGGTCTTGGGTTCACTTTCCTGTTTGTCTTCCTCGTCCTCTAGGGGAGGAGGTTGGCGATCCGGAAGAGTCTTCCCGGATCGCAGGTTGATCTCCTGGATCTCCACAGCATAGGTAGGGCAGGTTGTTTCCCCGGTATATACCTGCTGGGCCTGTTGGTTGTTGGGGTTCGGGTTCGGTTGAGTAGGCATTTGGGGTTGTCTCGGAGGAGCAGGAGGTAATGGTTGTGGTTGAGCTGGTGGTGGAGGAAAAATGGCGGGAGGAGTGTTGTACTGGGGCCTCCACCCCGGTTGAGGTGCATTCCACTGAGGCTGTGGCTGGACATGTGAGTGAAACGAATGAGTAGTGGGCTGAGTATGGTATTGAGGTGGGTAAGACCATGGAGGAGGCACAGACCAGGGAGGATGAGCAGGGGCCCCCAAGAAGGCATAGGAGCAGATTGGTTGGGGCTATAATAAGCTTGGGATGTCCCTTGCATCCCCTGCTGGTAAGGTCTAGGTCCATGCGGCCTTCTTTGATTGAGGAGGTAGAGAGGTTCAGTGGGTGCCTCAGTTCCTTGGTACATGGCCTTAAACCCAGGTAAGGTTGGGCATTGGTTTGTGGGGTGGTTCTCCTCACAAACGAAGCATACCTCTACCGAGTGTAAGGGACACTCATTCTTAGGGTGCTTCCTTGTACACCTAGGACAGAAGATGGCCAAAGCCCTCTCAGCTTCCTCTTTCTTTTGCTGGATCCGGAATGTATCAAGTTGCATGGAAATTGTTTGTCTCACCTCACTTTTGAGATCCTCCAGCTGATTAACAAACTCATGCTTGGAGAAAGTAGCACTAGCTGAAAGGGGGTTTCCCCTACCTCTTTTCCGGACTGCCCTAGAGTGGTTTCTAAACACAGTCTTTATATCCTCGTAAGGTAGTTGGTAGATGTCTCCTCCAACTAGCATGTGAAGGGTATCTAGGAGGTCTTCAGGGACTCCTCGGAGCATGACCAACTTGAGAGATTCAGGGTCAAGTGTGCACCTGGCCCGTTTATAGCTAAGTTGGGATCTTTCCTCATAATCTTCTAAAGACTCCTCATTTCCCATGGTCATCCGAAAGATCTCTCCCTTGGCTTCCTTGGACCTACAGTAGTCCTGCTATTTGGTATTGAAAGCTTGCTGCATATGAGCCCAAGTGGTGATATTGTTTCCAGGTAATCCCATGAACCAGCGTAATGCTGCATCCTTGAGAGTAGAGGGAAAGAGTTTCAGTTTTTTCTCATCTTCTGTATAGTCATAGGTTCGACAAAGGACAACAAACTCAAACAAGAAGGTATCAGGGTCTTCAGTAGTCAATCCATGGAAGTGAGGTAAAGCGGAGGGGCTTATGTTTTGCATTTTCATGTCTCCATTGGTCTCTCGGATGGGAAAGACACCTTCTATTCTCCCATCTTCTCTTCCATCTTCAACCATGGCTTCAGGTGGGTTGGTTTCTAACTCTTCTTTTGGTATAGGATCTTCGTATGTCTCAGGAGGCTCGCCTATAGGTTCTTCTGGATCACTGTCACCAAAGAAGAGAGAAGGGTGACTTAGTGAAGTGGTGGGGGTGTTGGGTAAGAATTTGTCGGTTTTATCTCTGTTCCTACGAGGCATGAAATGGAAAGGCTTTTGTTTGCTTTTTGCTTTTTCTGCTTGTACCTGCAAAACTGAAATAGATTGAACTGCAACTAACTATCTTGCTAAAATGAAAATGCGGAATTGAAATGAAAGTAGGAAAGAACTAATCTATTTTGCTCAAATGAAATTGCAGGAATGAAATGCTAGTCTACGCTTGCAGAATTGAAATTGCTAGTCTATGCTTGCAGAATTGAAATTGCTAATCTATGAAAGCAGGAAATATCTATTTTACTTTTGCAGAAATGAAATTGCAGAATGGAAATGAAATGAACTATTTAGCAGAAGGCGAGTGTAGAAAAATAGAAGAAAAGCAACAATCACCAATACTCTGACGCTTCCCCGGCAACGACGCCAAAAAGATGGTGGGCTCCAGTATTGCAGCAATAATGCTGCAACTCCTGGGACTCCCTTCTTTACTCTTATCAACCCGGTAGTTCGTAACAAACTTGGAAGCGACGGTGCTGTATGCACAAGTACTAGCTCTTGCCGCAGCTGTCACTTGGTCAGCAGGCACAAGTACGCTAGGGGCTCAAGCCAACTTCTATGAGCTCTTAGAAGAAGCTTTATACCTAATGGATGGAAGCTAACTCAAGGGAAGCTGATCTACTTGCAAAAGGAAACTGAAAGTCAAAGAGTAACATAAACCCTAGCAAACCCTAGTTCTACCAGCTAATCCTACTGATGCAAAGGAGAGGATGCAAACTATTGAAGGAGATGCCATTACTTCTACAAAGGTGAAATGCTCATGCCTATGCTATCTCTATCTAAAGAACACATTTTTTTGTATTTTTGGTTACGTTATCAAAATTATCATACATGTACTTTTAACTGGCTTCTTACTGTGCAGGGGTGGATCAAGGAGGAGAAATGCTTGGAAAAGGTTGGGAAGGTTCAGAGAGGGTCTAAGGAGTCCCTAACACCCTTCCAGAGAGTTTCACCAAGTTTGGCTATCCATCAACCTCACTTGTGAGCTTCTACAGGAAGTCTGCAGGGGTTCTACAGGATGTTTCAGGGATTTCTACAGGATGTTCAGAAATTTCTACAGGATGTTCTGACATTGGATTTTGGAGGATGGGTGAGTGAAAGAGGATGCATGAATGGATAGGGAGGTAGGGCAGGGGTCTGAGATGACCCAGTGACTGATGGATGAAGTGATGAGAGGGTGTGGGGAGCTAACTTGTCTTAAGGAAGACTAAGACAATGGAAGAGCAAGAAGGTAGGGTTACGTGGACAGAAGAGGAGTTGTGAGACGAAGAAGCTGACTAGGAGATGGAGCAGCTGGCCTGGACGAAGCTTAGGTGGATGAGAGAAATATGGATAAGCCCTGCACGGTGTGCACTTAACTGAATCAACCAAATCCTGCATACAACCGAAATCTTAGCTAATCTATCCAAACTGTCAATGAAACAAATGAACAGTAGCTTTATTTCCAAAGAGAACCATGTACAACACTTAATCAAAGGAACATCTAAAAAGGTCTAAACGCATGACTAACTTCTACAAATGAAAAACATTACACCAATGATTGCATGGTCAAGCAAACTAGTGTTTTTGTTGAGAAGCACTAGCTCCACAATTCCAGCCCCTGATCCAATAAGGGAGAGGTGAAACTGAGAGTGCAGGCAACCCTTTTATGGAGCTTTTATCAATCTTTATCTTATCAATATGTTCTATACATCTGAAGTAATTCTATTCATCAACAGTATCCTACTTAACCAACACAACTAAATCTTAGCTCAACAAACTTCGTTCAGATGCATAAAAGGAAAATCACAGTGCTGAAAGGAAATATAACAATACAAATAAGGAGGCCCTAGGCTCTCAGGTTGGGCCCAACCCCGAGAGCTATGGCTCCTATAAAAAACTGAGAGCTGATATCAAATCTGACTGCTTCCCATTATCAAAAAAATAATCATAAGTCAAGAGTTATGCCAATAATGGCTACAAAAGAACAAAACAGAGCTAGCAGCACGTAGTGCATAATATGCAAGATTTTTTCAAAAGTCCTTTTCGAAGGCTGAAGCCTTATCATTTATACACTACGAGGCCCTAGTTGGCCTCCTAAATCCATGGGACTTGGCTGCCCAAACTGTGGGTGAACAACTCCTTCCAAGAAATCTGCTTGGCTGCCTTCTAGATCCGGTTTTGGTGGCCTTTGGAGCTCGGAGTTGGGGGTGAAGATCCCGAGGGAGGCTATTTAATGCCATAGACAAACCCCCTACAAATCCTCAACCCAAGCTTGGCTGTCTCCTAGCCCATGTCTGCTCGGTTTTGCTTCAACATGTGTCAAAAAATCCTGAAATGAGCACGTGTCAGCCACCTAGGAATAGTGACTACCCTTATTCGTACAAATGACATAAACATACTAGAAAATAATGCATAAGTTATGAAAAATGAAGGATTGAACAAGGGTAGTTAGGCCAAATGAGCCCAAAATGTTACCAAATTTGGGGCTCATCATATGCCGAAAAAGTAGATACTGTTATATCAAGACTAATATAATTTGGAAACATCAACTTAAACAATGCATAGTTGTTTAACAACTCAAACTACATGATTTTAACTTATCAACACTTATCCAACAACTAAAATGACTCATAGAAGCTCCAAATTTCGAATTTTCCAAAATAAATTTAATTGATATATTTGCACAGAAGTTGCGCAATAGAAGGGGCCGAATTTATGGAAAAAAAGGTTAAAAGATGAGCTCATATATCCCGAATCCTGATAGATGTTACAAAACTGAGGGAGGTTTTTGTAGATGAGAGTGTCCTTTAGACAAAACTCTCTCAGTTTCCAAAAAGTATTCTCTAGCTTCTAACAATTGGCACCCAAGCATCATAACTAAAACATGAAATGCCAAAACCTTAAAATAGACTGTAAATATGCATTTGACTCTTCCAATTTATCACACCTATGCAAAAACTAAAGGAGGTTTTGGTTATTTGGCCCATGTTTGAAAAAAACCTCTTTCATTTTTTCAAAATTCAGGTCCATGTGGTCGGAAATATCTTTTGAAAATGATGACAAAAACGACCAGTTTCGGAGCAAATTCGTAGCAAAGTATAAGTATCCCTCCATGCTTTGTATGTTTGCACACCTCCACTGGAAAAATGGATCAAATGGGTAGCCTTGAAATGTCTATGTGATAGTGTAGAACTCTTGAAGTAGTCTCTCTAATGCCTGCAAACCTCCTAGATGAATAGTAAGAGGCAAACACACTTTGATTCGTAGATTACAGGATCTTAACATGTGGCAAATTTGAAGTTGAGCATCCATAAAAAAATATTATACCTACAATATCTCAAAAATTTTCATTCGAAGGGAAACTGGTATAGGAATACGTCTAGATGAAGGACTATGTCATTGAATAGAACTCCATAGTCATTTTAAATTTGAGGTTGCGTAGTGGAGCTTAGAGCTCCAAAAATCCCAGCAGATCAGTCTCCTTTAAGGATGTAGTGAAAGGGAAGACCCAAATCCCATTAGACCAGATCCAAAATAAGCCAAGACCCTACATTATTGATCAAATAGAACAAACACCAGACATGGAAGTTAATCTTCCAGAGGTAAATTATCTCTTTTATGTTCTTCAATCGAGGGCTATCATATGCAAATTCAATGGTTTTTGTCCCAGATATGATGCATTACAGCAATGGGTTTTATCCACTTGGACCCCCAGCTATGATATCTATTTATGTTCCAAAAGTTTCTTCATTGTTCAATTTTCTACACAGAAATATCTGGACTTCGTCCTAAATGATCGACCATGGTTCTGGGGTAGAGTTGGACTCTTTATTACTCCATGGTTCCAAAATTTTGATGCTACAAATATGGTGGTCTCAGCTATGACCATATGGGTGAGACTACCCAATCTCCCTCTTCCTTTTTGGCACCATAAGGTCCTAGACAATATTAGAACTACTCTGGGAAAATTCAAAAAGATGGACCTTGAAAGAACAAAGAAAGGCATCTTTACATTTTCCATAATTTGTGTGGAGATATATTTCAACAAAGGTCTACCTAATCATATCCTATTGAAACACAAAACTTTTCGTGGACTCAGGTGTTAGACTATGAGAACACGAGATTTAAATGTCGAATCTATTTTCAAACATGAAACTTGTAGAACACATGCCCGCGGGCAAAAAAGATCCCAACAAACAAAAAGAGGTAGACCCATAAGCGAAAGGGATGGAAGATATTTGACCCTCACCTTTTAGAAGAAGAAGAATAAGAGACCATGTAGAATCATCCAAATGAAAATGCTCAAGCCCAACAAGGAAATCAAACAAAAGGGGGAGTTGTGGCTCAGTCGGAAACCACAACCCATCCTTAGAGGGGTACAAAATTAGCAGTGATCCAAACATCAAAGTAACAAAACGAATAAATACACAATGAAAACGACATGGGGGGTATCAAGAGAACTCATATATTTGGGGGCTCAGATTTGGGCAAAGAAGTTCTTGTGTAGATAATTAGAAATGAACTAGCAGTGGTACCAATTGATCCCAACCTTGGGGGTTGGCAGAAGGTTTAGAAAAAGAAAGGCAAAAAAGAGAAGTTAGATAATTTCTATCAAACCTAACTTTGACATATTTTATGTAATTTTTACAATTTTTTTTTTTTTTTGTAAGCCGAAAGGCTTATATAAATGAATGCTTTTTGCATCTACAAATTGCATTTTGTTCCCTTTTTCAAGTTGAATAAAATTACAATTTTATTTATATTTATTTATTTATTAATTTTTGCGAAAATAAGAAAAAAAGAAATTATAAAACTTATATTAATTTTAAAATTTATTAAATATTGAAAATATTTAATTAAATTTACAATTTTAATCCTGCGAGTGGGTATGAGCATATATTATTATTATTATTGAATGAACACTATGAAACAAAATTGAATAGATATGTCACCTTCACCGAACAACTAATTATTTCTTGACCATGTTTAAATCTATCTTTTGTTTATGTTCTCTGTGAATGGAGTTGGTATCTGATAACGATAAATTGAACAACAGATCAATGATTTCATTATCAAATGACAATGGGTGATTGATAATTATTTATGTGAGTGCATATGCATGGCAACTCATTGAGATTGTGAGTGAATTAAAGGAAAGCCACTTTTGGTAGTTGGCATTTGTATAGAAAAGTGATTTCTCATCAACTATTTTGAGATTGAAATACAATATTTGTCAAAATCTCACGAGTGACTACAACACGGGCCTAGTAATTTATGAATAAACATATATTATTATTATTCAATGAAATGATATTATTTAGTGAAATGATTCCTGCTACGTTTTGTTTTAGGCTTTGTTTTAAGGACTCTTCAACTTACAGAGTCCCTACTATGTTGTAGGCAATGAACGGAATGATGTTATAAATTATAAATGCATCTTCAACCATGGATCTTTATAGGATGATTAAAAACATAACATGAATAATGATATTATTATAAAGGTAGATTATTATAAATTATAAATGCATCTTCAACCATGGATCTTTATAGGATGATTAAAAGCATAGCATGAATAATGATATCATTACAAATGTAGATTATTTAAAAACACAATACTTCAATGAAGTTGATTAAAAAAGGTAGCATGAACACTTGGGATCTGGATGATTAAATGTATCCTCTACCATAAATATTTATAGGATGATCCTAAAACAAAACGTAGCATGAACATTGAGATTCAAATTGCACCGAGCACCTTACATAGGGATGAGAGAAACACATTGATCATCACCAATCAATATTATAAACCCTAATCAATCCCATTAATATTCACATAACTATAAAATTATCCACTATGATCTTTAATTCAATTGCGCACTTGATTAAGTTTGATATTGGGCAACACATCCTTTGCATATATGTCATGTTTTGTTGAGTTTTTTCATGAGATTGATTTATAGGAGAAATCATATTGTAATGATCCAACGCAATCTTTAATTCAATTGTGTGCTCGAATAGGCTAATACTTTGAAAATCGACTGTGATTTTTAGTTTAGAAGGCCTACTCACAGATTCTCCAATGGCATGGTTGATCATTCATTCCTTTTCCTCTCCTGCACATATTGGTGCCTAATAATGACATTATGGCAGGTTCTGATTCAGAGACATTGTCAATAAAACAAAAACATGTATTTGAAACACATATGTTGCCACCTAGATTGAAATTTGAAACGATTCAAAACACATGCATTACCATAATGTATATTTCTGGTGAAGGTGGTGAAGAAACAAACACTTAGTGGAAGGAAATTGTGGTTAAGGAAGAGGAAAGAGAGTAACATGGGTGTTGAAGAAAGAAAATGTGGTTAAGGAAGAGGAAATGGGGAAAGACAGGTGGTGAAGAAGCACATAGGGACCAATTTAATTTAAAAGGAAAAAAGGGAAAACAAACAAGATGATGGTATGAGATAAATATCATCCATCTATTTCTACATATGACGAAGAATATTTGGTGAAGTTTAAATCCCATCCATACACCCAATTATTTTCATAATTTAATTATTAACATGAAAGCCCTATTCCAAGATAGAACATGACTGTCACCATAACAAGGTCTGTTTTTATTTATTTATTTATTATAAATTAAAAGAATAAGAAGAAGAAGAAGATTTCCCCATAAAAGGATTTGATCCCACTTAATGGGATAATAAGATTTAAAACAAATTTCCTCTATCTTTATGTGTACGTTACATGTCAACTCCATATTAACACAAAAATTATTTAACAGTTCTTTAGAAACACGCCATTAAAATCTTTAATTACTATCCTAGCTATGTAAGTTAAATGGATAATGAATGCCAATAGGCTTAGGACATTGACGTGAGTAAGAAAGACAACAGTGGCATTAGGGTTGGTAAGAATTCAAATTTTAGGGTTCAAACTTTACCCCACTTTGGATTTGAACTTATGACCTTTTGCAAGGAAGCAATGTAATAATAATAATCCAATTTTAAGGTCACAACTAAGCCATACACCAAATTGGTGTATGAGACCCCTTTGCTTGTCGAACAAGGAAACCACCTCTACACAAGTGATTTGACTATTGTTTACAGAGGTGTACATACTGTTAACCCCTTTGGATTTGAACCATGGGCATTGAAATATTTTATTTATGAATTAAATAGATTTTTTTAATTTTTTTTTTTTTTAATAAATGTCACATGTCAATTATGTATTAAGCATAAAAGAAATTACACCTCCCCCTCATCCTAGACTATAAAGATCACCTTTCAAAACAATAATTCGATGACCAATATTCTATACATACAAAGTCTAATAATATATATATATATATATATATATATATATATATATATATATATTAAAGTCTTCAAAGTATATTTAACAATTTTTTGAAGAGTATGACAATCTACATATATCAAAGTCTTCAACTTAGATATGTTTTGCTTAATTAATTATATTAGTTTAATGTAGAGAAATATAAAACAAAAAGAAATACACAGACCATCCCCAATAGACAAAAATATTTACCCTAGGAATAGCTTATGGGAGGAAACCAAGCTAGAATGTGAGGTTTCTATGCTGTCTTTTCTTTGATATGAAAAATGTGCAAGTATAAATAAGTGGTACTCTCTATGGAGTTACTTGAGGCCTGTGGCCTGTATGGTAGCTACATAATCCTAACCCCTCTTTTCTTTAGTCTCTTACTTCACGTTCTTAGCTATTCTAGTCGACTTTGGAACAAAATATAATAGCAAAGAATGGAATCCTCACTCCTCCTAGTGGATCGATATATAACATACCTCGATAACCAACTAGGGGAAATGTTTGACTCCCTCAACGCTCAACTCTCAACTCTCAACTAGAGTTACAATTTTGAACCTATGAGAGTCTCATTAAATATACACATGTCGCCAGCCCCATAGGGATGAGTATTGGGGGATGGAATTGCATCCACTCATACCATGATGGTCAATACAATAGGTCAACTTGTGAGAGGCATAACTTTTACATACGAACTCTGTTTGATGCACTTCTTGCACAATTGGAAAGGTATTTGAGTATAGAACAACACTGGGGTTTTAGCACAAGTGATAGTTTTTGGAACCAAAACAATTTATTTAAGTCCTCAAAATTACTCTAAAATACTGCAATTCTCCAAACTGGGACCCACCAATAAAAATGACCTTGCAAGCTAAGTCCTCCATTTTTTCCACTTTGAAAGCATCAAGATAGATGTAAATAATATAATTATCCAATACATACCATACTATTTTGGGAGGTTGATCTGAATTGGATCATCATATTTCTTGTCATCCATCTCAATGCATTTGGAGTGGAAAAAGTGGAGGAATCAACTCATGACAATGTTTTTACTGGCGGGACTCAGTTTGGCGAAACAGGGTTTGAAACCTTCTAAGAGTGTTTTGAGGCATCAAAGAATGTTTTTTGGGGGTAAAATTTTTCCGCTTCAATGATGCACCTTTTCATGCTATTCTACACATAGAGACCTTTCCAACGACGCAAGAAGCACGTCAATCAGAGTCGGTATGTAAAAGTTATGCCACTCAAAAGTTGACCTTCCTATTTTCACACCTATAGTTTGGGAGGATGCCATGTCAGCCCCCATTACTCATGGAAAAGAGGCTAGCCATGTATTTGTTATGTAAAATACTCTAGAAGAGTCTATTTTGTAACTCTAGTCAAGAGTTGATGTAGTCAAACTTAACCACTAGTAGGCTATCGGGCTATGTTATAACTGGGTCACTAGGAGGAAGAGGCATTACATTCTTTCAAGAGAATTTCGTTCCATAGCTGAGCTACAATAGCTAGGAGAGATAGGAGGTAGAGCACACAGACATTATCTATGCACTGTAGTAGCCCACAGGCCACAAGCATTACTTTTTTGTACTTGCAACCATATTTCCAGACAGAGAAAGAGAGCGAAGTGACCTCACCTTCCAGCTAGATTTTCTCCCGAAATGGTTTCCCAGAGAGCATATATTGTGCCTTGTGTGTGTGTGTGTGCTTATTTTGTCATTCTCTACTTTTTTTCATAATTTCCATTTACATGCATGCACTAATTACAGTTAAATCCACATATCTTAAAGTTTAATAAACTCTAATAGTGTAGAATTTTCAGAGTTGTAATATAATATTATTAAATTTGTTGTGACGAATTGTCTAGTGAAATATCCACGGAAGTTTACAAATGATTTGGTATCAGAGTAGGTTTCTTTGGGTATTTGTGGATATTTATAGGGGATCTAGGCCGGTGGGGTCGAAAATTGTAAAACCTTAATCATGGTAGACGAATTTGTAAATAAACCTTGTGATCCTGCAGAGATGAGGTTTTTATGGCTCGAACAATAAGTCACGAATATAAACCACAATGTAAACCTCCTCATGGTGGCCCTAAGTAATAAGCTGGGAATATTTAGAGAAAATGGGGGTTCAAATGCAGAGGAAAAATCAGAAGGGGGATTGGGAGATTGGGAACACATGGAGAACCAGCCGAAGAAAGGACCCGAAAATAATCGACCCAGTTCGAGTGTCGTGAACCAATCATAGTCCATATTTAAAATGTAAGCAAAGGTCGATATCGATCCGTACCACAATGATATCGACGCTCTGAAGCTGAACCACTGGTTGCAAGAACTGTGAGTTTATTTCAACATTCATCAGATTGAGGAAGGGCAAAATATCTCATTCGTGTGATTGAAATTAGAGGGCCATGCGTTGACATGGTGGGAGAGCCACACAGAAAACCTAAGGTTGGAGGGAGAAACTCCAGTGGTTAAGTGGGAGGATTTCAAAACCCTCATTAAGTCATAGTTTTATCCCATTGGGTATGTGGAGGACCAGTGGATCCGGTGGCATTACTTTAGGAAAAAGTCGAGCCAAAATGTGTAGGACTACACCACATAATTTAGAAACATGGCTATAATGTTGGGTATCTCTCCAAAGAACCCAGATGTACTCCTCCAGTATTTGGGGGGTATGCACCACCATCTGCGTGAGCAAGTGATGTTGTTAAAGCCAAAACTGGTGGACGAGGCTTGTGTACAAGCATAATACCTGGAGAACATAGGCCCGAAAATAGCGCAATAAAGTGGATCAAAGTAGAAGGAGCAACATCACGCTTCTAAGGAGGGGAAGAAGAAGCAAAAGGGGAAAAGGATAAAAAGACGGTAGCCACAACACACCAACACAAAGATCCTAGCAACCAATGCAACATTGATGGCCATACAAAAGAAAAGTGATGGAAGTTGCATCCAAAACTAAACCTGAAAAACAAGGAGAAATATAATAATAATCAGAATATCATGGCCACTGATTCGAGCAACCAAGTTTAAAGTAGCTTGGACGTGGATGAGAAGGTCATTTGTACGTTAGTACAAAAGGAGGTGAATCTGAGTAGCCTTCAGCAACAAGAAGAGAAATAAATGACCAAACTCTTCCATATAAAGATACAGGTCAAGAAGACAAGATTGATGCTCTGTTTGACTCAGGATCACAGGAGAATCTCATTGTCGCAGAGTTGTTCAAGAAGTTGGGGCTGGAAGTTTGTGATCATCCAAACCCATATCCACTAGAATGGGTAAATAAGGATGCAGAGCTAAAGGTAATAAAACAATGCAAAATTAGATTTGCTATCAGTGCTGATTTTACTGATGAAGTAGATCTGGATGTGGTTCCCCTTAATGCCTGTGGAGTCCTGTTTGGGAGTTTACACATGTACATGCATGACGAAATATTCATGAGGAGAGCTAACCAGTACCGGTTCATCAAGGATGGAAAATTGTTCACCATCAACGCACACAAGGGCAAGTCAAAAATTTCACTGGTAAGTGCCAACCAAGCCAAGAAATTGACTAGTTCCAACAAGAAGTATGTTTAAATGTTTTTAAGAGAAAGTGAGTGTAAAGAGGAGTCAATAAGAGGCAAGGCATCCCTAGAGGGGTGTACTAATAAACATAAACAAAAATTGGAGGAGTTGTTACATGCATACAAGGATGTGTTCTGAGAGCCTAAAGGGTTACCACCTAAGAGAGAAGTGGAGCACGAGATCTAGCTATTGCCAGACTCCCCATTGCCAAATATTGGGTTGTACAGGTAGTCTGTTATAGAAGCAAGTGAGGTGAAGAAACAGTTGCAACAACTGTTGGAATAGGGTGTCATTCGATTGAGTACATCACCATGTGGGTCACCCATCATCATTGTGCCAAAGAAGGATGGGACTTGGTGGATGTGTATAGATTACAAGGCATTGAATAAAATCATGCTCAAGAACAGATACCCCTTGCCCAGGATAGACAATCTGCTAGATCAGTTGCAACAAGAAAATAATTTTACCAAGCTAGACTTGAAGTCTAGATATCACTAGGTTCGAGTCAAAGAAGAAGATACATGGATGACCGCCTTCAAAACCAATCAAGGTTTGTATGAGTGGTTAGTTATGCCATTTGGACTATGTAATGCACCAACTACGTTTATGAGATTAACGAATGATATATTGTGCCCTTTTATAGATTCATTTATTATTATCTATCTGGATGATGTATTAGTATATAGTGATACCTGGGAGGAGCATATTTCACATTTGACACAGGTGTTGGAAACATTAAAGAAGCACCAGATTCTAGAAAATCTCAAGAAGTGTGAGTTTGCGCAGCAGTCTTTGGTGTATCTAGGGTATGTGATTGGTGGAAGAGAGCTGAAGATAGATCCTTCCAAGATGGAGTCCACCATGAAACAGACAATGCATACTAGTGTTTATGAGGTTAGGAGTTTCACTGGGGCAACATAGTACCCCAGGAAATTCATGGCCTCATTTTCAGCAGTAGCAATGCTGCTCCATGCCATAACAACAAGTGGTAAAAGTTTCTAGTGGGGAAAAGGTCAACAGAAGGCTTTTGAGGATATAAATAAGAAGACCGATCAAGCACCTATTCTGGCATTACCAAACTTGCAACGACCCTTTGAAGTGGAGACAAATGCAAGTGGATATGCTATGGGAGTTGTCTTGATGCAAGGAGGAAGGCTCGTTTTCTACCATTATGAAGTATTTCATGGGGCATTTCTTAACTACCCTACCTGCAATAAGGATCTCTATGCCATGGTGCAAGATGAGAACAAATGGAAGCACTATTTGATGGGAAATGAGATAGTAATCCACACATATCACCAACCATTACTGTACTTGCAGGACCAAACTAAGCTACACCAAACTAGACATTACAAGTGGATGGGGTTTTTACAACAATTTCATTTGGTGATCAAGTATAAGAAGGGCATCACAAACAAGTTGGAAAATATGCTTTCAAGGCCACCCACATAAAAGATTACAGCTTTGGGGACTCTTATGCACATGGAGAATGATGCATACAAAGAGGTATATTCAGAATATGAGGACTTTAAGGAGGCATATCAACAGTCGCAGAGTCAGAGTCATGTGCACGATGGAAACAACACCGTTGACTACCATATCTTGGATGGGTTACTCTATATGATGGTTAAGCTATGTGTTCCTAAAGGTGAGCGTTTGCAGCTGATTAGAGAGGCTCACACCTCCAAGGTTGCAGGGCACTTTGGTGTAGGGAAGACAATGGTTGACTTGCAGAGGTATGTGTATTGGCCCAAGATGCAAGAGCATGTAGCTAGGTTCATAAGAGGATGCATGCTTTGTTGTACCAACAAGCCTAACAATAGGAAATAGGGTATATATCATACCTTACCTATACCTACTCGTCCTTGGAAATAATTTCCATGGACTTTGTAGGAGGTTTACCGAAAACTAGGAAGGGACATGACTAACTGTTCGTGGTAGTTGACAAGTTCAGAAAAATGTGTGTTTTGATGCCCTATAAAAAGACCATCAGTGGACAAGAAACAACAAACTTGTTTTTTGGACAAGTCTAGGTGCACTTTGGGATAACAAGGATAATCATTTTAGAGAGGCAGACAAGATTTCTCAGTGCATTTTGGACTACATTGTGGGAGAAGATGGACACAAAGTTGAAGAGATCTACAACATTCCATCCACAACTAGATGGACAGACAGAAGTAGTCAAAAAGACTTTGATGCAACTTCTGAGGGGATACAACCAGAAGAATCTAAAGATCTGGCATGAAAATATGGTATACATACAACATTCTTATAATAGAGCAGTCCACACTTCTATAGGAAAGTCCCCATTTTATACTTGTTTTGGATATTTGCCACCTTCACCTTTGGATATTGCATATGGGCAACAAGGAGGAGTGAGGGGAGATCTTACATGAGATTCTTTGAGCGCTGAAAAATTTATAGAGAAGATCAGGCAGATTTATCTACAGGTACAAGAAACACTTTAGAAGTCACAGGAGAAGTATAAGGCCAAGCATGATCAACACATAACAAAGAAATCATTCAAGGTGGGAGACATAGTATGGATACAATTGAACAAGAAGAGGTTACAGAGGTCTGGTAAGAAAATAAAGGCTCTAAGGTATGGTCCCTTTGAGATACTAGAAAGGTGGGTGATAATGCTTATCGACTTAGTTTACCACCATATATGTGCATTTACTTAGTTGTGGATGTAGAGAAATCGAAACTTTATGAGCCTTCCATGCTAGATTAGGAAGAGGAACATGTCCTACTGTTACAGGGAAAAGTGTCTATGCAGAACTGCTAATCCCACTAAGGCGTGGTAGCTACCTTAGAAACAAACAAAGTAAAACTACTTTCATTTTCCTTTATGAAAGATAGATGAGAGAAGAATAAAGGAGGCCAACCTCTGTCTTGCGCTTGGCTCCTTGCTCGATTCCTCTCTCTTCTGATAATCCTTTGCTACTTGTTTTCTAGTATACCCAGCTTCACAGAGTACCTGTAGAATCAAAGCAGCATAACACTATACAAGAACATGGATCTACTATCATAAACAATCTAGGATCAGATGTAAATTGACCATACAAATACACAAAACATAGATTACACAAGAGTATGGAGGAAAACTTGAATAGCTTTATTGATAATCAAGAAAGAGCCAAGAGAGTTACAACCAGTTGTTCTGACCCAACATCATCCTCTCAGCAAGTGAGCCCTTCTTCACCTCATGCAAAGCTTAGATCACCCAACACTATGATGTCGCTTCAAGAAACCAATAGCAATTCCTTACAAGATGCAAAATTCCAGCCTCCATCCTCCCGGATCTCTAGGATGAGAGATCTATATATAGATATTTTCAGAGGTGTGAGTCAGCTCTGGGTTTTTGATTAGTGTGTTCTCCCTGATAATTCTTGATTCCACTTGGAGATCTCATTGATCTCTTACTCATCCTTGGGCGATTCTGAGAGGCAAGTGTCACAAGAGAAGTTTCTGGAAGATTCCATGATCATCCACCTCGCAAACTGTCTCCACCACTTGTATTTTCTCGTCCATCGCACCCCATAGAAGGGATTTTTGAAATGCAACGCACTTCCCGTGTGTACAAGGTGAGTTGCATCGCACCCTGGCCATGGAGCAAGTGAAATGATCCAGTTTTGACTAGTTCTGAGTAGTTTTTCATGGAGAACTTCTGGGAGATGATGTAATCAGCTGACCTTGTTCTTTTAGGGGTTGGAACAACACTTTTAGGGACTTAGGAGCCCTTAGTTTATGGACATTTATGCTTGGGGTTGCAGTGCCCAAAAATGTCTATAACAGTTGCCCCCTAAAGCATGAGGTCGTTAATCTTTTTTGATGTTGGGTGAAATGCTTTATCATGAGGATCCGAAGTTCTTTCAAGCTAGAAGGAGACCTGTAATAAGATACAATAGAATACATTATCTTCATAATATTTTCATGATCTAGCTGAGGTGAGCATTCCCATGCTCAGCTTTATAAATTCATTTTCATGTACATAGGACAGACAATCGTCTGAGTGTAGACTGATGATTCTGGTAGAGCCATCATCCCTTAGATTGGATGATTATCTGTGCAGCAATGATGTACATTTGATGTCTTTATTTTCCTGAATATATATCGTAGCCCAGATGGATGAAACTAGATCCGGGGTCTTCAATCTCGTTCGATATTCACTCAAAGTACAAGTCGATCCATGTGAGAGATGTTCTGGAGTCGAACATGGAAAGACATCGCCTGATTACCAGCCAATGATGTAAGCTGTTAACAGGCACGAGAGGAATCACCGATAATGATAATGATCCTCAAGGTACTGCAGTACAATTCACGTGGTGTGAATAAGGGACTTGGCGTCGAATACCACGTAAAATCTTTCGGTCGAAGGCCATTGATGTAAACCTGTCGCCGGAAGTGAGAAACTTGCCATTGAGGCATGCAAGCTTCAAAGCACTGAAAGGGTTGTTCCTAGATCGACTTCTTGGATAATGAGTTGATGTCAACAAGAAGCGATCCGTCATAGGAGGGCCTTAAAGAATCCCACATCAATGACACGGAACAGAGCAAATGATTTTAATGGAGGTGAAAACGATCTGGTGATATATGGTTCAGGGTGGCGGTCATGAAAGAATGGAGCGAAACTGTATTGCAGTGGGTGAGACACAGGTGAATTCTCTGAGCGACTTCTCTTGAACATATCGGCGACACTGACATGATGGATCGGTAGCATTAACCCCAAATGTGGATGGTGTGATGGAACCATGGTGATGTGACCAGTGAATGGAACAACCCAACCCGACTTGGATGCGGAGTGAAAGTGTCATGTTCAAGAGCGACTTGCTACCAACAAAGTTTCTTCAAGTTTTCTTCCCAATTTTTCCCCAGTCATTGCTGACCAGTACCTCTTTATTTTTGTCAAGCTTGAGGAGGATAACATATGCTTGTTCTATAATTTTCCCTTCGGGCAAACCCATCGCTATGTTTTAACGAGCCTAGCGATAGTGAAACTCGTTCTTGTCTGCTATGGACAAGTTTGTCGCTATTAGGTTTTAACAAGTTTAACGACAAAGATAACTCGGTCCTTTTCAATTTTAGAGAGTCTAAAAAGGGACGTAAAGGAAACTCCAAAAATCCCTTTTTCGTCATCTAATACCTTAAGTCCGAAAAAGTATAAAACAATACAGAAGGGATGAATTTTCAGTACTTTTAACAAGCCGAACAAAACAAGTGCTCGATCTTTTTGTGTAATAATCCCTCAGGTCCAAAAAGATTAAAATATAAAGGAGGGATAGCACTTCCAGTCACTTTAACGAGCTGGAGAGGCCAATGGCTCGACAATATTTTCATATTTTACGAGTCAGTTGAAAAGAGCTTAAAGGAGACTCGTCTTTGAGGAACGAGTGATAAATTCGGGTAGCAGCTGATTCCAGGTAAGGTTTGGAATTTTCCAATCACGACAGTGTTACAAGGACGGCTAATAGGATCACTCTTCGCAGTTGTTCCTCAAAAGGGGTAAACAATCAAGTGGAGGTGAATGATCGGCCAATACAGAGTGGAGGTGATGATGAGAACACGACCAAGGCTTCAAAGGCTGAAGTACTACATTCACGATGGTTATTTACCAGAAATTGGTTCATTTTTTAATGAGCTTAAACGTTGGGGGAAACATTTGCTCATTGCTTATGTTTATTTTTTAACAAGCATGAAGTCCGCGTTAAAATTGCTCGAGGTAGATTTATTTTTTAACGAGCTTGAATCCTGTGGTAACATTGCTCGTGGCTAGGTTTATTTTTTAATGAGCTTGATCTTTGCGGAAACACTGCTCGTGATAAGTTTGCATGCCCCCAGCATAATAACGCAAATCGAGGTGCATGCCCCCAAGCTTCGTTGCATTCATCTCGGTGGTTGGAATGAAGGTTTACCTTCGAGATATTCGAAAGACTCGACTTTGATTTTACGAGATCGTAATCAAAGACTCGATTTGGAAAGGGAGTCGTTTCATTTTTTAATGAGGTTGACATAGTAAAAGAACTATCCTCATAATCCACCGTATTTACAGTATTTGATAGAAAATAAAAAACTGAAGGATGATTAAGGTTATTGGAATAATCTTCGTTGTAATCCGGGAGATGGGAACGATGGTGGTGATCTTCCCATGGTGCCTCTCTTAACATCATTGACTGAATGATTCCTTTGTCTGTCGAATGTACATGCGACCAAGGATCTGAAGAGGTACCATATTCCTTAGACCTATCTATCCAAACACTCGATGAGCATTTATTTGGCTTTGCCCCCCAGGCCAAGAAAATCGATTGCTACAATATTTCTAAAATGGCGATGATCCATGCTGACAAATTTTTAGGAATCTTCCGAATCCATTAGATATAGAAGATTTCATATTGCAGGTTTTCACTGTGGCCACTTCCGCCAGATTACTCGGAGGCAGCAGGGAAAAAGTACCCATTAAGGCAGGGTCTTTTAGGAGACCTACTCCGATATTTTGAAGCGAATGATTGCTTCCATGGATCATTGGAATGCTTCCCGTAATTTGTGAACTATTGGGGAGAAATGTTTGTTGGTCGACAATTGTAATTCTTCCTTGAAAGGGAAATGTAATCTTCCTGAAGTAGGTCAACACAACTGCGGCCATGGCATATATCCAGGTCCTTCCCAGTAGGATGTTGTAATTGAGGTTTCCGTCGATTACTTCAACATCAATTTCTACTGTTTCCCCCCCTAGTTCAACTTGCAAGTTACTTAAAATCCTGTATGGAGTGTATGATCATCCATCAAATGCTTTTAACATTGTTGATGATCGCGACAAGGGTGGTGAGCCTAAATTTTTCAAGCAACTCATCGACATAATACATGTAGATGCCCCCTCATCAATAATTGTTTAATGAACAGTTTTGTTGAGGGCTTTCACTTGAATAAGGAAAGCTAGTTGAGATGGTAACTGAGGGTCATATCCTTTGTGATTAAAGGATACAAGATTGGAATCCTTTGGGTCAATCCCACCTATTACTGATAATAGATCCTGCTTTTGGGAGAGGCAATTTTGCGGTACCTCAAGTTTCGACATAACGGACAACGATTGGGCCAGGTCCTCTACTGTATTATAATTCTATGCTACTTTTGCACGAGGATTAAATGTCAATTTGTGTACTACTCCCTTTGGAAACTTTATCATTGGTTCAGGAATGATGGGTGGCACAACTTCGGTCAAAGTTGTTTTCGAACTACTAGGTTGTTCATTAGCCTTGTTATTCGACAGTTGTGGATTCTCGTAATCTTTATTCCTTGTCAAAGCATCATTTTGATGCTTTGAGATAGACAACATAAGCGCTTGGGATCGGGAAGCATTTTGATTAGCAACCAGTTTGGTTCCCGGGTTTGGAAACGGATCAGTCAATACTGCTGAGGTTTTTTAACTCTTAAAGAGTTTCTTAACTTCAGCTTTATGTGGAAAATCTCTCGTCCGATGATCCTCATCGCATATCTGACACCCCACAAGGGGTTTCCTTTGCCCAGAAGGGTTTGCAGAAGGTTTTTCAGGAGATGACTCATCCTGCTTCTTTTTTCTCCCTTTATTTTTCTTCTTGCCCCCTGGTTGCTTCAGTTGTTTGCCCTTGTCGGTCGACACAACATTTACCTCCGAGGCGAAAAGTTCTTCATTTGCATTTTGACCGGAAATCTTACGGGCCTTTTTAGATGTAGCCTTTATCGATTTCGTGTCTGTCGTGCCAATCACGCCATCACCAGCATGAGAGTCTTTGTTTGATTTAGGAGGGGGAGGAACAGAAAATTCCAGTCTAGGAGCATCAGGTATTTTATCGTAGAGCGTGCCACACTAAGTATAGACGAAGTCTAGATATTGTGCTCGAGCAATAACTTGCTCTTCAGTGACGACTCCTCCCTTTGCCACATCTTCTGTGATAGAAGGTAATAATGACTTAATAAACCATGCAACTAACAGCTGATCAGGAACATATGCTTTTACCATTCTGCGACGACGTCGCCACTCATGAATATGATCAGATATGTGAGTGGTCGTTGTCTGTTTGAAACTGGTAAGAAGCTCTGTTCCTGTTTCGTACCTTATTGGTAACTGAAAGTGGGTTAAAAAGGTTGTGGCTAGGGTGTTGAAGTTGTCAAACGAAGCTCTAGGTAACTCGATATACCATTTTGCTGCCGGACCAGTTAACGTCCTCTGGAAAAGGCGAAGCCTAATCGAATCATCATTTAGGGTGTTTGATGAACACCACAGATGAAAGGTCGTCACATGATTCGACGGGTCTTCACCCGGATTTCCATTGAATTTAGGAATATCTGACGGAAGTTTATGCGGAATCACCGGCCACTAAGGGGCATAAGCAATTGGATCAATTGTCAGCCGGTTTAGATCTGCTAATTCTAGAGTTGCTACAAAGGGCAACTGTTGATTCAGGTTAGGCAAAGCATACCCAGGATAAGATGGAATTGCCTGAGCAGTGGGTCTTTGCATACCAGCATAATGTATTTGATTCTGGTAACTTTGATAAGGTTGATGGGAATAACCATTATAATATGGTTGTTGATAACCGCTTTGGAAATGCGGTTGCCCATTACTTACAAAGACTTGTTGCTCAGGTCCTTGATATGATTGTTGGAATGGCGGTTGTTGAGATTGAATCAGCCATGGTTGTTGGACCATTTTCTGTTTCCCAATACTGGATGATTGACCAAGATGAGGAGTCATAGTACTTGTTTGAGCCTGAGTCGCTCCAGATAAGGAGGCACTAACCTGAGGATGTGATTGAGTCGTTGAGACAAGAGGCTGTTGTATTTCAACCTGAGAAACTTGGGGTTGACATACAACAGGTATCGCTTGTACTTGCGATGCAGTCACCATAGCAGGTATAGTGGGAATATTCGACACAGGGTGGACTGGTTGCATTGAATATACAACCCTTGGTTGCTGAGGCAGTATTGGTACCCAACCACTGGATGTAATTCCAGTTTGACCTGAACTTTGTTGTAAACTCTCATATGGTTGTTCTCCGGGAGGGAACAATGAAAAATCATATTTCCCTCCATATGGTGGCAATCCAGTACTTAAAGGGTAGATTGGCCTTTGAAGACACATTGGATCAATTTGTTGAGTTTCAACATAAGAAATACCAGATGATAATTCGGATGAAGAAATAGGAACTGACCATGTCGTCGAAACAGTCCCTGATTGGACTCCGACTTATTGTTGATAACTTTCCGGGACAGATGGTATACCGGCAAACATCGTTGGAGTAGCAGCAGGAGGCTCTGCCGCTGCTGCGTTGGATGACACCGTCCTGGATGTCGACGATTGTTCAGACATATCTGGTCTATTCAAAAGATTTCCTAGCGATTCTACAAGAACTTGCGATGAAGGGAGACTAACTTCCAAGACCAACGAGGGAAAAATGACGTTATTCCGATTAAAATAAATTTTAGACGCTTTGACACAACTTGTTTTTTCAATTTTTAAGAGTCGAGAAAAAACAAAAGATCACTCTAGTCGCCTTCGATTTTTAATGAGCTTGAAGTGACAAGTGCTCAGATGGACCTTTTCCTTTAAGGAGTCTGGACAGATAGACTTCTAGATGTTGTGCGTTAGGTTCCAATGCATTGTTAGATTCATTAAATTTATTTTATAGTTGATCTTGCTTAAGAAATTTTCCTTTCAGGTTCACCGCGTGATGTAGATGTACAATTCCTAAAATGCAATCTAAGATGATAAACAATCGTTTTATCTTCTTTGTGCAATGAAAATCCTAGCTACTAAGGAAAGAGAGACAATATTCTTTCAACAAAGAGCAAAGAGCACACACTATATGCACCGTCCTAAATCAAACCAATCAAACAGTCTAAATGCAAATGCACATGCATGTATTTGTTTTCAGCCTTCTTAATATGTGAATGATAAAAGAAAGCTAATGCGCAAATCTGAATTATTTTCAAAGCGACAATTACTAACAAGTTTCTTTTCAAAATCAAAATGAAGACAATGACAACACTTTGCGATTTGGAAATGAAAACTTGCTTTCGACACTAGAAAAACTACTAATTCAGATCAAATACAATAGTAACAGGGTAATCGACTATCAAGAACAATCAGATTCTCTTCTATGACTGAAAACGACACTTGCGACACTTTCAAATCAAGAAACGACAGTACAATTACGTTACTTATTTGTAAGGGAGAACTGAAAATGACTCAACAAATACACAAAAACATTTACAGTTCTTTGCACAATGGAGGCAGAATAACAACAAGGAAAGGGGTTTCAAACAGAGGTGTACTGATTACAGGCAGCAAAATTCTTGAATAGATCTGAAAAGAGTGAACAAAAACCAAAATTTAGAAACAATGCCTAGTCTAATCAGCGCACCTGTAACACAGTGAATTTGAAATGCAGCGCACCTACTACACTCGGGAAGTGCGTTGAATTTGAGATTCACAGAACAGACAGTGCGCTGGACCAGAAACGAGACTTTTCTTGGGTTCCGAGTCACAGTTTGCAGTTTAGTTCAGGGATTTTGGCCGAGCAAGTGGTAATCAATAAATCAACAACAGGGGTAGATCTAAGGAAGTTACTAGAGCCACCACAAGGGCAATTAGAGAGTTTGTAAATCAGTTGTTTAATTCATAAACAAAACCCAGAGATTGACTGAAGCAACATTTATCTACTTTGCATTTGCATAGCAAATGCAATTCGAAAGCTACCTGGCTCAACTTCAGGCTACGTCTGTAAGTTTATAAAGTAAACAAATGTAGATAGACAAACAACCTAGTCGCTCCCTAGTATGGTCGCCATTTTGTTACAGGGAAAAGTGTCTATGCAGAACTGCTAATCCCACTAAGGCGTGGTAGCTACCTTAGAAACAAACAAAGTAAAACTACTTTCGTTTTCCTTTATGAAAGATAGATGAGAGAAGAATAAAGGAGGCCAACCTCTGTCTTGCGCTTGGCTCCTTGCTCGATTCCTCTCTCTTCTGATAGTCCTTTGCTACATGTTTTTTGGTATACCCAGCTTCACAGAGTACCTATAGAATCAAAGCAACATAACACTATATAAGAACATGGATCTACTATCATAAACAATCTAGGATCATATGTAAATTGACCATACAAATACACAAAACATAGATTACACAAGAGTATGGAGGAAAACTTGAATAACTTTATTGATAATCAAGAAAGAGCCAAGAGAGTTACAACCAGTTGTTCTGACTCAGCATCATCCTCTCAGCAAGTGAGCCCTTCTTCACCTCATGCAAAGCTTAGATCACCCAACACTATGATGTTGCTTCAAGAAACCAACAACAATTCCTTACAAGATGCAAAATTCCAGCCTCCAACCTCCCGGATCTCTAGGATGAGAGATCTATATATAGATATTTTCAGAGGTGTGAGTCAGCTCTGGGTTTTTGATTAGTGTCTTCTCTCTGATAGTTCTTGATTCCACATGGAAATCTCATTGAACTCTTACTCATCCTTGGGCGATTCTGAGAGGCAAGTGTCACAGGAGAAGTTTCTGGAAGATTCCATGATCATCCACCTCGCAAACTGTCTCCGTCACTTGTATTTTCTCGTCCATCGCACCCCATAGAAGGGTTTTTTGAAATGCAACGCACTTCCCGTGTGTACAAGGTGAGATGCATCACACCCTAGCCATGGAGCAAGTGAAATGATCCAGTTTTGACCAGTTCTGAGTAGTTTTTCATGGAGAACTTTTGGGAGATGATGTAATCAGCTGACCTTGTTCTTTTAGGGGTTGGAACAACACTTTTAGGGACTTAGGAGCCCTTAGTTTATGGACATTTATGCTTGGGGTTGTAGTGCCATAAAATGTCTATAACACCTACCTTTTGTGGAGGATATGGCACTGGACACACAAACAAAGTTAACAGAAGATACAATTTTACAGAAGAGGTCAAGAACTACAAGGCAGGGGCATCATGACCTTTGGTAGATTGGGTTGAAGAGACAACTTCTAGGCAAAGCTAAATGGTACACCAGAGAGAAGGTGGAGGAATCACATCAATTAGAGTTTAAACACAAAAATTATGCCTCTCGGACTTTGACCTTTTTAGATTTGACCATCATAATTCAAGAGGATGCCATGTCATCCCCCATAACTCATGGAAAAGGGCATAGCCATATGGGAACTGTGAATAATACTATAGAAGTGTTAAACTGTAACTCATAGTTAGAGTTGAATGGGTCAAATTCAACCCTTAGCTGGCTATTGGGCTATGTTATAATTGGGCCACAATGAGGAAAAGGGGTTTGATTCTATTCTAGTAAATGTTGTTCCATAGTAGAGTAGAGTATACGAGAGTGGATAGAGAGAGGGTAGAAGAAAGAGTGTTTGTGTTCTATAATATCCCATGGGCCATAGGTCTCACTCCTTTTTATTTGCACCATTTCCATTTGGAGAAAGGGAGAGCAAACAACCTCATCTTCTAGTTGGATTTTCTCCTAAAAGGGTTTACCACGTTGTATATTGGTGTTATTGTGGGTTTTTGAGTGATTGTTCTATTTTTTCTCTATTTTTATCATTTCATATGTTGCATGCATAAGAAGAAAACAATAATTAAATAAATCTAGAAAATCTAAGGAAAATTATGTAACAATCCCAGGTTAAAAATCCATGTAATAAAGTTAATAAAGGAAAAATAAGACCAAGTTCATGGGACACGTATTCCAAGATGAATGTCGGGAAAAACATCCTAGTGGGTGTTCATTTGGTTTAATATGACTAAGGGGAAATTAGCAAAGGCAATGACAAAGGCATTGAAAAGGCATTGAAAAGGCAAAGAGGCATTAATTACCATTTTATTTATGAAAATAATAGAAATTAGGAGAAAAGGAAGGTGAAAGGTCACATGTTACATGTGAGGAGGAAAATGAAGGAAAAATGATGGAAAATGAAGAAAATAGAGGCCTCATTAATAAAAAGGCTTTTGAGGATCAGTTCACAACCTTTAGTCAATTCGGTTTTGGATCTCTCTCTCTATTTCCTCTACTCTCTCATCCTCTCACACACTTAGAGTATTCTTGGAGCACTCTAGCATTGGAGGAAGGAAAGCAAAGGAAGGACAATGAAGGCAAAGGAAAGCAAAGAGAAGGCAAGGAAGAGTTGGATCAAGCTACTACAATGGTATTACGAGTTGCATGTGTGATTTTCTTGCTAGTTTTGGCTTGCATGGTACATGCATGTGTGATTTTATTGCTAGTTTTGGCATGCATGGTACATGCATGTGTGTATTTAATTCTCTCACTATCATTGTGTTGGGTCCCTATAATACTAGTGATTACCCCATTATTATTGTAGTTATACCCCTTATTAATATTGTTGTGCCCCTATTACCCCAATATTGTTATTATTGTGCCCCATAGAATCCCTCTATTGTTATTTTTGTGGCTTTATATTATTATTGTTAGGTCGGTTGGGTTATATTGTGACTCCTTAGACTCCTATATATAGAAAGGAGGTTTTGTCATTTGAATCATCCAGGAATTGTTCATTTATGTAATGTAAAGGAGGTTGCCCCCTCGAAGAGGTTGAATTCTAAGGCGTTGATCTATCTTTTCTATCTTTTATTGAGCTGGTTTCATAACATTTGGTATCAGAGCTTTGGATTCTAGGGTTTCGCTGCTCCAAAAAGGTCATCGTGGCATTTTCGCTATAACTTTTTTTCTGCGACGTTTCAGAAGCTAAAAAAAAGCCCATTTGAGAAGACATAGCGCTGAATTTCAGGTCCGAATTTCAGAGCTTTTTGCGCTATATTTGCAAAGATATGATCTGAGGAAGTTGGTATTTTTGCAGACTCCTGAATTACATTCAAAACAGGTGACCTGGGGAAAGTCATCATAACTTTTTCCCTGAGCATTGGATTGAAATTTCATAAGAAGGTGCAGAAAGAGGACAGGCTGTAGTTTCTTGTATATATTTTTTAGAGCTAAAGGACGAAACAGTGACTCGTGGCACGTCGTACAAGTTCGCTCTACTGAACTAGTCTATAATTAGGTCACTGTGGGAGATTTTGCATAACTCTTCCTTGGAGAATCCAAATTGGATCAAATTGGTGGCATTGGAAAGAGGACATAGAGGGCTACCATAGGTTTCAATTTTAGAACTGGATGATTTGAAAGTACAGAGATACATCAGAGGCAATATCGAGCTCCTACAAAGTGAAAAAAAGGTGTGTAGATTCTTTTAAATTTTTTCTTAAGAGTGGTTTGAAAATTTATTTTGAAGGAATTCAAAGGGCTAGTAGAGCATTATTATCGGTAACTGATGCCCCGAGGAAAGAAAATGAAAACACCTAGTAAGGAACCTGAAAGCTCTAGCATGACTCATGAAGAAGAAGAAGAAATGCTATATGATATATCAAAATTACAAGAACAAGTGCAACAAGTGTCACTTGCACAAAAAGCAACAGAATCTAAGATGGATGGTTTAAGGAAAGATGTAGAAGCTAAGATGGATGGTTTAAAGAAAGGTGTAGAAGCTAAGATGGATTGTTTAAAGAAAGGCGTAGAAGCTAAGATGGATGGCATGGAAGCTAAGGTGAATGGCATGGATGCTAAAATTGATGGCATGGATGATAAGATGGAAGAATTGAAGATAAATATGAATAAGTTGCTACAAGAAATGGTCACTAATGGTGAAAGGGTACTAAAGGAAACTCATGATGAGAACAAAAGAAATGTTAATCATGATTCCATAGACTCTAATGTTGGATCGAAGACTCACCATATTCCAAAAATCGATATGAGGAAGTTTGATGGCAAGGATCCCGCCACATGGATATTACAGATGGAGCAATTCTTCGATCTCAATAATGTGCAAAACACACAAAAGGTACGTATGGCAACTTTATATTTGGAACCAAATCAGTTTGTATGGTATCAATGGCTTTGCTCTCGTAAACAATTTATCACTTGGGCAATTTTTACGGAAGAATTGATAGCACATTATGAGGATACAAAAAGCAACACTTTTTTTAGCCAATTGATAAGTCTCAAACAAAAGGGTTCAATAATGGAGCACATTGAGGAGTTCCAAAAATTGAACATAAGGGTAAAAGATATTCCAGAGGAGCATAGGATTGATGTGTTCATAGGGTCTTTAAAGGATAATATCCAACATGATGTTCGCCTTTGGGAACCTGATTCATTAGAGAAGGCATTCAGGTTAGCAAGAAAAATGGAAAGCAAAATTATGGCAACCAGGAAGCATACCACTCACAACTATAAAGACGGAAGTGTTGTTGCCCTTAGTCTTCCACAACCTATAAGGTTGACACCACAAAAATTGGAAGAAAAAAGAGCATAAGTGTGTTGAGAAGAAATTATTCTACATAGATTGTGAAGAGGAAGAAGAAAAGGAGCAAGAAAGGTCAAAAGAAGAGGATATACTCCAGGAACAAAGCCTAGATGAAGAACAAATAAATCCGACCATATCTTGTAATGCATTGGCGGGAATTACCACTCCTCAAACCATCAAGATAGAAGGACAAATCAAGAAGAAAAAGGTAATAGTGTTGATTGATTCAGGAAGCACCCACAATTTTATTCATTGTAAGGTAGCAAAAGAATTGAATTGCTTCCTATATCCAGCACCAGAGTGTCAAGTGATGATTGCAAATGGAGGAACAATAAATTTCTCTGGAAAGTGCCATAATATCAAGCTATCCATGGGAGAATATGTATTGACTAGCCCAATGCTTTCCATTCCAATGGGAGGTGCTGATGTTGTACTAGGAGTCCAATGGCTACAATCCTTGGGTACAATAGCTTTTAATTTTCAAGAACTTTTCATCAAATTTTCTACGGAAGGAAAGGAAGTTGAATTAAGGGGTATTGCAGGGAAACCAGGAAAGATAATCAGCTCTAATGGTATGACAAAGCTTCTAAAAAAGGAAAAAAGAGGTGTAATTGCACAATTATGTTCGCTAGATGTTTCCACATTGGAATCATCTATTTCTCCAGATCTCCAAAAAGTCCTGGACAATCATTCCAAGGTATTTGAGACTCCCAAAGGTCTCCCACCTATGCGTGATCATGATCATGCTATTCATCTGATTCCAGGAAGTGTTCCTCCAAACATCAGGCCGTACAGATATCCCTATGTCCAAAAGAGTGAAATTGAACGTATGGTTGCAGAAATGCTAGAGGCTGGTATAATTCAACCGAGTCAAAGTTCTTTCTCTGCTCCAGTAGTATTGGTGCACAAGAAGGATGGATCATGGCGCATGTGTCCGGATTATAGGGAGCTCAACAAGCTCACTATTAAAGATAAGTTCCCCATTCCTGTCATTGATGAATTACTGGATGAATTGCATGGATCAATTTACTTCACCAAGTTGGATCTTCGTTCAGGATATCATCAAATCAGAATGAAGATTGAAGACATTCCGAAAACAACATTTAGAACTCATGAGGGTCATTATGAATTTTTGGTCATGCCTTTTGGCCTTACCAATGCACCTTCAACATTTCAAGGTTTGATGAATTCAATTTTCAAACCATTCCTTAGAAAATTTGTGTTAGTATTTTTTGATGATATACTAATCTACAACAAGTCTTGGAAGGATCATGTTGAACATGTTGACAGGGTGCTACAACTATTGGAGGAGAAACAATTATATGCAAAAAGATCCAAATGTTTCTTTGGAGTCCAGGAGGTGGAATATCTGGGTCATATTGTATCTCATGAAGGAGTTAAGGTAGACCCTAGCAAAATTAAAGCCATTAAGGAATGGAAAATCCCCACATCCATAAAGCATCTGCGAGGATTTCTTGGGTTGACAGGGTATTATCGCAAGTTTGTTAAGAATTATGGGAGAATAGCAGCACCTCTAACAACATTATTGAAGAAAGATGCATTTTCATGGACTCCGGAAGCAACAAAGGCCTTTGAACATCTTAAAGAGGCAATGTGCCAAGCACCGGTCTTAGCTACACCGGACTTCACAAAAACCTTTATTGTGGAATGTGATGCTTCAGGAAATGGAATTGGTGCTGTTCTAATGCAAGATGAAAGACCCATTGCTTTTGAAAGTCGTCCAATCAAGGGAAAGTTTTTAAGCAAAGCTATTTATGAGAAGGAAATGTTGGCAATACTCCATGCACTTAAGAAATGGCGACCCTACCTAATGGGAAGACACTTCAAGGTAAAAACGGATCATGATAGCCTTAAATACTTTTTAGAACAAAGATTATCCTCT
Source organism: Pinus tabuliformis (assembly GCA_031772625.1). Lineage (NCBI taxonomy): Eukaryota > Viridiplantae > Streptophyta > Pinopsida > Pinales > Pinaceae > Pinus > Pinus tabuliformis. The sequence goes on from CM062820.1 coordinate 270,896,448, forward strand.
GAAGAGCAACAAAAGTGGGTCACAAAGATGTTGGGTTATGACTTTGAAATCATCTACAAAAAAGGGAAGCAAAATGTGGTGGCAGATGCACTCTCAAGAAAGGATGAGGATGTGGAAGCATTGTTGTGCGCCATTTCTATTATCCAACCAGATTGGATAAACGAAGCAAGGGAGGAATGGAAGAATGACGAAGAAGTGTGGGCACTTATTCGAAAGTTACAACAAGATTCCAGTACGTCTGATACATTTAGCTGGAAAAATGATTCGTTATGGTACAAAGATCGCTTATACCTCTGTAAGAATTCCCAGCTAAAACAAAAGATTCTTATGGAATTGCACACTTCTCCCTTAGGAGGGCACTCAGGATTTTAAAAACTTACCACAGGGTTAAGAAGGAATTTTTTTGGGATGGCCTTAAATCAGATATTCAAAAGTTTGTGGCGGAATGTTTGGTTTGCCAACAAAATAAAGTTGAAACAATTAAGACACCGGGTCTATTACAACCTTTATCCATTCCAAGCCAACGTTGGGAGGAGGTTTCAATGGATTTTATCACAGGTTTACCCAAGTCTGAGGGAAAGAGTGTCATCATGGTGGTAGTTGACAGACTTACCAAGTATGCACACTTTTGTGCATTATCACATCCATTTAAAGCCAGTACAGTTTCTACTGCATTTATGGAAACAATTCAAAAGCTACATGGAAACCCAAAGATTATTGTAAGTGACAGAGATCCCATTTTCACTGGAAATTTTTGGACAGAATTATTTTCTTGTCTTGGTACTCAGTTAGCTCATAGCTCATCTTATCATCCTCAATCTGATGGGCAAACTGAGATAGTAAACAAATGTTTGGAAGGATATCTTCGTTGCTTTGTATCTGATAAACAGACACAATGGGTCAAATGGTTGCCTCTGGCTGAATGGTGGTATAACACTTCCTTCCATACAACAACAAAAATGACCCCATTTATGGCACTTTATGGGTATCAACCACCATCCATCACATCATATTTAAGAGAAAATTCTAAGGTTCAGGCAGTGGAACATCACATCGAACATCAACAACAAGTCCTCCAACTCTTAAAGGATAACCTCGTGTTGGCACAGAATAGAATGAAACAACAGGCAGATCAACATCGCAGTGAAAGAAGTTTTGATGTAGGTGATTGGGTATTCCTACGGCTACAACCATATAAGCAAATGTCCCTCAAGCAAGCTAAGAAGGATAATAAATTATCACCAAAGTATTATGGTCCGTACAAGGTGTTGCAAAAGATTGGTACTATGGCATACAAATTGGAGCTTCCTGCAGCTTCTCGATTGCACCCAGTTTTCCATGTTTCATGTTTAAAGAAGGTTATAGGCGACAAGCTCCCAGTTCAAACAATATTGCCAGAACTTGACGAGGAAGGAAAAATTATATTGGAACCGGAAGCAGTCACAGAAACACAAACTCGACAGCTACGAAATCGATCAATTTCAGAGTATCTTATCAAGTGGAAGAACTTATCCGCTGAAGATTCCACATGGGAGGATGAGAATTTTATACAGAAGTATCCAGAACTACTCAAGCGTTGAGGACAACACTTTTTTGAAGGAGAGGGGCATGTTGGGTCCCTATAATACTAGTGATTACCCCATTACTATTGTAGTTATACCCCTTATTAATATTGTTGTGCCCCTATTGCCCCCATATTGTTATTACTGTGCCCCATAGAATCCCTCTATTGTTATTTTTGTGGCTTTATATTATTATTGTTAGGTCGGCTGGGTTATATTGTGGCTTTTTAGACTCCTATATATAGAAAGGAGGTTTTTTCATTTGAATCATCCAAGAATTGTTCATTTATGTAATATAAAGGAGGTTTCCCCCTTGAAGAGGCTGAATTCTAAGGCGTTGATCTATCTTTTCTTGAGCTGGTTTCATAACACATTGGCATGTGTTTTTCCAGGTGCGACAATGGTTTTCATCCTTTCCTTTTCATTTCCAGATAACCATGGCGTGATGGGGTTTTTCTTATTTGGTTGAGCTAGATTGCCGGATGGTTTCAAAACTGAGTGGGGTGGTCTTAGGGAGAAACACAAGGCCTAGGAATCCCTAGATCGATGAAGGTGGAATTGCCGTAAAGCCTGATTATGTATACCCTCGTTGGGCCTATTAATCCTTGACTAGTGAATGGCAGGATATATGGTAAATCCTAGAGGGTGGAGACAGAAAAATTACTCATGGTTTAGGTGGAGAGATCCCGAGGCATCCATGCTTGTATAGGCCTAGTGATCCTTGGACCGATATATGACGAGATTGCGGTAAAGCATGGTAGTGTATGTTTCTAGTTTGGGCCTAGGAATCCCTTGACGAGATTGTGGTAAAGCCTAGTTGTATTGATGAGGGTTTCACACCTAGGAATCCTTGACCGGTATTGGTAGGATGTACGATAAAGCCTGAGGAAGCCAGGTCGGTTTTGTTGTGAGTCCCACATTCATGCTTGGAATATGACACGAGGGTGATTGGCTGAAAGAAAGATTTGGTTCGACCCAATCTAAGGTTGGGTGGTACGTGGAAGTCTTGACCTGGTTGCATTTTTCATATGTTAATAATAACTCTTCTCCTCTTGTGTTCCATGTGTAAATATACTTGTTAGTATGTGGTTTTAATGGTTGTTCTCTCATGGTTGTTCTGCTGGTTATAAGCATGGTTCATGACAAATTTTTATTATGGCTCTCATCATGTTTTGATTCGTAAATCAACTATTAATGAATGTATGACCTAATAGACAATAATGCAACTATTATGAGAGGGAACCATACCTTCTTGACGAATCTAGAGGTCCCTATGTTTAGATGTGTTTATATGACTTGTACATTACATGTTTATGATATGTTTGACGAAATGTTTGTCATGGCTAGTAGGGGTCAGGTCAATTCCTTGTTCACGTGTTTGCATTAGTAGCCTTATTTCATTGTTATTTATTATATCTTAAAGTTTCATGAATTTCTGAGCATAGACCTGAGTCCTAGCCCTTAAAAGGTGGCTCAAAATCCAGGGTCGTTGGCATAGAACTGCCTGAAAAGGGCCATAGTCACATGGATGCCTTGTTGTGGGGGCGACTAGAGGGTCCCAGTCACATGGAAGGCTTTTCATGGGAGTGACTGGGGGTCTAGTTCAACAAAACATCAAGTTGGCTTAGGGGTTGGACACCTGAAGGGGTTGGTTGGATCTTGAAGGTTTTGAAGCTCCCGAGGAAGGTCAGATTGGTCTTGTCTTGCTGATTCTACTTCCTTATCTGTGCATGGGGAGTTGAATCATATCATAGTAACTCTTCAACACATGTTTACCCCGGTGGACCGATTAGCTTGGGTAAATGTGGGAGGAGGGTGTTACAAATTAACCGACATAGTATAGATTTTGAATTTTAGTATACTTTCATTAGATTTATCCTGAAAAACTATCCAATGGAATATCCATGACATTTTATGGATCATTTGGTCCCAAAAATATTTATTGAATGAGGTGAGGAATTTTTTTCTCTACCTTCTTCCTAGAATACCATTTTGCTTTGCCTAGAAGTTGTCCTTTCAAATCAATCTACTAAAGGTCATGTTTCCCACCTCTTGTAGTTCTAGACATATTTTGCAAAACTATTTCCTATGCCAACTCTTCTTGAGCATCTAGTGCTAAGTCCTCTATGGAAGGTAGGACCTTTCCCTCCTTTTGATCCAACATGGAAGGCTCACAGAGTTTGAGATTCTCCACATTCACCATTGAGTAAATGTGCATGTTTGGAGGTAGATTGAGTCTTTAGGCATTATTTTCCACCTTTTCTAATATCTCACAAGGGCTATACTATAGATCCTTGTGTTCTTACTAGGACCCTCTAATATTTCCTTGTTCAACTATAACCATCCTTTGTCTCCCACTTTGAAGGAATTCTTTGTTTTATGTTGATCATGCTTGGCATTGTATTTTTCCTACAACTTCTTTAATGTCTCTTGTACTTGAAAATGGATATGTCTAATCTTCTAAGCAATTTTTTCTTCTCTTAATTCATCCGCTATGAGATCCTCCCTCACTCCTCTTTTTTCTCCATAAAAGATATCCAAAGATGAAGGTGGAAATTGTCCAAAGTGTCAATTATAATGTTATAAGAGTGTTGTACATAAACCATATTTTCTTCCTAAGACTTCACATACTTCTAATTGCAACCTCTTAAAACTTGCACCAAATTCTTGTTGACTACATATATTTTCCCATCTGTATATGGATGGAATTTTATAGACCTATTTAACTTTTTGTCCATCTTCTCCCACAATGTAGTCATAAAAACACTAAAATACTGGTGTCCCTATTAGAAATTATGTTCCTTGGTATCTCAAAGTGCACTTAGATCTGTTTAAATAAAAAGTTTACTACTTCTTTTCCCTTTCATTGTCTTTTTATATGGCATGAGAATATACACGTTACTGAACTTGTCAACTATATGTTTTAGCAGCTACAACAACCCCCCAAAATTTTGACATTCTCAAATTTGGAGCCCCCTATATTGAAATCCTTTGAATGATGCATTCCAATGATTATTCTAAGCCTATATGTCCTTAATGTCCCTTTAAGCCTTCTTTCACTTTAATTTTACCCAAAAGAGCCTTGTTGCAAAATGTTGCAATTAGGTGCATCGTAGACTTGCATTATAGATATGTGATAAGGTCAAAATTGAAAAAATCCTTTATCAAAATCTTTCATCGCAAATCGCGACTATCCCGACTCACACATTGTTTTTATAAATCACAATGGTATCTATGACATTCTGATATGTGATAGTGCAACTAAGGGAGTCCTCCTCCAATCGAAACTTGCACTATCACATTCTAGGTTGTAACTTTGCGACCATGCCAACTCCATCTTACCGATTTACCTTTAGTCACAATTTTTTTCAGTGATTGCCCCAACTTACCTGCATGTGTGGTCAATATTATATAAATGGGTTCCTCCTCCCAACTCATTATTCATTGCCTATTTGCTTTGAATCTCAAATACTCAGCACAAGAAAACCCTATTCACCGCAATCTACCCCTGCAAGCTATGACCGTGACAAGCTCTTGGATCCAGGTATGTATCACATCATTCCTCTCCATCTTTGCGATTTTGGTGTTACATGTCCTGTTTTTTGCTTACCTGACATTTTGTATAACCGCCTATTGTGGCCACAACACCCCCCATAATTTTCATAACTTGTTATGGGGACCATCTACATAAATTTTGGTCATATGGCCCCTTAAATGCTTTCGTTGGGTTTATTTTGCGAGATTTTTATTTTTATTGGTTTTTAGTTTTGATTGCTTCTTTGCATGCTTTTCATCGCCTACTTTCCATCGGTTCTTGTTTCGTCTCATTTGGACTTATGATTTGAAAACAACGCTTGTCCAAAATTTGAGTGATTTTCACCCCGAACTTAAAAATGTACAAATGTATTTTACTTTTATTTTTGTAAATTTAATTAATCTTTATTTATAAATATAGATTAAGTAAATTAATTGTAATTTATTTAATTAAATTGTAAATATTTATTTTTAATTATTTAATTATTTAGTATTTTGTAATTTTTTAATCAACCTACAGAGCCACCGTGGCTGAAAGTGTATAATAAATAAACTTTGTAATAAACAATGTAATACACCATATAATAACATTATATAAAAAAAATTATATATATATTTTTAATGCGTGGAGCCCGAACACAATTCAAATCATAATTTTTAAAATTTACGGGTTCCAAGGCTTCTGGGCTCCACAACTTACTCTCGACCTCTATTAATAAACATTCCTAGGCTCTCACATATAAGAAGGGCTCGTAATGAATTTGTTTGGTCATTTAACAAGCGCTACATAGTAGTTACTCCTCCCGCTTCGTTTAAATATAGTTAAATTGTAGTAAAAATACTAAATTCAAATTAGTGTTAAGGTTTAGAATTCTATCAATTTGAATTTTACTCATTGGTAAAGTCCTCATCTGTGCAATTAAAGAGCAAGGCTCTGATTTCAATGCTTATGCAAACATAACTTTAAAAAATTATAATAGGTTGTGCTTACATTTACATTTGAACTATATTAGTCGTATCAAGGTTGTTTATCCAAGTCAAGAATTATATATTTTATTTTTACAATTTAAAATAAAATATTCAATAAAAAATCTTTTAATATAATTATTAACTTATAAAAATACATAGATTTTATTTTAAAAATTTTAATTTATACTTGAAAAAAATAATAATAATATTAATATTGATTTATTATTTATTTATAAAAATACATATATTTTATTTTATTAAAATTTGAATTTAGATTTTAACCCAAATATATATATAATTTGAATTAAAATATTTAATTAAATTTTTTTAATATAATTATTAATATATAAAAAATATTGATATGACAAGAATTACATTGTATTAATAAAAGAATTACATTGTATTAATAAAAGGTAATGATTGCAAAATCACACTTTAAAATGTATTTTGCAAAATCACAATACAATGTTTTAAAAAATATATAATATTTTATAGGGGAGAGCCCACTGCACGTGGAGCTCCCTCCTCTCTCCTTTATATTAAACCTCCAAGTTCCTTTTTTTTAAACCTCCCGGGCTCCTTTAAGACATGGGAGTAAATTGTGATATGTTTTTATTTTTATTTTTTAATAAATAGTTTTAATATTTTAGATCTTATTAAATTTAAAATAAAATCACAATACAATGTTTTAAATACAATGTTTTAAAAAATATATAATATTTTATAGGGGAGAGCCCACTGCACGTGGAGCTCCCTCCTCCCTCCTTTATATTAAACCTCCAAGTTCCTTTTTTTTTAAACCTCCCGGGCTCCTTTAAGACATGGGAGTAAATTGTGATATGTTTTTATTTTTATTTTTTAATAAATAGTTTTAATATTTTAGATCTTATTAAATTTATTTATTTTAAAATGATTTTTTTAATGTATTTGCATTTAAATTTTCTAATTTAATGTATTTAAGTTTAGATATAAAGTTTAAATTATAATTTTAATAAAAATATTTAATTTTTGCCCAGACATGCATTTTCTAGTACATTAATAATTTTGACACTTTGATTTTAGAAAGTTTTATCTTGAATTTTATTTTGGTCAAATGAGGTCCAAGATGGCTAGTTGGAAAGATAAAACCATGGAGAAGATTTTGGGGATGGTTTTGTGACCATATTTGATCATTAAATATGCATAAAATTTAGCAGAAATGAAGACTATGAAATTGTAGCAAAAATCTATTTTGGAAATCTATTTTGAAACATTTTCCACTGGTAATAACTTATATTGTTGCAAATTGATTTGAAGACTACCCGAAGGACAATTTTATTTTAATTTACTCATTTAATTAGATTTTTAGTTTGAGAGTTTATTTTCCCAAATTTTGGTATGTCGATTTTAATGTGCAATTTTTTATTTTTATTTATTTATTTTCCCTATGGAAAAATCGTAATTTTATTCATGAGATGAACAAAATTACATGTTGTAGATGTTGAAGAGCATATGCATATGATCTGATCCTATTTTCACAAAATACATAAAAAATAAAAAATTACAACTAACCTATTCTTTTCTACCTTTCTTCTTTTCCACTTTTCGCCAACCTCCAATGTTGGGGGTGGATGTTATAATGGACAATTGATTTTCATTTGTATTTATAGGATATTCTTTGTCAGAATCAGATCCCTCTGATCCATGAGTTCGTTTGCTGCCACTTACTTCCATTCCTATTATTTGGGACTCCTGTTGCTGCAAAGGGTTGTTGAGCCTCAAAATGCAGGCAGTGGTGCAATCTATCTCTTCCTTTTGTGTGCTGTTCTAGATCCTCTGTACATCAATTTATGCATTATTTTCTGTTGCTTCTGCTTTTTTTGCTTCTTCTTCCAAGGGGTCTGTGCATTGCCAACCTTTTGGATTTTTGTGTTGCTTCTTATTTCGTTTGGGGTCTTTTTTAGCTTGTGGGCAGGCACTGTGAAGGTGGCCTGTTTGTAAACATCCACGACATCGAAAAGCTGTATTTTCATAATCTAATGGTTGAGTCCACTGTATATTATTGAAAATCAATATAATACAATCTGGTAGTCCTTGACTAAGATCTACTTCGACACATATCCTGGCGAAAGTGAATATTCCCTTTGTAAGTCTGTCCGCATCAATCTTTAGGAAATTTCCTAGGGAGTTCCCTATACCTTCTAAAACTTTATGATGCCATAAGTGTAATGGGAGGTTGTGTAACCTGACCCAAACAGGCATTTTTGATACCACCATTGTATTGGCATCAAAATCTGGGAACCAAGGGATCATGAAGAGTCCTGCATTGCCCCAGAACCATGGTCCCTTATTGAGGATATATTCTTTTTCTTGAACTGTGTTGAATCTAACTATAAAAAACCCCTTGGAGCATAAATGAATTTCACAATTACAAAATTAATTTATTTTATTTGAATTTTGATTGGTTTTTTGAAGGATATCTGTTGGAAAGGATGAAGCAAAGGTATCTTGGAACAATGCAATTACACCAGTAAAATAAAGAAAGAGGATTTGTAGCTCCAAAATAGATGGATAATAACTGCCTTCCAACAACTCTCTTTTTTTGGAGATTTTTTGTAAATTATAAATAATGTTTTGGAGAATGGGGAAGGGGTTCCTCTTCTCTAGAACTTAGAGACTCTAGGCACTTTTGTAAGGGGTTTTAAGCTGTGGATAGGGAGGAAAACTCATATATGTGGATATTGGGGGTTTTCTTTTCAGAATTCAATCTTTGTCAGTGGGGCAAAACTTGTAGTTTTGCAATCCTTCTTCCCGCTGGCAGATCTGATCATTTTGAAATGATTGTTAGAGATACAGGGCAAGGGAATCAAGTTTTGTTGATTGTATTTCCAAGTAATTCTATTTGTTAATGAAATTTTGATTCGTTCAATGAAATATTTATACCAATTATTTCATATTTTGCACTTTTGTTGAATATGCTAATGATTGTTCATTAGATGAGCTATCTTGTCCAATGGAATTATAGATCTGTTATTTATTTCCTATTTGCTCAAGTGCTTAAATCAAATTTATGAGTAACTATTTACTCAAAAATTTGCTATCTAAAATCGATTTAACTGTCATTGGAATTAGGTGAACTATTTCCTAATTTTAATGGCTTATCTTTCACTATTATAATCTCTAAAACAAAACATGCATGGAATGTATAATATCGTTTGTTAGAACTTCTTCAACAATTACGCATTCATTATTAAAGGCGTTTTAAGTCCCCAATTTATTTAAAGTCTTACACTTGGTATTTGGGAACTACCTCCTAGATATCGAGTTAGATTAGTTTCCTTTAATTTTCTGCACTGCATTTAGATTTAGATTTAGAGTTAAATTAATTAATCACATTTGTAGAAGTCTCCTTCCATAGCAATTGCATTTGTGGTTTGATTAAAGCCTTTCTTTAGCTTAAGGGCCACTTTCTATCAAGATATCTACAAGAGAGTAGATCCAATATCTCTCTTCTTGTTGGTAAGTAATAGAAATACCACAAGTCAACAAGGAGAGTGAGGGGGTAACTTGAACCAATAAAACCAGTTGGAGTCATCATTCAAACAAATAAGAGTTTGATTTGCAACTTTGACCGGATGACCCTCCCAAATGTTGATGAGGTCATTTTTAGCCATCAACACTGGCTAAACCTATATAATCCATTAGGTCTCTAACTATACATAAATACCATTAGCCTCTATACTTAGCACCACAAGCAATATCCCTCTCCCACATTGGTGACAATTCCCTCAACTTTCCCTACAAACCTTTTTGGCTAATAACACCATTGAGCCTTCCCTTTCCCCGTGGGAGACCAAAGTCTCAAGACTTGAAACTTGGCCCTTTCCTACGTTTCGCATCAGTGGAATCCAGGGAAACATCCTCACCCCTCACTCACCTAATTTTCTCGCCGTTGATAGCTCATTGTTCATATCATACTGCATTCTGCATTTATGATTGATGATTGCATTAATCGAATTATCACAAATCTCTTTTGCAAGTCATAATTGAACCTCATCTTCTCTTTGACATTGCGATGTGACTAAGAAAATTGTGATCTATCCTTTCAATCTGTGACTAAGCAAATTAAGATCTACCTTTTTAGTTTGTGATTAACAATAATTGCACTATAATCTCACAACTTGTGACTTAGCTTTAAACAACAATTTATCTTGTAGTTTTCCTAACTTTTTCAGTTGCCATGAACATATTTAAAATGTCAGGTACCATTGATCATGAATATTTCAATATTTCATCATCTATGGGTAAAATGGCTTTAAAAACCTGAAAGAGGCCTAGGAAGGAGATACCAGAAAGCAATATTGAGGGAGTTGTTGATAGTTCCCTCACTGAAAGTACCCACATATATGGATATCCACTGCTATATAGACAAAATAATGAAGATAACTTGGCAAACATATATCAATTGTTTGTCAGAAAGGAGGTGTGAGAGGAGAAAGAAGACCATCAAGTTTACATCAATGTCAAGAAGTCATGGTTCCATAAGGTATCAACACATTCGACTGTCTTCCTATGTGCGGAGACAATTGAGTGGGTCATCCCACAAATAAATGAAAATAATACAATATTCAAGAATGATTGTGGTGAACTAGTGTCATCTTACACAACATTCAATATAACTTAGTATTACATGATGCCCAAACATCACACAATCCTTAATACAAAATGGTTTGCTAGCTTTACTAAGCCAACAAAGGATATCTTGAAATCTTGGTGGTAGGATCCAAGTAAGTTCAGGCAGAAAGTGAACGAAAGTTACAAGACCAAGTCACTTAGAAAGGTATACCAAATGCTAGAAGCCATGTGTTGCAAAATGTATGGAAAACCAGATGCATAGTATTTTGAGGAAATCTGGGTTCCCATGATCTACGCATGTCCTATAGACAAAACCATTTTCAATTGGTCAGATACCATGGCTTCATCCATTCAATAAAATATTAAAACGAAAGGAATACCTCTGAGAGAGAAATCAATATTTTACATGGCATCATACTTGCTAGATACCTTATGTGCCAAATGTAGGTTTGAGGGGTTGGGCTGGAAGTGGAGTTTTGATTAGGACGTCCCACTTGTACATATCTATTGTAGAGAATTATGCAACATAAGATATATGGGGATGTATGATCGAATTACTGAACACTTCATTTCAACAATATATCAAAAACTTTTCAACATAGAGCCTCCCTGCATGTCAGATAGGGCCAAGACATCCTTACAGGATGTTGTAGATTGGTTTACTCTTGGAGATGCTACATACATTAGGGTGTTTGGTGCTTACAAGCCCCCTCATTAATTACCTACATTTTTCACTGACAAAGTGGTACTACAAGAAGTGGCATATCAACTTACTACAGGGTTGACAAGCTCATTGGTAAAATACAAGAAAGCTCCATGGCCTATGTTTCCTTTGTACATTGGGGCCTATTGTATTAAAAGTTTCAAGGATGAAGAAGCAGAAGCCCAAGATTTAGAACACTTCAAATTTGGTGAGATGAGTTTAGAATTTTGATCCGAAAGGTATTGCCGCCAAGCATTACAAAGCAATTAAATATGGTTGGGCATATACTCCGATTGTTGATGAAGGTGAGGAGAAAGTAAAGAACTTTTTCAATGATACCAAGGACTTGGAAGCTTCTCAAGGGATTGGTACCTCCTAGCCTTTAGATAACCCTGAACACTCAGATGGAGACTCACAAGAGAGCATGAATTTAGAGGAAAGGAGAGTTTCACTAAAGAGAAAATAGGAGCAGGAGACCAAGAAGGAAAGATTTAAGAAACAAAGAGCCAAACATGAAGATAAGAAATAAGTCGAAGAGGAAGCTAAGAAAAAGCAAGCTGAGGAGGAATCCAGAATGAAGTAAGCTGAAGAAGAAGCAAGAGAAAGAAAATAGGAAGAGGAGAAGAAGAAAAAGGAAGAAGAAGAGAGACAAAGGAAAGAAATAGTAAAGAAGAAAAGGAAAGAAATAGAAAAGAAGGAGGAGGAAGAAGTTAGAAAGAAAATAGAAGAAGAAGGGAAAAATAAGCAGGAAGAGGAGATGAAAAGAAAAGAAGAAGAAGAAGCAAAGAAGAGAGATGAAGAATTATCCAAACAACTTGAGGAGGTATTAATTGCCAAAGAACAAGCTGTCAAAGCATCATAAGAGACCTGGTCGAATGACTTGTAAACAGAAGAAATTCTACCCTCTATGGATGTCTAGCCTCCCACACCTATCACTAGAGGACACTTTCCAATTGATGAAATGAGCGTTACCTTTGAAGAAGAAGAATGAGTATTGGATCTCTCAAATTTTAGATTTGATCAATTCAAAAACAAGATATCAAGAGAGGTGAAAGGACTTAATAAGAGATACAAAGAAGCCGATATCAGTTGCCACAAAGAAGGACATAGTGATCGACATGACGGTCAATCCAGTGGCCATAGCTTCTGCAAGATCTGCATTCTCTTCTGCCATAACACATAATGTAGAACATTTGGTACACGAAGTAAGGGAGTTAACAGAGAATTTGGCAATGGCCCAACAAGAAAATCACAGGTTGTGTGCCAAGAACTACACTCTATCAAATGCAAGTTCCCATAAATAAGATTTCAAGGGAATAATCTTGGAGGAAATCAAAGTAGTAAAAGAATTTATCAAGCAGGATTACGAAGGAATGATCATCCTTCACAAAGAAATATCTCCACTATAAAAAATGCAAAGGGAGCTAAAAGGAAGAGGAGAATTGATAAAGTGGGCCTTCTTAGCCTCAAATTACATCTTTAAATAGAGTAAAGAATATTCAGATGTCCCAATAAGATTTCCAAAGAAAAATAAAATGATTATACATAATTACACTGAATCATTAACTAGTTTGGCTGAATATGATTAAATATTTTTTATTTTTATAAAATAATATAAAACATAAACATCTATAATATTATTTAGTTAAAATATATTTTATTTTGTCAAATTAAATTAAAAAAAATTATAAAACAAAACACAACACTTATATTAACAAAAAAATATTATTTTTATATTCATAATAAATAATTAACCAAATACATAATACATAATACATGATATTTAAGGATAGTAAAAACAAAAATAAAACCTCACACAAAAAGTAATTTTAAAAAAACCCTACCATAAAGAAAATAGTGAATAAAAATGCCTATCACATTATATACCACATGTGCCATCACTATGAGGATGGAAATTGAAAACAAATAACCAACCTACCATAAAGAATCTAAGGAATTTACTGCCCCTTTAATGACTAGTTCAAATACATACCCCATATAACTGCATCGGCTATGACCCATACAACTGCATCCAGATCAGGCGAATATTAATGCATCCAAAGCCAAGGGCGAGGAATTTCCAGCCGCCTCCGGTGTCACCGCCACCACCAGACCCTAGGAACGCGAGGGTATATGATACGGAATATTAATGCATCCTAAGCCAAGCGCGAGGAATTTCCAGCACGAGACCGTAGGAATGCGAGGTATATGATACGGCCATACGATACAGTGTACATGCTCATTTTGAATTTTAAATCTGAATTTGACAAGCCGCTAGAAATTTGAATTTTGATTTTATATTTACGACTGAGCCAATGTTTTCTTGCCGCTGATGCGTTTGAAATATATAAGTAAATATTTTTAAGTATACTTTCGAATTTTTAGCGAATTAAAAAACATGTAAATCTAATTATTATTGTTAGTGTATGAATCTGAATTCAAATTAATTATAGTTTAAATATAACAATTAAATACTAATTAAAATTAGTCCTTAATTAAGTAATAAGAATTTTAATACATGAAACAATTAGAACTTAAAAAATTTATTTAATTATTATTTTAAAAATCAAAAGTAATGAGCTCAATTAAATCTTGAGGAAAACAACATTCCTAAATACAAGCATATAAAATTATACACTGATTTTTTTTAAATATAATAGTATACAACTTTTTTCTTCTGAAAAAAATAACATATAAAAACAGTACAAGCTACTATGCAATCCGATTTAATCGCTGTCTGCAATATAATCTGGACACTGTTACTATGGTCATAGTCGGACTTTGTCAATTGACTGGAAAATTCCTGTTTCATATTTAAGGTCAAATTTGAATCAAATTTACATGGCGGAGTTATATTTCATTTTGACCTACTATCTTTTCTGGTTTTTTTATTTCATATGTTTACGACTTGAAGAAGGTTATGCTTTTCCTCCCGTGTTTGCACCATATATTTTGCTTTCGAAGGTTAAGAAACCATGTTGATCGTTTTTAAAAACAAAGATACACTTGTTATTTTTTTAATTGGTTAACATTGGCCAGTAAGAAAATTAAGAAACCATGTTGATCGTTTTTAAAAACAAAGATACACTTGTTATTTTTTTTTAATTGGTTAACATTGACTATTATCTTGAAATTTCATGGAACGCTAATTAATTACAGGAAGAGGTGCATTCTACGATATAGTTGGTTGAGAAGTTGATTTCTTATTCAACCTCAATCTTTGAGTTGATACATTTTTTTTATTAATAAAAATAAAAAATGGTGATAAAAATAAATACAGTTATTTTTATTAAAAATAATATAAAATTTGTTTATTTGGTTAATTGTTAATTTTACAATTCATTCATAAAAATATTTCACACTATTTATCATAAATTAAATATTCTTATATTCATATTTGATAACATAATTTTATATTAATTTAAAAAAATAGTAAATTTTAATTAATATATTTTCATTTCAAATTAATAAAAATATTAAAAAAATAATTTTAATATTGACTATAATAAAATATTTCAATAGGTTTAGAGAAAAAATAATTGAAAATTTAAAAATTTAATTAATATAAGGAGAATAATAATTTATTTAATTCTTTTATATAATTGATATTTAACATCTAAAAATTATTAATAACAATTAAAAAATTTATTAAATAATAAATAAAATATTTAAATATGTAAATTAATAATATTTACTTGTAGATCCACAAATATAATCTTAGATGAGAGGTGAACCGGTCTCCAAGAAAGGTTGGGACGGGATGACGGGCGACTGGGGTTAGGGCTTCGAAGCAGGTTCGCGACATAGGTAACAGGGATAGGAGAATGACCAGGGTTGAAGGCCCTGTTATAGAAAACCTTCTCGGCTACCTTACCTCACCCATTCGCTGTTTACGACTTAGCATTCTGGTTAGTTTGTATTAACTCTAGACAGTTATCGGTCCTCCATCGACATACTCTGTTTTCTTGAATCGATATTGCAGGCAGCTGTCAGCTAGGGGTTTTGACAGTTATGGAGGACATAGTTGATTATTCCGCGGATCCTACAGAGAACCAACCCATTTGGACTCAGCCCGGGACCACAGCGGAAGATTTTTTCTCATTTGACCATGAATTTACAGCAGAAGTAGAAGCCCTCCCTACTCTCTCAAGGCCACGCATACCTTCCATCTCTCTGCCTAAAGAAGCCTCGGCTATTCAGGATTACACAGGCCCTCCTCTCTTACCAGGCACCTTGGCTGTTTCTGAGCACTCGCGAAATCCTGGCATACAGACCCTAGGGCAGGGTTCGGGTTCTTTTCACTTTGCGGTGGGGCTAGACAAACCCTTGGCGAGATATCTACTAGAACAAGACGAACGTGCGCTGGTATTATCTGCTCCCTTGGACACATGGACTCCTCTACCTGACAATTTCACTGGAATTGGTATCATTTTAGGGCATTTTGACAATATTAGGGCAAAAGGCCCTATAGCAGCATGAGGCTTAGTCACACATGCGGTGGCGCAGACTGGCAGAATGACTGAAGGCACAAGCAGCAAACACAAAGGGGCTTCCAAGAGGAAAAGGCGTCTCCTACAGAGAAGCAGTGAAATCTTCCTTAAACTAACGGAGGACACACTATTCCGTGAAGCAATGGATTCGGCAGAAAAAGTACTAGTGGGACGTGTGAGGGGAAGGCACTACAGTGTGGAGAGGCTGCAAAAATGGGCAATGGAAGTCTGGGGTCATCATTTGAGAGAACCCCCTAGGGTTCAAACCTTTGTCAAGGGTTGGTTTGCCCTGAGATTTAAATGTCTCGCTCACACAAACTGGGTCCTCTCCACTATTTGGCACATTGACCAGGCACCAGTCCTCCTTCGAAGGTGGATGCCGATGTTTGATCCTGAACAAGAGAGAGTGGAGGCTGGACCTATCTAGGTGCATCTTCTGAGCCTTCCCTGTCACTTCTGGATAGAGCAGATTTTCAGGCAGATTGGGGATGCTATGGGTTCTTACCTTACCTATGATGACACTTTTCTATCGACTGAAAGAATGGCTTATGCCAGGATTTTAGTGCACCTTGACCTTGTTGGAAATAATACTGAGGGGGGGGGGGGAATCAGTATTATCTAGCAATTTACCAAATCTTCCTTATTTGATCTTTTGAAATATTCTTGCATATCAGTACCATAAAACAATGAGCATGAATAAAGAAAATAGACAGTCACACCAAAGAACACAAGATGTAAGGTGGAAACCCAATGCGGGAGAAAAACCACCTGCTGCAATAATGTCTCTATCTTCTTTCAAGAAATTCTTTTTACAATGATTTTGTACTGGTGCAGTCCTTTACCAGCACGCAGGCTGCAACCTGCAAAGAGCTACAACTCTTTCTCGTTTTCCAAACTTCTCCTGGAAGGGAGCTACAACCCCCTACTTCTTTTTCAAAATGATCAACAAGTATACAACAGATACAGTCTACTACAGATATCAGATCAGTAATTACAGAAACAACCCAGAACACCTTATGAACAGAAATATACAGTTAACAGATCATCTTGAGACAGGGACGCATATTTTCTTTCTGTGGCCTGCGACTGGACGCAGTATACCTTATGCTGTTCTGCGTGCAGACGCACTGTTACTTTTGCTTGTCTGCGACCGACGCACACATCAACACTATCGCGCCGCGTCTTTTGCTTCAGAGACGCACCCAATACCACAGTCGCGCCGCGTCCTTCGCTTCAGAGACGCACCTGATCCTTTACTGTACTGCGTCCCGGCGCACTTTCCCTTCACTGAATCTGCGTCCCTTTAGATATAGAAGATAAGAGGACTTCAGAACCAACCCAAACACTCAGATCCACAGATCTGATCATGCGCCATATAGATCGTAGTCCATTAGAAGATTTACCCTTAAAGATATGGACTAGATCACACCAAGAGATGATCAACCAAGATGATGCTTAATCCAAATGAACTCCTTTGCTTTATATAGGCAAGCTTCTCCCCAAAGCGTGGAACAATACCACGAGCCGACACCATAGAAACACGCAACCGTCGGCTAGATACCACACAAGAAGCCCCCACGAGCTTTTCTCTACCTTGAAATGTGTGCACTGGGCGGACGCACCTTCTGAACGGCTGGCCAGCGTCCCTGGACGCGGGTTCTGTATGGAATACCTGCGGGGACGCACTTGCTGAACAAAATTTCCTGCGTCCTTCTTGATTTACCATCTGAAAGAGTTTGCCATCAAGTACAACACCTGAATCATAATGCCAACAAACTCCCCCTTTGGACTTGATGGCAACCACATAATCTTCAGCTTCATCATTCTCCCCCTTTGACATCAAGAGCAAAGGGTATGCTCCCCCTATGCTCATGCTTCTCCAGATTTGTAACCAGAAATCCATCATGAAGGAGACAGAGACATATTGCAGCTATTTCCAAGATCTCCTTCTCCATAATGCCAACAATGCATTATGTGCTCCCCCTGAGCCTATACCATCAATAGGAAGATGGTCAACAGTGAGATGATGCATCAACAACCCCCAGCTTTTGCCTGAGGTATTCAAAAGTGTCCCTGGGCAACGGTTTGGTGAAAATATCAGCAACTTGTTCCTTAGAAGGAACATACTCCAACTTGACCTTCTGTTCAAGTACTTGTTCCCGGAGAAAATGGTACTTGATTGGTATGTGCTTGGTTTTTGAATGCATAACCGGATTCTTTGAGATGCTGATTGCACTTGTGTTGTCACATAAGATAGGAATAGGAGGTGTACAAGTGATTTGATAATCCTGCAAAGTCTGCATCATCCAAAGAAGTTGGGTGCAACAAGATGCAGCCGCAACATATTCCGCTTCAGCTGTAGACAAGGCAATTGAACTCTGTTTCTTGCTGAACCAAGATACCAGTCTAGAACCCATAAAGAATGCACCACCACTTGTGCTTTTCCTGTCATCCACGCTTCCGGCCCAATCTGCATCTGTATAAGCATGAAGAGTGAGATCTGTATCTCTAGGATACCATAGGCCATAATTTTGAGTCCCTTGAAGATATTTGAAGATTCTCTTTACTGCTTGAAGATGAGTCTCCTTTGGATTTGCCTGAAACCTTCCAACTATTCCAACTGCATGCATGATGTCTGGTCGGGTACCTGTCAAATATAGTAGACTTCCAATCATAGATCTGTAGGTTGGTTGATGAACTGCTGCAGATTCGTCATTTGCACTGAGACTACATCCTGTAACCATGGGTGTACATACTGGTTTTGCATTTTCCATGCCATATTTCTTCAAAATCTGCTTGAGATACTTGGTTTGAGATAAAAGGATTCCTCCTTTCTTTTGTTGGATTTGCAAACCAAGAAAGTATGTCAGTTCTCCTAGCAAGGACATCTCAAATTCTTTCTGCATGACTGAGGCAAAGCTTTGACTCATAGCTTCTTCATTACTGCCAAAAATAATGTCATCTACATACACAACAAGTATTAGTAATTTGTCATTTTCAACTTTTATATAAAGATTGCTATCTGTTGAACCTTTTGAAAAACCTTGTTGATGAAGATATTTGTCCAACCGGTAGTACCAAGCCCTTGGAGCTTGTTTGAGACCATAGAGAGCCTTTTTTAATCGGCATACAAGATTTGGATCGTTTCCAAGAATGAAACCATCTGGCTGTTCAATGTACACTTCTTCATCCAAGTCTCCATTCAGAAAAGCTGATTTCACATCCATTTGAAATACTTTGAAGTTCTGACAACTTGAGAGAGCAAGAAACATTCGGATGGCCTCAAGTCTTGCAACAGGAGCAAAAGTTTCTTCAAAGTCTATTCCTTCTTGCTGTGCATACCCTTTACAAACAAGTCTGGCTTTGTTTCTAATTACTTCTCCATTTTCATTCAATTTATTTTTGAAAACCCATTTTGTTCCGATAACATTCTTATCCTTTGGTCTAGGAACCAGCTCCCAAGTATTGTTCTTTTCGATTTGCTCAAGTTCTTCATCCATTGCTTTCACCCAACATTCATCTTTGCATGCTTCTTTCACATTTTGTGGTTCAGTAGAGGAGAGTAATGCCAAATAACTTGAAGCTTCTGCAACTGTTCTTCTAGTTTGTATACCTGCTTCCTTTTGTCCCATGATCTGAGATTCTGGATGGTTCTTTTGAACATATCTGGATGGAGTCTTTTCTTCTATTCTTGTTCTTTCTTCTGCTTCTTCGTGAGGTCCGTCTTGAAATTGTTCTTGCGGTTCTTCTTCTTCATCATTCTGTCTTTGAGGGTAGCTTTCATCTTCTTCAATGTCTTCACGATGTATTTGCCTAGGAATGTATCCTTTCTCATCAACCACTACATCAATGCTTTCAACAATTCTGCCAAGTCTTTTATTGTAGCATTTGTATGCTTTGCTATGTGGAGAGTAGCCAAGAAGAATTCCTTCATCTGCTCTAGGATCAAGTTTGCCAAGCTGCTCCTCAGTATTTTTGATATAGCATTTGCTCCCAAAGATTTTGAAGTGCTTTACTGAAGGAGTTTTACCACTCCAGAGCTCATGAGGAGTTTGAGTGCTGTTCACTCGGACATTTGTCTTGTTGAGAATAATAACTGCCGCATGTGCAGCTTCACCCCAGAAGGTTGCAGGAGTTCCTGATTCATCAAGCATAGCACGAGCCATTTGCTGGACTGTTCTGTTCATTCTTTCCACTACTCCATTTTGCTGAGGAGTTCTAGCTGTAGAAAATTCTCTCCTTATTCCATGTTCATCACAGAAATCGAAAAATTCATTTGAAGTAAATTCTCCACCTCTGTCGGATCTGAGGCACTTAATCTTGTGACCTGATTCATTTTCAGCCAAGGCTTTGAAGGATTTGAATTTTTCGAAAGCTTCATCTTTGTGCTTCATAAGTCCTAACCAAACAAACCTGGAGAAATCGTCAATAAATAATATCAAGTATTCCTCTCCTCTAGGTGTTCTTTTTCTGAATGGTCCACATACATCTGTATGTACTAGCTCAAGAGGCATACTGGCTGATCCTTCTTTCTCTGGAAAGTTAGTTCTAGTCTGTTTTCCAAACTGACATGATCTGCACATGGTGTTGTCAGGAATTTTGATATCTGGAAGATCGCGAACTGCCTGATATTTGCAAGCTTTCCTTATTTGTGAGAAGCTTAGATGTCCCAATCTTCGATGCCATAACCAGTGCTCTTCATCCTTGCTTAAATAGCATTGTTGTTGTTCTTCATCAAAAATGTATAGATTATTTGAAGTTCTTTTTCCTTTGAGAACTGTTTTACCTGTATCAAGATCACGAACAAGACATCCATTTGATCTGAATATAACCTCGGTTCTTTGATCACACATCTGGCTTACACTTAGAAGATTATGCTTTAGTCCATCAACAAACAAAACATTTCCAGCCTTAACATCTTCTTTTAAAGGAGCAATACCTTTTCCTTTTATAGTTGCAGGAGTATCATTTCCAAAAGAGACTTTCTTTCCCTTTTCTAAATTAGAATAAGATTCAAGTTTTTCTTTATCACCTGTCATGTGCTTTGAACATCCACTGTCAATGTACCATAGATTTTCTTGTCCTTCTGCATAGAATGCTATCCCACATCTTTCTGTTTGAGGTTCCTTTATTTTCCATGTTTTGGTGCCTGAGGTTTGTTCCCTTTTTTGTTCTTGTACCTTTCTTTCCGGAAACCTGCTTCTACATTCAACATCTTCATGTCCAAAATTATTGCAAATAGAGCATTCAACTTCATTTTCAAGAGCTGAAAAATTGTTATAGGTCCTTTTTGTATTCCCTGTCATGCTTCTTTGTTTTTGAGCTTCCCTAGTCATGATTGTTTTATACGCAACACATTGGGCTGCTTTGTGACCAAAGTTATGGCAAGAAAAGCATTGTCCATTGAAGAAGTTTCTGCGATTATTGAATCTACCAGCCGACTGATTGTAATTTCTATTTTCATCTATTCTTGAACCAAATTGAGAAGGTTTTACCTGTGGCTGGTTGTGGCTTTTGTTCACCCTTAAGCTGGATTGCCCCTGATAGTTTGAAGTTTGTCCCTGCTTTACCTGATGATCTTCCTTGTGTTCTTGCTCATTTCTTCTTGCTGCATCAAGATAACTTTTTGAAGTGGAAGCTTGAGAAGTTTCTCCATTGTAGCCCAGACCTGTCTTATTTAGAGGAGATCGCTGCACACTGATAATCTCATTCAACGTTTCAGATCCTTTGACAAACTTGAGATTAATAGTTTTTGTTTTCTCAATTTCTTTTCTAAGACCAACAATTTCACCTTCTAATTTTTCAAGATGTTTTTCCTTTTCATCAATCTGAAATTGTAGAGTATCAATAATCATGTTCTTTTCTTCTATACATCTCTTGAGTCTAGTAATTTCATCATAAAGGTTATCCACATCTATAGCATCCTCATAATTATCATCTTCAAATGCCATTAACAATCTATATTTGTTACCTTGTTCATCTTCATCACTGTTTGATAAGCCATCGCTATCTTCATGGGTGTAGTAGCTTTTCTTATTTGTACCCTGTTTCTTGTTCCATCTAACTGGTTCCTTTCCTTTATCCTTATAAGAGCATTTTGCAGCATAATGACCTACTCTTCCACAAGCAAAACATTTGAAAGGTAGCTTACCTCTGAACCTTCCAGAACCCCTTTGAAGATTTCTGACAAAGTTTGATTCTTCTTCCTCTTCTTCTGGAACATGACATGCTTCATAGTGATCTTCTTTGCCTGATGCTTTAAAAGCAGCTTCCCTTCTGTCTGATGGACCTCCCTTTCTCATTTCATAAGCAGTTAGAATTCCATGCAGCTGAGACATAGTGAGAACACGGAGATTTTCCTTTTCTTCTACTGCAGATACTTTAGATTCAAACTTGGGAGATAAAGATCTTAGAATCTTTTGAACTACTATAGTCTCTTTTATTTCTTCACCCAAATTTTTCATACAATTAACAATCTCATCTACTCGAAGAAAATAATTAGCCACACTTTCATCATTATACATCTTGAGAGTCTCATATTGAATCCTGAGAGTTTGAAGTTTAGCTTCTTTTACCTGTTCATCTCCTTCATAGCTAGTGATCATTTTGTCCCATATCTCTTTTGCTGATTTGAAGTGCATGACCTTCATGAACTCTGTTTGAGATATACTTCCTAATAGAGTACTGACTGCTTTTGCATTTGTTTCATACTGCTTTTTCTCAGCTGGATCTGTAGGAGTAACTGAAGGAAAGGCATAGCCTGATTCTACAATGTTCCAAACTTCTGTACCAAGAGATTGAAGATATGCAGTAACTCTTACCTTCCAATAATTGAAGTTTGTTCCATCGAAGACGGGTGGCCTGATTGATGCTTCTCTCTCGTAGTTGCTCATGATGAACGATCTACCTTCAAGCGATCAAGCTGTTCTGAAGGACCTGCTCCGATACCAATTGTTGGAAATAATACTGAGGGGGGGGGGGGGAATCAGTATTATCTAGCAATTTACCAAATCTTCCTTATTTGATCTTTTGAAATATTCTTGCATATCAGTACCATAAAACAATGAGCATGAATAAAGAAAATAGACAGTCACACCAAAGAACACAAGATGTAAGGTGGAAACCCAATGCGGGAGAAAAACCACCTGCTGCAATAATGTCTCTATCTTCTTTCAAGAAATTCTTTTTACAATGATTTTGTACTGGTGCAGTCCTTTACCAGCACGCAGGCTGCAACCTGCAAAGAGCTACAACTCTTTCTCGTTTTCCAGACTTCTCCTGGAAGGGAGCTACAACCCCCTACTTCTTTTTCAAAATGATCAACAAGTATACAACAGATACAGTCTACTACAGATATCAGATCAGTAATTACAGAAACAACCCAGAACACCTTATGAACAGAAATATACAGTTAACAGATCATCTTGAGACAGGGACGCATATTTTCTTTCTGTGGCCTGCGACTGGACGCAGTATACCTTATGCTGTTCTGCGTGCAGACGCACTGTTACTTTTGCTTGTCTGCGACCGACGCACACATCAACACTATCGCGCCGCGTCTTTTGCTTCAGAGACGCACCCAATACCACAGTCGCGCCGCGTCCTTCGCTTCAGAGACGCACCTGATCCTTTACTGTACTGCGTCCCGGCGCACTTTCCCTTCACTGAATCTGCGTCCCTTTAGATATAGAAGATAAGAGGACTTCAGAACCAACCCAAACACTCAGATCCACAGATCTGATCATGCGCCATATAGATCGTAGTCCATTAGAAGATTTACCCTTAAAGATATGGACTAGATCACACCAAGAGATGATCAACCAAGATGATGCTTAATCCAAATGAACTCCTTTGCTTTATATAGGCAAGCTTCTCCCCAAAGCGTGGAACAATACCACGAGCCGACACCATAGAAACACGCAACCGTCGGCTAGATACCACACAAGAAGCCCCCACGAGCTTTTCTCTACCTTGAAATGTGTGCACTGGGCGGACGCACCTTCTGAACGGCTGGCCAGCGTCCCTGGACGCGGGTTCTGTATGGAATACCTGCGGGGACGCACTTGCTGAACAAAATTTCCTGCGTCCTTCTTGATTTACCATCTGAAAGAGTTTGCCATCAAGTACAACACCTGAATCATAATGCCAACAGACCTCTCGGAAGGGCTACCTAAGTACATTAACATTCAATGGAGGAATGCTACGAGGAGGTAGATGCTGGACTATGAAGGGATACCCTTCAGATGTAGGCGCTGCCACAAGGTGGGGCACTTATTCAAAGACTGTCCACTGAATAGGTGGAACATCAGGAAGGATGCGAGACAGTCTACTCAGGAATCACAGGAGCAGGAGGCTCAGTCACATGGAGATCCTACAAGAGAGGAACAACCTCAGGCTTCTAAAGACATGCTTAGGAATGCCACTCCACATTCTGGAGGAACTGCTGCATTATCTGGTCTTGGATTGAAGACTACAGATCTAGCTTAGAGCAATCCGAGGAAGCATGGCAGGTTGCCTCATCATCCTCTGCCACCAGTTCTAGCTCCAGCCACGGCAGCCTCAGGTGACTCCAATACTTCGGGTATGAACTCCATTCACTTGACCCCCTCTCAATGCATTTCTGATATTATTATTAATACAATATCTGGGATGTCATTAGGACCGGGAACTGTAAATTCGATGGCGGCCCCTGTTCAGATTTCATGTGTCATTGCTCCCCCTCACACTTCTTCCCCCCCACACCCCCCTCCCTTTTTTGTACCCCTCCTCCGGCGCTCTCAGCCTTCTTGACTGCTCCCTCTGAACCTAGATACAATACGCATTCTCAAATGAAGAATTCGGTATAGGATCATGTCAGACTTGACATATTCCATCCCCCTCCCCCTCTTAAGGCTTCTCGCAGCTGTCCCTCTGGTGTTAAATGTGCACAAGCACAAGTGGATGACGATATTGCTTTGGGCAAACAATCCACCATTCCTGGGGTTCTTAGAGCCAGAGAAGCCCCCTCCGAACCCCCTCCATGAAGATTTTATCCTTCAATTGCAGAGGGCTAGCTAGGCCTGATAAAAAACTAGCTCTTCGTCGATTAATCTCTGCCGACTCGCTGGATATTATCTTCCTACAAGAGACTTTAGGCTCTGCTGATGATATTACTCGCACTCTTGAGCATTCTCTTCCGGGATGGAAATTTTTGGGATTGGATGCCCAAGGCCGATCTGGAGGGCTCGCTTTGGGCATCAATTCTCGATCTATCAAGTTTTTAAATAGCTGGGGAGGGGCTAGATTTATAGGGGCCGATGTACACTCAGCAGAGCTGGGAATGCTTTTCAGAATCATCAACATTTACGGGCCTTGCCAGAATCGGCCTGAGTTTTGGGACCATCTTCTGAGATTGGATTTATTTTCGGTTAATAATTTGATTCTTGGAGGGGACCTTAATTTTTCCATAGGTCATTCAGAATCCTGGGGTCATTGTGCTCAGAGGGACACCCTCTTGGACTACTTCTCGTCCATTTTGGATTATCATCACCTGATCGATATTCCCACTGCAAAGATACAAGCCACATGGAGGAATAATCGAGTTGGTGAAAATGGCCTAGCTAGGAGACTGGATAGATTTTTAGTCAAAGAACAGGTTATGGATTTGGGATTCAACATCAGGCAATGGGTTGGCATGTTTGGGCTCTCAGACCATCTACCTATATATATGGAAATGGAAAGTGGTAGAGCTAGGCCGAAGGGTCCGTTTAAGTTCATCTCAACCTGGCTCAAGGAAGCTTTGTTTATCAGCATGGTGACTAATTTCTGGAAAGAAAACCCTCTATGGAAGAGGGGAAATGTAACAATAGGATTTATCCATAACCTCACAGAGCTGAAGAAGATGTCCAAAATCTGGGCTCACCAAAAAAGAATATAGGATGATCAAACTTTGAGACAGATAGAGCTTGAGTTGGCTGATTTTGAAAATGTGCTGGGTGGTATATATAGTCAGAGGAGCATAAAGGTAAAATCACATCCCTCTACTCAACCCGTGGTAAAATTCTTAAAGAAAGGGAAGACAAATGGAGATTGAGAAGTAGGGCTATCTGGATTCAGGAGGGGGATGATAATACAAAGTTTTATCAAAAGTTTGCCAATGGGAGGAAAGAAATAAACACCATCTGGCATATGCAGGATGAACAGGGAAGGACAAAAAACACTTTCCCTTAGCTCCCTACTCTAGCCAACTCTCATTTTAAGAAGGCCTACAGTGACCCCAGAGAAGCTAACTTGGTAGAAATTATCAGAGTTGCTCAACTTTTCCCCAGATTTCTGGAGCAAGAAGATGAAAATGAACTGATGCAAGAAGTAACATTAGAAGAGCTGGAGGCCACATTAAAATGGTTTAAAAAAGACAAAAGCGCAGGACCTGATGGCTGGACCATCGAATTCTATCTGGCTTTTTTTGATTTGATTGGATCGGATCTACTTCAAGTAGTTGAGGAGTCTAGAGCTTCGGGTCATTTGGAAGCCGCCATAACCTCCACATTTATTGCTCTCATTCCAAAGTCAGATAATCCGACCACTTTTGATGAATTCCATCCCATTTCACTTTGTAACTGCTTGTATAAGATTATCGCCAAAGTTATAGCGAACAAATTGAAGCCAATATTATCCAAGCACATCTTGCCAGAACAATTTGCTTTCCTTCAGGACAGGCAAATCCATGAGGCGATTGGGACAGCACAGGAAGTATTACACTCGCTCCATAGCAAAAAAAGCAAAGGTATGATCATGAAGGTAGATTTATCTAAAGCATTTGACAGAGTGAATTGGTTATACTTACGAATGCTTTTAACTCATATTGGATTCCCTTTCAATTTTATAAAATGGATTATGGGATGCATCACCAACATCCCATTTAGTGTCCTGGTCAATGGGAGTGCATCTCCATTCTTTATTTCGGCTCGAGGACTGCGGCAGGGGTGTCCCCTCTCACCACTCTTGTTTCTTCTAATCATGGAAGGGCTCAGTCGGATAATAAAAGAAGAACACAAGAGAGGAAGATTAAAGGGTATAAAGATAACTGAAGATTGCACGCTCACCCACCTACTGTTTGTGGATGACGTGCTGATATTTCTCAATGGAAGCATTGGAGATCTGACTATCATCAGAGATATATTTTCTTTATTTCAGAAAGCCACGAGGATGATAATTAATGATGGAAAATCTACTTTGACGGCCATAGCCTGCTCCCAGCATGAAATCCAATATGCTTTCCATCGATTCCACTTTGCACAGATTGGACTGGATGAGGGATTGAAATATCTGGGTTATAAGTTAAAACCCATTGGATACAAGATAACAGATTGGACTTGGCTCATTTCCAAGTTGGAAAAGAGACTTAGCATATGGTATCTCAAATTTTTATCTCGGGCTGGCTGACTCACACTCATCAAGAGTGTCCTGGAAGCAACCCCGGTCTATTGGATGTCCCTAGCTTGGATTCCAAGAGGCATTTTGATAAGGATTCAAACACTCTGCTGCAGATTCTTATGGAGGGGTAGTCAACCGGGAAGAATCTTCGCATGGGCCAAATGGGATGCCCTCACCCTTCCGAAAAATGGGGAGGCTGGGGACTCAAAAAGCTTGATGATTTTTCCTCAGCCCTGGCAGCGAAGCTAGGTTGGCAGTTGGTCACTTCAGACAGTTTGTGGACGAGAGTGGCTTACTCGAAATACATTGCCCCTTTACAAACTTTGGATTGGATCAGGAGACTGGTTAGACTCAATGTTGGTATATCGATCATTTGGAAGGCTGTCTTGAAAGCGTTGGATCCCATCCAAACAGGCATTACTTGGAGAATCCATTCGGGGAGAAAGGTGCGTATTGGAATTGACCCGTGGATTAGATGCGGGAACATGCATAGATTAGCTCCAGATCTTCTATTGCACCTAGGAGAGCAAAATGTTACATACCTTGCTCATATAGCAGATAAGACAAACTCCTCTCTCCTCCGTCAAGCTTGGAAATTAGGCCTATAGCTCAACATTCCTCCACTTTGGCAGTAGCTATGGAAGGACTATATACACGCTCTCTCGAAGGCTCATATTCGCATCATAGATGGAGATGATGAGATCATCTGGGCTTTGGCAAAATCAGGGAGATATACTCCAAAGGAAGGATACTTAGTTCTAGCGGAGCCGCGGAAGCCCCAAATCCTTCATACCTGGTGGAAACACCTCTGCAAGCTGAAGGCACCTCCCAGATCCAGATTATTAATGTGGTGCATTCTGAGAAATAAAATCCCCACAGGGGATAACCTCATGAAGCATTCCTACCATGGTCCTCACTGGTGTTATCTTTGCAACATTAATGGTGAATCTGCTTCTCACCTATTCTTGAATTTCCATGAAGCCCGTAAGTTATGGACCCTTGTGATAGTAGTTGCCCCCACATCTTGTAACTGGCAGGCGGACTCTCTGATAGAAGCCTAGAACTTATGGTACTCCTCAGTCATACCCCACAAATTGAGGAACCTCCCCTTGTTGTTCTGCTGGGCTGTCTGGATAGCCCGCAATCTTTATATCTTTCAAAATACCCCTCCCAGGTGGTCTATAATAGCCGCTAAGATCAAAGTAGATTATGATCTCATCCCGATGACCCGCCTCCCCCTCGCACAAGGAACATCACACAGGAACTGTTTGACCCCCACATGCCTTGGGCATATTTTGATGGGGCCGCACAAGAAGAAGGTTGTGGTGGGGGTGCTATTCTTCATTTATCAGAGAGGCACTCTTATAGCTTGATCATGGGATTGAGGAGGGGAACTAATAACTTTGCGGAACTTTCAGCACCCTTACACATTATTCGTTTTTCTTTGGAGAAGAATTGCCATGCTTTACAATTGTTTGGGGACTCTAAAATTGTTTGCGACTTGTTGAATAAAAGTTCTTATTGCTGGTCATTCTCATTGAGACACATTCTAGATGAAGCATTAAGATTGATATCCAATTTTGACTATTTTACATGTAATCACATCTACAGGGAGCGGAACACAAATGCTGACCGTCTTTCCAAAGAAGGTGTGATCCGGGAGCCGAGCATCTGGTTGATCCGTGAACAGAATGAAGGAGTTCATTACCAATACTATCACAGGCCATTTATGGACATTATGGACTAGATTCAGGGTTCCTGATATCATATTTTTGTACATATTTCTTATCACTGATTACTGATCTGGTATGCGGCTATTTTTATGAATAGCACAATACTTTGTTTTGAATATTATCTCCCTGCGTGGATTAAGATAATATGTTTCTTTTTTGAGCTATTGCATTTTTCATGGATACTTTTCACAGTATTGTTGGGCTATTACCTCTCTGCGTGGATACATGTAACTAGCTTTGCTGCTTCTACGGAAGATGATAGACTATCGGAAAAATATCAGAATATGTGTATGCATCTAAAAAATGTAATTTCTATTCTTAATGAAATTACGAATTTTTCCATGGAAAAAAAATAATATTTACTTGTAATTAAAAAAATATATTAATAAAAAAATTAATATAGACAACATGGTTTATAAATAAAATATTTCAATGTTCATTTAATATATATATGTGTATATTAAAAAATATGTACATATTGTATAAAGTAATTGAAAAAAATAAATTTGTATATTTAAAACATTTTAAGTAGTTTTACAATTTATTTTCAATATATTTTCATTGAATTTCTTGTAAAATGTAGTAATGATTTGTTGGAATTGCAAGTTTAGACTATGTAGTCTATAGAATCCAAATGGCCAAATAAATTTTAAAGTGTGGAATCCATTTATGTATTCAAAAATGCAATTTATACAATTTAGGCATCCATTTATAAATTCAAAAATATAATTTAAACAATGAAAATGACCGTCGTATCAAATATCTTGAGATGCAATTTTTTTTTAAAATTAACCACTAATCTATGAAGTGTCATGAGATATCAAGTTTCTTTAAGCTTTTTTCAAGACTTCACTATACCTAGAGTTGACATATATCTCTTTAAAATAAAAACTAAACTTTAGCTACAATAATAATAAAAGAAAACAAAAACAAATATACATATTTGGTTGGTTGAAAGCATTATAAAACATTAACAATGTCATTTTCATTGTGCTTGATAATTTCTTTAGATTAATATGACAACAATGTATGAATCATAAATAAAATATTTTAATGTCCATATTAAACACATAATTTTATATAAGAGAAATAAAGTAATTAACAAAATATTATATTTTTGCTTTTCAAAAATACGTCACTATGAACTTTTAAATAAAATGTTTGAATAATCTCCACACACATATAATTTAAAAATATAATTAGTATTAACTATAAATGAAATATTTTGTTATCTATTTTAAATAAAATAATTATACATCAAAACTTAATATAATTAGAGAGTAAGAGTAAGTGGATGTAAAATTTTTGGATTACTTTTTTTAATTTTTTTATTGTTACGTATAATTTTTTTAATAGGAATTTGATATGTAAAATTTAAAGAATATTATAAATCATAAATAATTTTTTTTAATATTAATTATGTATATATTAAATAAAATAATAAAAAATAAAATATTTCAATGAGTAAAATATTCTAATGTTTTTTTTTTTTAACAGAAACGGTTATGGGATTGTCATTAATTATCTGGCAAAAATACCATGAATTCGGTTACAAATGCTGAGACTGGTTTTTTGGCATCTCTCCAACCAGCGAAGCATGCCACAAACGCTTGTGAAACGCGTCTTTTTACAGTTTTTCACATGATCTTTTTCTGCTGATTTCCCAAGCTTATGAATACAAACGAACTGATTTAGCAAAAGACGGAAAAACATAGAGAATTTTAGGGAATTGGTTCCCAAGAGGTTTCATTGTCCCTGAGGATAGTTCCAGCTCCTAGCTGGGCTGCCTTATTTGCTTCTATATCTGCTTCCTTGTTATTAATTCTCAGGATATGGAAGAATTCCAGTCTTAGGAGCTTTGTCATGCCTTTAATTCTTGAAATTGTCCTTGCAAGTCGAAGATCTGCCAGATTTGCATTGGTCACCATTGCATTGATGATGACTTGGGAATCTCCTAAAACAATTGCTTCTGTGTGCCCCAGGTCTATAAGCGTTTTGATCCCTTGAAACAGGGCCAGGACTTCAGCTTGGATGCTTGTGGTGTGGCCCAACCCCCATGTAAATCTGTGGGTGGAAGATTCTTTTGGATTTATAATTAGACCTCCTGCTCCAGCCATTCCTGGATTTCCCTTGGCTGCCCTGTCGAAGAACAGAGAGGGGAGTGTTTGAATGAGCAACCAAGATTGGAATTCTTCCTCATTTTTTCTGATTTGCCAATCTTTGAGACATATGGGCAATATTTTCGATTTTTGGAAGTTTAGATTGAGTGCTGCTCCAAACTCAATGTCATGCTGTCTTAGATTTGTGTCATCATTTTTATCTCTCAGCCACTTGTTTAATTGACCTTTAACTGTATTTGCTACCAGTTTATAGTTCTGTTCCTTATCCCTGAAGATCCTTCTATTCCTCTCCAACCAGATTTTCCAGCTGATGAATTTGGGCAGAGCGGTCCATGTTGATTTGACAATCTTGTTTTTTGGGCCTGGGCCAGGATATCTGGCCAACCACCCAGCAAACAAATCCGGGACTGAGTGGGGGAAGATGGGCATAGAATTCGATGCTCCAAGAAGCTCCTGCCAGACTAGTCCTGTAAATTTGCAATCCAGTGAAAGATGAACAGTAGTTTCTGGATTTTCTTTGCATAGAGTACATCTTGAAGGTCTTAGAAATCCCCTTTTCTGAAGCCTATCCTCTGTTAGGATTTTTTGGTGGCATAGCAACCAGCAGAAAAGATCAATCTTTGGAATGGTGGGGAAATTCCAGATTCCAATCCAGGGCATCGGGTTAGGAGGAACATGGGGCCTCTCCATGATTTTGGCATAGCCCTGAGTCACCGAGTACCCAATCTGCTTCATTCCCCAGCCTCTCGAGTCTTTCCTTCTTGCGTGAAGAGGAGCAGCTCCATGTAACATCTGTAGTAGCATATCATAGTCTGGCTGCCACGTAGATGGCACGCTGATCGTTTTCTTTCCAGCCCAGCTGTCTCCACTCCAAGTCGATATGTCCCAAAGCGTTTTAAAGTTTGCTTCTTCCATCCACACCTTCAGCTCGTTCCTAAGGCTCGAGTTGACTAAAGGAGGCCTGTTCATAATGTTGTCTTCCCAAATCCTGATGCGTTTGCCATTTCCTAGTACCCAATAGGCATTTTCTCTTATAAGCGACCCAATTTTAAAAATTAGATTGCTGAGGGGAGATCTAATTTGGTCTTTGGGCTACTCCAGGCATCGGAGCCTCTGACCTCTAAAATATTTCTTCCACAGTACCAACTGAACCCATCCTAGCTTTAGAGCTATGATCTTCCAGATCAGTTTGGCTCCCATTGCTAAATTTTGAGTGTTTAGATTTTTAAGATTTAATCCTCCCTCTAGCGGCTTGGAGACTGTTTCCCAGTTTACTAAAGAAATTTTCTTCTCATTTTGCTTGCCTCCTTTCCAAAGAAATTTTCTGATGAGCTCCTACATATTTTTGATGATTCCTACTGGTGCCAAAAGAACAAAGAAGTTAAAGAGCGACAGGCTGCTTAAAACAGATTTGATAAGCACTGATTTCTCGGCAATGTTGAGCCAAGAAGACCCCCAGGCCTGCATTTTTGTTTTGAATTTTTCTATCTGTGGGTGCCAGTCCTTGCTTGTAGCCCTCTTATGGAAGATGGGCAGCCCAAGGTACTTAAATGAGGTCCAGGATGCTAAAGCTGCAAAGCCTAGGCATCTGGCTATGGAACTTACAGCAACTTCAAAGATATTCTAGCAATAAACATGGCACTTACCCCTATTAAGATCGCTGCCCGATGCTTGACAGTAGACTTCTAGCACTTCTTTGAATTTGCTTGCCGACAGTTGAGATGCAGCCCCAAGAAGCAGAGTATCATCTGTAAAGAGGGCGTGATTGATGCTTTTGATCCCTCTTGCTATGCACAGGCCAACAATCTCTTGTTCTTGCTATTTCTTATTTCAATGAAAACTGAGGGTAGAGGCCTGCAACACAAAGAGGAGAGGAGACAGGGGGAACCCCTGCCTCAGCCCTCTAGATGCTTTGAAGAACTCGATAGCCCTGCCATTCACTAAAGGCGCAATCCAGGGTTCGGAAATACATGCACTGATCCACTTGATAATTTTTTTTACCAAAACCAAGTTTGTGCATTACATCAAACATAAATCTATGTCTTACATGATCAAATGCATTAGCTAGATCAAGTTTAATAACCATACCTTTTTCTTTTTGACGAAGACTGGAGTGGATCGCCTCTTGAACCAGGATGAAATTATCTACCAACTGCCTGCCCTGTATAAAGCCACCTTGATTCTCCGGGATGACTTTAGGGAGGATTTTCTTCAATCTGTTTGCTATGACCTTGGTGATCACTTTGTATCCGATATTACATAATGATATGGGGCGAAATCTATTAAAAGAGTTAGCACCCTTTTCTTTAGGAATGAGAGCGAGGAATGCTGAGTTAGTGCAGCCTCCAATTTTTTGGCACTCTTGGGATTTCTGGATCATTTTCATAAATTCCTTCTCAACTATCTACCAACACGTTTGAAGAAATCTGGGCGTGAATCC
This sequence comes from Pinus tabuliformis, assembly GCA_031772625.1. Taxonomy (NCBI): domain Eukaryota; kingdom Viridiplantae; phylum Streptophyta; class Pinopsida; order Pinales; family Pinaceae; genus Pinus; species Pinus tabuliformis. The sequence goes on from CM062820.1 coordinate 270,930,028, forward strand.
ATCTGGACCCGGGCTTTATCGGGTTCCATTGCAAGGAGAGCTTCTTTAACTTCATTTTTATTGATTTTATCTTCGAGAACCTGGTTCATTTTGGCAATGATGAGTTTGGGGACAACATCTATCAGATTGGCGTTTTGGCTAATCTCCACGTCTTCAGTATACATCTCCTCAAAGTGGTTTGACGCTGCCCTCTTGATGCTAGCGAAGTCTCTTAGAGTGTAGTTATCGTTTTTAATTTCTGATATATAATTTCTGCATTTCCTAGCTTGAACTTGCTTGTGGAAGAAGGAGGAATTTCGATCTCCATCCTTGAGCCATAAACTCCTTGACTTGAGCCTCCAAAATTCTTCTTCTGCCAGGCAAGCCCTATGGAATTTTTATTGCAGCTGATAATCCTTATCTAGCTCTTCTTTGGTGATTTCGGCAACTTCCAGGTGGAGGTGATGGTTTTCCAGATCGTGTTTTTTTTTTCCTGTCCACAATGGGATTGGGCAAGGTCTTTGCCCAGCCTTTCAGCATCCTTTTAACTCTGCATAGTTTTTCCTCCCAAACAAAGAAAGGAGAGCCCTTGACTGGCTGTTTCCAGCAATCTCTGATCTTTTGCAAGAAATTTGTCTCTTTGGTCCATAGAGAGCTAAATCTGAATGGAATAGGTCCTAGATCCTTAGTAGATATCAGTTCCAGACTGATAGGCTTGTGATCAGAGACACTACTATGCAGAATACACATTCTAGCCTCTAGACCCAGGAGTAGGAAGGAGCTTTGGACAAGAAAACGATCAAGTCTTGCCGCTATATGACCCGATCCCACTCTCTTGTTTGACCAGGTGAACGTGCCCGTGACTGGTTTTATATCTAGAAAATACCAGTCTTGCATGAGGTCTTCCGCCCATTCTCTTGTCGGATCCTTAACTATGCTTCCTCCTCTTTTTTTTGATGCGAGGAGGGTGAGATTTAGGTCTTTAGCTATAATTATATTTTCCAAATTTTCTAGCTCTGCCAGACTTTTGATGGAGTCCCAATAGTCTTTTTTCTCACATGCATTGTTAGGAGTATACACATTGAACAAAAAAATAATCTCTTTTGATTCTAAATGTTGCATTTAAAAAAAAATCCAATGGGTATTCAGGGACTCAGTGATTAATGAAAACTTATTTGTGTTCTAGAGCGAACCAAGTCCTCCCGATGCTCCACGGGCAGAAGTTGCATGCGCTCCATTTTTGTTCCAAAATTTTTTGCTTGCTTGGAGGAAAGCTGTGTCCTCCAATTTGGTCTCCTGGATGAGGAGAATATCTGGGGATTCCAATCTTATTAGGCTATGCATTGCTTCTTCCTTAGTTGTGGTACCCATTCCCCTACAATTCCAGGAGACTATCTTCATCATTTATTTTTGCCTTGGGGGGCTCCCTTAGAGCCCTGGGACTGAATCCTAGTCATCTTCGGGGTTTTTGCTAGAAGCTTCTCTAGCATTGGTTGGCTGCCCTGGAGCTTGTCCTTATAGGTTTCTTGTTCTCTCTTTTCCTTTGCAGATTTGCGTCCTCTTGTAGATCTTCTAGGAGAGGACTGGGATTCCCCGATTTCCCCTTCTTCCTCCGATTCCTCGGACTCTTGGGTTTCCTCCTCTTCTTCTAAGGCCTTCTCTTTGGATCTCTCTGGAATACTTTTGGTGGAGGGGGAGGCTTTAGAGGGAGAGGCCTCCTTTGGAACTTCTGTCTCCTTTGTGTTCATGATTTCAGATCCGAGGATTTCGAATTTATTCCCTTGGCTTTCCTTGGCTGGTTTCTGAGCAGGACCCTCTTGAGGGGTTTTGGCACTTCCGTTTGTGTTCTTCCTGTGAGAGACTTTGGATTGCTTTGCCTGATTCCATCCATCTTCCTTCCCTTTGTCTTCCATCCCTTTGGTCGGGAAGTCTCTGGCAAAATGCCCGTAGACATGGCACTTCCGGCATTTGAATGGCAGCTACTCATAATCCAGTTTCTGTATATGAATCCAGGGACCAACAACTATTTTGATGGCTTCCGGTAGTCCGACCTCCAGATCTACCTCCACACAGATTCTGGCACAATCGTACTGGTCCTTACTGTTGGCCTTGTCTATAAATTTTCCAAGGGTATTTCCGATGTGCTTCAAAGAATCCCAGTTCCAGCAATGAACTGGGAGATTAGGGAGTCTCACCCACACCGGGACCACTGTAGGCACATCCACCGCCGGATCAAAGTCTAGCATCCATTTATTTAAATACAGCCCTTGGGGGCCCATGAAGTAAGGGCCATTCCTGAAAATGAGATCTTTGTCTTCTTTTGCAGAGAATTCAAACAAAAAATATCCTCTCCCGAGGAAGTAAGAGGTTACCTTATTTTGTATCAGAGGTGCCCAATTCCTGGCTACCCAGTTCTCTGTCGACTTCGGGGAAGGCCAAAGTCCTGTAAATTGACCCACCAGAGCCCGATCTGCTAAAGAAAGTGCTACTTGGATTGGTCCTTCTGGCGGAAGGGCGATCTTAGGTATACCTTCAAGCTTTTTCACAAACTTTGCTGCTTCTATGCATTTCTTCTTAGGCAAGGAGGCTAGCAAGGATTTGAAGGCCACTGCTGCAGAAGAAGAAGGAGGAGAGGGAGTAGGCTCCTCCATGACAAGCCTATTGACCTAGCCAGGGCGGCCACGATCGGCAGCAGATCCCTCGGCGGTCCTTCACAGGTACAATACAGATCTCTCCGTGGATTCCCTTGCAGGTTCCAAGAAGAACCCTCCGCAGAGTCCCTCGCAGGCTCAGAACGCGCGAAGTGCGGGTGCGCTCGCAGGCTCTGATCACGCAGAAAACAGATCTTGCAGGTCGCAGAGTGCTCAGTCTCCAGCTGCAAAAAAAATTGAAGCCATGGATTGTTAGCCAAGAATCATGAGTAAAATATTCTAATGTTAATTATGCATATATTTTGTAAAAAAAATTAAAATAAAAAAATTCTTGTATTTAAATATTTTGACACGTTTTCAATTATATTTGTTGAATAATTTTATTCAAAATCTAATAATTTTTTTTTGTAATTGCAATTTTAAATTGTGTAGCTTATACAATCTGAGTGTCCCAAGGAGATTTTCATGGCACTGAATCTATTTATGCATTCAAAAATGCAATTTAAACAATGAAAAGTTACAATCTTAAGAAGAATTGTATCACTTGAATATTTTATTGGTGTGTTGCTCAAATTGAAGGAGATATGCAATTCCTTCAATGCTCACTATGGATTTGATATATATGTGTGTGGCAGGGGGTGTTAAAAATGGATATTCCTATAATTGATAAGTACTGTGTGTGTAATAACCTTAGATCTATCTTAACCCTAGAGTTATCAAGCTCTTAGATAAATCAAATCTCTTGAGGTGCAAACATTTCTTAGAATGCAAAACTTAAAAAGATTTGCACTTGAAGGGATTTGATTTATCTTGATATTTAATAGATACTAGCACAACTGTAAATGTGGTTGATATAAGTTGAAGGCGTATAATTATGATTATTATTATAAATTAATATTACTACTATTAATAATTAATATTAATTTTATTAAATATTCTTAATATAATTGACTAATTATTATTATTATTATTATTTATTTATATAATTATCTAATTATTATTATTATTTTATATTAACTAATTAACGAATAATGTTTTAATAATGTTCTATATTAAAAATAAGTAATATAATATTATTTTAAAAATAATTTATAGTAATTATTATTAATTAATTAAACTCAAGGATTTATATTTAACCCAAGGAGTAATATTAAAAAGCCTATAAATAACATTATACCATACAAATATGAACCATTAGATTAATAAACTCAAGGGATTGATATTATAAACCCAAGGGATTTATACTAAAAACCCAAGGGATTATAAACCCAAGGAAATAATATTAAACCCAAGGGATCAATATTATAAACTCAAGGTATAAAAACCCTAAGATAAATATTATAAACCCTAAAACAATCATGGTTGACCATGATTGATTTTCATATGGAGACAATCTTTGTAACAATGCGACGTTGGACCATGGTTGATTTTCATATTGAGAAAATATTTATCACAATGTGATGTTGGACCGAGGTTGACCATGATTATAAATCTAATGGATTTATATTAAACCCAAAGATTAATATTATAAACAATATGAATAATATGCACTCAAGGAATTGATATGATAAACCCAAGGGAATAATAAACCCTAGAAATATATATTATAAACCCGGGATATATAAACCCTAAGAAAAATATTATAAGCCCTAAAATAAACATGGTTGACCATGTTTGAGACAATCCTTGTCACAATGCGATGTTGGACCATAGTTGACCATGCTACACCATCATTGATTTTCATATCAAGACAATCTTTGTTATATTGTGATGTTGGGCCATGGTTGATTTTCATATTGAGACAATCTTAGTCACAATGTGACGTTTGATCATGGTGTTGAAGTTTCTAAGTTTACTCAATTTAGAAACCCTTCATGCACGTTTTCTAATTTATTTCTACCTACTTATTAATTTTTCTTTAATAAGTTATTTACAAAGTAAATACTGAAGATCAATACCAGTGCATGCTCAACATATTACAGATCAACAACTAAAAGAAACAAGAACAAAAACACCACATGACACCATTATTTTTGGACCACTGTCCCCAAAAAAACCCAATGCGGGAAAACTGATGCAACTATCTGAGGGTTTTCTTATTAAGCAATATCAGAGTACAATCTGGGTGCCGTAACTGGCCTAACCAATAGAGAATTTCCTTAGCAGCTATACCTCATAGTTTGAGAGAAATCTCCTGGCTGAAACCCTGGAAAACCCTTTCGGCAGTTCCTCAGCACAAAACTGCTTTGCAACCCCAATGTCTACCCAATCTGGACTACGTCAACCTCTCTCTATCTCACGCTGGCCCTGCATCAATCTTTATTGGCATGTGTCAGCCCCAAGAAGCCCTGTGTCAGCGTTCTGGGCCTCTGCGTTAGACACGCTGGCATCTCTGGTGCTTTTCACAACACTTAACTGCCTCTGCATGGCCCTGCGTGAGCCCTTGTTGGTTCTGCGTCACCCTCCTTGGCTTCTATGCCTCTATCCCGGCACAATCTCTGCCTTCTCTGTTCCTCTGTACTCAATGCCCCTCAGCTGCTCCCCTGACCACTGATTCTATCTCTCTTAGCAAACCCCGTTTTAGAGAATAGAATGACTGATCATCTGGTGTACTCTCCGAGTGACCCTCAAGCCTCCTCTTATACTTTTTCTGTTGACATCTCAACGGCCGAGATTAAGTCCCTAATCAACGGCTAAGATTAGATCTGGCTTGATCCATGTCTTTTGGACCACTCTAACACAGATTCATATTAATACACATTAATATTTTATTTTCCCTAAATTTAGACTTAGGGACTCCATTAAAAATATTAATTATTTTAATATCTCTTGATCTGTTTAGAATATTCCCGAACCCTTTTTGGGTATTGGATATCTCATGTGCCCCAACCTCTCCACAAAATTTCGTGGTTAGAGAACATCCGATGCTACCCCAAATCAACACTCCCTCTTAGCGAGGACTTTGCTCTAGCAATACCCCTCATTGAGTATTACTTTGATCATCCAGCATCGGTACCTGTGCTAATGCTAGGCCTTGCTTCCCACCTTCCTCTGCACTGCTATGTCCTATAATACTACCCATGGTTCTGCCACTGCCACTACTACATCTGTACGACAACTCCCTCTGCATCCGTGTTGCTACTGGTCCTTTCTCCCAACACTTCATCTGCACTGCACCTCCTCTCATCTTGTTGCATCGTGCTTCCCAATGATGCACTGCAACTCAGTTACTGAGAAGTAAGTAACTGATCCTCCAACTAACCTCTCTGTTGGGCTAGAAGCTCTCTCTGCCATTGACAAGTGCTCCCTCTCTAACCTCTGCGTTGCTACAACAACTCCCTGCATCTCGCACCGTTGCACACCTCTCTGTGCCGTCCTACACCAGTGCAACACTCTTATGCCTCTCGCACTGCTTCATCCTGCTAGCCTCATGTTGTCTCGAGACTCCTGCACTGTAGCTCTCTCTGCCACTCCATCCACATCTGTCTCTACCCACTCAGCCAGTCCTGCTACTCCTCGTCAAGGCTCCCGTAGCAAGGTCTAATCCAAGAGGCTGGGTACCTCAAGGATCTTGCCCCTCATCGCCTGTAGTCCATTTGACTACAACTCGATGTATCCTCACTTCCGCTTAAGTGGTGCGTGTGCACTCATGGCACAATCATCATCTGTAAAAAATTCCTCTTTGCCTGTGCTGGCACTGCCTTAGTCTCGGAAGACTATCCCTTACTCTTCTTCCTTGGGCACTGGGTCGCATCATGACCCATCTCCCCACAGTGGAAGCACTTGATCTTGGAGAGATATTTCTTCTTTCGCTTCTCCTGCTTTCCCTCAGATGCTAGGGCCACATCCTCATCCTTCTGCTTGACCTTGATCCCTTTGCTGCTGCTACCTGTCTTTGACTGCCATCTGATCTCTTCCTGGCAAAGAGCTTCCCACATCTCGTCCCAAGGTAGGAGAGTCCCTCTGCCCAGGATGCTCTAGGAAAACATTTCCCACTCTTCTGAGACAACATGTAGGGCTGTCCTCACCATAAGCTCCTATAGCAATCAACTGATCTCGGATCTCATTTGGTCCTCTTAGGAAGGAGTCAATTGTTTGACCTTTCTTCATCTGATACGACCTCATCTGGTTCTCGAGCAGAATTCTTCTCTGCAAAGAAGTATGCTGGTACAGGTTCTTGAGAGCCTCCCACATCTCAACTACCGTTTCCTTCTCGGCTATATGTGGTACCACATGATCCTTGATTCCGTCAAGGATAATGCACTTGGCCCTTGCCATCGCCTCCTCGTACTTTTCATTATCATTGGGGTCGACTGGGATAGCTATAACCTTCAAGGCGAAGTTCTTGACACGATTCCTGTCAAGCACTGATAAGATTCTAGCCTTCCAGACTGTGAAGTTTGATGCTCCGTCTAGTCTATCCTGGTTTCTTACCCCGTGTAGTGCCATGACACTCCTCTACTTCCCTCCTGGAAGTTCTCTGTTTGAATCCTCTAAGTCTCTACTTCCTGTCTAGAAGTTCTCTTCTGGACTCCCTCTGAGTCCTGATTTCCATCTTGGAAATCCTTCTGCCACTTGTCGAGATGCCCCCTACTCTGATCGTCTTGTGCAACTGCATTGCTGATCCAGGTTCCTTGACTAGAAACCCTCAGTAAAAACTCCTCTGGCCCTACTCTGTCAGGTACTGTTCTGACTATAGTACCTCACCAACTCCACTTTGCAATATTCCTGTAGCCTTCTAGTCCCCAACAACTGCTTATCTGTGAATTACGTTAGCCCTTATTTGCCTCACGCTGGCTCTGCGTCACCCTGGATGGGTCTGCGTCAGCCCTGGGATGCCCTGCGTCAGCCCTCTAGCCCTTTGCGTCAGCAACGTTGGCCTCTTTGAGGGTCTGCACAGTTCTCAGCTTCTTCTACGTGGGTTTGGCTGGCTTTGCGTCATACTTCCTTGGCCCTGCTTTGCTAGAAACAACTTCTGTCACCTCGAGACAACTGTTTTCTGCTGCTATTGATCCACTCGGCTGATGTCTCTTAGTCCTCCCATGATCTGCAATCACGCTCTGATACCATGTTGAAGTTTCTAAGTTTACTTAATTTAGAAACCCTTCATGCACTTTTTCTGATTTATTTCTACCTACTTGTTAATTTTTCTTTAACAAGTTATTTACAAAGTAAATACTGAAAATAAACACCAGTGCATGCTCAAAATATTACAGATCAACAACTAAAAGAAACAAGAACAAACACACCACATGACACCATTATTTTTGGACCAATGTCCTCGGAAAAACCCAATGCAGGAAAACTAATGCAACTATCTGAGGGTTTTCTTATTAAGAAATATCAGAGTACAATCTGGGTGCCGTAACTGGCCTACCAAGCAAAGAATTTACTTAGCAGCTATACCTCACAGTTTGAGATAAATCTCCTAGCTGAAACCCTGGAAAACCCTTCCGACTTTTCCTCAACACAAAACTGCTCTACAACCCCAACGTTCACCCAATCTGGACTGCGTCAGCCCCTCTCTATCTCACACTAGCCCTGTGTCATCCTTTCTTGGCCTGCATCAGCCCCAGGAGGCCCTGCGTCAGCTTTCTGGGCCTTTGCATCAGACACACTGGCCTCTTTGGTGCTCTGCGCAACACTTGGCTGCCTCTGCGTGGCCCTGCATGAACCCTTGCTGGTTTTGCATCACCCTCCTTGGCTACTGCGCTGCTCTCCTGACACAATAACTGCCTTCTCTATTCCTCTGTACTTAATGCCCCTCAGCGGCTCTCCCGATCATTGATTCTATCTCTCTTAGCAAACCCCGCTCTAGAGAACAGATTGACTGATCATCTGGTGTACTCTCCAAGTGACCCTCAAGCCTCCTCTTATACTTTTCCTGTTGACATCTCAACGACCAATATTAAGTCCCTAATCAATGGCTAATATTAGATCTGACTTGATCCATGTCTTTTGGACCACTCTAACATAGATTCATATTAATACACATTAATATTTTATTTTCCCTAAGTTTAGACTTAGGGACTCCATTAAAAATATTAATTATTTTAATATCTCATGATCTGTTTAGAATGTGCCCAAACCCTTTCTAGTGAAAGGTTTTTAATTGCTAGTTTAATTAATTTTTTTTTAATTATTTTAATATCTCATGATCTGTTTAGAATGTGCCCAAACCCTTTCTAGGTATTGGAGACCTCATGCGCCCCAACCTCTCCACCAAATTTCGTGGTTAGAGCACATCCGATGCTACCCCAAATCAACACATGGTTGACCATGGTTGGCTATGATTGACCATGGTTAACCTATTTGATATTATAAACCTAAGGGATTGATCTTATAAACCCAAGAGAATAATATTAAACCTAAGGGACAAATATTATAAACCCAAGGTATATAAAGCCTAAGATAAATATTATAAACACTAAAATAAACATCGTTGACAATGGTTGACCATGGTTGATTTTCATATTGAGACAATCCTTGTCACAATGTGACGTTCGACCATGGTTGACCATGCTTAACCATCATTGATTTTCATATCAAAACAATCTTTTTGACTGTTGTCACTCACTGCAAAATTTGTTTTCAACTGACCAAAGTACAAAGGAAAAAAGAGGTTTTCAGTCATCTTCTAAGCCACAGAAGAGTTCAAAGCTAAATCAGACCCTATCCATTGGATAGTGCTCGGAATAAGATTTCCAATGGTATATGGAACTCCCCAAATGGACTCCAGAATCATAATTTAAAGCAGATTGAAGTTGTCATTTGAAAAAGAGACAACAAGGAGAAATTGCCTAAGTGCAAGAGATCTGATATATCGGAGGTCCCGCGATTAGATGTCCGGGGCAGTCGGAAATTGCATATCGATGAAAAAGGGCATATGGCATATCAGAAGTTCCAACTATATGGTAATCAATGATCACACTCAGAGGTCTTAGCAACATGGTACAATAGAAGCAGTTCACTGATTAATGATTAGCGACCCGACATATTTATGGGATCTGGTGCATATCGCAAATCGCAATTGGAGACTCTAGTAGTATAGAATATCGACGAAACAAGGCATATTGATGAGTACAAACATTAGAGATATGATACATCGGAGGATCAACAACCAAGCACATCGACAATCGAAAATCAACGTTTTTGAAAGTATCAATCCCAAGGAAATTGTGATATGCGATGTGTGATATACAAATAACGTTTTTAGTGTTAAATCGCCAGGAAATGTGTTAATAGTGTTAAAATGCTAGAAAGTTATAAAAACGATTTACAAAGGATTTCAGCAAAAAACCAAGGGTAGGCGGGCCTTTTCTCTCTCCTTTAGAGGGCCACATGGCAGAATACTATTGGTCCCGATAAAGCCATGTGGCGTTTGACGTCATCATGATGTGGCAGTACGGAGGACACGTGGCATGCAAATCTGGCATTTTCAAGGGTCAAAAGGGGCCAAAACAAGGTGACATGTGTCACCAGTCACAAGGTGACATGTGGCAGAGGATGATGTCATCTCGCAGATCGATGATCGGAGGTTGAGGAATATCACTGCATCAAGTTAAGTCCTCTGATTATAATTCTCCGATAAGGGGGCTCTGATACAGGGGTGGCGCACAATCGCATATAGAGTCGAAGAATGAAGGGTGCAGGGCTGAGGCAAAGCACAAAGGGCTAATCGATGATTGAAAATTGACATTTTATAGAGGAGCATATTGAGGTTTCTTTCGATATGCATATCGGGGAAACACCTAATATCGTGGGCCCAAAGCAGGTGGACAGGTGGAAAAAAGTGGGTTGCATGAATATATGCGCTTTATATATCAAAACCAATGGTGGAGCGAAGAAGTGATAAAGGTTTTATAAAGAGGAGAAAGAGTTTATCAAAGATGTATATGTATTAAAACCTTCACGCTGGCCCTCCCTTATCCTCTTTCCAAGTGGGCCAGACCAGGTCGCAAGTCACAAGTTTTGGGAGGATGCACCAAAGGCAGGGATTAGAAATCCCCGATCATCGAGTTGCGATATTTCAAAGGGGCCTAGTCGCATGTGTATTGTGGTCCCATGTATTATACATTGGGACCAGTTATAATGCAGTATTCCAAAGAATCGACCCCCACCCCAGGCTCCTATCATATAGTTTCACCTAAGCCTCCGGGGCTAAGGTAGAAGGGGCCTAGAACCATCGTTAATTGTTGTTATGTAACGTCTCTAAGAGTAAAGTTCTCGATGAGGCAAAGTCCCAATAATGGAATACAGAGCTTTAAAGGCATAATGGGTCAGAAGTTGAGGCATTGAATGAAGGCATGGAGCTCCATTCAGTCATATGATGAAGGACTGCCAGGTTGATCTCCACTTCTACTCTGTGACATGCAACCACAGTTAATCTCTTTCAACTCCATAGAGTGGGGGAAGTTAGGCATTTAAAGTGAAAGCGACCGGAACCAGTCGAGCAACAGGGGAGGCACATTGAGGCATAATGTGGCCTGATCAGGGGCAAAAACAGGGATGTCTGGGAGATATTTTCCTCCCATCATCATTTTGTTTTCCTTTTCTTATTTTCCTGTAATTTTCATATTTTAAGCAACGAAATCAAATCCGATCCAAATCATTTTGGGCAGCAACCTTCGCATGCCGAGACAACTAGTCTATTAGACAACTGGAGCTCAGGCTAGGATATTTTGTAATTGTTTTCCAAAGTTCCCCCTCTCCTTATAAATAGGGGAAGAAACACTTAAAAGTGGTTCCAAAATTCTGCACCCAAGGGGTCCAAATTCTGTGATTCCAATTTTGGTTCTATTTGCCTGTTCATGAGGGACTTGAGCTGTATATCGCTAAATGTAAATGGACTGGTGAATGGGACTCATTTTGAGGATTAATGAAACTCTTTGGTGATTCTAATAATGGCAATGTGCAGTATGTTTCCTTCTCTGTATATCTCACTTCATGTATGTTTTTCTTTCTCTGAAATAATGTAATGAAGTTATCGATTTCTCTTTGATTCATGGATGTATCTAGGCTGCTAGATAGTGAACAATACCTGTGTATAAGACAAATTTACTTGTGTTAGTTTATAACTTGCAGTACCTGTATGAGCATAGATTTACTTATACACTTTGGTGATAAATGTATCCATGAGGTATATGACATGAAACCTTAATTTTCGCTCCACTCTTTCTGCTCTTTCATCTCCTCCCTCTTCCATATTTCCATTGGAACATTGTTGCTAAGGATTTTGTATTGTAACCAGTCCTATGCACTGATTTCTTTCATTTCTTTCCTCCTCTTCATATTAATACAACACCAATATTAAAACTGCATGTTGTTGTGTGTCGTACACCAGAACCAAACATTTTTCTTTGAGGTTTTCCCTATTTACCCCCTTGAGCATTTGGATCCATGTATTGGCTTGAGTTTACCTTGATGAAGGCCTATTGAACCAAGCCCCCCTTTATTATCTTTTCAAACTACGTGACACTTGGAATGCAGTAGAAATCCCCCATTGATAATATTCCAAAGAACTCATCTAAAATCAACCGAGAGGCTGTCTCTAGGAAGCTTTTATATATCCTGAAAAACTTGTGTTACAGGTGCTAGAAAAAGCGACAACATATTTTACACACTGTTTTTGGGGAACATATTAGAATATTTTTCCCTGGGTACGACAAATATTTACATTCCCTCTATTAGGTGAGCAAGGGAAGTGTGGGTTGAGGATATCTCACCTTGATGACTCGACTGTCATAATTTCATTATAAACATCTTGACAACTCCACTGTCCATATTTTTATCTAAACATCCTAGTGAATCCACTGTCTATATCTTTATTTGACCATCTTGGATTTCAAGCAGCCTCATACTCGCTTTGATGCTAAAGCAACCAAGAATTTCCCTACATTTGAACTTGATATCACTCACCTAGGGAGGTTTTCAAAATGGCCCTTCCTGCATTCTTGGCCAACAAATTTTCCCCACTGGATTTTTCTTCTATTGTTGGTTATCCCAATCATGTCCCTTCATTTCATGAATGGAATACCTATTTTCATAGATTTAGTGGAAACATAGATAGAAGGTCAGACCAACACCTTAAAGATTTTCATGAATGCATGGAACAACAGGGTATTATTTTAGAAGATGCACAAATGAAATTGTTCATGTACTCCTTAGAAGACGATTTTAGAATTTGGTACAAAACAATACCTCGTGGCAACATATCTTCCTTAAAGAGTTTTCATATGGCATTCAATCATTATTGCAAAAGATTATGGCCATCAGATGCTCTATTTGAAGATTGTTGTGCATATTTCAATGATGAAAATATTCTTGAGGTTAATAACCCTACTGAAGATGTTTTTGAGACTCCATTCCAAGAAGATATCTACTCACATCAAGAAGGATCGCCCAATGATCAAGAAAGTGAGGAAGTGTTACACTAAAAAATGTCACCTTGACTACTTACAGTTAGTATGGCTCAAATCAACAGTCATGCTACCCTCTTAGGCAAGTCTCATGCCTCTGTTATCCATCTCAAACTCAAAGAAGAGAGAAAGTCTTGTAAAAACTATGTTTATCTCTGGGGTCGCAGGTTCTCTCTAGCCTTACCTGCGGGGACGCTGACCATGTTCACAAAATCTGCGTCCATGGACGCTCTGTATGTTAAGGGACAGGTGCGTCCCTCTGTAAAAGGCAAAATGCGCGAGTTTTATCTTGAAAAAGTTACTTGTGGTTACTTCTAGAACATTCTAGAGGTCGGTTTGATGAAATGGATGCGCCTCCAGTTGGTTCATGTATCTCTATTAAGGGGAACTTATCCCATCAATAAGGGAGCTATCCCACCCAAAGAGGGGGATGATCCCATTGATAGTGGACCTGAATAACCTCTTTACAACACTATAAATAAAGGCATTGAGCCAGAAGGAGAGGAGGTTGGAGCTATACATTTTCTTTGGGTAAATGCTGCAGGATTTAGGTCTTCCATTAGAGCCTTTGTAAGGAGAGATTGTCTTTACTTGATTCTACTTGGAAGAGGGTGAGCTTTGTCAAAGTAGAGGAAAACCCTTGATGGACCCTGGGAGGAACTTGCACAACACCAAGGCCAGGTTGTAAGAGTTTCTTTGTTTCGTTATTAATACAAACTGGTTTATTTTTCTCAATAGCTTGTGTTAATGAGTTATTTCATGTGTTCCTTGGTCTGCATGTTGAATATATGTTTTATTATATGAAATGCAAGTGCTTGGTAATTGTTTGATTGTTTGTGGTTGCAGGAATTGACTTGAAGGAGGAGCTCATCCGGATCGTCAAGAACGGACTTCAACAACAGCGTTTTGGAATAAGGTAAGCCTAAACACTTGTAGTTTTCATGTTGTAAAAGGTGTATTTAGAGAAAGATCACTCCATTTTGTCTTGTTTGTCATTAGAACGTCTTAGACTTCTAGGAAGGTCAGTCGTGTCCGCACCCTTGACAAATTCCGTGTGACAAATTGGCGACTCCACTGGGGAATCCATTAATGAGAGAGTCTTTTCCTTTATATGAACTTTGCTTTGAGAAAATCATTTTTATTTTCTGGTTTTTGACTGTGAGAATTAGTATTTGGGTGGCTTAGCTTTAGATTTAGTTAGATTTGGTTTTTCTTCATTTTTCCAGAAGGACGCACCCTCTGAGTACTGCACAGTGCGTCTTTGGACGCGCTGTTTCCGTTTGCACAGAGCGGGGCCGCACCTGTGACAACGAGTTGCCTGCGTCTTCCTGTAAAACTTAAGAAAATTCCATTTTTGCTTTAAATTCCTTTTAGATTTTGATTTTCCTTAGTGTTTTCTGCCCAGATCCTTTAGTACCCTGTCAAGAATTTTCACCTGAACTTGTTTTGTGAGCTTTGAGTGTTTTAGTGGTTTTCAACGAAGTTTAGACCTAGGGTTTGATTTTTGGAAAGGCTTTGTAGTGACTTTGATAGTAGAAAGTTGTCCAGCCTTAGATCTCTCTGGTTAGTCAACCTTCTTAGAAGTCGGGCCTGTCGTAAAGTCTCCTTTTGTGAGCAACTTGCCATTTGAGTTGTTTTGGGTCAAATTTCGATTTGCTTGTTTATAAAGTATTGATTTCCATTTTACAAAAAGAACAAAAAGATTAGAATTTTGTTTTGACTAGTTTTTGGTTCTGCAATAAGCTAGTCCTTGATTTGATTGTGATCAAGTAAAACACCTTAGAAATAATCATTGTTAGTTTTGGCCTCGTTAAGATTGCTTAGAGTAAATTTGCCTTTAGTTTGCTTATGAGTGCATTTTCATAGATTTTAAGAGTTGTTAAGATTGATTTTTTGGTTATATTAGATTTATTTGCTTTAATAAAAGAAAAATACAAAAACATCTTCTTTAAAAAGTCTTGTTTCAAGTAGCTTTTTGTTTTTGAAAGAAGAAAAGAGTTTTTTTTTCGTGCATGTAAAGAGAGGTTATGTTTTTATGCTTGGAAAAGAAAAACGAATTGTTTCTTTGATTGTCTTCAATTAAGAAGTTGCTTTTATAAAGATTGCATTCTCTCAACTTTTTAGTTAAGCAATTCATCGAAAAAGTAAAGTAGTGGATAAATCATTCTAGGTGCATTTTGTAGTGGTTTCGAGTCGAGTCAACACACCACTGGTTTCACTTCCATCACCTTTTGACTTAAGAAACAACCTTAAAAGTAACGCTTAAATTAAAATCAATCTAGTAATCTTTATTTTTCTAGGGCTCTGAAACACCAACATAGCTTAGGCTAGGGTCTTGGAGTAGGTGAGTACTTAACTCTCCAAGACTACAAAACCAAACAGATAGTCTATCTTGAGTAGAACAAATCCAATTGTTTCAGTTACATTCTGGGAAAGCTCCTCTTAAAGGAGAAGCACGAGCTCGTGTCCGAACCAGTGAGGGGATCATTCCTCCCTCGTTGGGAACGACGCCAGGCAGTACGTATTACAAACGGTAAACCTCGGATTAACCATTGTCGAGGAGCCAGGGGTCACTTATCGGTAAACCTTGGATTGTTGTCAAGGAGCCGGTAAGGGGATTGGAGCTTGCTACTCTGCCCTTGCGTGCTGTCGGAGTTTAGACTGTTCCCCCAGGTGTAATTGTTGTGATTGGTAACCTTAGTGGCCATAATATCTAGGATTCTACCCAAGGTGACGGTGGAGGGAAGGTCCCACTGTACCTGGAGCAGACGTCGGTTATACTCACTTGGATTTTCTGGGGGGTTCGCTTCACTTCGAGACGGTTAAAGTGGAGGAACTTGGTCCAGTCTATTCATTAAGCAGGTTGCCGGGGTAACTGTTCCACCCACCATTTCTGTACTGAATCCTGCGAGGTTGGGCCTAATCACCAACTAGCGCTTTTGGTCCGGAAGACTACTGTTTGTGTGTGGTTTGACGCTCTAGATTATTTAGGCGTGTGCTTCAAATTTGTTTGGTTCTTTAGAAGACTTTAGGTGGTTTGATTTGAAATTTTTTACTTTGTTTTCGTGTGTTGTAGTTAAAATCTTTAATTGTGGCGGAATTACCGAGACAGTCCCGTAGACTTCGGGGCAAGTCTCCTGAGATTGTTACCGGAATAGATTTGTTAAGAAAACTCCGTAAATCGCGGGGTGAATCTCCTGAAGACATTCCGGGTCATTTAGAAGGGTTAAAGGTCCTTGTAACTCCTCCTAGTGGCAGTAGAGTAGGATCACCTGAAGAAGGAGAGTTTTCCTTGGTAGTCCATCCAGATTACCAAAGTTTAGAAACAGGTTACAATCCCGAAGCTGTTACAGTTTCCGAGCTTGCTGGTAGTTTTTCATCTGCCAGTGAAACAGGCGAAGAACCTGAAATTTCCGAACCTGTTACTCCAACTCCTAGTGTTCCTGATTCACCAAGAATAGAAAGAATTATCACCGAAAATCTTCCTGTTGGATTAATTGCTATAGAAGAACTTGTTCCAGAGGAAGAAATAGGCGTTTCTGATTCTGAAGATCTAATTACCCTTGATCTAAGGGAGCGTGAATCCATCTTTTACAGTCCTCCTAGAAGTGAATCTTGGTACCTTGCATTAACCAATTTTTTAGACAACTCAGTAGGTTTTTCTACACCTCGTACTCCGGTTCCACCTAGAGGAATTCATTCTCCTGTAAATATGTCTGGTCAGTCATCTGTGTTTTCACAAAGTCCTGAATCATTTTTACATGGCGGTCCTTCTGTTCCTACTGGGTATCAATCACTTTCTGGTACCTTTGCGGGAGCATCTCCTCAACCCATTGATCATGGGTTATTAGTTGGAAACAGTGGTAATGTACCATTGAGTATAGGTGACGTTTATATGATGTCAGGTTCAACTCCCATTAACCAACCTCAAGGTGGCCAATTACCGCCTGGGGGGCAACCTTCGTTAATGCCTGGGGGGCAACCTCAAGGTACTTCATTCGTGACTGGGGGGCAACCTCAAGGGTATCAACCCCAAGGGTATCAACCCCAGCCTCAATATGTACCCCAAAGTCAACCTCAGTATCAATATCAACCTCAAGGATGGCAACCTCAAGGATGGCAACCCCAAGGGTATCAACCTCAAGGATACCAACCCCAAGGTCAAGGTCAACCCCAGTACTCGTATTTACCTCAAGGTTATCAACCTACGGGTCAATACCCTGGTCAAGGTTATCAACCACCTCAAGGGCAATCATATGGGACTGCACCTTACAGTTATCAACCCTATCCTCAATACGGCTATGGATCTCAGTATCCTCAACCTGTTACGAGTCAATACCCTGGAATGTTAACATGGGATCCGTCACAGGGTCAACAGATGTCGCAACCAAGTATACAGTCGGTACCTCAAGCAGGACAACCTGCAGTTCCTGGTCCACCCCAGCAACCGCAACCTGTCCAGTCAAGTGTTCAGACCCCTGTAACTTCTGTAGTTACTCAGCCGCCAATTGCACCTGGTACTCCACCTCACACGGCTGCAGCAACTACCGCTTCATCTACCATGCTTACTTCTGGAGTATCGGCAGCTCCGGTTTCTACTGTCCCTGTAACCACTCCTCAGACATCTGTACCGTTGTCTGGACCCACGGTTCAAACCACAGTCCAGATGCCTGTAGGCCAACCTGGTACAAGTACGGTTGTTACTACTCAACCTCAATTTGTTCAACCTCCGTACCAGGGACAGTATCAACCTGGGCAAGCTGCCCAACAACCGGTTTACCAGTATCAACCGTATCCTGGGTACACTTATCAACAACCTCAGCAACCCCAGTACGGTCCGGTTAATCCTGGTTTTCCAGGAGGATATAATATCCCAAATGCGACTCCTGTTCCTAGTTATCCTGGATATCCTCCTCCTGGGGCTGGTATTGTGACTCAGAGTTTTAGAGATCCTAACCGGCAGTTACCGTTTATTGCGACTTTAGATTTACCCGACTTGACGCGCCTAACGAACGATCCAATTCAATATCTTCAGTTCTGGCCGCCAATGCCAAATAAGTTGCCCAGCGATATACCCAAGTTCGAAGGTAAGTCTGGAGAGGATCCGTCTAATCACGTGATGACTTACCACCTCTGGTGTGCATCAAATTCCATCTCAGATGATTCCATCCGCTTACGTCTTTTCCAGCGTACACTCATTGGTCTCGCAGCCAAGTGGTACATTGAGTTACCACGGGCCTCTTTTTACAACTTTAGCCAGTTAGCTACCTCGTTCTTAACTCATTTTCAGTTACCAGTCAGATACGATAATGGTACAGAATTATTAACTTCGCTAAAACAATCGACATCCACGTACATTTCTGATCACATTCATGAGTGGAGACGTCGAAGAAGATTAGTGAAAGTTTTTATCCCGGACCAAATCTTAGCTGAATGGTTTGTCAAATCATTATTACCAAGAATTACTGAAGATGTAGCTAAGGCCGGAGTAGTTACTGAGGAGCAAGTCATTGCTCAGGCACAATACCTTGACTTAGTTTACACTCAGTCGGGTACGTTACACGAGAAAATTCCGGATCTTCCAAAGTCAAACCAAATCGCTGCTGCTCCTTCGGGATCTCATGCCGCTGATGGTATGATTGGTATCGTGACTACGAAGAGTAAGAAGAAGTCTTCCAAGACCTCCAATACTCCAATTATCACTTTGCCTGATTCTCCGACAGGAGAGTCTTCTCCTCCTGAACTTACCGCCGACATTCACGCTGTAGAGTCATCTACGGCCAAATCAAAAAACGGTGGAAAGAAGAAAGGAAAGAAGAAGGCTAAAGCAGACAAGGCTCCAAAGGAGAAAACGGAAAAGTCGGAAACCAATGACGAAAAACGCAAACCTCGATATCCTTGTCTTATTTGTGAAGAAGATCATTTTACGAGAGACTGCCCTCATCGGGCCGAGGTAGTGAAAATAGTCAAAGGTTCTCCCACTCCTGCTGTGTTAAAAAATCCATTTCCAGAGCAGGAGAATAAGATGATAGGTTCTTCTTCGAATGCCAGTGAAGAACCCATTTTGATGATGTCTCATGTCAGGATTGCGACTCGATCGCAAGATTATGGTAGTAAGGCTCCTGTTGATGGTAAGGAAGCAGAATCTTCTCACTCTAACCCATCAACCTCAGCTCCTGGTTCCGATCCACTACAGATCGAAAAACCTAACCCAGACTTAGTGATTAAGCCGCCCGCCAAGGGTGTACTTCGAAGGTCTGCTTTCAATCCACATGCGAGAGCAGCCCAGAATTACAACATTGTTGAAGACTTAGCTGTTTCACCTTCAGCAATGTCGGCACTCGAAGTGCTGCAATCATGTCCAGCGCAACGAAAATTGCTTTTGTCGGCTATTGGAGCTGTCGATGTTCAGGACCCGAACCTAATGATCTTTGATCTAGAAAGTAGTACACCGCGTCTCCCCCATCAAATGGCTTTCCAAATTCCAGTGATAGTCAAAAACAGGCCTATTCATCGGACTGTGATTGATGAGGGAGCTTCTACGTGTATTATGTCGATTCAATGTTGGAGATCGCTTGGTTCTCCTTCGTTGAACCAATCCCCCACCATCCTTAAGGCCTTTGATGGCCGTGGGTTCCGTCCGTTTGGTATTCTACAAGAATTGCCTATAGGGGTCGAAGGTAAAACCGTTAGTCTGGATGTGGAAGTGGTTGATGCCCCTCTAGACTACAACCTTCTTTTGGGTCGAAGTTGGTCATATGCTATGACAGCGGTCGTTTCATCGGTCTTCAGAGTCATTAAGTTTCCACATAACGGTAAGATCGTGACTATTGATCAGCTGACATACTTTTCATCCGACCCAACCTCTTCAGAAACTATCCAGCATGTTGGTAAAACGACAATCCCTTATAGGGACATTGGTGTAGGTTTAGTTAAGGATTCCGGTTTACTGGGAACTTTTCCTCTCCCTCCACTCAATGCAGACCCTTCGTTTGCAACAATTCATATGATCACGTCAGAAAACATTATTTATGATGATCCTTGGTATGTTCCCTCTGACTCTGAGCTAGACTCACTCGGTGATGTTATGCCGTTGAGTCCGTATGAGATTGCTTATGAAGCTCTTATGTCTTTTACCGACTTTCATTCAACCGAAACCGACCAAATGAATGTGGTCAGTGAAGAGTCACTTTTCACCTCACCCTTAGAACGGATAACGTTTCCCGAAGAAGTGTCATCTGACGAACAACTTCGCGAAATCCTAAGTGTAGATGATCTACCATGGGAAGATCTCCATCACAGATCTTCGTTTTTACCTAAGGATGATGCATTTGAAAATGATTTTTCATCTATCTTTACCGCTGAATATGTCAAAGACGCTCAGGATCCAACGAAACATTCTGATTCAGAGCTGAATTTAGGGAATATTTCTCGTACTATTCCCATTGATATTTCAGTGAAGCCCGGAATCGAGGAAACATTCATATAGGTGCCGCATGTACTGAAGAAGAAATCCAAACTTACAAGGCCCTATTCCAAGAATTCCGCGACGTGTTTGCCTGGTCTTACGAGGAAATGCCGGGAATTGATCCTGCCATTGTTGTTCATGAAATCAAAACCTACCCGGATGCTAAACCCATTCGGCAACGGTTGCGTCAGATTCACCCTCGAAAAGCGGCTGCGATTAAAGCAGAAGTCGAAAAGCTGTTGAAAGCAGGTTTCATTTATCCGATCCCGTTAACGGATTGGGTATCGAATATTGTTCCCGTCAATAAAAAACAAGGAACAATAAGAATCTGTATCGACTATAGGGATATCAATCGAGCTTGTCCAAAAGACAACTATCCTACGCCTTATATCGATCAAATTATTGATGATTGTGCCGGAAGTGAGATGTTTTCCTTCATGGATGGTTTCTCAGGCTATAATCAAATCAATATTCTACCTGCCGATCAACCAAAAACGGCATTCATTTGTCCATGGGGGACATTTGCTTATTGCAAATTACCTTTTGGACTTAAGAATGCCGGGGCCACTTTTCAACGGGCAATGTCTTATGCATTTCATGACATCAAGCACATTGTGCAACCCTATCTCGATGATTTGCCTGCTCATTCTTTACATCGAGCTGATCACCTTGTCCACCTACGAGCAATCTTTATGAGGTGTAGGCATTATCGAATTCGGTTGAATCCCCACAAGTGTGTTTTCTGTATAGAAACAGGTCGATTGCTGGGATTTGTTGTTTCAAAAGCCGGCATTCGCGTCGATCCCTCGAAAGTCGAGGCTATCATCAAATTGCCTCCTCCTTCGAGTTTGCGCCAACTCCAAAGTTTGCAAGGGAAAGCGAACTTTTTACGCCGATTCATCCCAAACTACGCCGAGGTCACTAAAGGTTTTACACGGTTGTTGAAACAGAACGCACAATTCTTTTGGGACGAGATTGCCCAACAATCTTTTGATGCACTGAAACACGCGTTGACCCATGCACCGTTATTGCATCCTCCCAACTACAACCAGGACTACTTCTTATACCTCGCAGCTTCGCATTCCACCATTGGAATGGTGTTAGTTCAAGAAGATGAATTCAAAGCAGAGCATGTGATATATTATCTTAGTAGAACCTTAAATCCCACTGAGTTAAAATATTCGCATGTGGAGAAATTGGCCCTGGCAGCCGTTCAAGCTGTCCAGCGTTTTCGTCACTACATTCTTCTCCGCAAGACTACAGTTATTTCGGATTGCAACCCTATGATTTATATTTTGACAAAACAACTGCTAGGGGGCAAGTACTCTAAATGGATTGTTATCCTGCAAGAGTTCGACTTGGAGTTCGAGAAGTCCAAGTCTAAGAAATCTTTAGTTTTTGCGGAATTGATGTGTGATTTCCCGAGTGCTGACACAGAGACTGTGGCAGAGGAGTCCATTGCGGACGAATCTTTGTTTCTTATTAGCACTTTAGATCCGTGGTATGGGGATATAATCATCTATCTCCAAACCCAAACCTTTCGGCCTGAAGCTTCCAAGGAAGACCGTCGAAAAATTCGGTTTCGATCCCAGCAATACAGAATTATTGGAGATACACTTTATCGCCGGGGGGCAGACTTAGTTTTTCGACGTTGTTTAACTCACGAAGAGGCTGAGAGAGTTTTGAATGATTGTCACTCTGGAGCATGTGGCGGTCATATGTCTGGGTATGCCACAGCTCAGAAGGTGTTGCGCGCTGGCTATTTCTGGCCGTCTATGTTTAAAGATTGTATCCTTGCTGTCAGAACATGCCACAACTGTCAAGTGTTTGATCGAAAGATGCGCGCTCCACCTGCTCCTCTCCACCCTATAATTGCCGCTGGTCCATTCGCCAAATGGGGCATTGACTTTATTACTTGTAACCCTCACTCGGCCGGGGGGCATGCGTATATCATCCTCGCGGTTGATTATTTTACAAAATGGGCCGAGGCGATGCCTACATTCGACGCAAGCGGCAAGACAGCTGCAGTTTTCGTATTCAATCATATCATAACTAGGTTTGGTGTCCCACAAGCAATCATTACTGACCATGGGAGCCATTTTCGAAACGTCATGATGACTGAGCTTACAAGCCAGCTTGGTTTGCGCCACGATAGCTCTACTCCTTATTATCCGCAAGCCAACGGTTTGGTTGAGTCAATCAACAAAGTTCTAGTCATCATGATTCGACGGATCATTGGTATCCATCGAACGAATTGGCATAACATGTTATTTTCGGCGCTATGGGCATATCGAACTTCAGTGAAAAATTCAACAGGTTTCACCCCTTTCCAGCTAGTTTATGGCTTAGAAGCTGTGTTACCTATTGAATGCGAAATCCCATCACTTCAAATGGCTGTCGAATTACTTCCAGCTACTTCCGAAGAGGAGAAACGGTTATTATACTTGGCTAAATTAGATGAGACTCGACGTGACGCTACTTTAGCTATCGAGACTCACGCGAAACGAATGAAAGCTCAGTACGATAAAAATGTAACCCCTCGAAGTTTTTCGGAAGGAGACCTAGTACTATTATATGATCAAGCTAACGATAAGCTAGGTGCCGGAAAATTCGTTCCCATGTGGCATGGGCCCTACATTGTAAAGCGAAAGCTAGCAAAAGGGGCTTATGAGTTAGTTGATTTTGATGGGGACTCTTTGGGTAAACCCAGAAATGGACTTTACCTAAAGAGGTATTATGCTTAAAATGATGGGTATGGAGAAATTTTTAGATAGGTTAGATTTCCTTTCTAGCTAGCAAGTGTGTTAGTTTAGTCAGTGTGCTTAGCTTAGCGAGTGTGGTTTTTCGTCATTATTCTGGCTTATCTTGGTTTTACTCTTGATATTGTAGATGTCGACGCCTCTCCAAACATACATTGGATTTGCTGATGGTGCTTGTCGTAATACACGGAATATCTCTTCCGCAGCTTGGGTTATCTATTCGCCCTCTGACGAGTTAGTTTCTATGCATGGGGTAAGCCTCGGTCAAACAACGAATAACATTGCAGAATACAGTGCAGTGGTTGAATTATTATCCGAATCTATTTCATTTGGAATTCGACGTTTGATAGTGAGGTTAGATTCTGAACTTGTTGTATTACAGCTTAATAGAGTTTATGCCATTAGAAATCCTGTGTTATTAAGGTTGTTTTTGAGAGTGCGTCTCTTGGAACGTGAATTTGATTACATTGAATATCAACATATTCCAAGGTCTTTGAATACATTAGCAGATGCAATTGCTTCTCGAGTGTTGGACAGACATTTATAATAATCATGCAAGTAAATTTAAAAACATTTCATCATACATGTTAAACAAGATAAGCCGGTAATAGTGATATATATATAGATAGAAGTGTGTCAAAAAATATACATCGTCTTCGATCATAGGTTTAAAACACCTTATGATCGGCAAAATGATAGTACAAAAAGTCAAAAATGTCACATGTGACTACAAAAGTGACTAGTCAATCACTGGTGGTGCTCTCTGTACGACACCACTGCGCGGGCTACCTTACGCAAAAATCTCCTAAACGGTCCAGGGACCGCGACTACGAAGCGCTGAAGCCTGATAGGAATGTCGTCCATAGTAGTCTCAGGTATATCTGCCGTGAGACGCTCTAGATCATGCTCCAACTCAGCTAGTACTTCTGCTGTCGCGTCCTGTGGGGCCGGTACCGGTGCAGCTGGATGTAGTCTATCATAAGGCCGGAGGTTGGCTGGACGCTGTGGACCAACATCTGCATTTTGAAAGATTTACTATTAATTTTGAGACGATATATATAAAAAATACAAAAAATACATAACTAGAAAACTTGTGAAAATAAAAAGTACCTCTGTCGTCCCATTGTTCTCCCTGTGGAAGAACCATGTCCGGATCACCTCTGAAATCCATTCCGGCATACGGAAAGTCCTGTATCACAAAAAGCTGGCCCTCTAACCAGTCAAAATAACTATCTGAGAATCGAACTACTGTCGCGCCCTCGTCAGGATGCCGGGCCATCACCGCAACCCATCGTATCAGCTTTGGCTGCTGGGGACCCAAGATATCAACAGTGAGTTGCTGAGGGATCAGCATTGGAATTCTCTCCAAGGCAAAGCTCACGACTATAGGCCCATATCCAAAAGTCTTTAGTCGTCCGTTCTTTGCCTTGGTCAGTTGGCTCTTCATATGAGCCGACACAGCTTCACACCAGTTGAAAATGGTGCCTTGGTAACAGTCAATTGCCATCCGCATTTGGGATCCGGAAGCAATGTGTAAAGCGGCCGCGCCGCAAATTCTGGTAACCGTGAACGCTATGACTTTGAGTTCCGGTAGAGTGATGTGTTTTATCTCTATGCCTTTTGAATGGTGAGCCCCACGTGTGCACCAATCCTCGCGGAGACTATCAAGGGATTGGCCACCCGGCCTAGTCCCCGCAAGACTGAGTTGCTCACCTCTGTTTGGCAAGCCAGTGAGAAAGTATACATCCGAGGGCTCTATCTCGAGCTGGTGCCCTCCTATGTAAAAGCATTGTTCTTGTACGTTCCATCGCTCAACCAGCCATTCCAAGAATCTTACCTGGCCCCTCATGCCCGGTATGGTCCAATATTTGTATAATCCGCATGCTCTTAGGGCATCCAGGGAAGGTTGATGATTTATTGCAGCTTCATCTTCCTCTACATGCTCTCTTTCTCTCCAGTCTAACATGATTAATGCCCTGCATATCAAAAATAGCAATTAGAAATTGATTTGGGAATTTTTGGTGGTTTTTTGAGAGAGTTGGGGTTTTGAAATGCGCGTTTCTCGGAGGACGCACCCCGGCTTTGTAGCACAGGGCGCCCGGACGCAGCTGGCCTGAAGGCGGGCTGCGTCTTCCGACCGTTTTCCCGTATGAGAAAAAGTCGGGGGACGCAGGTCACCCGAAGGGCACCTGCGTCCGCCGAGAGGCGCATTCCAAAACCAAAACCCCCCCAAAAAATGAAACTAAGACCTAAAAATTAATTCTAAACGGATAGAAATGCAGAGTAGGATGTGTAAAATACCTGGATGAGACGGCGTTCGATTCCGACGGTCAGATTTTCCGCAGCGACCACGGGAAGTTTCTTGTCAAAAGCTCCTTTTTCAACCTCAACAGTGAAACGGTAAAAATGACATGGTAAAAGGTCTTTTTATAGGTTTTTTGGATGAATTAGTTCATTTTTTACCATGAAAAGATGTTTTTGAATGTATTTTTGCCTATTTTAAACAGGTATGAGTAATGTGTTGCTTTTGTGCAGGACAAAGGGATTTCGAGGGAAATTGTAATTTTTCACAAACAAAAATATCAGAGTCATCTTTTAAGCCCTTTTCTGACTCCTAAAACATGAAAAGATCGCCGAGTGTTTCTTTTTCACTCGTTAAAACGGAATTAAAAGACGGTCCCCTTTTAGCTCTTTTCTGACCGCAAAATCAGGAAAAGATTGCCGGGTTTTTGTCGTTTCGAACTCGATAAGGAAATAAAACGACGTGTCCTTGATCGCTTTTTACTTTTCAGGTCAACGACACTATTATGAAAGTACTCCTTGGTCGCAAGATCAAGCGGTTCCCCCAGGTATTATTTTATACTTTTTCGGGCTTGAGGGACACAAATATACGAAAAAGTTCAACGTGGAGTCTTCTTTAGTTTTTTCAGACTCTCTAAAATTGAAAAACGCCGAGTTTCTCCTATACTGGGCTCGTTAAAACTTTTACAGTAGAGGACCTGTTCAATTACAAACAGGAACGAACCACTCCTTCCTAGGGTTCGAATTTAAACTAGGTTGGACTCGTCCGAAGGATGAGCTTATAATCAAGCATATGTTATCCTCCTCAAGCTTGTTAAAAATAAAGAGGTACTTGCCAGAAATGGTGGGGGAAAAGAGAGAAGAATGAACCTGTTTGTCACCTTTTGTCTCAGAAGAAACTTTATTACCACTCTTGAACACGACACTTTTCATTCACCTGGGTTGGGAAATCTTTTACCTCACAGTTGACCAAATCACTTTGAAAGTCTTTAACCGGGTTTCGGGGATTAACTTTGAGTTATTCGTCACCAAGCCATCTGTTGTGTCGTTATGTGTTCAAGAGGTCTACAAGCAAAACTTTCATCTGCAAAATACTTGTCATCCATTTGACCATCCCTGAGTCAGTCCTTACAGCAACATTTCTTCAACTTGAACAATGATTTCGTGTTGTGGGCTTGCCTGCAACGGGTCGCTTTCTATCGACATCGACACATTATCTAGAAAGATGACTTAGGAATCGACAGTACCTTGAAGTCTGCATGCATCAATGGCAGGTTTCTCGCCTTTGACGTCAGTTTACATCATTGACTTTCGATCAAAGGATTCCGTGAAGTGTTCGACATCAAAACATCTATTCACATTTCACGGGTTGTGCTTGGTACTTTGAGAACCATTGACATTACTGGTGGTCTCTCTCACGCTTGTTAACAGTTTACATCATCGACTGGTAATCAAGTGGTTTCTAACATGTTCGACATCGAATCATTTAATCACATGGCTAGAATCGTACCAATTCGGGAAGTAGAAGTGAAGACCCTGGATCTAGTTTCTACCATCCAGGCTGCGAGGAGTTTTGTATTCATTATCTATGTAGACTAATCATAAACAGATGGCTGCGTCCATACTGTGTCTACAAAAGTCTATTAAAATGATGTACTGCAAGATCATTCCTGTATCAGAATAGTTAGTCCATTAGTTAAAGTTTTGAATCTGAGTATGGGAATGCCTACCTCAGTGATGATATAATCTTATCCATGTATTTTGTGTTGAAAATTGCAGGTTCCAACCAGGCCATCCACAAGACAATCCTTGAAATGATAAAGCGCTTCACCCTTCCTAGAATTACAAAACCCTACTCTATTCCAGGCTTCGCACTTTAGGGGGCAATCTGTTACACTAAAAAATGTCACCTTGACTACTTACAGTTAGTATGGCTCAAATCAACAGTCATGCTACCCTCTTAGGCAAGTCTCATGCCTCTGTTATCCATCTCAAACTCAAAGAAGAGAGAAAGTCTTGTAAAAACTATGTTTATCTCTGGGGTCGCAGGTTCTCTCTAGCCTTACCTGTGGGGACGCTGACCATGTTCACAAAATCTGCGTCCATGGACGCTCTGTATGTTAAGGGACAGGTGCGTCCCTCTGTAAAAGGCAAAATGCGCGAGTTTTATCTTGAAAAAGTTACTTGTGGTTACTTCTAGAACATTCTAGAGGTCGGTTTGATGAAATGGATGCGCCTCCAGTTGGTTCATGTATCTCTATTAAGGGGAACTTATCCCATCAATAAGGGAGCTATCCCACCCAAAGAGGGGGATGATCCCATTGATAGTGGACCTGAATAACCTCTTTACAACACTATAAATAAAGGCATTGAGCCAGAAGGAGAGGAGGTTGGAGCTATACATTTTCTTTGGGTAAATGCTGCAGGATTTAGGTCTTCCATTAGAGCCTTTGTGAGGAGAGATTGTCTTTACTTGATTCTACTTGGAAGAGGGTGAGCTTTGTCAAAGTAGAGGAAAACCCTTGATGGACCCTGGGAGGAACTTGCACAACACCAAGGCCAGGTTGTAAGAGTTTCTTTGTTTCGTTATTAATACAAACTGGTTTATTTTTCTCAATAGCTTGTGTTAATGAGTTATTTCATGTGTTCCTTGGTCTGCATGTTGAATATATGTTTTATTATATGAAATGCAAGTGCTTGGTAATTGTTTGATTGTTTGTGGTTGCAGGAATTGACTTGAAGGAGGAGCTCATCCGGATCGTCAAGAACGGACTTCAACAACAGCGTTTTGGAATAAGGTAAGCCTAAACACTTGTAGTTTTCATGTTGTAAAAGGTGTATTTAGAGAAAGATCACTCCATTTTGTCTTGTTTGTCATTAGAACGTCTTAGACTTCTAGGAAGGTCAGTCGTGTCCGCACCCTTGACAAATTCCGTGTGACAGGAAGGAGACCACAACGAGCTGCAAATAAACCCTCAGAAATCTTATTAAGCTGAAGTTTATGATTCTCCTTCTTATGATGCGTATGAATTCGATGGAGATTCAAGTGATGTAGAACCACAAAAGTCTCAATTGTGGGAAGTTGCACAAGAAGAGGAGGCCCACCAAGAGGTTAATAAAGATGCTCCAGTTTATGATGCACATCCTTCACCTGGAGAACAAGTTCAAGAACCTCCTTTGATTTATGATTCATATTATTCAGAGGAGGATGAGGTGGTTACAGATTGTCAAAGGGAGTTGTTTACTAGCAAGTGGGGAGAAGGCTCCCAACAACAAATTTTTCAAGAAGAGCCCAAAGTTGAAGGACCAAGCAGTGTCTGTGATCGCCTGTTGTAGAAAGGTTCCTTCTATGAATTCTCAGTAGACTCTCTAATCTATGATTCTTACAGTTCAGAAAATGAAGATTCTATTGCAGATTTCCAAGAGGGTTGGCCTATTGACAAATGGGTAGAAAAATATCAGCAACAAGATTTTCTTGAGAAATCTAAGGTTGAGGAGTTGAAAAATATTTGTGGCTGCCCTGACCAAGAAGATATTGGTCAACAGAATTTCCATGAAAATAAGGCAGCTGCAAATTTTCTTGTCATTTCTATGACCCTGTAACTGATTACATGACCACATTATTAGGTCAGTAGCAGAGGTTGTTTGTGGAGCATGTATCATGTTTTTTGTTTGAAGACTTTTCATGGTGCATGCTTGTTTTGATTTTTAAATTTCAACAGCATGGAGGCATTAGGTCCAACATCCAAATGTTGACCTAGTACCATTGGAAGAATGAACTCACTTAGGTGAATTCATGCCCAGTACATAAGTAAGAGTTGTATATAAATAAGCTCATTAGCTAAGCATTTATTTTCAGTTGTTAGAATTTACTTTTCTACATTTTAGTTTGGTGAGGAAAGGACTCCCTATAAATAAAGTTCCATGGAGATTTTCTGGTTGTATAAGTGCATTATAATTTTTGACTCCATGCCCAATGGTAAAGGCTATTGGTCTACAGGTTCTCAACACCTTGCCAGCAAGGCACTGTCCCCAGTTGGAGCCAATGTTGTCACTCATTACAAAATTTGTTTTCAGCTGACCAAAGTACAAAGGAACATAGAGGTTTGCAATCATCTTCCAAGTGAAAAAAGCGCTCAAAGCTAAATCAGACCCTATCTAATAGATAATGCTTGGAATAAGCTTTCCAACAGTATATGGAGCTCCCCAAATGAACTCCAGAAACAAAAGTTAAAGTAGATTGAAGTTGTCCTTTGAAAATGAGACAACAAGGAGAAAATTCCCAAGTGTAAGAGCTCCCATATATCGAAGGTCCCGCGATCGGAGGTCCGGAGAAGTTGACGATCACATATCGGTGAAACAGGGCATATGGCATGTCGGAAGTTCCAATGCTATGTTAATTAGCAATCACAATCAGAGGTCTCAACAACATGGTACAATAGAAGCATTTCGTTGATTTGTGATTAACGATCTGACATATCGGTGGGATTTGGTGCATATCACAAATCACAATCAGAGACTCCAACAATATAGAATATCGGTGAAACAAAACATATATGTCGTTGTATGTCATAGAGCAGAAGTCAAGATAAACCTGGAAGTCCTTCGCCATTTGACTGAGTGGAGCTCCATGCCTTCATTCAATGCCTCAACTACCGACCCATTACTCCTTTAAAGCTCTATATTCCATTATCGAGACTTTACTGCATCAGGACCTTTACTCTTAGAGATGTTACATAACAACAATTAATGATGGTTCTAGGCCCCTTCTACCTTAGCCCTGGGGGCTTAGGTGAAACTATATGATAGGAGCCTGGGGCGGGGTCTGATTATTTGGAATACTGCATTATAATTGTCCCAATGTATAATACATGGGACCACAATACACATGCGACTGGGCCCCTTTGAAATATCACAACTCGGCGATCAGGGATTTCTAATCCCTGCCTTTGGTGCATCCTCCCAAAACTTGCGACTTGTGACCTAGTCTGGCCCACTTGGAAAGAGGATAAGGGAGGGCTAGCACGAAGGTTTTAATACATATACATCTTTGATAAACTCTTTCTCCTCTTTATAAAACCTTTATCACTTCTCCACTCCACCATTGTTTTTGATATATAAAGCGCATATATTCATGCAACCCACTTT
Source organism: Pinus tabuliformis (assembly GCA_031772625.1). Classification (NCBI taxonomy): domain Eukaryota; kingdom Viridiplantae; phylum Streptophyta; class Pinopsida; order Pinales; family Pinaceae; genus Pinus; species Pinus tabuliformis. The sequence goes on from CM062820.1 coordinate 270,960,752, forward strand.
TTTCCACCTGTCCACCTGCTTTGGGCCCACGATATTGGGTGTTTCCCCGATATGCATATCAGAAGAAACCCTGGTATGATCCTCTATAAAATGCTGGTTGTCGATCAGCCTTCTGTGCTTTGACTCAACCCTGTGCCCTTCATTCTTTGACTCTATATGCGTGTAATAGATCTGACCTGCAAATATTGAGAATACAAATATACCCAGAAATAATAATATCGATCCAACAATATAACATGAAAGTGCTTCTCTTTATTGATCAAAACCCTTAAGGTAGGGTAACACCATAAAATCACTCCTTAAGGAAGGAGAACACTCCACAAGCCATATGCTTTCCAATACAATAATCCTTGACATCTCTCCATGGGAGTCTTTACCCTCTATATAGGCCTCATACATACCAATACCATGGGTCATTACCATGGTTCCCTTAGTACCATCTATCTAATACAATGGACTTATTATATTATTGCTAACTACTTGTGGTCCCTTACATGATACGGGTTAACCACTTTATTTATTACTATGGCCCATCCCATTATTACATTATTCCCTTGGGTACCTCCCTTTGTACCCCATACTATCCCCCCTAGGTATACTACATTCCACCCCCGTGAAACATGTTTCGTCCTCGAAACATAAGAGAAACATAAATAATAAGATATACTCAAAAGAGTAGTCCATTAGTACTGTTAGCGCTTGAAATTTCACCTCAAGCTGAGAAAGGTAAACCTCAAGGCAACATCAAACCACTTAGCCTCGTAGCTAGCCCTACGGGGCAGGGGAGGGCTCTCTCCGGTGTATCTCGATAAAGATCTTCAATGGGCGAGATAACCAATAGGGTAACACTGATTTTAGGCTAGTAAACTGATCAAAAGGGTTGATTTGGGATTTTTAGGGTTTTTGGTGGAAAATTGGGGAAATGGAAATTTTAGGTGCGGGGATTGGACACAGTTTTCGCAGGGGGTTCTTTGGGGCGAGGTAGGAAACAGTATTGATGCCTTTAATAGAGATGGATGGATGAGAATGACCGGTGAGGAGTTAAAGAGAGAAAGCAATAACCTTGAATTCCCTTTAAACAGTCGAAAACATTGATATTAAGCAAACTTAAAATCAGAGCATGACAGTCATGAGTTCTACTTTAACACTTCATTTGCCTAATGTGCAGAAGGAAAAGTAAGGAAATGATTCACATAACACACTTACAAGTACAAAGAGAAACACACCATCAATACATGTAACCACAAGAATCCCAAAAAGGACTGCAAAACCCTGGTCTTCCTTAGCCAAAAATTGCAGAGATACAGTGAATAATACAATGATAGCTTCTCCCTCAAGAGTCCAACCTCTCCAACCATGAAAATGATTGAGAAAATACATAATATAGGCAAGCCAACCTCTTCCCTTGCCTCTAGGGGTCGAGCTCATCCTTCTAGGAGCTGTTTCAACCAATTCTAAACTGAGCACTAAAATCTAGGCAGTCAAAACAACTTGCCTCTATAAGCTAGGAAACCAATTCATTCATTTAATTTTCACCTATCTCATGAATGAATCTTCTAGAAGAGATACATAAGTGTAAAAGTGTCATAAAATTACATCATTTACAATAAGAAGGATAAAAATCAACTCCAAAAAGTCAAACACAGTCAAAACTGCGTTTTGCTGAGCTGTAGGCTGAAATCCTGAGCAATTTGCCTGACGGGTCGCGCGCTAAATCTTGACGGGTCGTACGCCTTTGAGAGCACTTTTGGGGCACTTCCAGGTGTCCAAATGGGGCAAGAGTAGGCTTGTTGGAAATGTCTATGAGTCTACTTTCCAACCCAACTGGAATTTCTGAATTTGGTGGTCATTTGCCCCTCCAAAATTGCAATCTCCCAAGACTGCTTTCTGTGTCTCAAAAATGTGGCAGAAAGTCATTTTTTGCTTGTTTTTTGACTTTCTGGAGGCCCAAAACTTCATAAAATCTCTTGGAAATGGATGAGAATGTGTAATTTTTCATGAAAAATCCAGAAATGCTGAGTTTTTTGAAAATAGAGTTGCCAAGTGAAAGGGTCGCGCGGGGGGTGAGACCCTTCAAGCGGAAAAACCTGTTTTTTGCCTTAAAAACCAAAAATCACCCAAAATGCTCAAAATTTCTTGGAATTTGTGCTGGGGCTGAGCTATTTAGTGCCATGCTCAGTCAAAGAGGCTTTGGCCAAAATTTGGAGTGGATTGGGCCTTTTCCGTCGTTTTAGTGCCTTGACTAACCTCCTTGGATCCGACGATTGTAATTTTGACATTTCTCTAAAACCATGACACCTGTGCAAAACGCGAAGGAGGTTTTTCTTCTTTGGCATGTTGTGGACAAAAACCTCTCTCAGTTTTCCAAAATTCATCTTTTATTTCTCTGAAACGGCTTTTGAGTGAGACTGATCCCGATGTGTGAAGCAAGGAATTTCGTGGAAACGAAGCGAAATGAAGGGGATAGGGGGCTTCTAAATTCTTGGGGAAATTTTTGGGAGTGGGGAGGGATGTTAGGAAGCAGGGGAAAGTGGAATCGCGGAGATCGAGTGAGGGGAAGGGGTCCAAAAGGGCGAAACACAGGCCAAACCTAGAAAATTGCCAGGTTGTAGCTAGAAACTAGGGTTTGTGCAAAAATGAGGAATTTGGGGGATCTCAGTGATGGAAAGAATTTGGTAAGGTACTTTAAGGATAGGGGAAGGTGTATGAACATCAGGATACAAGTTTTGCCGATGATTTGACCGTCCAAGAGAAATTGGCTTCAAAACCCTAGGAGAGGAAAATGACCTTGCCTAGGTGCAACTGAAGCATGAACAAGGTGTAAAATGACTCATTAGACACTGACATGATAATGAAAACCCTATGAATGATGATAGAATCAGCTGAATAGTGACATAGACCGACATTTGGACAACTTTAGAAGGAGTGAAAGCAAACCCTAGACCTAATGCCTAGTGACCAAATTTTGCTTGAAAACTCTTTGAAATGACAAAATTTGACCTGGACATTCTGAGAGCACTTTGTAAGAGCATATTTTGATCACTGGAGGAAGGCTGGAAAGACTGACACTAACAAGTACCATGCACTTTGCATCTAGCCATCCAAGAGAAAGGTGAACCCTCGATCTAGCTGGTGCCTCGCTTGTCTGAGATAGAAGTTGACCCTGGTGGCTCTTCTGTGTTGATGTGTAGCGGGTGGATCATCACCCCTCTCTATATGTCATGAGGGGGTTGTTGTCCTTGTGGCTAATTTGTTGCCATTGTGTTGGTTGTTTTCTTGTGGGGTGATGTGGGTGGTGATATGTTGAAGTTTTAACCAATGGTGTAACTTTCTTTAATTCACCACCTAATGGAGCCTGATTAGTATCTGGTATATGTTGTGGTGCCTACTGTTGTTGCTTATCTTCCAATATTACTTCAACCACAGATTCCTCATTTGATGTATCAGCACCTGTAACATTTTCTGCTTCATCCTCCTTGGAATCTACCTGTTTTTCTTGTACCTGTTTGATGTTTGTGTTTGGTTGTCGACCATCAAAGGCTCATCATCTGATGTGTCAGTGTCATTAGAGCTTTGTGCTTCAGCCTCCATGGTCTCTGCTTGGGTCTTAATGGAAATATCTTGCAATGTAATTTTCTTCTTTTTATAGCAAAGCTTCATGAATTTCTTCTGCACATTAATATTGACAATACCCACAGATTCCATCCAAGGCTATCCCAGAACAACATCCATGTTATCCATATCTAAAGTATAAAAATCACAATGCAACATGTACTTATCCATAGAAAGCTTCAAATTTTTATAAACTTGAACATCCTTATTATCAACCTGTGTGTTTTCAATGTGTTTTGCTAGAACTTGTAGTTTTTTTGCCAAATTAACATTGATAAAATTATGCTTGCAACTAGGATTTATAGACACAATGATCTTCTCCTTCTGAATCAATCCATGAACCTGTAATAAGGAGATACCAGAAGAAAATAACCCTTTAGGTTTCTTGGTTTCATTCTTTCCTGTAAAGATAAAATCTTTGCTAGGTTTTTTTGTTTCCTTCTTTCTCGCATGAGACCATTTGTTCAAAAATAGTTTTTCAATTTCGTTAGCATGACATAACTTCAGAATCTCACTGTCAAGTGATTTCCACCATATAGCAGCCTCATATTTCAAATAATACCCTATTTTGTCCTTCCAATACCCTAGGAAGTCAACCTTCTTTTCTCGTATAAATTTTTCAATAGTCGGCCCATCATTTTTTCTTGAAAACATATTTCTAGAAGCAATGAAGAGGGTTTTGAAAAAAATCACTTACTTGGCGAAAATTTAAAATGGCCACAGTTTGGTCAATATTGCTCAGAATCTTTATTATGACCTGTTTTCGGAAATGGAATGACCATTCTGCATCTACCCATGTGATATAAATCCCAATCTAGGCACTGAAATTTTAGATTCGTGTTGCAACTGTCCCACTGTCACAAAACATTTTGAAAAAAGAGTTGATTTTAAATCAGCGATATCTCCCTCATCCGAGCTCTGATTCGACCGATTTTTTTTTGAAATTGGGCAAGTTTTCAAGAGGATCTCATATCTGCAATTTTTTTCTCAAAATTCCCCACAAAAATGAAAAAATTAACTGGAGATCTGCTGTCCACGAATTTTCATCAAAAAATTTCTGCAACACAGCTGATTTTTAAATCAGCGATATCTCCCTCATCCGAAATCCGATTCGGTCGATTTTTTTTTGAAATTGGGTATTTTTTCACAAAGAATCCAGATCTGCAAATAGATTCTATAAAATTTCCCCCAAAACTTACAGATCTGATCTGCAAACTCGCTGCCCCAAAAAATTCCTGCAAAAATAAAATAAAAAAATTCTTCGCTTTGCCCAAGAAAGTGCTTTGATACCACTTGTAATAGATCTGACCTGCAAATATATGAGAATACAAATATACCCAGAAATAATAAGATCAATCAAATAATATAACATGAAAGTGCTTCTCTTTATTGATCAAAACCCTTAAGGTAGGGTAACACCATATAATCACTCCTTAAAGAAGGAGAACACTCCACAAGCCATATTCTTGCCAATATAATAATCCTTGACATCTCTCCATGGGGAGTCTCTAGCCTCTATATAGGCCTCATACATACAATACCATGGGTCATTACCATGGTTCCCTCAATACCATCTATCTAATATAATGGGCTTATTATATTATTGCCAACTACTTGTGGTCCCTTACATGATACGGGTTAACCACTTTATTTATTACTATGGCCCATCCCATTATTACATTATTTCCTTGGGTACCTCCCTTCGTACCCCATACTATCCCCCCTAGGTATACTCCAATGCGAATGTGTGCCACCCCTGTATCGGAGCCCCCTTATCGGAGAATTCTAATTGGAGGACTTAACTTGATGCAACGATATTGTTCAACCTCTTATCGTCGATCTGCGAGATGAAGTCATCCTCTGCCACGTGTCACCTTGTGACTGGTGACACATGTCACCCTATTTTAGCCCCTTTTGACCCTTGAAAATGCCAAATTTTCATTCCACTTGTCTTCCGTACCACCACATCATGATGAAGTCAGACACCATGTGGCTTTATCAGGACCAATAGTATTTTGCCACATGGCCCTCTAAAGGAGAGAGAAAAGGCCTGCCTGCCCTTGGTTTTTTGCTGAAATCCTTTGTAAATCATTTTCGACCCTTTCTAATGTTTTAACACTAATAACACATTTCCTGGTGATTTAACACTGAAAACATTATTTGTATATCGCACATCGCATATCACAATTTCCTTGGGATTGACACTTTTGAAAACGTCAATTTCTGATTGCCGATGTGCTTGGTTGTTGATCCTCCGATGTATCAGAGCTTTGATGTTTGCGCTCGCCAATATGTCATGTTTCACCGATATTCTATACTGTTGGAGTCTCTGATTGCGATTTACGATATGCACTAAATCCCATCGATATGTCGGGTCGCTAATCGCTAATCGACGAAATGATTCTATTGTACCATGTTGCTCAGACCTCCGATTGCAAATGCTGATTACCATATCCCTAGAACTTCCGATATGCCATATGCCCTATTTTGTCGATATGTGATCGTCGACTACCTCGGACCTCTGATCGTGGGACCTTCGATATATCAGAGCTCTTACACTTAGGCATTTTCTCCTTTTTGTCTCATTTTCAAAGGACAACTTCAATCTGCTTTAACTTTTGATTCCGGAGTCCATTTGGGGAGTTCCATATACCATTGGAAATATTATTCTGAGCACTATCCAATGGATAGGGTCTGATTTAGCTTTGAGCACTTTTGTGGCTTCAATGATGACTACAAACCTCTCTGTTCCTTTGTACTTTGGTCAACTGAAAACAAAATTTGTAGTGAATGACAACAATCACAAAGATTGTGTTGATATGGAATCAACGATGGTTAAGCATGGTCAACCATGGTCAAACGTCACAATGTGACAAGGATGATCTCAATATGAAAATCAACCATGGTTAATCATTGTCAACTATGTTTATTTTAGTGTTTATAATATTTATCTTAGGCTTTATATACCTTGGGTTTATAATATTTGTCCCTTAGGTTTAATATTATTCCCTTGGGTTTATAAGATCAATCCCTTGGGTTTATAATATCAATTAAGTTAACTGTGGTCAATCATAGCCAATCATGGTCAACCATGATCAAATGTCGCAATGTGACTAAGATTATCTCAATATGAAAGTCAACCATGGTCCAACATCGCATTGTAACGAAGATTGTCTTGATATGAAAATCAATCATGGTGTAGCATGGTCAACCATGGTCCAACATCGCATTGTGACAAGGATTGTCTCAAACATGGTCAACCATGTTTATTTTAGGGTTTATATATCTTGGGTTTATAATTTATATCCCTAGGGTTTATTATTCCCTTGGGTTTATAATATCAATCCCTTGAGTATATATTATTCATATGGTTTATAATATTAATCTTTGGGTTTAATATAAATCCATTAGATTTATAATCATGGTCAACCTTGGTCCAACATCACATTGTGATAAAGATTTTCTCAATATGAAAATCAACCATGGTCCAACGTCGCATTGTTACAAAGATTGTCTCCATATGAAAATCAATCATAGTCAACCATGGTCCAACATTACATTGTGAAAAAGATTGTCTCAATATGAAAATCAATCATGGTCAACCATGATTGTTTTAGGGTTTATAATATTTATCTTATGGTTTTTATACCTTGAGTTGGTAATATTGATCTCTTGGGTTTTAATATAAATCCCTTGGGTTTATAATATCAATCCCTTGGGTCTATTAATCTAATGGTTCATATTTGTATGGTATAATGTTATTTATAGGCTTTTTGATATTATTCCTTGGGTTAAATATAAATCCATGAGTTTAATTAATTAATAATAATTACTGTAAATTATTAAAAAAATAATATTATATTAATTATTTCTAATATAAAACATTATTGGTTAATTAGTTAATATAAAATAGTAATAGTAATGAGATAACTATATTAATAAATATTAATAATAATTAGTTAATTATATTAAGAATATTTAATAAAAGCAATATTAATTATTAATAGTAGTAATATTAATTTATAATAATAATCATAATTATATGCCTTCATCATATATCAACCACATTTACATTAGTAAATGTGGTTGTGCTAGTATCTATTAAATATCAAGATAAATCAAATTTCTTCAAGTGCAAATCTTTTTAAGTTTTGCATTCTAAGAAATGTTTGCACCTCAAGAGATTTGATTTATCTAAGAGCTTGATAACTCTAGGGTTAAGATAGATCTAAGATGATCACACACACACACTACTTATCAATTATATGTTGAGTATGGAAGGAATGAGACATATCCATTTTTAACACCCCTCGCCACACACATATATATCAAATTCATAGTGAGCATTGAAGGAATTGCATATCTCCTTCAATTTGAGCAACACACCAATAAAATGTTCAGGTGATACAATTATTCTTAAGATTGTAACTTTTCATTGTTTAAATTGCAATTTTGAATGCATAAATAGATTAAGTACCATGAAAATCTCCTTAAGATACTCAAATTGTATATGCCACACAATTTAAAATTGCAATTACAAATTTTTTATTATTAGATTTTGAATAAAATTATTCAAAAAATATAATTGAAACGTGTCAAAATATTTAACTACAATTTTTTTACAAAATATATGCATAATTAACATTAAAATATTTTACTCAACATAAACATTGAAATATTTTATTTTTGATTCTTTTATCTAATATATATATAATTAATCCTAAAATATTTTATTTATGTTTTATTAAATTTTTTATAATTAATATTTTTTAAATTTTACCTATCAAATTCATATTAATTAAATTATACATAAAAAAAAGTAATCCAACATTTTTACATCCACTTACTCTTCCTCTATAATTATATTAAGTTTTGATATATAATTATTTTATTTAAAATGGATATCATAATATTTCATTTATAGTTAATATTAATTATATTTTTAAATTATGTGTGGGGATTATTCAAACATTTTATTTAAAATTTATAGTGAAGTATTTTTGAAAAGCAAAAATATAATATTTTGTTAATTACTTTATTTCTCTTATATAAAATTATGTTGTTTAATATGGACATTAAAATATTTTATTTATGATTCATACAATGTTGTCATATCAATCTAAGGAATTTATCAAACACAATGAAAGTGACATTATTAATTTTTTATAATGCTTTCAACAAACCAAATATGTATATTTGTTTTGTTGTTTTTTTATTGTAGCTAAAGTTTTGTTTTTATTTTAAAAGAGATATATGTCAACTCTAGGTATAGTCAAGTCTTGAAAAAAGATTTTAGCTTAAAGAGATTTGATATCTCATGACACTTCATAGATTAGTGGTTAATATTAAAAGACATTTGCATCTCAAGATATTTGAGTTCTTGACGAGTGATACGTTCATTTTCATTGTTTAAATTATATTTTTGAATTTATAAATGGATGCCTAAATTGTATAAATTGCATTTTTGAATACATAAATGGATTCCACACTTTAAAATTTCTTTGGCCATTTAGATTCTATAGACTACATAGTCTAAACTTGCAATTCCAACAAATCATTGCTACATTTTACAAGAAATTCAATGAAAAATATATTGAAAATGAATTGTAAAACTACTTAAAATGTTTTAAATATACAAATTTAGTTTTTTCAATTACTTTATACAATATGTACATATTTTTTAAAATATATATATGAACATTGAAATATTTTATTTATAAACCATTTTATTAATATATATTTTTAATTACAAGTGAATTTTATTAATCTAAACATTCAAATATTTTATTTATTATTTAATAAATTTAATAATTGTTATTAATAATTTTTGGATGCTAATTATCAAATTTATATAAAAGAATTAAATAAATTATTTAGTTTTCTTTAAATTAATTAAAATTTTAAATTTTAAATTATTTCTTCTCTTAATCTATTGAAATATTTTATTATAGTCAATATTTAAATTATTATTATTATTTATATTTTTATTAATTTGAAATGAAAATATATTAATTAAAATTAATATTTAAATAGATTATTAAATTATAAGATTTTGTAAAATCTATTATTATTATTTTCTTTTTAAAATTTGATATAAAATTGTGTTATTAAATATGGATATAGGAATATTTAATTTATGATTGAGAGTGGAGTGAAATACTTTTATAGATGAATTGTAAAATTAACAATCAACCAAATGAACATAGGAAAATGGTATTATTAAAATTTTATATTATTTTTAATTAAAAATAGCTGTATTTATTTTTGTCACAATTTTTATTTTTATTTTTATTAATAAAAAAATTTGTATCAAATCAAAGGTTGAGGTTGAATAAGAAAGCAACTTCTCAACCAACTATATCATAAAATGCACCTCTTCCTGTAATTAATTAGTGTTTGATGAAATTTCAACATAATAGTCAATGTTAACAAATTCAAAAAAATAACAAATGTATCTTTGTTTTTAAAAACAATCAACATGGTTTCTTAACCTTCTTACTGTAAAGCAAAATATATGGTGCAAACACGGGAGGAAAAGCATAACCTTCTTCAAGTTGTAAACATATGAAAAATAAACCCAGAAAAGATAGTAGGTCAAAATGAAATATAACTCTGCCATGTAAATTTGACCTTAAATATGAAACAAGAATTTCGGAGTCAATTGACAAAGTCTAGCTATGACCATAGTAACAGTGTCCAGATTATATTTCAGACAATGGTGGCATCAATATAAGGACAACTGTGAAATACCCAAAAATCGGATTGCATAATAGCTTATATTGTTTTTATATGCCATTCACCAACTCAGGAATACTGTTTTCCTCACGGTTTGATTGAACTCATCACTTTCGATTTTTGGAAACAATTGTTCAAAGTGCTTTCCTCAAGTTCTAATTGCTTCATGCATCATTCCCTCTTATTTATTTTTACTTAAAGAATCCATCATTTACTTCCACTTAAAATCATTGACTCTAATTGGAGTGTATGGTTTTCAAGGGACTATATTGATTGTAGGCATCCTCCTGATCGTCGGAACATCTTTTATTCGAAGAAACCCACCAAACCTTAATCTCATGATCCATGCTCCCGCTGTACACGTGGCATCCCCTCACAACATCTACAGACGCGACAATGGATTTAACAGGCCCTCTGTGACCTTCTAACACTGCCAAACACTGATGCGCGTTTTCCTCTCCTCTTTTCCACACTCTGATTGTATTATCCACAGATCCACTGCATAAAAATTCTGCAACACTCGCCAAGCATAAAATTGCGTGCTTGTGGCCTCTTAAGGCGCCAAACATGTTCATATGCTGCGCGCTACCCTCTTTTTGCCAGACAATGATGGAACGTGTTAGGGTATTATATTTCATAGTATGAGTTGTTTTGACCTGATCATTTATATTTGAAAAAAATGTAAACTAGCATTTGCACCTAATGTTGCAAAGGAAACGCCGTAAGGCATAGTGTGTGGAAGAATATTGAAATGTGAATGGGCTTTTCTAGGCTTTTTTGAAAGCAAGGGTCGATGATTCCGAGTTTTAATTTGAGGAAGCCATGCCGAAAACCGCTGAAATGGAATGCAGGTAGCCATAAATTATCGCATAAACTTGTTTAGAGACCTTTGTTTGTAGTTGGTAAAAATTGTGTAGTTAAAGGTGAAGGTAAACGAATGAATCCATGCGAACAACAACCGGGTATCCATATTGATTTGGATAGGGTTATTTAAGAAATCATTATTCAAATGAGAAATTAAATTAATATGAAGATATATATATTTTTTTTTCTCTGTAAAAACTATCTAAGTAATATATTATATGTACAAAAAGATTACAAACTGCATGACATGCCTTCCAGAGCCTGAAGAGTAGCCCTGGGACTCCTGACTGTAAACCTTATAGCTCCCTCGCAGGGGCAGCTTCTCCAAAACCAAACTGAATTATCCATGAAAACAAAAAACCCATACAGGGGCAGCAACGAACCAAACTCTCAAGACAATAAACTAGACACATGATTGCCCACGCAGGGGCTAGCAGCAGAGATAGTCTGACCTTTATATCTGACAAATGTAAGCGTGACTGTGTTACTGATGTCAGCTATCCAATTCGACTTCCCAATGATGAGGCAAGACCATAGACATGACCAAAGACTCAGAATTAACCAGGACCAAGAAGTAAGAAGCGAATGCCAAAAGACTGAGACAGAGGAAGCAAAAGCCAGAGGACCAAAAGACAAAATCAAGGCGTTACCCGCCACAGCTTCAATCTTGGGGACGAACTGAAGATGGCTGGATGGACGCGAAGTATGCATCTGCCGCCTCAGCCAGGCTCGGATCTTCCACGACATAAGCCCACCCGTCACCTTCCGCGCGCCCTTCCCACATTTTCCGCCATGTATCTTCTTCCACACTTGGAGGAGGTGGCCCCATCGGAGGGAAGCGGTCTTGCAGACTTGATTCCCCCTTGCTTCCAACAACAGACGCTGGAAGCACCTCAGCAGCGTTCTTTTCCACAGACGAGTGTTCTTTTCCAAGACTGATCTCTCTGCCCGAGTCTTCCAGTTGTTTTTCCTGCGAGTCCTGGAGATGTTCTTCATCTGGAATTTTTGTAAACATGATGGAGATGTGGGCGTTAACGCCTGCATTATCCTCGGTGCTTGGCAAGGTGAAAACCACGGAACCGAAAGCCGGGAGCTCCGTTTTCCTTTCACAGGAACCCCCAACCTCCACATATTGTCGAATGGGAAGCGGGGTTGCTCTAGCTCTCCTGTGACAGTAGCAGCAGCAGCAGTGGTGGTGCTCATCTGCTGCAGGTGATCTTGAGGAGGACCCTCTAGATGGGCCTCTTCTGCATGGCTGTCGTTCGCGAAGTTTAGCCATTGTAAGTCTAAAGCTACCTCTGTATACTCGATGGTGATCCTGGAATTGGTAGCAGCCGCAGTTTCCTTCCAATTCACTCTTAGATGTCCAGCTTTCCCCTTGGCTACCTTCGCTTGAGAGCCAACATTTTCTTTTCCAGACTTGATGCTGCAAAGCATCAAATTGCCATCTCCTCCCAACCCAGCAACCAGAATGGCCACCAAGACAATTCTCCAGGCTGCAGGGGAATGAAACGGTGCTTGGCCGGAGCTTGCTATGCTTCCACGACCGCCAACTTTCCTCAGGCCAATATGCCTTGAACGAGCCATCAAACCTGTGATATTTTCCCCCAAATTCTCGTTGCAGGTGCACATTAATGCCGCCCTGCTCCTCCATCTACCCCGCCTCTTCTTCATTGAATGCATTATCAACTTGGGTGGCTTAATTGCCATATGACGGCCTCCATTACACGAGGCAGCCCATGCGCTGCATGTGGCGTGCCTGTACTTCTCGACTCGACACCCGCATCCGGGGAATATGAAGATATATTGAAAACATGTATTATATTCATTAAAATCAATTGATTTTGTTAACAAAATATGTTAAAACCCATTGACAATGAATTGGTTGTGAGGACATAAACTATCAAAATGGTATTTGATCCTGTTCCTTGTCATGGCCTTAACCCCAGATTTATCCCTCCTTGAAACATGATAATATCCAAGGAATGATGGTCTCCCTGTGAAATTCTATAAGGGTTTCTAAGACACCATTGGGAAACCTTTTAAATGTGTGCTTGGAAGCTCTTCATCTAGAACCACTTGCAGAGCAAACTAATGCAGGCATCATCAATATAAACCACAACTCGGCCAACAGGAACTCAATTAATGATCTCAGGCTAATCATTCTACTTTGCGTGGCTTACAGGACTCCTGCAGAAGCATTAACCACAAAAAAAATAAGCTTGAAAACTATCTAGTACCGACATTACCCTCGGACATATCCTAGCTCGATGTGGTGTCCACTGATTGTGCTTTGGCAATGCCAATTCTCGATCCAATCAAGGATGAATCATCACATTCCATTGTAACGCTTGGGATAGAAGCAAGTCACCGAATCATGATAAATCAATGTACAAATCTAAGTTGCTGTAGAAACTCATGCAGATGTATAGTATACAATATTTTCTAGTGCCATTTGCTTATTAGTCTCTAACTTCAACTTCTTATTAGGATACTAAATCAAGGATTATGCTTCTAAAAAATTTGAAGTAGCTATGATAAAGATTAATGAGAACACAGTTCTACTTTATTCTTCTAAAAATCCTTATCAGACTAAGCGAATATACTTCTAATTTATGCATTTCAATTAACCATCAAACTGTTTTACAATAGTTCTTTATTTTTCTACAAAACTGGCTTCAATGTATGGAGCAAAGTAAAAAAGGAAGAAAATGAAGTAACAATTTTAGAAAGAGGAAAATTTAGAACGTGATAGGATGTTGAAAGCCAAATGTAAAATAATAGCGTCTTATTTGATATCTATAAGCTTATTCATCCCAGGGGAAGCTCTCAGAGATGGATTTAGACCTCGTCAACTTCTTGGTCCATATGAATTTCATATGGCCAGTAAAACCACATGAGCTATCCTAAAAATTTCAAACTGTTTATATATAACGCATAGGAAATCTAATTCATGTCTAGCAGGACTCTTTTACAATGCTCAGCCCTGTGTCAGAAACTTAAATTTAATCATACTATCATCCATTCTCACTATTGCATGTCACTTGTATCTGAAAGGCTATCTGTTGTTTTAAATGTGGTACAAATTATATTACAGTTCACAAGCTACCTGCCACATGGTCCTGGCCCTATATATATATATATTAATGCTAATGGTGGGTTTCTGGGACAACCCATAGATGTATCCTGATAGTGTTAACTTAGTATACAACTATTGTAAAAAGGGAAATAAAAACAGCAACTGCAAATTAGTTAATATCATATTTAGCTTGCAACTGCTTGCTATATAGTAAAAAATGGCTATTGTCAGATAAAGGTAGTGAGAAACAACTGCAAATTCAATAACAGAACAGAGATTAAACTGCATGCAAGATGATCTGAGAACGAGTGGTAAAGAAAAAATTACCAACACTTTCTCCAAGGTGCATAGATATCGAATTCAGTTGTGCCCTGTTCTCATAAAGGCACTGAACAGCTTGCCTCGAACTTACAATTTCTTTTGCCAAATTCTGCCCAAGAAAATTTTGACTCATCAAAGATAAGCGCAAAGCCTGTTTCCTGAGTACTAGCAACCTTGCTGATGTTCTTTAGTCACAAACATGATATCATTAAATTTAGAAATTGTACTAGAGAGAGATATAACAAGAATTGTTACTGGAGGTTCAACCCAAGATACATAAAAAATGATGGAAAGCAGTGCATCAGCCAGCGTTCAGTGCAAACACACCTCACAAGATCAATACTAAATCTGTAGCATTGGATGCCATGTGATGTCAATAAAATGAAGCCAGGCAAACGATTACTCATATAGACAATAAAATCATAATTGCAAAAATTAAAGCTATAATGTCACAGTAATAGAGAATCTAAAGATTTGAAACACAAGCATGTGTGCTTGGAAGCTCTTCATCTAGAACCACTTGCAGAGCAAACTAATGCAGGCATCATCAATATAAACCACAACTCGGCCAACAAGAACTCAATTAATGATCCCAGGCTAATCATTCTAGTTTACGTGGCTTACAAGACTCCTGCAAAAGCATTAACCACAAAAAAATTAAGCTTGAAAACTATCTAGTGGGCTGGAGAAATTCATCAAGAAGATCTGCTCCTCAAGATTGATTTGATAAAATCCTACACAGATTAGAATGGTATATTACTTTAGATATGATGACATGGATTGGTATCCTAAGGTCAAAAAAGCAATGAGGTACAACATTGAGAACCTAACCAATCAAGTGACCCCCTTGTTTCTGCAACAACCCATAGATGTATCATGATAGCGTTAACTTAGTATACAACTATTATAAAAAGGGAAATAAAAGCAGCAACTGCAAATTAGTTAATATCATATTTAGCTTGCAACTGCTTGCTATATAGTAAAAAATGGCAATTGTCAGATAGTTATTCCCAAGAAAGAAGGGAGAAAACCCCAGGTTCTTCTACATCATCCTCCAGAAGAAGTTATACATGTAGTTCTTGATCTAATACCATAGCTACCTTAATGTAGGCAATGGTTTGAAAAGAAATGATGCTGATTACAATCAAAATGAGAAACCATAACCCAATTAGAGCATTCACAATATCTCTAGAGGACGCTCTTTTTGAAGGGACTTCGTCACAAGAAAGGAAGATGGGCACTCATGTTGATACAAATAAATAATGACAAATGAACTAATCTGCTGACAAATGAATGATAAGTCTTCTGTGCTGAGATATCTTTTATATGAGACACGATATAATTGTTTCCATCACACTATAATTTCAGTTGTTTCAAATATAAAATCCTCTCGTAAATATTTTTGTGGTGTCAATCATATCGTCATATTTTCAAATTTATCATATTGTCATTGTTCTTGTTTTTCTGAAAAGTTGTCAAACATGGTTGATAACTAAATTTTAAAGACTCGAGAATTTTAAAATGTTTATTTTTTAATTAAAATAAAAATATATCAGAAAAGGAAAATCCCTACAAATATCAAAGCTACCAGCAATATAATAACACAAACAAAAATATTAAAAATATAACAAATCAAATCAAACATATCATCTACATTACAATTATCCATATATATATTCTTTAAAATGTAAATTTAAATTGTTTTAAATAACATAAATCCGCTTCAAACAGATCTCAAACTCTCGAAATAAAAAAACTGAAAAAAGAGACAAGAATTCAAAAGGTAAGAAGATCTGAACAGATGCACACATATATATCATTTAAAATGTAAATATCATTTGTTCCTATATTATTTGAGGCTGTACCTGCAACGAAATGTTGGGTTGAAGTTAAGGCTGTAGCTGCAGCCGGAGATGTACCAACCAGAGCCGCTGCAATTTACCGCACCCGCCAATTTAATCTCGAATAAATATATATTGTGCCTTGTTCCTTTCATAAAGATTCATAAGTGTAACATGTATTCATAATGGAACATAGAGCACTACACCGCTACTTCACGCTGAAATGAAATTATGGATGAAAAGAAAAAAATTGGGAAAAACCAATGCCCATTTCAAAGATGAAAAACCTCTGGATAGGAAAAAACCTAAGTAATCAAAACTGTCGACCAAAAAAAAAATCAATAGGCTCGTTTAGTGTGAACTTTAAGTTGAATAGCTTTCATTTTATTGAAAAGCCCAACCATAGCTAAACCCTTCCAAGAACTATATTCATCCAATCCCCTTTATCAGCTATTATCAGCACATAAGACATCCCATTATGCAAATATTTATTAATAAGGAATTATTTAAATAGGTATACATATTCAAATTAGAGAAAAAAAATCATAAAATCAACATACCTGCTTGACCATTCTAGTATTAGTCATAAAAAGAATCCAAACCATAGGACTCTCTTCTCCTCGTCATCAGGCATCATCAATATAAACCACAACTCGGCCAACAGGAACTCAATTAATGATCCCAGGCTAATCATTCTACTTTACGTGGCTTACAGGACTCCTGCAGAAGCATTAACCACAAAAAAATTAAGCTTGAAAACTATCTAGTACCGACATTACTCTCGAACATATCCTAGCTCGATGTGGTGTCCACTGATTGTGCTTTGGCAATGCCAATTCTCGATCCAATCAAGGATGAATCATCACATTCCATTGTAACGTTTGGGATAGAAGCAAGTCACCGAATCATGATAAATCAATGTACAAATCTAAGTTGCTGTAGAAACTCATGCAGATGTATAGTATACAATATTTTCTAGTGCCATTTGCTTATCAGTCTCTAACTTCAACTTCTTATCAGGATACTAAATCAAGGATTGTGCTTCTAAAAAATCTGAAGTAGCTATGAAAAAGATTAATGAGAACACAGTTCTACTTTATTCTTCTAAAAATCCTTATCAGGCTAAGCGAATATACTTCTAATTTATGCATTTCAATCAACCATCAAACTGTTTTACAATAGTTCTTTATTTTTCTACAAAATTGGCTTCAATGTATGGAGCAAAGTAAAAAAGGAAGAAAATGAAGTAACAATTTTAGAAAGAGGAAAATTTAGAACGTGACAGGATGTTGAAAGCCAAATGTAAAATAACAGCATCTTATTTGATATCTATAAGCTTATTCATCGCAGGGGAAGCTCTCAGAGATGGATTTTGACCTCGTCAACTTCTTGGTCCATATGAATTTCATATGGCCAGTAAAACCACATGAGCTATCCTAAAAATTTCAAACCGTTTATATATAATGCATAGGACATCTAATTCATGTCTAGCAGGACTCTTTTACAATGCTCAGCCCTGTGTCAGAAACTTAAATTTAATCATACTATCATCCATTCTCACTATTGCATGTCACTTGTATCTGAAAGGCTATCTGTTGTTTTAAATGTGGTACAAATTATATTACAGTTCACAAGCTACCTGCCACATGGTCCTGGCCCTATATATATATATATATATTAATGCTAATGGTGGGTTTCTGGGGCAACCCATAGAAGTATCCTGATAGTGTTAACTTAGTATACAACTATTGTAAAAAGGGAAATAAAAACAACAACTGCAAATTAGTTAATATCATATTTAGCTTGCAACTGCTTGCTATATAGTAAAAAATGGCTATTGTCAGATAAAGGTAGTGAGAAACAACTGCAAATTCAATAACAGAACAGAGATTAAACTGCATGCAAGATGATCTGAGAACGAGTGGTAAAGAAAAAATTACCAACACTTTCTCCAAGGTGCATAGATATCGAATTCAGCTGTGCCCTGTTCTCATAAAGGCACTGAACAGCTTGCCTCGAACTTACAATTTCTTTTGCCAAATTCTGCCCAAGAAAATTTTGACTCATCAAAGATAAGCAAAGCATGTTTCCTGAGTACTAGCAACCTTGCTGATGTTCTTTAGTCACAAACATGATATCATTAAATTTAGAAATTGTACTAGAGAGAAATATAACAAGAATTGTTACTGGAGGTTCAACCCAAGATACATAAAAAATGATGGAAAGCAGAGCATCAGCCAGCGTTCAGTGCAAACAAACCTCACAAGATCAATACTAAATCTGCAGCATTGGATGCCATGTGATGTCAATAAAATGAAGCCAGGCAAACGATTACTCATATAGACAATAAAATCATAATTGCAAAAATTAAAGCTATAATGTCACAGTAATAGAGAATCTAAAGATTTGAAACACAAGCATGTGTGCTTGGAAGCTCTTCATCTAGAACCACTTGCAGAGCAAACTAATGCAGGCATCATCAATATAAACCACAACTCGGCCAACAAGAACTCAATTAATGATCCCAGGCTAATCATTCTAGTTTACGTGGCTTACAAGACTCCTGCAGAAGCATTAACCACAAAAAAATTAAGCTTGAAAACTATCTAGTGGGCTGGAGAAATTCATCAAGAAGATCTGCTCCTCAAGATTGATTTGATAAAATCTTACTCAGATTAGAATGGTATATTATTTTAGATATGATGACATGGATTGGTATCCTAAGGTCAAAAAAGCAATGAGGTACAACATTGAGAACCTAACCAATCAAGTGACCCCCTTGTTTCTGGGACAACCCATAGATGTATCATGATAGTGTTAACTTAGTATACAACTATTATAAAAAGGGAAATAAAAGCAACAACTGCAAATTAGTTAATATCATATTTAGCTTGCAACTGCTTGCTATATAGTAAAAAATGGCAATTGTCAGATAGTTATTCCCAAGAAAGAAGGGAGAAAACCCCAGGTTCTTCTACATCATCCTCCAGAAGAAGTTATACATGTAGTGCTTGATCTGATACCATAGCTACCTTAATCTAGGCAATGATTTGAAAAAAAATGATGTTGATTACAATCAAAATGAGAAACCATAACCCAATTAGAGCATTCACAATATCTCTAGAGGACGCTGTTTTTGAAGGGACTTCGTCAGAAGAAAGGAAGATGGGCACTCATGTTGATACAAATAAATAATGACAAATGAACTAATCTGCTGACAAATGAATGATAAGTCTTCTGTGTTGAGATATCTTTTATATGAGACACGATATAATTGTTTCCATCACACTATAATTTCAGTTGTTTCAAATATAAAATCCTCTCGTAAATATTTTTGTGGTGTCAATCATATCGTCATATTTTCAAATTTATCATATTGTCATTGTTCTTGTTTTTCTGAAAAGTTGTCAAACATGGTTGATAACTAAATTTTAAAGACTCGAGAATTTTAAAATGTTTATTTTTTAATTAAAATAAAAATATATCAGAAAAGGAAAATCCCTACAAATATCAAAGCTACCAGCAATATAATAACACAAACAAAAATATTAAAAATATAACAAATCAAATCAAACATATCATCTACATTACAATTATCCATATATCTATATCTATATATATATATATATATATATATATATATTCTTTAAAATGTAAATTTAAATTGTTTTAAATAACATAAATCCGCTTCAAACAGATCTCAAACTCTCCAAATAAAAAAACTGAAAAAAGAGACAAGAATTCAAAAGGTAAGAAGATCTGAACAGATGCACACATATATATCATTTAAAATGTAAATATCATTTGTTCCTATATTATTTGAGGCTGTACCTGCAACGAAATGTTGGGTTGAAGTTGAGGCTGTAGCTGCAGCCGGAGATGTACCAACCAGAGCCACTGCAATTTACCGCACCCGCCAATTTAATCTCGAATAAATATATATTGTTCCTTGTTCCTTTCATAAAGATTCATAAGTGTAACATGTATTCATAATGGAACATAGAGCACTACACCGCTACTTCACGCTGAAATGAAATTATGGATGAAAAGAAAAAAATTGGGAAAGACCAATGCCCATTTCAAAGATGAAAAACCTCTGGATGGAAAAAAACCTAAGTAAACAAAACTGCCGACCAAAAATAAATAAATCAATAGGCTCGTTTAGTGTGAACTTTAAGTTGAATAGCTTTCATTTTATTGAAAAGCCCAACCATAGCTAAACCCTTCCAAGAACTATATTCATCAAATCCCCTTTATCAGCTATTATCAGCACATAAGACATCCCATTATGCAAATATTTATTAATAAAGAATTATTTAAATAGGTATACATATTCAAATTAGAGAAAAGCATACCTGCTTGACCATTCTAGTATTAGTCATAAAAAGAATCCAAACCAGAGGACTCTCTTCTCCTCGTCCATTTCTTTAAATCCTGCCAAAAAAACAAATCGACCAACCAAAATAATGTGCACATACAAAAATATAAAAATAAGAAATCAACCCCAAAACTACAAACAACATTAAAAGAGAATGGACTGTAAAAGCCAAGATGCATGGTCATGCACAGAAAAATATGAAAAAAAGAATTAACAAATTAACCAGCAACACAGCCTGCGAATAACATAACCTCGCCCAATCTCTACCCATGTTACCCGCATCCTTGACCCTTAGCAACCTAATGCCCTGTCTAGCTTTCCTTTGGTGGGCTGCCAGTCAAAGTACATTTCCATGCGCATGTAACCATGTGTAACAGAGAATTGAAGCCTAGAAGCGCGCATGGGTAACAAAGAATTTCAGCGTTTCAATTTTCAACAACACAGCAGTGAGCGGAGGTGAAGATTTTCTGACGGATAGATCTAACTCTGAGTACCAAGCTGAGGTTGAGCTTATTGTTGGTTCCGTCTGGAGGCAAGAATTGAATCGAGCAGAGAAGGCATTGTGTTAAGAACAATAACGGCCCCTGCCAGTGTAACTGCGAAATGCATTTCAGGGACGTTGGAAGCCACCATAGATACCTGCATATATGCAACGACACAACGAATAAGATTAAAGATTAAGATTCATTCTGCTCTACTCTGCTGGGTTTGAAAATGAACATCATAAAAGATTTCCTTCCAATACTTACGACATTCCCACCCCTCGCAACACATTGCAAGCATAGAAAACAGAGGTGACAACGCTAGTATTTGTGAAACCTCTGGTCTCGTATTGCAGACCACAGAGGTGGAGTCTCCATCTTATTACACAATGGCAAATCTTTCGATGAAACGAATTGGGGATAAACCAATATTCCTCCATTAGAGAAAATCTACAAACCAGGCGCTACAACTTTAGAAAAAATAGGAAGGTGAATTCATCCAGAATTGAATAGCTAGTTGTATGCATTTAACAAAATTGAATCAATTTGTTATAAAAAAAAAAAAAAGAAAAAAGACACACCGAGACTATACAGAATTTTACCACACACCTTCTTAATTATGTACCAATCAGGGCCTGTGAAGTTTGCAGCAGTTGCAGGAGGCAATAATCCTATGGCGCCATACCAAGACATGGGTAGTCTCTGTTTGCCATAGCCATAGATTATGCAACCTAATTAACAACTTGAAAAAGGCCGATCCCAACCTTCTTAATTATGTACCAATCAGGGCTTGTGAAGTTTGCAGCAGTTGGAGGAGGTAATAATCCTATGGCACCATACCAAGACATGGGTAGTCTCTATTTTCCATAGCCATAGCTTATGCAGTCTAGTTAACAACTTGAAAAAGGCTGATCCCAAATCAAATTTGTTCCTACTCATCTCACTCATTGGGCTGATATAAATTTGAACATATATAACCAGAAAAGCAAAGAGATGCAAATAAATTTATCTAGTCTACCTGGGATTCAATCCTTGCGCACGCCTGTGGATTCGCAAATTGATGCTGTACCAATTCATATTTAAGTTTAGCCTGGAAATTCATTAACACTTGAGCAAAGCGAGCCAATTGCTTGAAATTACAAAATTCATATTAAATCCTGTAATGTACGTCACTTACCAAGCCAATCTAAAATCTGTATTAAGGTTAACCCAACAAAAAGAGATGAGATCACATGTACATACATTTGCATACCTGGGATTGAGAAGGATGTGGGTGGATATCTCCTCGTATATATATAGCTGGAATTGAATCTCTTGGCCCCTGCTAATTAAAAATTGAATTGATGTGACGTCTGCCTTCACCTCCCACACAACACATACAAACCGCATACCAAATGGCACAACACAACACATACAAAACCAGACCAAGCAAAGTTCAGACCGACCAAACCAGACACACACAAGCATGACAAGACATGGAGCTCCAAGAGTCATACAGACGAGACCAGCATATAAAATAAGCGACCATGGGAGGAGGAGGAGAGGGAATTGAAAAGGTAGAGATTCAGACCAGAGTTGCAAATAAATATTGGTTGGATTCAACGGTCTTGCGAATAACATAACCTCGCCCAATCTCTACCCATGTTACCCACAGCCTTGACCCTTAGCAACCTAATGCCCTATCTAGATTTCACTTGGTGGGCTGCCAGTACATTTCCAAGCACATGTAACTATGGGTAACAAAGAATTGAAGCCCAACAACGCGCATGGGCAACAAAGAATTGAAGCGTTTCTTTTTTGAGCAACATAGCAGCCAGCGGAGGTCAAGATTTTCCACAGATCCATTGCATAAAAATTCTGTAACACTTTCCAAGCATAAAATTGCGTGCTTGTGGCCTCTTAAGGCGCCAAACATGTTCATACGATGCGCGCTACCCTCTTTTTGCTAGACAATGATGGAACGTGTTAGGGTATTATATTTCATAGTATGAGTTGTTTTGACCTGATCATTTATATTTGAAAAAAATGTAAATAATGTTTCATGTTTGAAATTTATTTCCAAAAGAAAATGAATATATATATAGATAGAGAGATAAAGAAAAAGAAAAATAAATAGTAGGGGACATAAATAGAATAAAGAAAGAAATGAAAGAAAAGAAACTAAAAACAAAAAGAGAAAAAATATATGAAAATGCCATCAAGAAAAATCAAAATTGCATGAAATCTTACTGCAAGAATTTTTGTAAATAAAGTGTGTAGCTTGTTTAAATGCCACATTATGAATAGGAAAATTAGAAATAGGTAGTCTAATCACACTGTTTAGACATGATCAGTCTGAAAATAAATTTAATTAGGTGAGTGAATAAATCAATCACAGTTTAATCATGATTTAGCTTCAGTAGTGGAGTTAATCACACCATTTAATCATGATTAACTGACATAGAAAAAATAATTAAAAACCTTATAAAAATGAATAAATGTGCTTGCAAAATCAAATGCGCCCTAACTTTGGTTAATTTTGTTTAAATTAGTTAATCTGATTTGGAATACATTAATCATGAGGTTAAACATGATAAATTTTTTGTAATAATGTATATTATTTATAAACATTTCACAAGTCGTAATAAGTTGGGATGCGACAAAATGTTTTGGTGGCATCTGATGACCAATGGAAAATCAACGGTCGAGGATTTCCCTACCTGGATCAATGGCGGGGAAGTGTTTTCAACCCCCCCACCCAAGCTCCTTTCCACTGTATCCATGGAGAGAGGGGTGGGGAGGCGAAATCCCCGCTATGTATCACGCCACATCATTTCGCACCCTCCTCGCCTTTACACTCATCGTCGCCCCCCCTCCCCTTGAAATGTCATGCATTGGGGACCATTTGTTTACCCACCATTCCATATGTAGAAATTTCACCGTAGATTAAACTGATTATGCAATGTACTAAAGCAAAATACTTAATCTACTTCTAGAATCAAACTTGCGGAAGCTTAATTGATTTTGAGCAAGATCAAACAGAACACATATAACAGAGAAGAAGATTCAATCACACATGAAACACAGAAGAATACTTTGGGGAAAGCCTCAGCTAAAAACCTCTCTATTTGTATTATCATACAAGTGGAAATATCTCAGGATTACACAAAGCTTTAGCTCTCAGTACAATCCTTCACTGCTGCTCATAGACAGAATAGACAACACATATGCCTTCCTTTAGTCCTCCAAGCCTCCTATTTCCTTGTGTAGTTTCTCTTGGGTCCTCCAGCTGCAACTTGTGTGATTCTCACCTCACACACAACACTGAACTCTGAAATAACTGCGCAATCCTGTAGGAGTTAATTCCTTCTGCATGGATGAGTTTCCGTTATAGGAAAATTCCTCCAACTGATAGTACACTGTCCCTTCCTTTAATCTCAGCTGGGCCTTTCTCTGAACTGACATGGATGAGTTATTTATGAGAGAATATTCAATTATCTGGAGAACACTAGTTGCATGCATGCATGCATTAACTGACTGAACTCATAATTATTTCCTCAAACTGTTTGGAACTAATTTAACTAGACTTAACTCAGTTAACTAAGCTAACTAATTACAACTCAAATACAACTCATCATTTTCTCCTTAATTAAGGAATAACTTCCTCAATCAAAGGGATAACTGTTGCATGTCTTCACAAAGACTTCATGTTTGATTTTCTCCAACTAATTAACTCAAGATGAATGAATGAATGAATTATTTTTCAAATAGCTGCTGAGATCAAATTCAAATTTTAATTCTCAATTTTAATTCAAGGACTAATTAAAATTGGAATATATCCTGAAATGCTATTCATAACAACACTATTTTTAGCATTTCTATTTTTTTCTATTTCCAACGGAATTGGATTATATCATGAAATGCTATTTATAGGATTTCTTATTGCTATTTTCAACACTCCCTCTCAACAAGAAAGGCATTCAACTCGAACCCGATCCTGAACCTTTGGAATGTTCCGCATGCAACACTTACCCCTAGTGTTGTTGCTCCAACAACTCTAGAAACAAAAAATATCCAACCTGAATCAGAATGATGCCTCTGTCCTCAAAGTCTCTGACTGTTATTGCCTTTATCGAATGAAAGCTCTGCACCTATGTTTCCTTCAATATCTAACTTCTCTAGCCTCTGTCACTTTGATCTCTCAATACATCAATCACACTGATTCCTCCCACTGTATCCGTGCTACTGCTAGTCCTATCTCCCAGCATTGCATCCAGACTGCTTCTCCTCTCATCATGTTGCATCGTGCTGCCCATTGCTGCACTGCAACTTAGTTACTGAGAAGTAAGTAATTGATCTCCCAATTGACCTCCCTGTTGGGCTAGAAACACCCTTTGATGTTGAAGCTTCCTCTTCCGCTCCATCTGCATCTGTCTCTACCCACTTAGCCAGTCCTGCTACTACTCGTTGAGGTTCCCGTAGCAAGGTCTAATCAAAGACGCTGGGTACCTCAAGGACCCTACCCCTATTTCAGCCTTCTTGGGACAATCACTTCACATCGCCCCACCTCACACTTGGAGGTATGGATGCATGTGATCCCTCTACCCACTTGGCTCGAAATTTACCCCTACTAGAGGTCTCTGCATGAGTGGATGCCTCCACTCGGTCTCCTCTCGGCTTCTCCAGTTGTAGCTGCTCCACAACCTCCTGAAGCTGCTTCACCAATTGTGGCTCCTTCACAATTGTTTGAGACTTCTTCTAGCACTGCATGTTGAGAGGTAATGTACTCTCCCACTCAACCACCAAGTCTCCAACATTTGCCTTGCTCCTCAAGGCTTTGCATGCATCTTGAACCTCAAGAGAATATAGGTTCTTGAATCATGAACTGATCTGCTTCACTTGTCTTGTGGTGATGTGTCTAAGGAAAACCATTCCCTTACTGGAGACTACATCATAGCCTTTGTCCTCCAACATCACGATCGATACCAAGTTCTTCTTCAATCCTCGCACATACTTCACATCTGTCAAGGTGATGCGAGCTCCATGCTCCCTCTGAAAAGAAACTGTTCCCACTCTTGAAAAAATATACTTTTCATCATTACCCATCTCTATGGACATCTGGAGGTCTTTCTCCTCCAAGGTATTGAACAAACTCTTGTCACCGGTCATGTGGAATGAGGCTCCACTGTCAAGAAACCAACCACAACCCATCATCGATGAAACCATGCATGCGATGAGGGTAAAATCCAATTCGAACTAAGTGGCCAATGCCTCACCTTCAGATCCTTCTTAGGATCCCTTCTTGGATTTCTTCAATGGACAATTAGTTGCATAATGGCCCACCTCATGATAATTAAATCATCTCACTTTAGATTTGTCAATCTTTTTCCCTCCATGAGAAGAACTCGATTTGGGATGAGAATCCTTCTCCTTCCCTTTCCTTGCCTTACTCGCTAAGGCGAAATTTTCTTTATCCTCCTTGGATGAAGGACAATCTCTGGTTCTCCTCCCGATCTCCTCCTGCATCAGATCTGACCACAGTCGTTCCCAATTTGGTAGTTTCTCTCTTCCGTTCACTGAGTCCTAGTAGCTATTCCAGCTCTTAGGAATATTGAGGAGAGGAAGACTCACCATATCATCATCAACTATCGTGATTCCTACACTTCCAAGCTCATCTCTGCAGGTGGTGAGCTTGTTCAGATATGTAGAGATCGTGTTGCCCTTTTCACACTTGATTTTCTGAAGCTTGTCCTTCAGCGCTAGCTTCCTCTGGTCGCTGCTGTTCTGATATAGATCCTTCAATGTCTTCCACATTGAAAACAAAGTCTCCTTCCCATGGAGACTCGAGACAATATGGTCTCGAACTCCCTCTAGAAGAATCCTCCTCGCTCTCGCCACACATTTCTTCCATTCCACTAATTCTTGGGCGTTAGTTGCTGCTGGCTTGGGGAATTCTTGATCAATGAAGTCCTTCAAACCATTGTCCTCTAATATTGCCTCCATGTGATCCTTCCATGCTATGTAATTCGAGCTGCCATCCAGGGCATACTCGAGTCTCAAGCCATTGAACGCCATTGGTGAACTTTGAGATGTGATAAGAAATCGATTTTGTACCTACAATCAAGAAATTCAAACTTTGAACTTCTCCCTTATTTGTATACTGTTCTCCATTTTGATCACCTTTGCTTTGATACCATGTAGAAATTTCACCGTAGATTAAATTGATTATGCAATGTACTAAAGCAAAATACTTAATCTACTTCTACAATCAAACTTACGGAAGCTTAATCGATTTTGAACAAGATAAACTAGAACACATATAATAGAGAAGAAGATTCAATCACACATGAAACACAGAAGAATACTATGGGGAAAGCCTCAGCTAAAAACCCCGCTATTTGTATTATCATACAAGTGGAAATATCTCAGGATTACACAACTATTTAGCTCTCAAGCTATCCAGCTCTCAGTATAATCCCTCATTGCTGCTCATAGACAGAATAGACAACACATATGCCTTCCTTCAGTCCTCCAAGCCCGCTATTTCCTTGCGCAGTTTCTCCTGGGTTCTCCAGCTGCAACCTGTGTGATTCTCACCTTACACACAACACTGACCTCTGAAATAACTGTGCAATCCTGAAGAAGTTAATTCCTTCTACATGGATGAGTTTCCTTTATAGGAAAATTCCTCCAAATGATAATACACTGTCCCTTCCTTTAATATCAAATGGGTCTTTCTCTGAACTGACATGCATGAGTTATTTATGAGAGAATATTCAGTTATCTGGAGAACACTAGTGGCATGCATGCATGCATTAACTGACTGAACTCACAATTAGTTCCTCAAACTGTTTGGAACTAATTTAACTGGGCTTAACTCAGTGAACTAAGCTAACTAATTACAATTCAAATACAACTCATCCTTTCTCCTTAATTAAGGGATAACTTCCTCAATCAAAGGGATAACTATTGCATGCCTTCACAAAGACTTCATGTTTGATTTTCTCCAACTAATTAACTCAAGATGAATTAATTAATTATTTTTCAAATAGCGGCTGAGATCAAATTCGAATTTTAATTCCCAATTTTAATTCAGGGACTAATTAAAATTGGAATATACCCTGAAATGCTATTTATAGCAATGCTACTTTTAGCATTTATATTTTTTGCTATTTCCAATAGAGTTGGAGTATATCCTGAAACGCTATTTATAGAAATGCCATTTATAACATTTATTGTTTCTATTTTCAACACCATATCTGCCACGACATCCTTCTCCACCCCACTCACCATCTACCACCTCAGCATAGCAGACCCCCACTCCCCTAATATTCCTTTCGGTTTAAACTTGTCCTAAGAATCTGTCTCATTCCCAATCATAGACCACCATATGGCACTCCCCTGCCCACATCAGTAAGCCGTTACACCCATTAACTTCTCCTACTCGCTTTGCAACGAACCCGCTCCCTGTAATGGTAAAAGCCGAACGGTAAAAAATAAATGATAATTTAAAAATTACCTTATAAGCATGGTTAAAACGTCAAATTTCTTTCTTCCACCTATTTTTCACGACCTGTACAAGCTCTCATCCTCCACGCTGTCATAGTAAAAAAACAACTGCATAGCGATAGTGATCTTGTTGCTTTCAGAGACCCCACTCCAGCTTTCTGCGACTAGCTTCCTTTTCCAGGTAATCTCAGTATCATCATCCCCTTGTTGTTACTTTTAAATATTATAATGCCTCCTAAGACTAGAAAATTTAAGGACAAGGGAAAGAAATTAGAGGAAAATACTATGCTACCCCCTTCTGTTCATCTGGATCATCTACCCTTAGTTGATCTGCAGTATAAAATTGCTAAAACTAACTATGAATTCGACTTGTTCGAACTTCACAGTTGGTTGAAGTAGAAATTCTTGGATCAAAGTGATGAATTAAATCTATGGGAGTCTACCCTCCCTTAATTCATGTTCCCACAGACCCATCACTTCCCTGAACTAGTCTCTTGGTGTCAATTGAGCTATGTACCCTCCCAAAGAGCGATTATGAGTCGAAATGGTGAAATTCTGATCACCATCACAACCGAAGCCATATCTCAAATGCTCCAAGTGACAATTCCAGAGTCTTCTAAGCCACTTTCAGTAGACTCTCTCACAGAGCTCTACAAGAACTTAACCTTCCCTTAGAGAGTGAAAATATTCAAAATATTTCTTCCTGAAGATGCCCAATTACCCAAAACAAACCCTCCATACTCATCTTCTATGTTCCATGAGGTAACCAAACAGATCATCAACATTATCTCATACCTACTTGGTTATCACTCTGATCAGTGGGTTGATGAGGCCATTGTTGGCTTCCTCTCAATTTTTACCACTGGTGAGAAACCTGTTGTTTTTAATTACAATGAATTTATTGCAGAGGAAATGCATGAGAAATTCATGAAGTTTCCTATAGAGGGAGCTTTCAAATATGCTGATGTGTTAGTTTATATGTTTATTTATCATCATGAAGACAAGTTTCCCTTACCTTTGCAGAAGATGGATGAGCAAGGTAGTGCTTAATCAATTATACATTGGACCTCCTTGGTCAGGAGAAACTCCATTGAATTCACTTTGACAGACTATGTGGATCAATTTCTGTATAAAGTTGTTTGTCTGCTACACAGTGATTTGGACCCTAGGGTAGGAGAACACATTAAGAAGATTTTGCGTCTTAGTGACTAGGTAAAGACAGGTGATAGGTATTTATACCAGAATTACACCGAGATCAAAGTCTGTGGGTGTGAAATGCCACCCTATAAGATATGAAAATTTGTTCCCATGAGAATGTTCTCATTAGAATACATTAAACAAATGATACATATGGATGACCTGCATTTTGTGGCAGCCAAGAAAAAGGCACAATTTAAAATCAAAGCATAGGTAGGACCTTTTGTGTGCAATACCATAACAACTGGTAAAGAAGAAGATTTGTTGTTGAAGCAACTAAACTTCAAACCGAGCTTCACTTGGTCATATGACCATTTTTGCATGATTTCAAAGCTGAGGGTGGAGTAGAAGACTACTCCCTACACACATACTCCTCGGTTAGAGATCGAGCAATATATGAATGAGACCAGTGGGAGGAAAACACCTTGTAGGAAGCATAGGATAATATTTTATCTACAATCACCTCATAAACACCCATTCCTCAGGGGAAACATGATAAAATGCCTAGGGAAGAAAAGTCTTCTCTAGTAACAGAGATTGAAGCCAAACAGTTTTTGATCTACACTAAGAAACCTAAAAATAATCCACCACCAGTTTTTATACAAGAGGAGGAAGGAAAAATACCATAATCATGTCAGGTAAACAGACTTCAACAACATCAGAAGACATCTTTGTAGGTCTAAGACAGGAGGATGTTTTTCTGGGCTCTCCATCTTCCTCTATTTCTCAAGATCCTCTAGAAACACCACAAACAGGGGACTTGGCTCAAGATACTGTTGACCCTAATATTTTTGCCAAATACAGGGCAATAAAAAGAGGAATGAGATGCTGAGAGCCCAACATACACACAATTTTAGAAGCAGACAGCTACATCGTAACACATGCTTCTTTCAACATGTGATACTGAAAAGGGCAAAAATCAAAATTGAATTCCTGGAAGCTAAAGTGCTAGCCCCAATAACACTAGCAGATTACAAAGAATATGTGTTTAGTTTTGACACACAATAGATGCATCCAATAGATCAAATGGATATGCACAAACAAACTAGTGAAATGATGTATTCTACACTAACAAATGTTGCCATGTCCGCTTCTAGATTGCATGTATCGTTAAACAATACACAATCACAACTAAAGTTGGAAAGGATTTCATCCTTAGCCAAGGATACTAGGATCAAGTCACTGGAAGACTTGGTGATCAAATTGGGATACAATCCCAAAGATGTAAAGGAAGCAAAAGAGTTGGTGAAAAGAAAGGATGTTGATATAGCAGCATTAAGGAAACAACTAAAACTGCCTACCACAGAAGATCCACAGGCTAAGGAAGTTGGAGAGATGGAAAAACATAAAGAAGATATATTCTGGATAGTTTTTGAGCAAAACAGCTAGATTAGGGACATGGACGTAAAACTTGAGAAACTGCTCAAAGAGAAAGAGAAGTCAAAATAGTTGGCCATAGTTCCACTTATAGCAGTCCCAATCTCAACGAACACAACCTCAAGAGCATCTACATCAACTTCAGCACCAACACAGACATCAGGTTCTGCAAGTGAGCTTGTTAAATCCATGGACGATCTGTCCATTCAAGAACATGAAATTGTTAAGTTAAGAGCTTAGCTTAAGACACTGTCAGAACAAAAATAAAAAATTGATAATTTTTATGTGGTAGAGTTGCAGAAAACCCATAAGCTAAATCTTCAAATTGAGCAGTTTCAAACTCTGGCCCAAGTTAGAGAAAGTATATGGACAGAAATCAGTGAAGCCATCACCGAAATATGGCCTTCCATACAAATTATTTTTGAGAAACAAGAATTGATACAGAGGACTAAGGAAGTAGTAAGGAAAATTAAAATAGACTTAGGACAAAAGCTTGGGGATGCAACAACACTTATTAAGTTCACGAATTCCAAAAACAGAGAAGAATTAGAGCAATTGGGAATTCAAGATAGGAAAAAGACCATTTTATAAGTAAGGAGGATGCACACCAAGAGAAACCTTATGCTACAACTTGACAATAATTGTCAGAGTCTAGAAACCAACATACATAGATTTCACAAGAAGATGCAGGTGTTGAACAGGAAAGGTATACCAAAGCTGATTTGTAGGGAAGATAAACTTATGAGCTTGACAAAGTACCAAGATAAAATATCCATTATGGCCCAAGATAAGTCAAACTTTGTAGGTAGAAATGGACACATAACAGGAAAATCATTCCTAGAGGCCTTAGATTTTGACTTGTTCATCAGCCATGAGCTCAGAAATTTGTTCCTAATTAAGCCAAATTTCCAGAAATACACAGATTTCGATGAGGCCTATAGAAAATTAGTTAAATTTTCTACCCCTACTGAAGACAGATGGGAGAATCTATGTGAACTAATTGAGTAAATTTTATCTTCTACAACAAGGCAAACAACACAACAAAGTTGGAGGCTTAGTCATCAATAGTCATCCTTAGAAATAGGGCTAACAATTCCAATAGTTTGAAGATTCCTAAAATTTTGTACTATTTTTGTAATTAGTTGTTAGATATTTTTAGGATCCTCTCTTGATCTTTAGAATCAAGATATTTTGTAATATTTTCTATAAGTATTTCATAATTCTAATTATGAAGGGTTGGGATTAGTTTTGGAGAAATGACTTATGTTGTAAAAAATCTCACATAGCTCTCATTGATCATATTTCAGTAATACATCGCAAGCATTACACGATTCTTGTGTCAATTTCATTGGTGAAGTGCATCTTTCTCTATTAAACGTTTTCATTGTTTTTCATGTATGTTTCTGAAATCTAAATTATTCTAAGAAGAGTATGAACATAATTTGTTTAAAAGTACACTATGTATCTGACTTATGAATAATTTCTATGTTTTCTACTGAAAATTAAAAACATAATTCTTAATTGCTCTGCCTTTAATTGAATTACTGAATGTTTTTCTTCTCCTCCATACCATATATCTTAAAGTTCTATGTAACCAACTCACAAAACAGAAGAAAATATAGATCAACGACTTCAGAATAAGCCTCTTTGAGGGGAAAACCTCCTTTACATTACAAAAATGAACAATTCTTGGATGATACAAATGACAAGACCTCCTTTCTATATATACGAGTCTAAGGGGTCCCAATACAATCAGAGCCTACATAACAATATTATTGTAGGGGCACAACCATAACAATAGTGGGATTCTATGGGGCATAATAATAACAACATGGGGACTATATGGGCACAATAATACAATAAGGGGGTTGCACTAATAACAATAAGGGGTTACACTAGTAGTATAGGGACCTAACATGTCCCTCTCCTTAAAAAATTGTTGTCCTCAACGCTTGAGAGGTGCTTCTGTATAAAATTATCATCCTCCCATGTGGAATCTTCAGGGGGTAAGTTCTTCCACTTGATGAGATACTCTGAAATTGATCGATTTCATAGTTGTCGGGTTCTTGTTTCTGTGACTGCTTCAGGTTCAAATATGATTTTTCATTCCTCGTCAAGTTATGACAATATTGTTTGAACTGGGACCTTGTCACCTATAACCTTTTTTAAGCATGAAACATGGAAGACTAGGGGCACTCAAGAAGATGCGGGAAGATCCAATTTGCATGCCATAGTACCAATCTTTTGCAGCACTTGATAAGGACCATAGTACTTTGGTGATAATTTATTATCCTTCTTAACTTGCTTGAGGGACATTTGTTTGTATGGTTATAGTTGTAAAAATACCTAGTCGACTATGTCAAAACTTCTTTCGCTGCGATGTTGATTTGACTATTGTTTCATTCGATTCTACGCGAAAGTGAGGTTATCCTTTTACTTCTTGATATGTCCTTCCATCTTGAGAGTTTGAGGAGTGGTAATTCCTGCCAATGTATTACAAGATATGGTCAGAGTCATTTCTTCTTTCTCTGGGGTTGGTTCCTGGAGTATATCCTCTTCATTTGATGTTTCTTGATCCTTTTCTTCCTCCTCTTCACAATCATTGTAAAATAATTTCTTATCAACACACTTATGAAATTTAGTGTATTTTCTATCACAATTGTAACAAAGGTCATTTTCTCCTTTTTCTTAAAATTTTTGTGGTGTCAATCTTGTAGGTTGTGGAAAGCTAGGAGCAACAACATTTCCATATTTATAATTGTGAGTGGTAGGATTTCTTGTTGCCATAATTTTTCTTTCAATTTTTCTTGCCAACTTGAATGCCTTCTCCAATGAATCAGGTTCCCAAAGACGAACCTCATGTTGAATGTTATCCTTTAAAGTCCCTATGAAGACATCAATCCTTTGCTTCTCTGGAATATCATTTACCCTTATATTCAATTTTTGGAAGTCCTCAATGTGCTTTGCCATTGAACCCTTTTGTTTGAGATTTATCAATTGGCTAAAGAAGGTGTTGCTCTTTGTATCCTCATAATGTGCTATCATTTCGTCTGTGAAAATTGAACAGGTGACAAGTGGTTTATGAGGAAAAATCCCTTTGTACCATAAAAAAATATTCGGTTCTAAATATAAATATGCAATAAATACTTTTTGTAATAGTTGCACATCATGTAGATCAAAATATTTCTCCATATGTAGTATCCATGTTATGGGATCCTTGCCATCAAAATTCCTCATATCGATCTTTAGAATATGGTGGGTCTTCAATATAATGTTAGATTCTATGAAATCATGATTAACATTTTTTTTTTCCTCAACATGAGTTTCCTCTACTACCTTTTTGTCATTAGGAGGCCTTTCTTGTAGCAGCTTTGTCCCACCTTCCTTCAAACCTTCCATGTATTTCTTCAAATCTTCCATGCCATTATTCAAATATTATTCCCTACCATCGATATTAGCTTCCACGACACATCTAAAACTATTTATCTTAGCTTCAATCAAATTCTTCAAATCATCCATCCAATTTTGCTTACTAGGTGTTTCTATTTTCTTGATTCGAGTCATTCTTTTTCTTTCTTTTAGAAGCTCAATATTGAATCTGTTGTATCTATGAAACTTCGGATATCCAAGGTTTGAACTTGTGACCTGCAGTAGCCCTCTGTGTCCTCTTTCCAATGCCACCAATCTGATCAAAATTGGATCCTCCAAGAAAGAGTTATGCCCAATCTCCCAAGATGACCTGATTATATACTTTTCAGTAGAGTGAACTTTTACGAAATGACACTTGTCACTTTTTTGACATTTGGACTTGAAAACAATGCAAAGAAAAGTACAATCCATCCTCTTTTTTTAAATTCTTACGAAATTTCAATCTAATGCTCAGAGAGAAAGTTATGATGATTTTCCCAAGGTCGCTTGTTTGGGATGTAATTTTGGAGTCGACGGAAACCCTAAATATCTTGGACCGTATCTCCGAAAATATAGTGGAAAAATATTTGAAATGGCCTAAGCTTGACCACGATTTCGGCTAAAATGGGTTTTAATTTTAGAGTTTGAACCTTCCTAGAAACAAAATTATAGTGAAAATTCCATTATGACCTGTTTGAGATGGAATTCTGTAGCTTGCAAAAATCCTAACTTCCTCAGATCATATCTCCAAAAATATAGCAAGACAAGATCTGAAATTTGGACCCAAGGTTCAGAAATATTTCGGCTCAAATTTATTTATTTATTTGTTTTTTATTTATTTTTATTTTTTCTGAAACTTCAAAGAGAAAAAGTTATAGCGAAAATTCCATGATGACCTATTTGGAGCAGTGAAACCCTAGAATCCAAAGCTCTGATACCAAATGTTATGCAACCAGCTCACAAAATAGAAGAAAATATAGATCAACGACTTCAAAATAAGCGTCTTCGAGGGGGAAACCTCCTTTACATTACACAAATGAACAATTCTTGGATGATACAAATGAAAAGACCTCTTTTCTATATATAGGAGTCTAAGGGGTCCCAATACAATCAAAGCCTACATAACAATAATATTGTAGGGGAACAACCATAAAAATAGTGGGATTCTATGGGGCATAATAATAACAACATGGGGACTATATGGGCACAATAATACAATAATGGGGTTGCACTAATAACAATAAGGGGTTTCACTAATAATAATTTGTTTTGGAGAATTTGGTATCTACGGATAAATACTAATTCCCTAGATAAGTAGCCATATCTATAACAACAGCTTAAAGTGTTTGAGTCCTTTCCTATAAGAAATAGATAATATGAGAAGATGAGAAGACCTACTTGTAGTTCCGCTTTCCTCTCGTCTCCCTTGTATCAATCTTGCCGCTCCTTACCGTACTTAATACGCTTGAGAAGTACCTATAAACACAACAGAAAACAGAGAATCGATCAAAGCAAAAGATATATTGAATATAAGTGAAAGGAATTAGATACAATTCACACATATAAGCATTATAAAACAATACAAACATATGGGAGAAAGGTTCAAACACTTTATTGAATAGAAGAAGGAATTACAACCATTGGTGTCTGATTCAAAGCCATTCCTCCAGCTTGGATCCCATCCACATCACATCAAAATCATGACAAACTTGTAGCATTACAATACTTGCTTCAAAGCCAAATATCATAGCAACATTATCTCCTTACAATTCAACATAATCCAGCCCCTGATCACTTAGATGAGTGGTCAATTTATAGGAAGATGAAGGAGGTTTTGTCATAAATGGTGGCATTGAATGGCCTTCCATACTTAGAATTAGTTCCATGGAGGAAGGGATGAGAGGATAGGATGCACCTTAACTCATTCCTCATCCATTTTCAAGCTCATAGGAGTTGATAAGTGAGAGAAACTTCTAGATGACTCCAAAAGATAAGAATATTCCCCAAACCCTATGTGAATTTCTCTCAATCTTGCCCAATGCAGGTGAAAGGAAGCCTAAGTGCTTTGCAGAGCACCTTGGCATGGACTTAACTGCTCTGCAGCACACCCTTACATGGGCCTACCTGCGCTGGTCCCTCTAGAGGCTATTTCTAGATGTCTTCAAGTCATGAAACTATCTGGGAAGGAGGCATTCAAAGGGGTGACTTGTTTAGGGCATGTAGCAACTGAAATTAGGGTTTGATGAGCCCTAAAACACTGATCTCGATGATGGGATTAATGTGCTGAAATGGATCTATAACAACTGCCCCTAGAGCATGAAGTTGGAAAAATGCCAATGTCAAATGAAATGCTTTACGATGTGATGAGGAGGTATCGAAGTGGAAGGTGACTTGCATCAATTACAATACATATATCATGATATTTGATTTTACATGAATTGCTGAGGGAAGACATACCCATGCTCAGCTTATAAACTTTCATTACATGTACATAAATAGTTGTCTACAGATATAGACCCATGATTGGAATGACTATGAATGTAAAGCCATTGTACATATGATTTAGTACTCTTGAAATCGCAACCCGCATGGATGAAACTAGATCTGGGGTCTTCTATCTCGTTCAATTGTTCACTCAAGTATGAGTCTAACCATGTGAATATGTGATCTGAAGTCAAACATGGGAAGACACCATCTGATCACCAACCAATGATGTAAGCTGTTAACAGATGCAAGAGAAATCACCGATAATGATAATGATCCTCAAGGTACTACAATACATTTTTCATGGTGTGAATGGATGATTTGATGTTGAACACCATACAAAGTCTTTCGGTTGAAGGCCATTGATGTCAACCTATCGCCAGAAGCGAGAAACCTGCCATTGATGTATGCACGGCTCAAGGTACTGGAAGGGTGTTTCTAAGTCAACTTCTTGTATAATAAGCTGATGTCGACAAGAAGTGACTCGTCACAAGAGGGCCTTGATGTATCCCACATCAATGACACGAAACGAGTGAAGTGATTTTGGAGATGGAATTTGACTGACGTCACAAGGTTCAGGAATGGTGGTCGTGAAAATGAAGGTTTATGGTATTATGAGTGTAGTGATTTTGGAGATGGAATTTGACTGATGACATAAGGTCCAGGAATGGTGGTCATGAAAATGAAGGTTTATGGTATTATAAAGGATGAATTTTGACTGAATGACTTCTCTTGAAAATGTTGGCGACACTGAAATGAATTGGTAGCATTGACCCAAAACAAAGTGATGGATGGTGTGATAGACCAACAGTGTGATAACCATCAAGCTAATAACCCAACCCAAATAGTCATGGTGATGGAGTGAAAGTGTCATGTTCAAGAGTGACTTGCTACCATAAAGTGGTTTTCCCCTTTTTCCCATTTTCCCCAATCATTGCTGACCAATACCTCTTTATTTTTATCAAGCTTGAGGATGATAACATATGCTTGTTGCATAATTCCACCCTTCGGGTGAATCCATCGCTATGTGATGTTTTAACAAGTCTAGCGAAGGTGAAACTCAGTCTTGTCTAGATGGACAAGTTTGTCGCTATTTGATGTTTTAACGAGTTTAACGACAAACATAATTTGGTCCTTTTCATGTTTAGAGAGTTTGAAAAGGGACAAAAAGAAAACTCCACAAGTTATTTTTCGTAAATTAATCTCTCAAGCCCGAAAAAGTGTAAAATAATACAAGAGAGATATCGTTTCCAATTCGTTAACGAGAAGGAAAGGACAAGCGCTCGAAAATATTTTCATGTTTAGAGAGTCTGAAAAGAGCTTAAACAGGACTCCAAGGGGTTCCTTTTTCATTTTTAACAGATCTCTAAAAAGAGATAAAAGCGTGTTCTGTGGTCAAAGCTACAATTTACAATCGAGCAAGTCAAATTTTGTAAGTCAGTTGCAAAACCTGCTCAAAGAACCACCAAATGGATTAAAAATACCTGTTTCATTGGCGAAAATAGGAAAATACTAATGTTTACTCGATTAATGAACATGAAATAAACATAAAACAAGTTTTTACCATGACATTTTTACCATTTGGAACTTACCATTCAATTTCGTGTTCTGAGCTAGTTTTTTACCTCGAACTTCATCAACTGATTGCGAGAGATTCTACAGACCATTTCTCGAGTCGTTCGAACCAGGTAGGAGCTAAACCTCTCTTCTTTCTTTTCAGGTCATTCTTTTGTCATTTCATGAAAGTTTTAGGGTTTTTTTGGGGCCCCTGAGGTTTCATTTTTTTACTCTAGGATCAGCACAGGCTTTCACATCAAAAATTGTGCTAAAGAGCACCCAGATAGAAGGTTGCATGCTCTGCAGTGCACTGTCTCTGTGCCTAGGCTGCACTGGGCGAGTTTCCCAAGTTTGATTTAGTTGTTTGCTCCAAAATTTGTCCTGTTTTTTGCATGGAAAGGATCCTAACTAAGCTTATGATTGTGTTTTAGGCTTTCATCGGATCAAAATGTCGATTACATGGTGAGAAAGAGAGCATAAAGAACAAGACATGGTTTCCCTAAACAATCCGGGTACAGTTGAGGCCCTCAAAAACTGTGGGTTACTTAAATACTTCAAGTTGTCTGGAATGAGGCAACAAATAGAACTACTGCAGTTCCTTGTTCATGCATGGGATCCAACAGATCAGAATTTTCACATTAGGGACAAGATGGTTCCTATTACCATTTATGATATTTACTTTCTTATCGGACTGTCAAGGTGAGGTGCCCCATCTCACTTTCTGGATTTTCCCGTGGAGGTGAATCGGTGAGATATTATATTAGACAGTTTTGTCGTCTAGGTACATAGCGTAGCAAGGATGGGAAAATAAACATCAGGGATGTAGGTGATTTTCATTTGAGAATGATCCTCTTCGCAATCACAAAATTGGCTGGCAGTGTGATGCTACATCTGGCGAACATATCTTATATGTAGTATGCACTAGAGTGTCTAGAGCCAAAAGTTTTCAACTAGTGCGAGGCTGTGATTTCCTCACTAAAAGAACAATTGACCAAGGTAAAAGGTGGTAAGATGAAGAATTTCTGCTATGGTTCGATCTTAATCGCTTTTACCTTAGAGAGAATCCCATTGATGCAACCACAACATGTATCACTAGGTGTAGCTGGTCCTAGAGATCCACATATGCAGAGGTCAGTTGAATTGATGGCTCGACATGTGGGTTAGTCAAAAATTATTTTTTCCACTGCATTCTTCAGTTGCCTCGAGCAACAACACCTTGTCATCAAGGAGCATCCATACTCAGGGATGGATTTCCATGGAGATCCAAATTTGATTCTACTAGTTGGAGCACAATGGGGTGCTATGGGTAAACTAAAATCATTCTTATGCATGCAGATGTGGGTACTGTTCGACCTGTGGGGCACCAACAGGTTGCAGGTGGGCCAGTGCGAAGAAACATTGGGAGAGAAATTCTCCAGGACTTAGATTTGGCTGAGACCTTAGCAGAGTTGCAGGATCACATAGAGGGATTAACCCTTGGTATTCCAGATGTCCGGATCAAGGAGTTACCTATGAGGCTGCAATGCCACACTATTGGTGTTCCTAGCCACTGGGCGAGGCTTTTGCGTATGATAGCACAGGCTGTGACCTGTTACCATGAGCACCACTAGATCTACTTAGGATGTTTTGCATGCATTTTGAGTTTTTTGGGTCAGATGACCAAACGTGCCTTGGAAACAAATTTTGTAAATTTTTTTAAAACACCTATCTATTTTACTTTCAGAGTTTTCTATGGTTATATGCAATCCCATTCAACTGATGATATGAATTGAAAATATTACTTTTACATGTGTCACAAATGTCTATTTAACACATAATTTGCTAGAGAATCAGTTAATGCGTTAAGATTTTTGGAAATATATTGATATTGAATGTGTTCAAAATGTCTTTCCAAAATACGAACTCTAAGGAACATACGAAAAATTGTTGGATTTCGGACAATATAAATGCTCATTAGTTGTAGTACAACGAGTTGTGAGTCCAGCCTAATAATGATTTGGTGAATTCCAAGTGAAATGGCATCCGAGAGAAGTTCAATCAATGCGCTATACTCAACAATGTTGTTCGTCGATCGACCGATACAAATCCCTTGAAAACTCACTAACTCGCCCCTTGGAGTGAAATAGCCCATGCTGCAGAAGACAAGTTCTACGTACTACGACTAGCACCATCGGCGTAACCAAAAAAAGGTTCCAAAGACTGTGACATCTGCAAAAAATGCAAAGCAGACTACTAACCAGATAAAAACTATAAAAGATACACACACACACATGCAATGAAAGCATATATACAGTGAGTTTTACTACACTTAATAAAGCATAGTAATGTTTGAGGTACAACTCGTTTCGGGGCTGTGACAATGGAATCCTATGATAATCTAATAACTCATAGGAACCTTTTTCCAGAACACGCTTGACAATATAAGGACCCATCCACATTGGTTCGAATTTCCTTGCT
The DNA here is from genome assembly GCA_031772625.1 of Pinus tabuliformis. NCBI lineage: Eukaryota > Viridiplantae > Streptophyta > Pinopsida > Pinales > Pinaceae > Pinus > Pinus tabuliformis. The sequence goes on from CM062820.1 coordinate 271,002,032, forward strand.
CCAAGTTTATTAGCTTCCTGATCGTAAAGCAAGACTAGGTCTCCTTCTTAGGAGATATGAGGCTTAACATTTCTATCATATTGTGCCTTGATTTGTTTCTTATGTGCTTCGTTAGCCAATGCAGCATCACGATGTGTTTCATCCAGATGGATTAATTCCAAGAAACACCCTTCTTCATCAGAAGTATTGGGTAACAGGTCAATCACGCGTTTAAGAGATGAAATTTCACATTGTATCGCTAAGATTGCTTCCAAACCATACACCAACTGAAAGGGTGTGAATCCATTTGCATTTCTCACCAAGGTTCGATATGCCCACAAGGCAGAGTATAGGATTAAGTGCTAGTTTCGCTTATGAACCCCTATAATTCTCTGCAAAATCCGCTTCAGGACTTTGTTGATGGCCTCAACTTGTCCATTCACTTGCAGGTAATAAGGGGTAGAACTATCATGTGATAGTCCTAACTTAGCAGTCAACTCAGTCATCATGTGATTGTGAAAATGCGACACATGAACTATAACTATGGCTTGTGGTACACCAAACTAGGCAACCACATGGTTAAAAAAGAATAAAGCAGCCGTTTTGCCACTATTGTTCAATGTTGGCATCACCTCAGCCCATTTGGTAAAAAAGTCAACGACGACTATAATATACCCATGCCCCCCGGCCGAGGTGGGGTTACATGTCATGAAGTCAATTCCCCATTTGGCAAATGATGCAACAACAACGACTGGATGCAATGGTGTAGGTGGTAATCTGGTTTTTCGGTCATATATCTGGCATGCGTGACAGCTTTTGACAACAATAATACAATTTTTGAATATAGTTGGCCAAAAGTAACCAGTACGAAGAATTCTATGTGCGGTTGCATATCTAGATAAGTGTCCACCACAGGCACTTGAATGTCAATCATTCAATGCTTTCTCGGCTTCCTCATGTGTGAGGCACCTCCATAAAATCGTATCGATACCACGATGGTAAAGACTGTCGCCAATGATCAGATAATCTTTGGCTTGGTATCGAATACGTTGTTGTTGTGAGGGAGAGGTATCAAGGTGAAAGTTTGGGTCTGGAGATAGATCAATATATCTCCATACCACACATTAGATGGCAATATCAGAAACAAAGACTCATCCAAAATCGATGGTTCAGATGTTGAATCAATGGAGGTCGAGGGAAGGTCGCAAAGTCACTCTGCGAAAAATAGAGATTTATTTGATTTAGACTTGATGAATTCCAGATCAAAATCCTCAAAAATGATTATCCATTTTGAGTATTTCCCCCCCAACAATTGATGTGCCAAAATGTATGTCATAGGGTTGAAATCTGAAATGACAGCTGTTTTACATAACAAGATGTAATGGCGAAATCTTTGAACAACTTGCACAGCTGCCAAAGCTAGTTTCTTGACGTAAGAGTACTTACTTTTTGTATCATTGAGATTACGGCTCAAATAATAAATCAGATGTTCAATCCCATTTTCCTCTTGGATTAAAACCATGCCAATGGTTGTATCTGCAGTAGCGAGATACATGTAATAGTCATTTTGATAATTTGGAGAATACATTAATGATCTCTAATAAAGGTATCTTTAAGAGCATCAAAGGAAGCTTGCGCAACTTGATCCCAATGGAAGGGTATCTCCTTTTTCAAAATATGTGTAAAACCTTTAGCCATCTCAGTGTAATTAGGAATGAACTTCCTCAAAAAGTTTGCCTTCCCTTAGAGTCTCTTTAACTGTAAAAATTTGAAGGTGGAGGAAAATCAAGAATTGCTTGAACCTTTAATGGATTAAGTCGAATCCCCTCTCTAGACACTACAAATCCAAGAAATCGACCAGAACCAACACAAAACACACATTTGTGTGGATTGAGTCGTATCTTGTAGTGTCGACATCGTAAAAATATCGCTCTCAAATGTTGCGAGTGATCAGTCCGCTTTTGTGAATGAGCAGGTAAATCGTCAAGGTAAGGTTGAACAATGTGATTGATGTCATGGAAGGCATAGTTCATTGCCCTCTGAAATGTGGCCCCTGCATTCTTCAAACTGAATGGGAGTTTCCTATATGTGAATGTGCCCCATGGACAAATAAAAGCTATTTTAGATTGGTCCTGTGGGTGGATATTGATTTGATTGTAGCTGGAAAAACCATCCATAAATGAGAATATTTCGCATCCGGCACATTCATCAATAATTTGGTCAATAAAAGGAGTAGGATAATTGTCCTTTGGACATGCCTGATTTACATCCCTATAATCGACGCACACTCGAATTGTTCCTTGTTTCTTCATGACAGGAACAATGTTGGAAACCTAGCTAGTAAGAGGTACATGGTAAATGAAACTAGCACACAAAAGTTTTTCAACTTTTACTTTAATTGCAACAAATTTATTTGGATGAACAGGTCGAAGCCGCTGTCGAACCGGTTTGACATAAGGGTAAATTTTGATTTTGTGTTCAACAATACTAGAATCAATGCCTAGCATCTCCTTGTAATACCATGCAAATATATATCTAAATTCACGAAAGAGAGTATGGTAACTATCGAGTTTTGATGGAGAACAAGATTTGCCAACATGAATGTTCTCTACAACATTAGGCTTGGTCAAAATATTAATAGAAATCGTTTCTTCAATATTTGACAAGTTTCGCTCAAATTCTACTGTGTTTATGAAAACTGAATTCGAAAGGAAATCAACAACTTAAGGGTGGTTTAGTTCGTTTGAATAATCTTTGATGTCATATGGAAGATGGGAACAATGATGATAATCTTCCCAAGGTTCTTCTCCTATCATCATTGATTGGACGATTCCTTCATTTGTAGAATGTATACGTGAGAAAGGATCCGAAGAAGTACCATATTCTAACGAATGATCTACCCATACAATTGGTGAATGCAGATTTGGGTTTGCCACACAAGCCCGAAAAATTGATTGCTATGCTAGTTCAATGGGGCTTAGCGGCATGACCTCAATATTACTATCAACTTCAAAATTGTTGGTAATCCTCCTTAAATCAGATGAGGTGGAGGAAATCATGTTGCAAGTCTCTACTCTTGCCACTTCCACCAAATCAGATGGTGACGGTAGTGTAAAAGTACCCATTAGGGAAGGATCTTTAAAGAGACCTACTCCAACACTTTGAAGTGATAGCGGGGGTCCGTGTACCAACGAAATGCTTCCTGTAGCCTATGAACTATTGGAAAAGAAGGCAAGCTAATTGATAACTGTGATTCCACCCTTATGAGGGAATGCAATAGTACGAAAGTACGTGGAAACCACAACAACCATAGCATATACCCATGGCCTTCCCAGTAAAATGTTGTAATCGAGGGGTCCATCAACTACCTCAACTTCAACAGTAACTGTTTTGCCCCCTAGTTCGATTTGCAGGTTACTCAAAATCCCACAAGGAGTATATGTTCGTCCGTAAAAAGATTTTAATGTAGTTGGTGATCGTGAGAAAGACGGTGAACCAAGTTTTTTCTAACAACTCATTGACATAATGCAAGTAGATGCCCCCTCATCAATAATAATTTGGTGAACATTCTTTTTTTTTGTTGACTAGCGGAATCAACAACGATGGTGGTATCGTACTCGTGTTACACGGGGTCAAATCTCACCGGCTACCACTATAACCTCTAGGAGAAACCACCCAGCTCGTAATAATGGTCCTCAGGTAAGACAAGACTTGAACTCGTGACCTGCACAGCGACACGGATGACTTAACAGATCGTCCGCTGGCTACAAGACCAAACCTCTGCGGGCAGTTTGGTGAACATTATTATTGAGAGCTTTTACTTGAATTAGGAAAGCTAACTACACCAGTAAATGTGGTGTATATCCCGCATGGCTAAAAACCACAAGATTGGAATCCATAGGGTCTATTCCACCAATTGTTGACAATAAAGCCTACTTCTGGGAGGGACAATTTTGTAACACCTCGAGTTTCGAAATAACAGAAGGTGATTGAGAAAGATCTTCCACTATGTTATAGTTCTGAGCTACTCGAGCCTGAGGGTTGAATGTCGATTTATGAAAAACTCCCTTCAGTGGCTTTATTGTCAATTCTGGTGCAATAAGTGGTGGAATATTTTCAGATGAAGTCGAAGTCGAAGGATTAGGTTGATCATTGGCCCGATTATTCAACGATGACAGTGGATTTCCATAATCTTTATTTCTCGTTGACACCAAAACTTTGTTTTGTGGCTTTGTGATGGATAACATGAGTACTTGGGATGTGGAAGCATGGTCTATCGTAACCAAATGTGTCTGCGGGTTTAGAAACAGATCAATCAACACTGCAGACATGTTAGAAGTCTTTAAAAGTTTAGAGACCTCTGAGCGGTGTGGAAAATATCTTGTAAAATTCTCATCATTATAGATTAGACATGGATAACAAGGTTTCCTTGCCGAAGTAGAGGAATTATATGATTTCTCTTGAGGGGAATTATCTTGTTTCTTCTTGTTTTTTCCCTTCTTCTTGCCTCCTGGTTTCTTTTGATTTTTGCCTTTGTCAGATGAGACAACATTAACTTCGGAAGCAAGAGTGTTTTTTGATGCATTAGTAGTTTGATTGGTAATGGCAAGAATTTGACCAGATGGTCTTCCTTCCTTTTGCATGCTTGAAGAACCGATCACACCATCACCGGCATGAGAGTCCTTACTCGATTGTGGAGGAGGAGGAATGGTGAAAGTTGGTTGGGGTGTATTTGGAATTTTGTCGTAGAGCGTGCCAGATTATGTGTAAATAAAATCCAAGTATTGGGCATGAGTAATTAATTGCTCTTCTGTGAAAACTCCACCTTTTTCCACATCCTCGGTGATTGATGACAACAAGGCTTTTATGAACCACTAAGCCAAAAGCTGATCAGGAACATATGTCTTAACCATGCGGCGACGCCACCACTCATGAATATGATTTGATATATGGGTAGTAGTAGTCTGTTTAAAGTTGGTTAGGAGTTCTGTTCTAGTCTTGTATCTGATAGGTAACTGGAAGTGGGTCAGAAATGTGGTGGCTAAAGTTGTAAAATTGTTGAAAGAAGCTCTTGGTAACTCAATGTACCATTTAGCAGCTAGACCAGTAAGTGTTCTTTGGAAAAGACAGAGTCTAACCGAATCATCATTTAAGGAGTTTGATGAACACCACAAATGAAAGGTCATGACATGATTTGATGGGTCTTCTCCAAGATTTCCATTGAATTTTAGAATGTCAGAAGGTAACTTATGCGGAATCACCGGCCACCAAGGTGCATATAAGATTGGATCATTAGTGAGCCAATTTAAATATGGTAATTCTAAAGTTGCTACAAATGGAAACTGTCGATTCAGGTCAGGTTGAGCATACCCAGGATATGATGGAATTTCATGAGCAATAGGTATTTGCATACCAACATAGGGCATCTACATTTGGTAACCCTGATAAGGTTTTTGTTGAACAGATACGGCATAAGGTGGTTGTTGATAACCAGGTTGAATTTGCGGTTGTCCATAACCTGCAAAGCCTTTTTGACCAGGACCTTGGTAAGCTTGATAGTATCCAAACCTAGGTTGAGCCTATTGGGCAAGTCCAAATTGGGGTTAGAATTGTTGGAATTGAGGGTGTTGAAGTTGTGGCCACGGTTGTTGAATCAACTGTTGTTGATTTAACGGTTGTTGTTGCCCAACAATGAAAGGTTGGCCAAGTTGTGAATAAACTATACCATTTTAAGGTTGGGTTAGTCCAGATAAGGGTATACTAACCTAAGGTTGTTGTTGAACCCTGGACACAAGTGGTTGTTGTACAACAACCTGAGAAACTTGAGCTTCTTGACCCGAAACTTGTGGTTGTGAGGTAGAAGGACCAGTTTGTACCGGTTGAGATACAACAATTTGAACTTGTGACTGTGGTACAATAGTAACAACAGGTGTAGTAGGAATAGCTGACACAGTTTGCATTGGTTGTGTTGGATACACAAGCCTTGGTTGAACTAGCATTGTTGGTTGCCATTGACAAACTCGAATTCCAAGTTGACTTGAATACTGCGGGATATTACCATATGACGGTCCTCCGGGATAGGGAGGATAAGGTGAATAAGCATATTTCTCTCCATATGGTGGAAATCCAGTATTTAATGGATACATAGGTCTTTGTTGACAAGATTTCCCAGCATGATATTGATGAGGATCAAGCTATTGAGTTCCCGTTAAAGAAGAACCAGGTAGAATTCCGGTTGAGGACATGGGTGATGACCATGGTGTAGAAGCAACCCCTGAGTGGGTTCCAGATAAATATTGGTAACCAACCGGGACGGATGATTCACCATACAGGTGTGACTCAGGTGTGGTAGAAAACATCGAAGAGGTTGCAACAGAAGATTCTGCCGCAGCTGCATCAGATGATACAGTTTGGGATGTTGATGGTTGTTCAACCATAGTTAACTGACCCAAAAGTTGTCCTAACGAATTGACGAGTACTTGAAAATAAGCAGGATCAAGTGGAGCAGTAAAATGAGGAGTATGAGGGTAAAGATAAATCCCAGTTCCAAAGTGGAATGTGGTTATAGGTGTAAAATCTTCTTCCAATTCTTCCTCGACAACAATTAAACCAGGTGGAAGAACTTCATCGTTTGGTTCGTAAAATATTTCTGGTGTTGATAAAGTGGAATTTCTAGTAGTTATTGATGTCTGAGGGGTAACCGGTTGATCGTCTTCCGGTAAAGTAACAACTTCTGAATGTTCAAATTCAAATTCCAGCTTTTCGGGTAAAAGAACAAGAGTTTCAGAAAGGGGTTCCTGAACAACTTCAGGTTCATATGTGACTTCTGTTTGAACTGTGATAGGTTCTGGATTAACTTCTGGTTGAACTGATTTAATTTCAGAAGTAATTTCCTGTTGAACAAATTCAAGTTGAGGACAACTTGTTGTTGAACAAATTCGATTACTGTTTCACTAGGATCAGTGCTAATGTCCTCAGGTAATTGTGAAACTTCTTCTTCAGAAACGGATGTACCAGAAATGGTTGGAGTAACTGGAGTCTCAGTACTTACCGAAATAGATGATTCAGGTAATTTAGATGAAGAACTAGGAGTTCTTGATGTACTTGACTCAGTTAAGCGAGACCGCTTTGACCGAATAGGTGTAGCTTCGGGCGGCAAAGGCAGTTTACTCACTGTTCTCCGCAAACGATGGGGTAAGGGTTGATGTTCCTCCACGATTGTTGATTAATTTTATTATCAAAAAAGAAATAAACAAAAAGGGGTAAGCTAGGAAAAAGGTTTACCAAGCAACTGTGAACTGCAGAATACCTCCTGGCGAACCAAGAAGTACGGGTAGACAATCTCCTCGAATGCTGTGTTTAGTGTATCACAGTGTATAAGGCGGCCGACTCGATTACCTAAGGATGGATAGCAACCTATTGTTTTCCTCCCATATATACCGAAGGTACATGGAGGCCTAGTCCATATAAGCGTTGTCTAATGCAAAATCGCACAGTGAGAGCATTCTCATATACTTTACATTCTGTAACACCGCCCTATATACCCGAAGGTACGTGGACGAGCTACGATATACTCATGTACGTGGAATGAGGTATCACACTTCGGATGTATTGCAGACAAGTTAGTGACAACTGCTTTGTTTTACGACGCCGAAACACGTCTCTAGCCTAGAACCACTAAATGTTCTCATTAATGACAATGCTCCATTAGGTAAATTGATGTTAATTTTAAGTTGATCTTGCTTAGGAATTTTCCTTTCAAGTTCACCACGTGATGTATTATGAAATTCTTAGGAATGAAACTATCATGATAAGCATTATTTCAATTCAATTTAACGATGAAAATCCTAGCTACTTAGGGATAGAGCAATCAGATTTCTTTCGATCAAAGAGAAAAGAGCACAATCTAATGCAATTCCCTACACTATTCCTATGAGCACACACAAAATTTTTCAATGTAACATGCATGTATTTCTTTTCTATTTCCTTAATGTGATTATGAACAAAAGGAAATATGCACATACAATCAATCAATCTTTCACAAGAACGAAGACTTTTACAATAGTTCTGATTCGAAGGAAAAGAAGACTTTACGACATTTTCTTTCGAACGAATATTAATCAGCTATATTCTAAATTTGACTATAGATTGAGAATGACAAAGAAAACATTAAAGAAACATTAATCAATCAACTCAAAGTAGGGCTATACAAGGAGATAAAAACTTGTTCTCTGAGACATAACATTCTTTGATCAATCAGCAAACAAACACAGAGAGAAAAGTTGGCAAAAACACTTTCCAAATGTGGGAAACTAACCCTAGGAGGATCAGCACAGTCTTGAATGGGAGACAGTGCACTTCAAAGCACTGTCCCTAAGCCAGGGGTGCTCTGCAGCACATTGTGTCCCTCACAAGCCTGCGCTGGTGATAGTGAGCCATTTCAAGAGGCAATTTGACACAATTTTGACCACTTTTTCAATGCAAAGAGCTAAATTACAATCTATGAACACAAATAAGGTCTGCAAGGATGTCCTAGGAGGTGGATAAGCTACTAGGAAAGAGGATATTCCTTAGTGGAGTCGCCAATTTGTTTTGGAGAATTTGGTATCTATGGATACTAATTCCTTAGATAAGTAGCTATATTTAGAACAACATTTTAAAGTGTTTTAGTCTTTTCCTATAGGCAATAGATAAGATGAGAAGATGAGAAGACCTACTTGCAGTTCCGCTTTCCTCTCGTCTCCCTTGTATTGACCCTATCGCTCCTTCTCGTACTTAATATGCTTGAGAAGTACCTGTAAACACAACATAAAACAAAGAATCGATCAAAGCAAAAGATCTATTGAATATAAGTGAAAGGAATTAGGTACAATTCACACATATAAGCATTATAAAACAACACAAACATATGGGATAAAGGTTCAAACACTTTATTGAATAGAAGAAGGAATTACAACCATTGGTGTCTGATTCAAAGACATTCCTTCAGCTTGGATCCCATCCACATCACATCAAAAGCATGACAAACTTGTAGCATTATAATACTTTCTTCAAAGAAAAATCTCATTGCAATATTATCTCCTTACCATTCAGCATAATCTAGCCCCTGATCACTTAGATGAGTGGTCAATTTATAGGAAGATGAAGGAGGTTTTGTCATAAATGGTGGCATTGAATGGCCTTCCATACTTATAATTAGTTCCATGGAGAAAGGTATGAGAGGATAAGATGCACCTTAACTCATTCCTCATCCATTTTTGAGCTCATAGGAGTTGATAAGTGAGGGAACCTTCTAGATGACTCCAAAAGATAAGAATATTCCCCAAAACCTATGTGAATTTCGCTCAATCTCGCCTAGCGCAAGTGAAAGGAAGCCTAAGTGATTTTCAGAGCACCCTGGCATGGACTTAACTGCTCTGCAGCGCACCATTACATGGGCCTACCTGCGCTAGTCCCTCTAGAGGCTATTTCTGGATGTCTTCAAGTCATGAAACTGTCTGGGAAGGAGAAATTCAAAGGTGTGAATTGTTTAGGGCATTTAGCAACTGAAATTAAGGTTTGATGAGCCCTAAAACACTGATCTGGATGATGGGATTGATGTGCCCAAATGGATATGTAACAAAGGGGTCCCAATACAATCAAAGCCTACATAACAATAATATTGTAGGGGCACAACCATAACAATAGTGGGCTTCTATGGGGCATAATAATAACAATATGGGGACTATATGGGCACAATAATACAATAATGGGGTTGCACTAATAACAATAAGGGGTTACACTAGTAGTATAGAGACCTAACATAAAGGATCCAATGAAATTGCCTACCCTTCCCTGTAAGTTTAGCTTGTAAACTCTGCATTTGATCAATCTAAACCCGTGACTCCATTTCCCAATGGCCTAATTCCACTATCTCAACCCCCACAACACAAAAAAAACCTAAACCTAAACATGATAACTAGCCTAATATCATCAGTAAAACAAAGCTAAATCATAAAGGGAGACCCCTCTCTAAAACTGGAAGGGCTGGATTCCTAGTTTCCAAAGTGGTTCTAAGGTTACCTCTGTAATTTACTCTGCAACCTCAAAGATTACAGAGTGATAACATCCTTGTGACTCCACTGGGGATGAACATTTATTCATTTCAAATTTTATTTCCCTGGTTAAAAAACTTTATTTCAACAACATTTAAGATTTATTTTTCAAAAATAAATGTTTTGAGGTTGAAAAATTTGTACATATTTGAAACTGTGGTGTTAATACTATATAGATCTGGCTCCTAAGATAATTCATACCATATCTTATCCAGATCTAAATCCTCCCAATATCCTAGATAATCCTGAGAAATTAATAAGGAAGAAAAGCTTGATCGAAAGTCAAGGGAGTAACAGTGCTTTTCCTAGAGCCATTTCTTTTCCAGAGAGTTTTGTTACCATAGAAAATATTTAATTTTATCTACCCTTTAAGCTCAGTTTGTTTAGAGCCAAGTCTGAAAGCTTTGCAATTGAACATCACTGAACATCACTCTGTAGACCAAGATTTTGACAAACAAGATCTCCAACAGTTTGAAAAATTAGAAGACCTAGTGACAAACCTAGATCAAGCTATCCATAAAGCCTACATCCAACAATCAATTGAACTTTCATCCCTATCATTCTCTGTTTCTTCTCCCATCACACAATATTTACATCTTGTTTCCACTAGTTCCACCTCCTCAACAATTTCCACTACCTCCCCATCAACATCACAAAGTGTAATACAAACTGTCTTAATCCCTTCCACATCTACACCTCACACAGGTTCATCTGTTGTTCATCCCCATATACCAATCATGGCAACTCGATATGCTCCCCTGGTTTTACCTGCCCAATTACATAACATGCCTCAAGACTATCAAAGTAGGATTCCTCAGTTTGATGGCATTGGGGCCATCACTGGACAACAACATGTAGATAAAATGAATGACTACTTTGACCTTCAGGAGGTTGATGAAGATGATGTGAAGATGAGGCTTTTTGCCCAAAGCCTTAATGGAGAGGTAAGAAAATGGTTTAAATCTTTACCAACATCTACCATTAATGATCTTTCTTCCTTTCATCAGTCTTTCCTCAATAGATGGGAAACTAAAAAGAATCCCCTCCAGGTTTTAAATGAATATAAAAATCTAAAAAGAGGGCCTAATGAAATTATTGAAGAATATTGTGATAGGTTTAATCGAGTTTATAATGCCATTCCAACTGCTATAAATCCCCCACCAGGGTTATCCCTTATTCATTTCCTTGAAGGATTTGATGTTGACATGGCCTACCAATTAAGAGAAAGAGACCCTACTACACTTAAAGAAATGCAAAGTAACGCTGTCAAAGTAGAGGCTAACTTATTATCCAAAAAAGACAAGATTAAAACTGAAAGAAGGGTTACCATCAAGGATGAACCTTCCTCCTCTTCAACAGACTTAAAAATAGACAACCTAGTCAAAACCATGGAAAGAATGATGGAGAGGATGATAATGGTTGATAAAACCCTTCCTAGGGATAACCAAACAAATTCTCAAAATACTAATCAGAATCTCAGGAAAAATCCTCCTCTGATAAAACAAAGGGAACATAGGGGCCCTAATGATCAACAACTTAGGCCTCCTTTCCAGGAAAACTATGCCGAAGGAGTGGAACTAGAAGAATATTCAGAGGAAAACCAAATTAATTTGTTTGGGGAGATAGAAATTGATCATATCTTTTTGACTAAAGAAGAGCAAGATCAATTTCTGCTTTCACAACCAAAAACAATTTCATTAGAGTCTGAAGAATACAAACAAGGTTATCAGAATGCCATAATGGAAGTGCATAGGCAATATAACCTTAGGAGTAGAAAAACAACCAATGCTCCTTCGAAGAAAATCTCTGATACTCCTTCCAACAAGACTGCTGATAATCAACCAAAGAAAACTCAGATTGATATCCCTTCTTCTAGTCAAACTAAAGATGTTCCTTCCTCTAGTCAATCCAAAGAAGATACTAAAAAAGAAAACCTTAAAAAACAGGATCAAAACATCAAACAAACCTCTTTTAGCATAGAAAATGAATTGGCTAAAGTTAAAATTTCAATCCCCCTCACTGAACTGATGAATAAGAATGCATACATGACACAAGTAATGAAAACCTTAAAAGTAGGAGAAGGAACAGATACTGTAAACCTCGCTGATGACAAGCCTGAACTGCTGTTTGGTCTAGAGGTAGAAGGTAAACCCTAAGATGGAAATGTTCCCCCTTTCTATGTCAGTCTCAATATCCTTGATAAAATTATTCACAATGCCATGCTCAACTCTGGTGCCTCACACAATTTAATGCCCCGAGCCATAATGGAGAAATTGAATCTTGACATCACTAGGCCATATAAAGACTTGTATTCATTTGATTCCAGCAAGGTAAGATGCCTTGGTCTCATCAAAGACCTTTGTGTCACCCTAGCTCAAATCCATGCCAGAAGCATAGTTATGGATATTGTAGTGGCAGACATACCCCCAAAGTATGGAATGCTACTCTCTAGATCATGGGGGGCAAAGCTGCAAGGCACCCTACAAATGGATATGAGTTATGCTACCATACCTATTTTTGGTCAGCCTAGGAGACTTTACAGAGAAACCCTAATGAAATACATGGTTAGCAATCAAGATAGACCAAACAACCATCCATTGTATTCATCACATTTAGACCCAGACTCTTTTATCTTGTATAATTATGGAGGTATAGAAGGAAAACTCCCTAACCTAGAAATTGATTTGTGTGATATGGAAGAAAGCAAAACATACATTGTAAAACTGGATGAAGAAAACAAGCCATTACAGAACATGGATTTTGATGGGGCTATAAGCAAGGAAGGATCAGGAGTAGGTGTGTGGGTTTTCAATTCACAAACTAGAAAATTCGAAGGAAATTCATATACATTGAACTTTAAATATAGCAATAATATAGCTTAGTATGAAGCCTTAATCCTAGGATTGCAGCTTTTGAAAATATTAGGTGCCAAAATAAGTTCTGTTCATGGAGATTTTGAACTCATAATTAAACAAATCAAAGGGGAATATTCAACTAAACATCCAAGGTTAAAGGCTTATATGAATGTTGTTCTCGATTTCCTTGAATGTTTTGTTGAGTATGAGTTATCTGTAGTTCCAAGAGGTTAAAATATCATAGCTGATGGTCTGGCTACTTCAGCTAGTACTTGGAAAATTCCCTATTGCCCAAGTCACCAGTACACAGTTGAATTTAAAAACAAACTAGCTATCCCGGATAATATCAGGTATTGACAAGTTTTTGGTAATGATGAATAAATTGAATTTTTTTTGCAGTCAAAGGATGAATTCGAGTGTGCCAATATAGACATAGATTGTGATGTCGATAATAATGGACATAAACTAATGAATAAAGTAGAACTGAATGAATTGGATAAATATTAGGAAGAGTCAGAAATTTTGCAGTTGAAGGATAATGTTTTTCCTAGAGGGTTAGTTCCCTTGGAAGAGTTATTTGATTTTAATGATGTGGCTAAAAAACCTAAAATAGAACCTACTGGAGCTGATGTGGAAGAATGTAACATAGGAACTAAAGAAAAGCCTAAAATAGTTAAATTGTCCAAATCTTTGCCTTCAACTAAAAAGCAGAAGTATATAGAGATTTTCAAAGAATTCATAGATGTATTTGCCTAGAGTTATGAGGATTTAAAGTCCTATGACACCAACATTATACAACATAAATTTCCTGTAAAAGAGGATCATAAACCTTTTAAACGGAAACTCAGAGGGATCAAACCAATGCTTTTGCCCCTAGTTGAGAAAGAAGTTAAAAAAATGTATGATGCCAAAATCATTGTACCCTTGTAGTTTTCAAAATGGGTATCAAACTTAGTTCCTACTAGGAAAAAGACTGGGGAGATTAGACTATGTATTGATTTTAGAAATCTCAATAAAGCTTCTCTGAAAGACAACTATCCTTTGCTCAAAATGGACCACATCCTGCAGAAGGTAGTTGGATCAACAATAATTTCCTTATTAGATGGATTTTCTGGTTATAACCAGGTTCTAGTACATCTCGATGACCAAGAGAAAACAACATTTACAACACCCTGGGGCACTTTCATGTATGTGAAAATGCCTTTTGGTCTAATGAATGTTGGGGCTACATTCCAGAGAGCAATGGATTTTTCCTTTGCAAATGAATTAGGTAGGTTTATAGTCATTTATTTAAATGATATCACTCTCTTCTCAAAGACAGATGAGGAACATTTTCTCCATTTAAGGAGAGTTTTCGAAAAATGTAGAAAAATTGGCATCTCTCTTAACCCTAAGAAAATGCTATTTGGCTTAGAAGAGGGAAAACTACTAGGACATATCATCTCAAAGGATGGCATAAAAATTGATCGTAGTAGAGTGGAAGAAATATTGAAAATAGATCCCCCTAGGAACAAAAAAGAAGTCCAATCCTTTATTGGAAAAATAAACTTCCTTCGGATATTTATACCAAATTTGGTTGAAATCTTAAAAGCAATAACTGACATGTTAAAGAAGGATACTAAAATCAAATGGAATAATGATGCAAAGGATTCTTTTACTAAGGTCAAGAAAGATTTAACAACTGCACCCATTTTAATAAGTCCTAATTTTACAAAAGATTTCATGATATTCTCTTTTGCATATGATCATACAATAACAGTTGTGTTGTTGTAGAAGAATGCTGAAGGACATGAACAACCAATTGCATTTTTCAGCAGAGCATTGAGAGATGCATCTATGAAATACAACATCATGGAAAAACAAGAATTTTCATTGGTAAAGGCACTTAAAGATTTCAGGGTTTATATTTTTCATTCACACATTATTTCTTTTGTCCCAAGTGCAGTTGTCAAGGACATACTCACTCAAACAGATCCAGATGGAAGAAGGGGAAAATGGATTGCCACCATTCTGGAATACGATATTGAAATCATACCAACAAAGCTTATCAAGGGTCATGGGTTAGCAAAAATCATGACAGAGTCCAATTTCAATGCGTTAGACATCAATTTTATTGCATAATTAGATGAACATGAAGAGCAAGCGACTCCACTGATATCAGAAGTTTTCAACACATCACCATGGTATGTAGACATAATTTTTGTCTTACAGAACTTATATGCTCCTCCTAGTTTAACAAAAACCAAAGAAAGGTTCCTTAAAATGAAATATTTGAAATTCTGCATTCTTGACAATAATTTATATTGGAAAGATGCCGGAGGAATTTTACTAAAGTGTTTATTGAAAGATGAATCAGACAGGGTCTTAGAGGAATTTCATCAGGGAGACTATGGTGGCCATCTATATTGGAAATCTACAGCCAATAAAATCCTTAGAGCTGGTTTTTACTGGCCTACCCTATTCTCTGATGTACATAAAAAGGTCACCTCCTGCCATCAGTGCCAAATATTTGAAGGAAAAAGAAAGCTACTACCTTTACCATTAAAACCAATTTCAGTAGAATTCCCTTTTCAACAATGGGGTCTAGACTTCATTGGTGAAATCCACCCTAGTTCCTCAGGCCAACACAAGTGGATTTTGACAGCAAAAAACTACTTTACTAAATGGATAGAAGCCATTCCCACTAGACAAGCCACTAATACCGTTATTACCCAATTTCTGGAAGGAAATATATTGTCTAGGTTTGGCTGCCCCCATAAAATTATAACTGACAATGCTGCTGCTTTCAAGTCTAGGAAAATGATAGATTTTTGCAACAAATATCAGATTAAGTTAGGACACTCTACTACTTATTACCCCCAGGGTAATGGGTTAGTTGAGTCCTCAAACAAGAGTTTGGTTAACATTATCAAGAAGCTATTGCAGGAGAACAAGAAGTCATGGCACAAAAAATTAATCAATGCACTATGGGCTGATCGAGTTACTACCAAGAAGTCCATTGGAATGTCACCATTCCAGATAGTGTATGGGACAAATGCAATTTTCCCAACTTCTTTGGGAATTCCAGTGCTCAAACTTCTATAGGAAACACAAGTGGAGACCAATGATATGCAAAGAAGGATAAACCAGACTATTCAGTTACAACAATCAAGGGAAGAAGTCTATCATAAAACTCAAGTCATCCAAGAGAATATTAAAAGGATTTATGATAGAAGGACTAAAGCTGATGATTTTCAACTCAATGATCTTGTTTTGAAATGGGATTCCAGAAATGAAGATAAGGGAAAACATGCTAAATTTGAAAACCTATGGAAAGGACCTTTTAAGATTGATGCTTTCAGAGGTAACAATGCATTCCTTCTGTCAGATTTGAAAGGAGAACAATTGCCAGGTGGACCAATGAATGGAAGATAATTAAAGCATTATTTCCCACCAAATTAGATCAATTCATTCATCACCATTGTAAAATATCATTTCATTTTTATATTGCAAGAGTGCAGGTGACTCTCAGTAGAAGTTGAAGCCCGCAAAGAAGGCCCTGAGCTTCTGATGGTGTGTTGCCATAGGTATGAATAATTCACAGGTATAACAATTTAGCTGAAATATTTTTTCAAACTGGCCCAATGGATAAGGCTACTGATCTATGGTGTTCTTTGGCACCTCACAGGGAGGATGCCATCCCTAGTTGGAGCCACTGTTAGGGTCCTATATTTCATAGGATGAGTTGTTTTGACCTGATGATTTATATTTGAAAAAATGTAAATAATGTTTCATGTTTGAAATTTATTCCAAAATAATATACATACATACATACATACATACATACATACATACATACATACATACATACATACATATATATATATATATATATATATATAGAGAGAGAGAGAGAGAGAGAGAGAGAGAGAGAGAGAGAGAGAGAGAAATAAATTGTAGGGGACAAAAAAATAGAATAAAGAAAGAAATGAAAGAAAAGAAAAGAAAAACAAAAAGAGAAAAAATATATGAAAATGTCCCCCTAGGTGAGCAAGTCTAAATGCCACCAAGAAAAATCAAAATTGCATGAAAGCTTACTACAAGAATTTTTGTAAATAAAGTGTGCAGCTTGTTTAAATGCCACATTGTGAATAGGAGAATTAGAAGTAGGTAGTCTAATGACACTGTTTAGATGTGATTAGTCTGAAAATAGATTTAATTAGGTGAGTGAATAAATGAATCACACAGTTTAATCATGATTGAGCTTCAATAGTGCAGTTAATCACACCATTTAATTGTGATTATCTAACATAGAAAAAAGTAAATAAAAAAACCTTAGAAAAATGAATAAATGGGCTTGCAAAATCACCTGGGGGGTCTGAAAGCCCCGCTATGTGTCACCCCAACATCATTTCGCACCCCCCCCCGCCTATTCACTCATTGCACCTCCCCTGCCTATTCACTCATCGCACCCCCCCTCCAAAATGTCGTGCAACATTGAACATTTGTTCCCCCACCATTCCCTATCCACCACGACACCCTTCTCCACCCCACTCATTGTCCACTACCTCAGCATAGCGGACCCCACTCCCCTAATTTTCCTTCCCATTTAAACTCGTCTCACTCCCAATCATAGACCGCCATCTGGCACTCCCATTCCCACGCCAGCAAACCATTATGCCCATTAACTTCTCCTTCCCCCTTTGCAACGGACCCGCTCCTCGAAACGGTAAAAGCTGAACGGTAAAAAATAATCGGTAATTTAAAAATTACCTTATAAGAATGGTTAAAACTGAAAATTCCTTTCTTCCACCAGTTTTGCATGACCTGTACAAGCTCTCATCCTCCACGCTATCACAGTAAACATACAATTCTCTAGTGACAGTGATCTAGTCACTATAAGAGACCCCACTCCAGCTTTTTGTAGCCAGCTTCCTTTTCCAAGTAATCTCTATATCATCATACCCCTGCTATTACTTTTAAATATTAACAATGCATCTTAAGACTAGAACCCCTACGGACAAGGGAAAGAAACCAGAGGAAAATCCTATGCTACCCCCTCTTATTGATCTGGATCATCTACCCTCAATTGATCTGCAGTATAAAATCGCCCAAAACTAACTGTGAATTCAAATTTTTCGAACTTCATAGTTGGTTGAAGCAGATATTCTTGGATCAAAGTGATGAATTGAATCTATGGGAGTCTACCCTCCCTCAATTCATGTTCCCAGAGACCCATCACATCCCTAAACTAGTCTCCTTGTGTCAATTTTGCTATTTACCCTCCCAAAGAGTGATTATTATCTGAAATGGTGAAATTTTGATCACCATCAGAACCAAAACCATATCTCAAATGCTCCAAGTGAAAATTTCAGAGTCTTCTAAGCCACTTTCAGGTTAATCTCTCATATAGCTCTACAAGAACTTAACCTTCCCTCAGAGAGTGAAAATATTCAAAATATTTCTTCCTGAAGATGCCCAATTACCCAAAACAAACCCTCCATACTCATCTTCTATGTTCCCTGAGGTAACCAAATAGTTCATCAACATTATCTCATACCTACTTGGTTATCACTCGGATCAGTGGGTTGATGAGTCCATTGCTGGCTTCCTCTCAATTTTTACCACTGGTGAGAAACCTGTTGTCTTTAATTACGATGAATTTGTTGCAGAGGCAATGCATGAGCAATTCATGAAGTTTCTTACAGAGGGAGCTATCAAATATGCTGTTGTATTAGTTTATATGTTTATTTATCATCAAGCAGGTAGGTTTCCCTTCACTTTGTAGAAGATGGATGAGTAGGGTAGTGCTCAATCAGTTATACATTGGACCTCCCTGGTCAAGAGAAACTCCACCAAATAATTTTCACAGACTATGTGGATCAATTTCTGTATATAGTTATTTGTCTGCTATACAGTGATTTTGCCTAGGATAGGAGCAAATATTAAGAAGGTTTTGCTTCTTAGTGACCAGGTAAAGACATGTGACTGATATTTATACTAGAATTAAATTGAGATCAAAGTCTATGGGTGTGAACTGCCACCTTATATGCTACCAAAATTTGTTCCCATGAGACTGTTCTCATTAGAATACATTAGACAAATGATACATATGGATGACCTACATTTTGTGGTAGCCAAGAAAAATGCACAATTTAAAATCAAAGTGTAGGTAGGACCTTTTGTGTGCAATACCAGAACAACTGGTAAAGAAGAAGATTTGCTTCAATTGGTTGTATGACCATTTTTTCATGATTTCAAAGCTGAGGGTGGAGATGTAAGACTACTCCCTACACACATACTCCTCGGCCAAAGATCAAGAAATATATGAACCAAGTCCAGTGGGAGGAAAACACCTTGTAGGAACAAGAGGATAAAATTTTATCTACAACCACCTCACAAATGCCCATTCCTCAGGAGAAACATGATAAAAGGCCTAGAGAAGAAGAGTCTTCTCTGGTAACAAAGATTGAAGCCAAGTAGTTTTTGATCTACACTAAGAAGCCTAAAAAGAATCCACCACCAATTTTCATACATGAGAAGGAAGTGTAGACTACCATAGTGATGTTAGGTAAACATACTTCAACAACATTAGAAGACATTTGTAGGTCTAAGACAGGAGGATGCTTTTCTATGCTCTCCATTTTCCTCTGTTTTTCAAGATCCTCTAGAAACACCACAAACAGGGGACTTGGCTCAAGATATAGTTGAGCCTAATATTTTTGCCAAATACATGGAAATTAAAAAGAGGAATGAGATGCTGAAAGCCACAACATACACACAATTCTGGGCAGACAACTAAAGCGCAACACATGCTTCTTTCAACATTTGATACAGAAAAGGGAAAAATGCAGATTGCATTCCTAGAAGCTAAAGTGCCAGCCCCAAGGACACCAACAGATTACAAAGAATCCGTGTTTAGTTTTGACACATAATAGATCCATCCAATAGATCAAATGGATATGCACAAACAAACTAGTGAAATGATGTATTCTACACTAACAAATGTTGCCATGTCCGCTTCTAGATCGCAAGTATCGTGAAACAATACACAATCACATCTAAATTTGGAAAGGATTTCATCCTTAGCCAAGGATACTAGAATCATGTCACTGGAAGACTTCATGATCAAATTGGGATACAATCCCAAAGATGTAAAGGTAGCAGAAGAGCTGGTGAAAAGAAAGGATACTGATATAGCAGCATTAAAGAAACAACTAAAAATTCCTACCACAAAAAATCCACAGGCTAAGGAAGTTGGAGAGATGGAAAAGAATAAAGAAGATATATTCTAGATAGTTATTGAGAAGAAAAACCAGATAAGAGACATGGAAGTAGAACCAGAGAAAATTATCAAACAAAAAGAGCAGCCAACACAATTGGCCATAGTTCCACTTACAATAGTCCCAATCTTTGTGACCACAACCTTAGGAGCATCTACATCAACTTCAACACCATCACATACATCAGATTGTGTAAGTGAGCTTGTTAAAACCATGGACGATTTTTCCATTCAGGAACAGGAAATTTTTAAGTTAAGAGCTCTTCTTAAGACACTGTCAAAACATAAGTTAAAAATTAATAATTTTTATGTGGCAGAGTTGCAGAAAACCCATAAGTTGACTCTTAAAATTGATCAGTTTCATAGTGAATCAGTTATGGGTCAAACTCTGGCCTAAGCCAAAGAGAATATATAGACAGAAATCGATGAAGACATCATCGAAATATGGCCTTCCATACAAATTATTTTTGAGAAACAAGAATTGATACAGAGGGCCAAGGAGGTAGTAAGGAAAATTAAAATAGACTTAGGACAGAAGCCTGGGGATGCAACAACACTTATTAAGTTCCTGAATTCCAAAAACAAAGAAGAATTAGAGCAGCTGGGAATTCAAGACAGGACAAAGACCATTTTAGAAGTAAGGAGGATGCACACCAAGAGGAACCTTATGCTACAACTTGACAATAAGTGTCAAAGTCTAGAAACCAACATACAAATATTTCACAAGAAGATGTAGGTGCTGAACAGGAAAGGTCTACCAAAACTAATTGGTAGGGAAGATAAAATTATGAGCTTGATAGAGTACCAGGAGAAAATATCCACTATGGCCCAAGATAAGTCAAAATTTGCAGGTATAAAGGGACACATAACAGGAAAAGCATTCCTGGAGGCCTTAGATTTCAACTTGTTCATCAATCATGAGCTCATACATTTGTTCCTAATCAAACCAACTTTCCAGAAGTACACAGATGTCGATGAGGCCTATAGAAAATTAGTTAAATTTTCTATCCCTACTGAAGACAGATGGGAGAAGTTGTGTGAATTACTTGAGTAATTTTTATCTTCTACAACAAGGCAAACAACATAGCAAAGTTGGAGGCTCAGTCATCAACAATCATCCTTAGAAATAGGGCCAGCAGTTCCAGCAGTTCCAGCAGTTTGAAGATTCCTAAATTTTTGTACTATTTTTGTAATAAGTTGTTAGATATTTTTAGGATCCTATCTTGATCTTTAGAATCAAGATATTTTGTAATATTTTCTATAAGTACTTCATAATTCGAATTATGAAGGGTTGGGATTAGTTTTGAAGAAAGGACTTATGTTGTAGAAAATCTCACAGAGCTCTCATTGATCATATTTCAGTAATACAGTTGAAGAATTACATGATTCTTGTGTCAATTTCATTGGGGAAGTGCATCTTTCTTTGTTGAATGTTTTCATTGTTTTTCATATATGTTTCTGAAATCTAAAGTATTCTAAGAAGAGTATGAACATAATTTTTTTAAAAGTGCACTCTCTGTTGACTTATGAATAATTTCTATGTTTTCTACTGAAAATTAAAAACATAATTCTTAATTGCTTTGCTTTTAATTGGATTACTGAATCCTTTTCTTCTCCTCCATACCATCGATCTTAAAGGATCTAATGAAATTACCTACCCTCCCTTGTAAGCTTAGCCTGCAAACTCTGCATTTGATCAATCTAAACCTGTGTCTCCATTGCCCAATGGCCTAATTCCACTATCTCAACCCCCACAACACAAAAAATACCTAAACCTGAACATGATAACTAGCCTAATATCATCAGTAAAACAAAGCTAAATCATAAATAGAGATCCCTCTTTGAAACCGAAAGGGATGGATTCTTAGTTTCCAAAGTGGTTCTAAAGTTATCTCTGTAATTTACTCTGCAACCTCAAAAATTATGGAGGTGATAACAAAAGGATAACAAGCTCCGGAGGTGGATTTTACCTCAACCGATAGAGTGATCTATGGGAGATATTTGAAGTCCTAGAAGTCACTGATGTTCCACTGTGGAAGAGAAGAAGCCCACGAGTATTTTGCTGCCATGGATGATCTCTGTTATCTGATGGAAAATCGGTTGGTAACGGACAACAGCTCGACCACGTTGGTACGCACACAACGCCTTGTGGAGATGTCGATGGTTTGCCTACAGAGGGAATTTCACCGAATTTTGACAGCGAATGTCAAGCCGAACTTGGCACCGAAAGATGACTTGTTGAACGATGGGTCAACAGACAAGGACGAGAGAAGCTATAGTGGTAGTTGCAGTCAAGGTTGGAATTATAATGCCGACAAAATTTGCGAAATCGACATGATGCCGCTCGGTGCCAAGGAGGATCTTCGCAGCATAACAGAGTGCATGGTGATCGCTGGGTATGGAAAAGAGTGTGTTCGAATAAATTCTGCGTTCAAACACAACAACTGCAAGAAAACATTGGTTGAGCGGTAAATATAAATTCAAAATTCAAATTTCGAGCAAGATTTTCAAATTCAGAATGAGCATGTACACTGTATTGTATGGTCATATCGTATACCCTCACATTCATACAGTCTGGTGGTGGTGGTGACACTGGAGGTGGGTGGAAATTCCTTGCGCTTGGATTTAGATGCATTGATATTCGCCTTGTCCGTAATGTGATGCCCATCGATTGTCCGTTGTCTATATTGGATGCAGTTGTATGGGTCATAGCCGATGTAGTTGTATGGGGTATGTATTTGAACCAACCACCATAGGGGCATTAAATGCCCTATGGCAGGCTGGTTATTTGTTGCCCTACAAATTGGGGGCAAAGATAATTTGGTGATCAAATTTTATACCCTATGTACCATCACTATGAACATATCACAAGACAAGGCTTTGGTGGCGACCTACAAATTTGGGGCAAAGATATCTTGGTTTTACACCAGTTGTGCTTATACTTTCATGCCGAACCCCACCCAAACTATGTCATGCTATTCTCGAGTTAAGCTTCATTGTATTTGTGTACTTTAATATGGTGATTTTGGCTTGGTTTGGATTCAGATTGTACAAAGAGTCAAAGTCACTTAAGCGACAAGGTACCCAAAAAAACATTACAAAATAAATAACTTTGGAAAATTAATTAAATAAAAACATAAATAATTATTTAATGTTTTATCACCTTTTCTCATATACTTAGAGAAGATAACAATTTTCTATATATGACATTCCCAAAACATATACCCAAAACATATACGCTTTATAGAAACCATATGTTATTTAATCACTTTCATACACTTTTTTGTAACTTTAACAAGTGTTACATAGTAGCTAGTCGTGCCGCTTAGTTTAAATATAGCTAAATTAAATTAAAGATATTGAATTCAAGTTACTTGGTGTTAAGGTTTAGATTCTCGTCAATTCAAGTTTTTGATAAATTAAGATATTTTGTTAATTGTAATTCTCCTACACAACCACAATGATAATGTCTTATTATTCCATCACATAGCATGAAGTATAAAAATGGATTTCCATGAACATTTTCACTAGATATAGTTGATTTTTAAAAACATATTAGATTTTCTAACTTATTATATTGTTTTGTAAATTAAATAATTATAAGAATATTGTAGTTAATTTTTTTTTTAATTAAAAAAAATATAAAATTATAAATTTTCGATTGGTGGAAATATATGAAAACATTAATTAATTGTAGTTTAATATTACATAATAGAAAAAAAAACAGAGAAACAAAATGTGTTTTTAACCACAGATTAAAAATGTTTTTTTTAAAGTTTGGCGGGACTACATCTTCATCATGTCCAATATATCACCCTAATCAGAATGAGGAATTGAACCGATGACTTCACATCAAGGATTATATTATCAAAGCACCAGGTCACCATCTATCCAAAACTTTGTAAACAATAAATATATATATATATATATATATATATATATATATATATATAAATTTAAAAACAAAAATATATTATAAATTATAATTATAAAAATAAAATTATTCTCCCTCATCTAAATTTTAAAGCCATGATTTTTAACATATACTTACTCCGCACATGAAGTTCAGTTTTTACTACATATTAACTACCGAGATACTATTGTAGTACTTAATTTAATTGTCGATGCTTAGGCACCGTCCTTCCACACGTGCTCTCGATTGTCAACCACGATGACATGCTCACTTTACGAAGGGGTCTTGTATTGACTGTCAGATATCAGCTCACAAGGGAAACCTCTGCCCGACTTTAAAAACTATTATTATATGGCCGTTGTTTTCAAGTCCACACACATTAAATTATAAATATTATTTGTTATTTTTTCCCAACATTACATTATTAATTATATATTTACGAAATTGTTAAAAAAACTATTATTATATACTTACATATTAAATCTTAGCAAATTTAACTACATATTAATGGGAAGCTTGACCATCAATCTGGAAGATTTTATAAATTACGTATTATAAATTTATTTTTAATTATTTTAATGATATTATTACAAATTGTTCTCATACCTCTAAGAGAGGGAATGAGATTAGTTTATACTAGTAAAAAAATGATGTAATAGTAATAAATACACTGTATCTAATGTTTAGCTGTAACAGATTCATTTTCAATATTATCTATGGTGTTGAAACCAACTACTCTATGTTCAAGCTGCTTATATATTTGATTAAAACTGTAAGCTACATAATTACGTAATGACTTGTTTTGATCTCATATGTTTCCACATTAGCATCAACCTGGGCACTCAACACATTAGCATCAACCTGGTCACTCTTTGTATTGATTAGGTGTATTTTAAATTTTATTAATAAATTTGAATTTGATTATAAATGAACAAATTTTGTAAATTTATATGTTATAAATGAACAAATTTTGTAAAATTATATACTATAAATGTGTTTTTAAAATTTTCTTCGAGGCTTTAAAACTATATATCTTGGATTTCATACGTCATATAAAATGAAATCTTATTATAACTTTCAAGGCAATAAATTAATTTTATAATGAATCATCTCTCCAATGGGTTTGAGTTTGTCCTGTTTTAACCACCAAAATACTCAACAATAATGTAAATGTTAATAGAGGTGGTGTCTGAATCAAGATCTCTATGATCGTTGTGAAAGCACCTTCATTAAATGAAATTTATGGCATCACCACTTATAAATAAAAAATAACATTACAAATCCTAATGTAATGGAATTGCAGTTTCAATCATCCAATAAATGATATACAAAAGAACATCCGTAAAAAGTGACTTAGTTTTCCTTTAACCTGCGAGATTAAGGCATTCCCAAAACTTGAATATCATACCTATCGTTCTGTATGCAATTTTCATTTTATATAGAAGTATAGTGATCATATATGACCTTCTTATCAAGACAAAACCGCCAATCATGATGGGACCTTTGTACTTTTGACACGTTAATCTATACATTGAGAAATAACATGTTTAATTTGATAGCCAATTATAATGCAAAAAATAAATTAAAATAATGTAAAAAAATATTAAATTTCAATATGCAAAATTAAAATTTGGAAACTTCACAATTTTTTTCACTCAACTACAATCTAATGTAGATTTAACTGAAAACTCAATGCAATATCCTGCTAGGTGATATAATAATCAATAACTCAAACTCAAAAAAATATTATAAAATAAATAAATCGAATTTTTTTTTAAAATAAAAACATAATATTTATTTAATATTTTATCACCTTTTCTAACCTCCCTAGAGAAGATAACAAATTTCTATATATGACATTCCCAAAAACATATAGAAACCATATGTTATTTAATCACTTTCCTACGCCTTTTGTAATTTTAATAATCAATAACTCAAACTCAAAAAATGATTATAAAATTATGAAAAAATAATTAAATTAAACCAAATAAATAACCATTTATTTTCTTTTATCACTTTTTCTCATATATATGAAGAAGATAACAATTTTCTACATATCACATAACCAAACAAATATACTTTATAGAAACCATATTATTTAATTACCTTCATATACCTTTTGTAAATTTTATAATCATCATCTCTAACGTTAAGATCAAATATGCCTGGTATGAAAAGAAATAATCGCTATACTTTTAATTATAAATTTTGTAATTTAAGTTAATAAATATGAATATAAACGTTGATTAAAATTACATAAGTTTATGATATTTATTTTTTAAATATATTATAATTGAATTTTATTTTAATTTTAAAACAATAAAATATATATTTATGTTAATAGGTGTTTTTTCTATAGGCTTGTGTTAAGGAGACATTGTTCATCTCAGTCAATAGGAGATCTTTATTTTCGTTCTACTTCATCTAATTATAAATTACCACTTGTCCAATTATAAGCTGGCACTTAGACTATCATCAACAATGTTTGGACCCATTCATTACATGTCTATCCCCGCACAGATTTGCAACATCAACATTCCCTGTATCTCCCACACAATCTACACATTCAATATTTTGCCCCACCCAAATCTGCACCGTCATTTGGGTTTTTGCATTCCCTGTATCTCACACAATCTCCACCCAATCAATCACCTCACATTCAATAACAATATTCACTTCGATATTCATTCAATATTCACCTTATGTATGCCTAGGCCACCTGTTTGTGCATTGAATAGGCATGGATGCATGGGCTTCATTCAATTTCTCCATTTAATTTTTCCTGCATTGTGTTTGTTGTTGCTTGCGTTGCGTTCGCTATTGCGTTGGGTTGGCATGGGCTTCATTCAATTTCTTGATTTAATTTTGGATGCGTTGCATTTGCCGTTGTGTTGGGTGGAGTTCCAGGCAGTTGGGTGGAGTTCCAACGCCAATATATACTAAAGAGGGGTGCCTTTTTCAACAATGAAGCAGTCTACGAGTTTATGAGAACATCGAACCTAAAGGATAATCAAAGCTAAAGGATTTCAAGGGTTTGCTTTCAGAAAACAACAGGTAACTTATCTATGCTAGATCTTGATATAGATATTGTATATTCAAATATTGTTGTCCTTTATTGTTTACCTATTATTGTTTCAACAAGAAAACAAGCAAATTTTAGATCATTGAAGCTGAAAGGTTTCAACGGTTTTCTTTCAGAGCTTTCCGAATACAATATGTACGTTATTTGTGCCAAAACATGAAGCATATATTGTTTTGTGTCTTTCTACTAGAACTCCCTGCCATTGGAGACATGCCCACAAAAAAACAAAACCACAATATGTTGTTAATAAGATTAAAAAAAATCCACTATTATATATTGTATAAATCTGTGTAGGGAAACCAGAAACACCCACATAGGTCGAATAAAAAGCCAAAAAAAGTTAGATCATTTTGGGTATTTTACCATAATTTTATATTAGCGAGCAAATGATCAATACTTTACCATTAATCTTCTTAGTCCTACTAAGCTATCTGTGTCTAACTAATTTAGCAGGTCTTCTTGAGTCTTATTTAGGTCCAATGTTCATTATCTTCCTGCTACTATTAGTATTGGGATTGTTACCACGTATAATTGTAGATTGTTATTGGACTTGCTTATTAGGCCATGTGGTTCACTATAGCTATTGGTCTTTATAGTAATAAAGAAATATATATGATTGGTATGTTATTAATTGTACTAGTAGGACTAACATCAAACTTTTTGGTGGAATGGTCTATCTAGTGCGAACAAATAATAGTCATACTCCTTGGCATTTCACTGATAATATGACTTCCAAACATACAGTCTTTAACGAGATTATGGACTACATGGTGCTACGCTTCTATTATCTTTCAATTGCAGACAAGCCCACTAGGAATCATCTCATCATGAATAGCCATACAAATTCTTACAAGAGACTCCAAGTTGCACAAATATAACCCACAACACAATGAAATAGAATAGAGGCTTCATTCTTGTATAATTTACCTACACTTGTGACATGTTAATAGGAAATATCCTATCTATTTGAGAGGTCGCATTCTCTTCAAACAACATCTGCACTACCCTGAAATTTTTCCTTCCTCGAAAAAAAGTCTATTGTAGCATTGAAAAACTCTAAATTGGTCTCCCATCCAGGCTGTTCGAAACCCTCTCCCTATGTCCTTTAAAACTTTCGCCATCAATTGTTTCAACAAAATGGGATGATATCTTAATGTCTGCATGTATATATTTGATGGTCATCCTTGGTCTCCGATATGCATCTGCTTCATTCCACTTGGAACCTCTACCAAACGCCAACTAAATCAAGTTATATGTTGTGTGCTTTGAACTGTATAGGGGTCATTTTTTTGGCTTTTTGTCAACTTTCAATATGGAAATAGTTGGCTAGATTATTTCATATTACTCACCCTTTCTAATGCCAAGTGTCTATGGTGGGTCATATTTTTCTCTTGCAACAAATGTTTAGAACCATGAGTTAAAGGAAAGAGGAACCCATTAGAAATTAATATTATGAATCATAACTATTAGAACTCAAGAAATAATGAGCGCCAGTGAATGTAGTTCTACCAGGCTAACAAGAAAGGCAAAGGTATTATGTTTATGGGCATTTTGCATTCTTGCACCTACAATTCATTCCCATACCTGGAAAATTGATACAACAAAGCTCATGCATATACTTGCTTGTATGCATACGGCCATGTTTGCATTCATACATGTATAGTTCATTTGAACTGACAAAGAAAACTTGCAACTGCAAGTATACAAGTCTTACTTCTTTCTTTCTGGTATGTCTTGCTACTTCTCTCATTCATTAGTTTTGCTTCTTCTAGCTTATGTTTTTCCTTTCATCATTTATCTTATATAAGTTGCTCTGGCACTCCTACAGTTTGTTACCACTGACTGTATTTTTAAGTCTGATTGATCTACCTTTAGGTCATTACTAGACATTAATAAAATTATCTTATCTAAAGTTTGTTTTGTTTTGTTTTTGTTTTTTTGTTTTTTGTTTTTTGTTTTGTTTTTGTTTTTTGTTTTTTGTTTTTTAAAATTTTTTTTTTTCCATTTCAAAATTATGCTAAGTTTTCTCTACTCCATATTGTGTATGGTCCATGAGATGAACTTAATCATTGTAACTATCCATTAATTTTTTTTTAGGCTAAATTGCAGATCCTAAGACTAGAATTGTTGTGTTATTTCTTAAGGTAAATTATATTTTCTTTACTTATTTTATCTAACTTTAATTTTTTTTGTCACTTGAAAGTTCTGCCAAATACTTTCTACGTCAATAGTGTATGGTCCATGAGCTCCATCATTAGAACCGTGCACTATAAATATGTTAGGCAAAACTGGAGACCTTAAAACTAGAATTGTTGTGTTATTTCTTTGTGAAAAACTATCTTATCTTTTCTCTTATCTAACTTTTCCTTTTTCTGCCATTTCAAAGTTCTGCCAAGTATTCTCTACTTCATTCTTTATATGGTCCACGAGCTCCACCATTTTGATCTATCCAATAAAAATATGTTAGGCTAAATTGGAGATCCTAATACTAGAATTTCCAAGCTAAATTGGAGATCCTAATACTAGAGTTGCTAACCTAAATTGAAGAACCTGATACTAAATTGGAGAACAATTATATTATTTCTATTGTTTCCCCTCATAATTCCCCTTACTGGTAAAACAAGATTAGGGCATGTGGGCTAGGAATTTTGAACTCACAACTGTGGGTTGATGTAAGGCCACATGTAACAATCAACCCACTTATTTCACAGTTCATTAAATCACAGGTAGACAAGAGGCTTTATAGTCATCAATAAATAAGATAATATAATCTATTAATGTCTAATGAATGACCATGAATGGCCACAAAAGGTCTAAAAGAGTACAAGCCATGGAATACATAGTGAGAATGCATTTTTGCTCGTGCTTTTCAATTGAACATTCTAAAATCTTTTTGTATCTCATTTACTTTTGAAAGCCAAATGGTTTGTTGTTAGAATAATTTATGCCTTAAAATTTTCTAATTAATATTTGTAATGAATATATCATTTAAAGTTGGCCATCCCAATTTTACCTCTTCTAGGCAAACCTCAGGGTCCATATTCATAGTTTCCATTGTCATTGTCAAGGATGCATTATGTTTCTTGTTTCTTGGTTTTTTTGAGGCATTGATTTGAGTACTGATCTTACTGTTGCTTATTCTGAACATGTTGTATTCAATTGCTTCATAAATTGAAAATTGAGTTGATTTATGAAGCCAAACATTGTGGAATCTCTTTGTATCTCGTGTACTTTAGAAAGCTAAATAATATGTTATAATAATAACAAGTGTCTTGCAACTTTCTAATTAAGATTTGGAATGAAGATTTCTTTGTGAAATCTATGGTCATTAGTTCTATTTCCAAGGGATTATGTTACTTGCATCATCCACAACTCCAAACACTAACTTGATCCCTTTTTGTATCTATCTTAGATTCACCCTTGAAGGCTCCTCTTAGGTAAAGCCTGTGAACAAAGACTCATTTTTCTATTTTTCATTTATTTATGATCATCTGCATGGACCAATTGCTCACCCATCCTCACAATCTAGGGCACCAATTTGTGCTCAACGACTACTTTCCACCATCTCGAGTGTTAGGAGAGTTTTAACATATCATTCCATACCTCCTCCCAGGGTTTCAAAATTTGGTCCTCTAAGACCCAGAGTCTCTCTGAGGACATTGTCAAATTGTTTTTGTTACTCCCCTTGTAACACACCCCTTTACATACATGAATTTTTGTTTATAGGTTTATATTTTTTTTCTTATGTTCAAATTCAAAAATACAAGCAAGAAAAAAAACAAGAGGGAGTGTATAAAGCTTCAAATCAACTTTGGAAAATCAAATCCTTAATAGCATTCATATACTCTTCTCCTCCTCCTATACACTAGCCATCTTAACTACTTTTTCATGGTTTGTGGAATGAATGTTTCCAGGATTGTCAAATTTCACCATACTCAGGATGACACTACTTTCCAATGGAAGTAGTAGGTAAGCAAACTTATGAACAATTTCACTATTGTTTCAAGACTGATAACTTGGTATCTTCCAAAAGTAAATACATCATGTGAAATTTTATCAACAAATCATTCAAAATTACTAGGTCAGGTCATTCATATGATAACGCCAATCCTCAAAGGACGTTAATATTCTAGTTTATGAGACAAATGTATTGCATGTGATACTTTGTGACTAGATTTGAAGTCTCCATCGCTTTTGATCATATTATTTCTTTCCATCATATTATTTAACTCAATCAGAAAACCACATTTTATTGATTTTAATCATGGAAAAGAACAAACAATTATCTTGTGAACCACTTCCAGATTTTTCCACATAACCAAAGCATCATATCCTCTTGGAACTTTCATTTACAAATAACACCACATAAATATTATGGATGGGGAAGAATGGGGTTATAAATTATAGCTAAAAGTTTTAGTCTTACAAATTCATCATTATTTGAACAAATTCATATTTGGAGGGAGACCAAATTTATAATTTTGTGGATAAATAAAGAAGATTTTTGTGTCTTCAGAAGAATCTTCAATTTTTTCTAGCTCGGTGTTGGCACCTAAATTCAAATCCACATTATTGTCATCAGGGTCAATCTTATTAGCACAAAGTTAAATAGTAGGCAATACATCCTCTGGTAATAAAGTAAACAAAATTCAAAACATGTTGTATAGTATTGTTGACAGTGATGGACTCGCCAACATTCAAGGGGATATCCCTAGTAAGAAGTCCCAACTAGACCTCAGACCGTTTGGATTAGGAGTCCTAGCAGTGGGTGGTAATGTAGTGCCTTGACGACAGTAGCACAAAAAGATAAGTATGATGAATTTTTTCGGAAGCAAGTGTGTGACCTTGCAGCGAGTCAAGTGAAATGCATGGGGGTTCTAACACACGGAGGGGAAAATGAAGTGTGTCCCTTAGAAGCCTGTAATAGTACACAACCTAAAGGAACACACGAGTGGAATGACATCACAAGATGGAAGCGTAATAGTCCACAAACTAAAGTGACGGGTTAATCCTATAACACGACTTCAACCAGATTCATACAATTGTAAACAAAATAGTTCATAAGCAAATGCGTAAGTTAAATAACATACATTGCTAAAGCAACCAGAATAGTGCAACTACATTAACAACATATGCATGAAAACATGATGGCTCAGTTATATTTATAAGTGAAAGTTCCATCCATACATACACCATTGACATCCATTAGCCCCAATAGTGGAACATTACAATCATGAACACCTGCTCCTCCAAATAACTATACTCACTCTACGCTATGGAGAAGCCAAGGCTCGTCACAATACTGCCAAGCCTTCTCTAAGCCTAAGGCTAGCCAAAAGCTTGGCTCCCAAAATCCTGTTCTATGAGTTATGAGGTTCTATTTATAACAAAGGGTGGGGTGGCCCTTGATTTGACTCTTTGACTACCCTCATGACTCTTCAACACCTTTATAAATAACTCTTTACATTACATAGTGACTGTTCACATTCCACTAATGACACTTGGAATTTCACTTACAATATATTTTCAAATAATATACATTTTCCACGGATAAAATAGGTTAGATTCATCCTAACAAGACAAACACTATGACTTATAAGCTTGGGGAAAGACCAACTCAACAACATCCTCTTGATGATATTCGGTGACGAATTGATACCAAGCTTGGTACTATGCTATGGTGTCCCCACACTATTTGGTGATGTCTTTATGGAAAAAGAATCTTGCCTCCATGGCTTCTGTGTATACGGTCCTAGAACCTTTGTCCAACTCATGTTGAAGCATGTGCAACATTGTCTTGAGTATGGCAGGACCACCAATGTACTTCTGCATGTTTTCTGTGCTCAATTGCAAGCCATCACTGGTGGCATCTCGCATTAACTACTCCATGTACCTGTCAACCTCCAACTGGACTTGGCTCTTCTCAATGTCTTAGGTGAGGGAATTGATTGAAGGGATCCTGTGTGTCTTCACCATGATATCCAGACTCTTGAACAACCATGCATAGGAAGACTCAATGCTACTGATGAGCAGAGGGAGCTACTCATAGTTCTGGATCAACATCCAGACCCGTGCATTGTCTAGCTCTATCTGTGACTTCATTATCTTATGCAAGTAAAGCAAGGCTCCCTTGTATCTCATTGTCCATTCATGTACGTGTGCAATAACAACATGTATGTCCTTGAGAGTTTGGACAATATTTATGCACTACTGCTGAAAACCATATAGATGGACAACTACCTTGTGCACGGTGACAAATCCATCATAAAGTTTCCGCATGGTGGTCTCAAGAGTTGATACTTCAACAAGTATCTCCTTCATCATCTTTGCCATAGCAGATCTTGCAGATTGTTCTGCCCTCTGCTTGGACGCTTGCAAGTCCTTTGCCATATGATCATTGTTTACTAAGAAGAACTTGACATTTGATCTTGTGGCTTCTGCATAAGCCTTAGTGGCATTAACCATGAGAGATGGATGCTTTCTAACATCTGACACTATCACCCTTTCCTTCATAAATCCAGGTTATAAGTGATCATCCAGGAAATTCTCTCCATGCCTGTACAATCTTTTGCTGCAACTCATCAAAGGATATATTGTACACATCCATCACCATATCATAAGGAAGTAGAACAAACTCTCCCTTCTCACTCGGGACTGGTTATGATATTTGAGGTGGTGGAGACTATAGGGTGACCTCATATTCTCTCGACATGAGGTCAGTATTTTGGTCCTGTGAATCATGTTCCAATTCCATGTCCATATCTTCAACCATTTGCTCAAACTGCTGAGAAAGTTCCCGATCCTGCAACTGCTCACCCTCTTCTTCACCTGCTAGCCATTCTAACTCTTCAACCTATATTGGCACAGTTTGATCTATGATCATGCCTTGCCATGATTCTTGTCCCTGTTTACACTTCTCTTCCCTATCTCTCCTTCTTAGCTCTAACTCTTTTTTCAACTTCTTCTCTATTTCCTGTAACTTCCTTTCTACTTACTCCAAACTTTGCTTTTCTCTCTTCCTTCGCTCTGCTCTCTTTATGCGTTGCTACCTCTTTGCCTCTACTGCCAAAGCTGCTTTCTCAATGAGAGGATCTTTTTTAAACTTGTAGATTTGCTCAACCTCTGGGTTCTTAGAAATATTCCTCTTGCCTTTGTCCTGTGTCGATTTGTTGCTTATTTTTATCGTTGTTGTTTCTTCCTACGATGCTACTGCCTATAGAGAAGCTTTCCATTCTATAGCCATGTTGACTAGGTATTTGAGCTTGGAGGATTTGTAACATTACCTCCAAGGATCTTCCTCTGCCCAATGAAATGTCCCATGGATCCATGGATAATTCATCTTTGCATAGTGGTTCTTGCATATACAGTGGGGATCATATTAATTGTAGTCTTTGGTGTCGAACTAAATTTTTTCTAAGTCCTTGGCCTTGGCATCTGCATCCTTGATCTCGCACAATCTAATCTGCAAAGGAAGAGAAGGCCATGGTGCCTTCTTCCTCCTATGTAGCCTTGCTAATAACCTTGTGGAGATGTGATATGAAACCTCTTCCATGACTAACTTATCCGTGGAAAACCTTGGTAGCACATGCAAAGGCTTCTCTCCACCAAACATTCTAATGAAGGTGCCACCGGGTGAGGTATACCAATATGCAATGTTAAGTAATGCCTCCATTGTTTCTTGGGACATGCAAGGTGGATCCTTCTCAATGATCAACTTGTAAATCAAGATGATGAAATGATTAGATATACTTTCCATGACTCCTCGTTAGCTGCAACTTGCAATAAATATTCATGGTGGTTTCTGATGGTGTCCCTGCCCAACCCATGCTAGGAAATTGATGTTGGGCATAGATTATGTCAAGTAGGTATGCAGACATATAGAATATTGCTTTCTCATCCTTGGGTAGATTCCAGGCATTAGTCACATGCAATTTCATCTAAAGAGCCAACAGGTCTGACCAGTTGAATGGCCTTCCATCATTTACCAACTGGTCCAACACAACCACCCAATGATACGGACTCTGTGCTCTCTTGTCTGTACAATTGGCATGCAAAGATGATCAAGAGTTGGTAGGAATTTCTGTGTGACTTAGACTTGTAAACATGATTGGGTATTGATTTGAAATTTGGAGGCTCTTTCACCTAGCGCTTTATGATGTCTCTAGTGTTCACATTGCTGTGGGTGGCATAGAAAAGTGCATCCATGCGGTTCACCGGCTATGGTAAGTGATACATCTGATGATAATTTTCCGTCCTTAAGGTAGAAAGATGTGTTCCACTAGAATTTCTCAATGTCAACGTCTCAGGATCAATATGTGAGACAATCCAACGAATGATGTCCGCACATGGGAAGTTGGGGTACCTACATGCAACCTTATATAATCCTGACTGGTGGATGTTGACATAGACCTTCTGATCTTCTAGATCTTCCTTGAAGTTCCCTACAATGATATCCTTGATTTCCTGCCATGTTTTCTTCATGTCCTTCTCTATGAAGAGTTGTGTGTTTGCATAGACTTGAAAGTTCACTGATGTCTGTTAAACTACATCCCCAGTGCTGCTATCGATAGTATCCTTTGATGCAAGTTTCTTGGAAGCCATGTTACCTCCACTGCTGAAGAGATTCTCAACAACTGCTGTGCCTGGAGACAAAGAGGACACTCATGGCATGCAAATGTTAACTTGAAATCGAAATTACTTCAAGAATAGACCAAGCAACAAACTAGGCAACTGTTGGGAAGGATTGCACAATTCTGGCTCTTAGAGGTGACTAATTGTTAGTTTGATCTACGCATTGCACAATCCTAGCTGCAAGTGGGGAGGTGATGCTGACTGGAACTGTGCAATGTGTAGTTCAATCTGACTTGTGCTGGCTGGGACTGCGCATTACACAATCCCAGTGGCCAAGGTTTTGGGACTAGCTCCAGGAACTGCATAGTGCGCAGTTGGAGCCAAGCCTTGGCAACCTTTGCAAAATTCCTGGATCCAAGGTAGAGCCTTGAGATCCAGAAATGTGCAGTGCATGCTGGGAGGAGCAAGATCTGGGCCAAGGAAGCCCAGATCTGCCCAAGGGCAACATGAAAATGAGCAGATCTGAAAGTGTAAGTGATGGTTGGTGCAGATTTGAGTGAATGATGATGCATGCAATCAAAACAATTGCAAGAATTGATCAAACTGAAAAATAATGAAGCTTATGGAGTGAGTTTCCGCAACGATGATTGTTAGTGAAAAAAATGGGTTATGCATGCGACACATAGGAAAGGCAATGAAAAAATTATAACAACACTTCTACAAGCTAAAACAAATAAAAACGCCAACGATCGTTCAATAAAACGGGAAAAACAACACTCTCACAAGACAAGGAAACACAAGCGATAGAAAAAGAAGAAAACGACTATAAAATCAAGACTTACCCGTAAAAGTTGCGACGATCGTGCCGAAGGTTTCTATATCTCCTCGGGAATGATAATGCTCCAAGATCAAATGTGAAAATGAGCTTTAGTAGCATCCATTAAATAGATTTTATCTATTTAGGGTTTATGACACAAAGGTAAAAAATCTAGGAAAAGAGACACATGGCGACAGTTTCCAAAAATAACTCAAGTGTAACTCTGACTGCTAAAAATAGATCCCTATTTTTTAGGGATGCTTTTTCACATTTTTATTTTTGATTTTGTGGTAAAGGATGCCATGCATGCTCGGAGAGATTTCATAGTCTCGAGGAGAACTATGTAACTCATTGGTACATGCATCGGGCAGCTGTTGAGGGAAAGCTTCTGCACAATTCTTGGGTTGAGTGGCTCTGGCTGCCTCTCATGCTCTGCGTAGTTTCCCAACTGAAGGCAGGTTTCCAGCTAGGTCTACGCAATTCTGGAGCCGAAGCTCATTGTTGGCTTCAATTGCGCATTTACCAATAGCACGACTAGTTGCCCTCAAGGATTGAGCAACTCACTAAGGCAAGTCTAGAACCAGATTGCAACCAAGTCAAGAGGTCATCTTGTGGTTAGACAGAAAAGCAAGTGAGCAAACACAAGCTATAAAGAAAAGATAAAAATCAATGAAAGCACAAGTACCTGGGTTAGTGCAAGATGAGTTGCTGGGATTTTAGTAGGGAGGCTCCAAAACAAAGCATAGGAAAAATTTTGGAGGGTGGTTGTAGCCGCTACAACATTGGCAACACACTGGTAGAACTCCAGCTCTTTATATGGACCTTGTCTCGTGTAAAGCGAGTCTAACTCTTCTGGAAGTATTGTTCGATTCTTTGATCGTCATGGCTTCTTCACTAGCTTGAGTTAAAGATATAGTCCCTACCATTCTCTTTATCGACAACACACATACCAAGCCAAGTCAATTGAGTTGTTTTGATTGGGGATGAGGGGTATATTTATTCACAAGTAATATAGTCTGTCAGAGTTTTAGTTTCATCTATGGTGTTTCTATGCTGCCAATAGGCCTGGACAGTACCCCGACATAGTCACTTCAAGAACACAAGCATTGCTCTGCTGCTAGCGAGCTTGGATAGTACCCTTGTGGAGTTACTTGCTTCACCTCCCTGTGTAGGAAGCCTTTCTTTTCTTTCACCTTTATTTATTTTTTTTCATTTTTTATTTTTCAAAGAAATGTGCATAGGCACTTATTTATTTCATGAGGTGGAAGAGGGATCCCGAATTATTGAGAGCATCATAGGTTTTCCCTTTAGATAAGGGTGTTTATATATACCTCTGACATACATTAAGGTCCCCCCCCCACCTTACTCTACTTGATTGAGTTGACAAGGGTTAAACAAATATATAACACTGATTAGAGTAGATGGTACTAGTTAAAAGTGCAAGAATTGCAACTTCACCAAGACTCACTTTGAAAGGAATATATTTTCCATCAGGGTATCATCGACTAAACGAACGCAATATATTCACAAAGAGAGGGAATAAATAGATAACCAAATTTTGATAGTTGTACAAGTCCTCTTGTATTTCACCTCGCTTGTCTCAAGAAGCCAAAC
Source organism: Pinus tabuliformis (assembly GCA_031772625.1). NCBI lineage: Eukaryota > Viridiplantae > Streptophyta > Pinopsida > Pinales > Pinaceae > Pinus > Pinus tabuliformis. The sequence continues at coordinate 271,040,218 of CM062820.1, forward strand.
AAAATTTCATGGGAATCTAATCCTATGGGTGCATAAACAAACAAACAAGCAAAGGAAAGTAGTAAAATGAAAGAAAAATCCAGTGATAAAAAGAAAAACATGAAAGCAAGAGTGAACAAGAAATCAAACACTACTCCTACTCCTAAGAGAAACAGTGCATGGGCCTATTCACGTGAAGTGATATTTCCAATGCATCCATCGACACATTGGTTTGCCCATGTAAATGATGGCATGGTTAATAAGAAAGATATTCAGGCAAACAAGAAATATAAAGTAATGAAAACCAAGATGTTTGAAGTTTGAATGCTGTTATAGTGGACAAATCCCTTTTGTTGATAAAAGCGATCTCCCTAGATCCTAAAGGAAACTAGAAACAAACAGGGAATCAAGCTAATTCCTTCCCTGAATCTATCTTTTCTTGAATCATAAGCTAACAAGGTGAGAAATAGAAATTCATACTTTATTACGACATGCTTGATGAAGATCCCTCTTTGTGCTTTAGTGAATCTCCTCCATGATTGAATTTAGAAGTACACACATGGAAACAATTATAAAGGATCAAAGGAATATGCAACATAAATGATTCAATAATTTAAACTAGTGATAAAGGAGACTAGTAACAAACAAAATTCCAATGGACAAATATAAATAACATCATTCTAGTGGACAAATGTAAATAACATAAACCATCCATGAAATTCATCAATTAATCCATTAAACAATGCAGTGAGAAGAAACACTTGTTTGTATTAATTTTAGAAACATAAAGGTATATAAGTTGTTTACTTGCAAGGGAGTGCTTCATGACACTTGGATGGATGGTGAGAGATCCAATTTTGATGATCATTCTCCTAATGTGACAAAATGACGTGTAATGGATTTCCCCCTAAAGTGCAAGGTCACAAAGGTTTGAGGACTAAATTACTGTATCATATCAAGGATTGGATCAGAGATCATGGTTGGAAACCTGCAACAATCAATCAAGGATTACAATGCAATATAATAATCATCACTGAGGTAGGGATTCCCATACTCATAACATAAAATTCTTACAACACAGTACGAAAATACATCATGTCAAAGTAGATATAGGATGGATGTAGCCATCAAACATAAAAATCTATGTATAATCATGAATACAAAACTCCTCACAACCTGGATGGATGAAACTAGATCTAGGGTCTTGATCTCCATCTCTCGATCCATATTACGAATCTAGCCATGCTAGTAAATGTCTTGATGTCAAACGTGGCAGAAACCACTTGATTACCGGTTAATGATGTGAACCGCTAACAAGTGCGAGATAAACCACCAATAATGACAATGACTCTCAAGGTACTCCCAGTACAATATATGAAGTGTGCATAAGTTATCTAAAGTCGAACATTCATAGAATATTTCGATCAAAGGCCAATGATGAGAACCTATTGTCGAAAGCGACAAACATGCCATTAAGGCTTGCGGGTCTCAAGGTACTAAAGGTTTCTAGATCAACTTCCTAGATAATGAGCTGAAGTCGATAGGAAGCGACCCATCGTAGGAAATCCTACGACATGAAACTCATGTCAAGTTTTGAAGAATAGTTTGCAAGGACTGACTCAAGGATGACCGACGCGATTGAAGGCTACAAATTGCAAGGTAATTTGAATTGAGGTTTAGACTTCTCTTGAACATATTGGCGACACGACAAAATGACTTGGCAACATTTGACTCAATGATAATACCCAAAACCAATTGAAGACTTTCAATAAGGTTCGATTAACTGTGAGACAAATGGATTTCCCAACCCGAACAGATATGTGACAGAGTGTCATGTTCAAGAGCGACATACTACCTGAAATACAAGAAACAAAATTTTCTTCTCAATTTCCCCCCACCATTACTGGAAAGTACCTCTTTATTTTTTACAAGCTTGAGGAGGATAACATATGCTTGTCATGTAAGCTCATCCTTCAGATGAGTCCATCTTAGTATTTTTAACAAACCCTAGGAAGGAGTGGTTCAGTCTTGTCATGCTTAACGAGTCCTATACTGTTTAATTTTTACGAGTCCATTAAAGGGGTAACTCGATGTCGTTTTATTTTAAGAGTTTGAAAAAGACACAAAAAGGAAACTCATTCAATTCTTTTACCATAAAATTTTAACGAGCCTGGAAAAAGTAAAACTCAATGTTTTTCAATTTTAGGGAGTCAGAAGAAAAACATAAGAAAACTCCGTCATGTTCTTTTTCGTAAGTTTAGTCTCTCAAGTCCGAAAAATGATAAAATAATATAAGAGAGAACTCTATTGACCATAATCAGTCAAAGCCTGAGCAGAGCTCACTCAGGACCAGGACCTTCCCAGTTCAGTCTGTAAAAGGGGTAGGATGGTTGTTCATTTACTTTTACGAGTTCGAACAATCAAGTGCTCAATAATATTTTCATGTTTTGAGAGTCTGAAAAGGGATTTACAAGAGGACTCTATGGTTTCGCTTTTTTGTAAGTTTTAACGAGTTTGAAAAAGTGATAAAGATATACTCATCTTACCAAATTTCAATTTAATTAACGAGCAAGAAAATACGGAAAGAACTCGGCATTTTCATGTGTATTTTATGAGCATGAAAATATAGCAAAATAAGCTTGGGATTTTCATGAGTTTAACAAGTCTTGAAAACAATAACTGAAATGGACTCAAGATAATTTTAGTTTTTACACAAGCTTGAAACAAAGAAAAATTGTGCTTGAGGGTGGTTTCATTTTTACATAAGCTTGAAACAAAGAAAATTATGCTTTGAGATAATTTTTCATGCCCCCAACATAATGACTACAAGGGCACATTTCCCCCAAACTTCATTCACGAGATCAGATGAAAAAATCAACTCAATATAGGGGAGGATTTGTTTCATTTTTAATGAGCTTGAAACATAAAGAAAACTATGCTTATATAACCTGTTTTATTTTTTACTGAGGCTGACACAGGAAAACAATCATCCTCATGAATAGTTGTTTCATTTTTTAACAAGGTTGACACAACAAAATAACTATCCTCAAGAGACCTTGTTTCATTTTTTAACGAGGTTGACACAGTAAAAGAACCATCCTCATAAGGATCTGTTTCATTTTTTAACGAGGTTGACACAGTAAAAGAACTATCCTCATGAGACCTTGTTTCATTTTTTAACGAGGTTGACACAGTAAAAGAACCATCCTCATAAGGATCTGTTTCATTTTTTAACGATGTTGACATAGTAAAAGAACTATCCTCATGAGACCCTGTTTGATTTTTTAATGAGGTTGACACAGTAAAAGAACCATCCTCAAAAAGACCTGTTTCATTTTTTGACGAAGTTGACGCAGTAAAAGAACCATACTCATGCACTTGTTTCATTTTTTAACGAGGTTGAAACAATAAAAATATCATCTTCAGTTACCTTGTTTCGTGGCTTCCAAATGGAAGAAACACATGTCAAGGGACACCTCTTGATCATGGCTTCCAAAAGGTCTTCATCAGATGGAAGAATAGTTCCTTGGAAGGAACACATTTCAAGGGGATCAATAGGGATAAGAAAATCATATTCAAATGACCCTATTAAAGTTTTGACCACATCATTTACCAGATCTACGTCAAAAGAATTCGAGCAAATAGTGAGAGGCTCGCTTGCATCGGTAACTGAAAATATGGGACAGGTTGCCACATAATTAACCCATGGCAGGGTAGGTACCACTTCCATATAAGGAACATTCAGGGGTGTCGGATGACTGGTAGTCAAAGCAAGATCAACATATGAAAGACGATTAATCATCGCAATGTTTCCATTGTGAGGGAAGGGCATCATGCGAAAGAGTGTTGATACGACAACTTTCATGGCATAGACATAGTATCGCCCAAAGAGAAAATTGAAATCTAAGGGACCTTAAACTACCATAAGATCAATACAGACATTTTTACCTTCCAAAGTAATAGGTAACTTAGGAAGGATCCCTAAAGGTTCACTAATGGTTCTGTTAAAATATAACAGATTCTATGTAATAGGCACAAGATGAGGGGAACCCAAAGCTTGCCAAGCAGTCGAGGATAAAATACTAACAAAAGCACCTTCATCTACATTTGTGCATCGCACATTCTTACCATAAGCCTTCACAATGATTTGGAAAGGGGTGGAAGAAGGAAGATGAGGTTCTGTCAGTCTACTCCAATCAAAAGAAATAACCTCATTACTTGGATGGGGTTCAAAAGCAACAGATGAAATGCCCCCATGTGTAGAAGAATCTGAGGTAACATGAAGAACCTGAGTGGTATGAATTTCACTCTCTAAAGGGAGAGTGGGATCGACTGAAGATGGAATTGATTCAACCACTTGATCAACAAATGGTCCATCAACCTGAGTGACATATGTTTAACCCTCCAATGGAAGAGTGATATTGACCGTACTTGGATTTAGATCAATCACTTCGTCAAATGACGATAGGTGGGGAGAAAGTTTACAGTAACTAGGTGGAAGTTGTTGCTATGAAACAATAAGTTTTTCCAACAATTCTGAGGCTTCATCCATGTGAGGGAAAAGGTGACTATGATGAGTCTGTTGGCTTGTAGGGGCCTGACCCAGGTTCAAAGGTGATTTAGCCAAACAAATCCCGGTACTATTGGCCCTTTCGGCAACAGCCTGTAGAGTGCGGACTGAGGTCTCACCCGAAGTAGTATGGGAGGGTGCTAGAACCAGGTTTCCGCACCCTAGAGATGTCTGATGATTTTAGTTGGTCTGCGGTTTGACCCTATGTGCACTTCGCTATGCGCACCTATCAGTACCTTGCAGCTTGTGATGTTGCCCTCGTGCAGCCCTGCTCGGGGCTTGAACAATGTTATTACTTGAATTCTTACGATTAACCCGATCTTAGTTGATCACTTAGCTTATCTGTATGTGTTTAGTTATCCTTAACAATGTTCAACATTCATATAAGTGCGCGTGATAAATAAAACAATATAATTGCATAAAGTATCCAACAAAAAATAGCACAAGAACAGATGCACAAGATTTGGAATCAACTTCTCTTTATTATCCTTCTTCCTTGGTTATAGATTTGACTCCGCCCTGCGCACTCAACTGTAGGGGTCTGCGCACTCAGCTGCAGGCTCTACTAGACCTCTGCGCACTCAGTTGCAGAGCCTATTCCTACTACTATGACCCAAAGCATTTAGATTCTTACTCTATGCTCGTTATCTTCTAGACTCCATTCAATTTTTCTACTTTTTTTATTTCTTCTTTAAAACTTAGAGCCTCACTCTATTTATACAATCCCATGGTCCATAGACCATGGGTAGGCCGACACTACATTCAAAACTTAGGGCGGACAACCCTATGACTCTAACATACAATTTTCACTTCGCGCTTGAAATTCGCAGAGTCTTTACAACAATAGTACTCAAAACTTGGGCTTTGAGCCCCAAAACATGCTGTGGGGGGATTCCATGCCCAATAGGCCCCAAAAAAAAATATCATGACTCGCCCTCGAGTCACTTTGTCGACACAATGATCTTGGCGTGGAGTCCCTCCAGCTGGTCCTGAACAGTCTGGATGTCGGCAGCGCACTGAGTTGCTGCTTACTGAACCTGCTGCATTCATTCCTCTGTGTGTGAATTGTGTCCTTACATCGGTACCGACATTTGCTGTGTATGTTTATAGTCTCGCGCCCATGTCCGGTTCCTCGGGTCATGAAGACTATACTTCGGCCAGTTAATCAGATAGCCGGCCCACCCGTGTAGGGCTTCAAGCGGTTGCCGTTTACTTTGCCTAAGAAGGGTTCTCCATTCAGTTTGACTAACTAGACCACACCTCCGTCTGTGGCCTCCTTAACCACATATGGTCCCAGCCAATGCATTTTGAATTTTCCCGGAAAATTTTCAAAGTTGCTATTATACAGAAACACTAAGTCGTTTACCTTGAAGGTGCGCAACTGGATATGGAGGTTGTGCTAGGCTTTTTCACACTACTTTTGTACCTGTTGATGAAATCCTGCCAAAAACCGTTCTTCCTCGAGTTCTTCTAATTGTGCTAGCCTGTCTTCCAGAGCTTTGCGGTCCGTCATGCCTATAAGAACTGCTATTCATAGACTAGGTACGATATATTCCATCGACATGACAACTTCCACACCATAAACTAACCGGAAAGGTGTTTGTCTCGTCAGTTTCTTGCACATTGTTCTGTAAGCCCATAACACGACAGGTACGTAGCTCCCAATCATTTCGCTGCGCATTGAATACTTTGGTCAGGACATTCTCTAGTATTTTTTTGAATGCCTCTACTATCCCATTAGCTTGGGGATGGTACGGCGTACTTTTCTGATGATACACCTGGAACTATTCTGTGAGCACGTTGATGGTTTCATTCAGGAAATGTGTTCCACGATCAGTCATTAAGATTTTCGGACAACCAAATCGGGTCAACACATTTTCGAACAAAAACTTCGTAGCCATGGCGGCTGTGTAGTCTTTGACCGGCTGTGCTTCCACCCATCGTGTTAGGTACTCTGTCGCGGTGATGATGTAGCATGCGCCCATTTTTCCCTAAGGTTTGATCGGTCCCACAAAGTCGATTGCCCATTTCTCAAACAACTGCAGTGTCATTTGTGGATGTAATGACATCTCGTCCCTCCGCGATGGTTTTCTTGTCCTTTGACATATATCGCAGGCCTTACAACGCACTTTCTAATCCTGGTGCAGGGTTGGCCACCATAACCTTGCACGAAGAATCTTCATGGGCTCCTGGGGTGTTTTGAAGATAGTTGCTTTTACTGCCTGTAGCGCATCGTCAAGAGTATCCCACCAATGATCTTCAAACGTGAAAGTTAACAGAAATCCCTCGCACAATATATCCCATTCGCTCGTACCATGGTGGAGCTCCGTCTCAGTATACCAATTCATGGGTATGACATCCAAGGTATGATAGAACAAATGAACCCATTCAGGCTGTGGCTTGTCCCCGTAGGCCCTAGTCCATTTCGCGAGGTGTGTTCGTGGATCATTTCACCCATCATAATTATCTGCTAATCGCATCTGTGGTTTCCCAAATCGTAGGCGCATCATCCTTCTGCATTCACACCAATCCTTGAAACTCTTTTGGTGCATACCCCACCATCTTGTAGGCATAGCGTGCAGTGCCCATTTTAGAGCGTCAAAATGCTGCTGTTCCAGTACTTCGCTCTCAAATTTGTTCAAAAATTCATCCACCGCTGTCAACCCGTCATACCTAAGCAGATCCCTTATCTCCGTTGTCACACAGCGTAGTGATATTATCATCATGTTGCAATTGAGAGATGTTACTTTGTGCAACCGATTCTGCCATTGTTCTATTTCTTTGTCCGAATCCGAAGTGCAGTGGCTTTCACGCTCCCACAAAATCCTACCATTTGTTGTTGGATTCACCCAATCCTGTTTTGGTGCGGTTATCTTGTAGATACAATCGAGATCATCATCAATATCATTGTCATGCACCAGTTCAGTGTATTTCACTCCTTCGGCCGGATCTAGCGGTACTACTCGCGTAGTGACTTTTTCTCAAAAATAATTTTGCGCTTCTTCAGATTTATGACTTCATTCATATCAATGGCCCAGTCTTTGTTTCGGCAGTACATTCGCATCTGATTCGAGATCCAGAATTACTTGATCCATTTCATAGTCTTCGATTTACACAATCAATCTCATTTCCCTTCCTATGCGCAATGCATGCTTTCCAAGTTTTCGGACCACGCGTGGTTCTCTTGACCCCGCGCACCTAGTGATAAGTTCCTGTAGTCCTTTTACAACCTTTCTGTCGTGTAGCAGTTTCATGCATGTCTCCAGAAAGGTAGTGAGCATTGAAGGATCCATCCCTGGTTCTAGTTGATCCTTACTACCTGAAGTGGAGGCCTCTGTGAAGCTCTTCTTAGCTTCCATGAATGTCTCCTTCGCGCGCTCCAAATCAAATTTAGGTTCCTTTGTAGGAGCCTTGTGAACCCACACACTTTCTTCTGACTGCTTACCTTTATCATCGCCAGTGGTGATACCGCTTCTGAGCACTATGTTTACATTCGGGTCTTCTTCGCGCGGCTCAAACCTCATCATTTGCAAATTCTGAGTCAGGGGAGGCTAGAGTACCCCTTTTTCACGTAGCCTCGCTATCAATGTAGGGCAGTCTTCTACCTCATGATCAAACTGAGTACAGTACAAACATGATGTTCTCATCAGATTCATACAATTGCGGGCATAGTGTCCTGGCCCTCCGTAATTGTAACAAATTAGTTATCCACGACCCCTCTTGGTCCAATTCCACCTCAACCTCGTCCGCGCCCATGAAATCCAACGCGTGTTATTCCTACATTTGGGTCGAGAGATCGCGTCTCGGTCTGTACTCTGTAGGCAGGAGTCCGATCCATCATTAGTTCCTAGCTTCTGTAGGTGCATTCATCATAGCCTACTGACCTACAGAAATTACAAAACAATTGCTAGGACGTCTGCGTATACTTCTGCAATAGATGAAAATTATCCGTAGTGTGTTTTCCTCCTATTTGACAAATCGCGCACCACAGTGTAGGTGCTGCGCTCGGTCCTGCTTGTGCCTCAGGTCTTAGTGGCATCGGCCCTCCTCCCGTCAAGTAATTCGCGAAAACTGGACAATGGTCCTTGTCATGCCCCTGGCCATTGCATTTTATGCACCATACCTCCTCACGTGCTTATGGCCGAGATGTCCTGTCGTGTTTCAAACTCTGCATTTCGAGACACAAATTTTGTAGTTGCGCGTGGATTTGTTGTACTCCCAGACCAAGATCTTGTATAGGGGTCTCATGCAATCTGATTGCCATCTCCAAAGCTTTGACATGGGTGGAAAGATTTTGTTGTGACAGCACCATCCTTAAATGCGGTGTTAATGAGGTGCTGCCCATCCGTCAAAGTCATGTTGGCTTCGCAATTCATACTCTTTAGTCTCTGGTCCAGCTCCCAGGGGGTCTCGCCTAGGAGCATTGCGATCTCCTTAAACCCGATAATTGATTGTGTCTCCAACTTTTGCCTACTAAATTCCCTGTTCAGCGCGGCCTGGATTTCTGCAATTCTTGCGTTTGGATGGTCATTAGAATGCTTAATGTACCATGTTAATGCATAATCCTACAACGCGCTTACCAGTGTAGCCTTCTTTATATTGTCATCCATGACTCCTTGTGCTTCCTATACCACCCTTACTACGAACCAAAATTGGTCTGGATCTTCGTTCCCTACTCCTATGAATACCGACAGTTTGATCACCCTCGCCATACTGAACTGGGGTGGTGGCAGAGGTGGGGTGGGTGGAGATGGAGGTGAATATGGTGAGACGGGTGGCGGTGTAGGTGGAGGTGGTAAGCGCGGAATTCACTGCCTTATCAGACTGACCGTGCTTCTTGGAGAAACTTTGCGAGCTCTTCCTCGCTTTCCTGCAAGGGTGAAATTAAGGGACCAGTTTCTAATTCTTCACTACTTCCGTTTCTGTAGATATTCCCACTTCGTGTAGTCCCAAACATTAATTTATTCGCATAACACGCTTTTCACACAATAGCATCTTAATCCAAGTGTTCAACGATTTACTATACTTACCTCGCGGTCCTTTAAGGAAGCATCATTCCGCCTCGCTGTAGCTGACAGTCATATCTACTATGAACTCAGTGATAAATCCTCCTATAATTCGATCGAGCCAATGGTCCACATATCACACTATCTTATCTTATGATGCTTCTAATCTGCACACTAATTCTAGAGTCCACACGATTGGTTTATCGAGCCTGCACCTTCCTTGACTGTCTGCTAGCTTCACGATCCACTCATACAACTCAGAAGGAAAGGACATGAAGAAAATTTCGTGGACTTCTGTATATAAGTAGCGCTCCAACCACTGTTCCTTAGATACTCACGTATTCCTATTTTCCTGCACCGCAAAATCGTGAATCTTCTTGTCCAACCACCCTTCAATTTGTTTCTTTGTTGGATTCCAGTGACACGACATCAGACATCCCTTATGCAGATCCCAGTCCTGGCAATAGAACCATTTGTTGGCTTGTAGGGGCCTGACCCAGGTTCAAAGGTGATTTAGCCAAACAAATCCTGGTACTACTGGCCTTTTCGGCAAGAGTCTACAGAGCGCGGACTGAGGTATCACCCAAAGTAGTATGGGAGGGTGCTAGAACTAGGTTTCCGCACCCTAGAGATGTCTGATGATTTTAGTTGATCAGCATTTTGACCCTATGCGCACTTTTCTATGCGCACCTATCAGTACCTCACAGCCTGCAATGCTGCCCTCACGTAGCCCTTCTCGAGGCTCGAACAATGTTATTACCCAAATTCTTACGATTAACCCGATCTTAGTTGATCACTTAGCTGATTGGTATGTGTTTAGTTATCCTTAATAGTGTTCAACATTCATATAAGTGCACACGATAAATAAAACAATATAATTGCATAAAGTATCCAACAAAAAATAACACAAGAATAGATGCACAAGATTTGGAATCAACTTCTCTTTATTATCCTTCTTCCTTGGTTACAGACTCGACTCTGCCCTGTGCACTCAGCTGTATGGGTCTGCACACTCAGCTACGAACTCTACTAGGCCTCTGTGCACTCAGCTGCAGAGCCTCTTCCTACTACTACGACCCAAAGCGCTTAGACTCTTACTCTATGCTCGCTATCTTCTAGACTCCATTCAGTTTTTCTACTTTTTTTCTTTCTTCTTTACAACTTAGAGCCTCACTCTATTTATACAATCCCATGGTCCACGGACCATGGGTAGGCCGACACTACATTCAAAACTTAGGGCGGACAACCCTATGAATCTAACATATAATTTGCACTCTGCGCCCGCAATTCGCGGAGTCTTTACAACAATAGTACTCAAAACTTGGGCTTTGAGCCCCAAAACATGCTGTGGGGGGATTCCATGCCCAACAGAGTCCCTTTGCATAACCTACTAGGAAACCTAACTTTAAGTTTTTTTCCCTAGAATATGAGAATCACTGGTTAATGGATTAATAGTAAGTTTATGAGAATTATTGGACCATACTTCCAAAACCTTAGGAATACTAGGACAATTGATAAGGAAGTGGTCACCCTTACAAAGCTTGCAAGGATATTTGGGCTTAAGATGCATTGTGGAAGTTCCCTCAACATTACCAATACTTACGACCATGGTTGGTTGGTTGACTACTTTCTTATCTTGCTTCTTCTTATTTTTCCCTTCCTTCTTCGTCTTAGTCACTTGGTTACTAGCATCAAGGATTTTACCAAGTGAAGAAGAAGAAATGGAGGAGGACATGTTAGATAAGGAAGGTAAAGGGTCAATAGTAGGTTGGTGATGTTGATATGGAAAACTCGGTTGATTTGAAAAACTCGGTTGAGCTGGTACAATTGGAGTATTTTGAATTAAAGGAGTTGAGAACAACCATACAGGTAAACCTATTGTGAATCCAGGAAGTGACAATGTAGCCATATAAGGAAGACCAACATTTGAAAAATCAGGAAAAGGATTAGGATTCCCATTAAAAGTGAGGTCTTTATGGGTAACTTCCGGCATTTTTTCCATTAGATTCAATCCAAATAAGTTTTATTATTAAAATTAAATAATATTCACAATCCACACCTAATATATTGTAAAAAGTGAAAACAAACAAGGTAACACAAACTAAAAAAAATCTAGGGATTCAAACCATATAAACTGACTTGTCATAGAGATCAATAATTACTAGTTGGTGATGAAATCCAACGTCATAGAGATCAAAGTAAAATGTTTTATAGATATGAGCGTTTGAAACCAGTTACCCTGATAACTTGCTTAATGAAATAGTATGGTGCAAGTAACTTCCCTGATGCCATCTCGAGCAAATATTACCCTCCAAAAAGTCCAAGTGAGTCTAGTCAACGTCTATTCCAGGTACAACAAGACCTTCCCTTTATCGTCACCTTAGGTAGAACCCCAGGATTATGGTCACTAAGTTTACCAGCTACAAGAATCTTACTTGGGGTGACAGTCATAAATCAGACGTACAAGCAAGGGCAGAGTAACAAAGCTCAATCCCCTTCAAAGCTCCTCAATGTGGTTAATTAGAGGTTTACTTTCAAGTGATCCCAAGTACCTTTCGAAAACGATGTAATACGTGCAAATTGCTCTATCATATCCAATGAAGTGGGTATGATCACTTCACTAGATCTGACATGATCTCTTTCTTAACTCATGTATAAAAAGAGATTCCCAAAGCAAAACTGAAATAATTAGGTTTCTCTCCCTAATGCAAGATTCTATTGTTTGTCTGAAGCTTTGGAAAGTTTAATACCTTCCCCATTCCAAATCCCTAAAACCTAATATACTGTAGGTGGAAAGAGCCCTAAAAATAATGAAAATTATAGATGAAATTTATTAATGTTGTGTTATTAAGCTGTTATTTACTCAAAGGGTAAAATGACATGAAACTAATGGTATTAGGAATTGACCAAAAACTCTAATGCATCAAATATGAAATTTGTAATCTCTTCATTTCTCTGAATTCTAGCTAGAGTAAGTAAAGAGGTTTTTATTTAAAATATTAACTCTAAAATGTACCACTTCTAATTTTTCAATGCAATTCAAAGCTCTAAGTTTCAAACCATGCAATGTAATCTATGCACAATTTGCTTGAAAACTATGCAAATGTAATCTATGCACAATTTATATTCATGAAATGAGAATTCTAACCATGCAAATGTAATCTATGCAAGAGAATTATTCAAAACAAACACAAGATGATTCCAAAGCAATGAAAGAACAACAAGACTATTTCCCTTCACTAATCCAACTAAAGAACCAATCAAGTGTAAGTAAAGGAAATTGGGTGAAAATTCCAAAGATAAAAAATAATGACACTCAAAGGCGATTAACACTCAGACACAATTCAACCAAAAAAATGAAAGTAAAAAGCATGCAAAAATTGTTTAAAAACTGAGACAAATATTTGAGCAATGAACACACGAAATCAAATTCAAAACACCCAAAGTAATCCTTAAAATGAAAATACTTGAATGAATGTTATGAAATCAACACTTAAATTGTAATTATGATTAAACTTCACTACCGGAATGAAAATGACTCATGTTTTCAATGTAGCACAAGAAGGACATCTCATCAAAACACTAATTCTTGAGAAACCATACCTTTCAATCCTTGAAAATGAAAAAATCTCAAGAAAAGTCCTTCACAACACCCGATCAAACACATAGAGACTGACTGGAGGCATAAACAAGTGTAATGAAACCTTAAAAAACCAAAAATTCAGATCTGCACTCTGTTTTGAATAGAAATCACGCAGGTAGAGAAACTTAAAGAAAAAATAAAAAAAATATCCAAACAAATCACAAAATTTGAAAGATCATTAACTTTTCAAGACTTAGATAAGGCTATCAAAAAGGTTCGAGAATAAAAAATCAAGGAGATGGAAGAGAACAAGATGTTCCCCAATATGGTCACCAATTGTTTATAGCAGAAAAATCCCTCTTACTGACAAGAGCGATCTCCCTAGATCCTAAAGGAAACTAGAAACAAACAAATAATCAAGCTAATTCCTTCCCTGAATATATCTTTTCTTGAATCATAAGCTAACAAGGTGAGAAATAGAAATTCATACCTTATTATGACATGCTTGATGAAGATCCCTCTTTGTGCTTTAGTGCAACTCCTCCATGCTTGAATATAGACTTGCACACATGGAAACAACAAAGGATCAAAGGCATATGCAACATAAATGATTCAATAATTCAAACTAGTGATCAAGGAGACTAGTAACAAACATCATTCCAATGGACAAATATAAATAACATAAACCATCCATGAAATTCATCAATTAATCCATTAAACAATGCAGTGAGAAGAAACACTTGTTTGTATTAATTTCAGAAACATAAAGGAGCTACACAACCTGTGCCTTGATGTTGTGAAGCTCCTCCCATTGATATCAATTCTCTCCAAGAATGATAAGCTCTCAAACCTGTTTCCCCCATCATAAGCTTACTCTCAGCATCCTCCCTCAATTCCCCCACCTATGGCTTGATTAATAGGCCAAAAGGATGTAGTTCGAGATCCACTAAAAATGGGATGAGGGCTCCTTGAAGAATGGGAATTAGTTCCATAAAAAATGAGGTTAAGATCAAATAAACATGAGTTCGAGGCTTTCTGTTGGGAATTATTTACCTAACAATGATTCTAGATCTCACTTTTTATTGATTTACCCACGCAGTTTTTAGTGGAAGGCAAAGTGCAGATCTGCGCAATTTATAGTGGAAGAAACAACACATGTGTGGATTATATCCAGAAAAACTGCGCAAATGATCAAAGGTTTTGTACCATGAGATCCAAAAATTCTACTTTATTCAAGGTATATAAGTTGTTGACTTGTAAGGGAGTGCTTCATGATACTTGGATGGATGGTGAGAGATCCAATTTTGATGATAATTTTTCTAATGCGGAAAATGACATGTAACAAATGCGTCCACAGAAAATAAAAGATTAAAAGCACATGAAAGGCACTCTGTAGATGTATCATGGTGTTGTATCACACTACGCACAGACGACAAGCCTATACACACTTTTGACCTTGACAAATGAGGAAGCATGCATAAAGAAGAAAATTTTCATTTCACAATATGGCTTGCTACATATGACTCCTCCAATACATGAGCGATAAGATTATGTGATTGTAGTGGAGGATGTGAAAGCTGTAGATCAAATTGATTTTAAATGTGCATGAGAGAGTGATGAGGAGACTGGGGTGATTCAATGAATTTATGATTAGAAGTAGAATTGACCTCAAGGCTACGAGAACCTGACATAACCATCAGCTTGGGATGAACTGCCTTGATAGCTTGAGGGGTTTCCACTTCATTAGAAGACGGATCATCGAAGGCTGATGGCTTAGAAATATCAACAGTAAGTGAATAAGAATCATGATCAAATGAATGAGTAAAAAGATCATGACAACCACGATTAGAAAATTTGAGATGTACATCGACATCCTCATGATCTAATGAATCATATAGAGGGGTTGATGAGAAACATAATTTTTCACCCTCTGAATTTTTGATAAATGAAAGATGAGAGATCAAGTGGATTCAAAAATAAATATTTGTCCTCTTTGTAATCAAAGGACGAACTAAAATTATGTGTGTTTTATGAATGATAAGAAGCCCGAGGATGAATTTTCACAAGAGAAATCAGAAATGGAAGAATCAAATAAGATGTCAGGATAGAGCAGATGAGGTGCGGAAAGAAGGAGGTCATCCTTCACTGTGGCTTGTTCTTCAGATTCCCACAAATACCGATAAAAAATGATAACATAGGCTGGCTTCTCAACACCAACTTCGTCGACAACTTGATCTTCGTGAACATCATATGTGGAATCCGGAATGGATGAAAACAACACATCAAAATCCGAAGGATCATCGGAACCAAAGGATGGAGGTTGAGAAAAATAGATCACGTGACAACCATCAGGGTTTCATTCCAAATCTTCATAGAAATCAAGAGAAAGTGGGGTGGGAGGAGGTGATAGTTCAATAGGTTGGTTCACAACTTCTCCTGCCTCATCCTGTGGAACTAGAGATGTTTGGCGAGAAGAGGACGGAGATTCACTCTGACAATGACCTTGTCTATCTTAGATTTGGAAGCTCTAACACTGCGGTATGATGGGAGGGGTTCGAATGATTCTAACTCATGTGGATTTTTAGATATGTGAAGAAGATACTAAAATATTTCTCTTATAAACTTCCAGTCAACTTCATCTTTCAGGAATTGAAAAGTGAGATTACAGAAGCGTTGCCAAAATTTCACAACAGATTCATCAGGTGCTTTGTAATTTGAAGATTTTGCGATTAAGTTCCTTATAGTCATAACAAAAGAAGGCACTTCCCAACTCTCTGATCATGTGATTGAAAGAGTGAATAGAGGTTGCAGGCAATGTGAGACACCATTGTTTAACACACCTTTCAAATGTGTAAGCAAACAACCCATATGAAATGTCACCTGAAGGGACTTGATTCCTATCACAAAAGCCTAAAAAGACAACCCCGTGTGTTAACAAGGCTATTCTTCCTTCACCATCATATTTAATTCGTGACAAGTCATTGATGACATCCTCTGACACTTCGAAATCATGAGCATGAGAAAAACATGCCGGAGTTGAGATTGTGATGTAAGTCATGAATGATGTGAAAAGATTCAAAATAGAATTTTAGGGCTCAAATTAGCATCTCGCCCTCTTTCTAGTGCTAGAAATGTTGACGGTGCTGGACTCACCAACATTCAAGGGGATCTTCCCAGTAAGAAGTCCCAACTAGACTTGAGACTGTTTGGAGTAGGAGTCCCAACAGTGGGTAGTAATGTAGTGCCTTGACTGCGGTAACGCGCAGAGATAAGTATGATGACTTTGGTCGGAAGCAATTGTGTGACCTTGCAGTGAGTCAAGTGAGATGCATGGGGGTTCTAACACATGAAGGGGAAAAGGAAGTGTGTCCCTTAGAAGCCTGTAATAGTACATAGCCTAAAAGGAACATACAAGCATAATGACATCACAAGATGGAAGCATAATAGTCCACAAACCAAAGTGACGGGTTAATCCAACAACACACCTTCAACCAGATTCATACAATTGCAAACAAAATAGTTCATAAGAAAATGTGTAAGTTAAATAACATACATTGCTAAAGCAACCAAAATAGTCCAACTACAATAACAACATATGCATGAAAACATGTTGGCTTAGTTATATTATTATAAGTGAAAGTTCCATCCATACATACACCATTGATAGCCACTAGCCCCAATAGTGGAACATTATAGTCATGAACACCTGCTCCTCCAAAGAAGTATACTCACTCTACATTGTGGAGAACCCAAGGCTCGTCAAAATACTCCCAAGCCTTCTCTAAGCCTAAGCCTAGCCAAAAGCTTGGATCCCAAAAGCCAGTTCTATGAGTTATGAGGTTCTATTTATAACAAAGCATGGGGTGACCCTTGAAATTCCACTTTGACTCTTTGACTACCCTCATGGCTCTTCAACTCCTTTACAAATAACTCTTTACATTACATAGTGACTATTCATGTTCCAATGATGACACTTGGAATTTCACTTACAATATATTTACAAATAATATACATTTTCCACATATGCCCATGTGGTACAAAATAGACTTGAGTGTTACAGATCCATTTGGGCACATCAAATACCAACATTCAGATCAGTGTTGTATGGCTCATCAAACCCTAAATTCAGTTGTTTCATGCCCTAAACAAGTCAACCCTTTGAATGCCTCCTTCCTAGACAGTTTCATGACTTGCAGACATCCAGGAATTGCCCCTAGAGGGACCAGCGCAGGTAAGCCCTTATGAAGGTGTGCTACAGAGCAGTTGAGTCCACTACCAGGGTGCTTTGCAGAGCACTTAGGCTTCCTTTCACCTGTGCTGGGTGAGAATGAGCGAAATTCACATAGGGTTTGGGGAATATTCTTATCTTTTGGAGTCATCTAGAAGTTTCCCTGTCTTATCAACTCCTATGAGCTTGAAAATGGATGAGGAATGAGTTAAGGATCATCCTATCCTCTCATCCCTTCCTCCATGGAACTAATTCTAAGTATGGAAGGCCATTCAATGTCACCATTAATGACAAAACCTCCTTCAACTTCCTCTAAATTGACCACTCATCTAAGTGATCAGGGGCTGGATTATGTTGAATTGTAAGGAGATAATGCTGCTATGAGACTTGACTTTGGAGCAAATGATGTGATGCCATAAGCTTGTCTTGTTTTTGATGTGATGTGGATGGGATCCAAGCTAGAGGAATGACTTTGAATCAGACACTGATGGTTGTAATTCCTTCTTCTATATAATAAAGTGTTTGAACCTTTTTCCATATGATGTGTTCTTTCATAATGCTTATATGTATGAATTGCTTCTGATTCCTTTCATTTATATTCAATGGATCGTATGCTTTGATCGGTTTTCATCTTCTATTGTGTTGACAGGGTACTTTTCAAGCGGATTAAGTACGGGAAGGAGCGACGAAATCGATACAAGGGAGATGAGAGGAAAGCAGAACTACAGGTAGGCCTTCTATCCTCTCTTCTTATCTATTTCTTATAGGGAAAGTCTAAAACACTTTAAATTGTTGTTCTAGGCACAACTACTTGTCTAGTGAATTAGTATTTATCCGTAGATGCTAAATTCTCCAAAACAAATTGGCGACTCCACTGGGGAAGAATCCTCTTTCCTAGTAGCTTATCCACCTCCTAAGACATCCTTGTAGACTCTATTTGTGTTCATAGATTGTAATTCAACTATTTACATTGAAAAATTGGTCAAAACTGTGTCAAATTGCCTCTTGAAATGGCTTACTATCACCAGCGCAGGCTTGTGAGGGACATAGTGCACTGCAGAGCATCCCTAGCTTAGGGACAGTGCTCTGAAGCGCATTGTTTCCCACTCTGGGTTGCGCTGATCCTCCTAGGATCAGTTTCCCACCTTTGGAAAGAGTTTTTACCAAATTTTCTCTGTTTGATTGTTTGTTGATTGATCAATGAATGTTATGTCTCTGAAAATGAGTGTTTATCTCCTGGTCTAGCCCAGCTTTGATTGGATTGATTAATGTTTCTTCATGTTTTCTTTGTCATTATCGATCAATAGTCAAAGTTAGGATATAATTGATTAGTCTTCATTCAAAAGAAAGTGTCGTAAATTCTTCTCTTCCTTCGAATATGAACTGTCGTAAAAGTCTTCGTTCATATGAAAGATTGATTGATTGTATGTTCTTATTTCCTTTTTTTTCATATTCACATTAAGGGAATAAAAAAGAAATACATTCATGTTGCATTGAAAATGTTTGTGTGTTCTGATAGGAATAATGTAGGGAAATTGCATTTAGATTGTGCTCTTTTCTCTTTGATCAAATGAAATCTGATTTCTCTATCTCTAAGTAGTTAGGATTTTCATCGTTAAATTGAATGGAATGAATGCTTATCATGATAGCTGCATTCCTATCAATTTTAGAATACATCACTTGGTGAACTTGAAAGGCAAATTCCTAAGCCAGATCAACTTAAAATAAACATCAATTTACCTAATGGAGCATTGTCATTAATGAGAACATTTAGTGGTTCTAGGCTAGAGACATGTTCCGGCGTCATAAAACAAAGCAGCTGTCGCTAAATTGTCTGTAATACATCCCGAGTGTGATACCTCATTCCACGTAAATGAGTATATCTTAGCTCATCCATGTACCTTCAGGTATATAGGGCGGTGTTACAGTATGTAAAGTATATGGGAATGCTCTCACTGTGCGTTTTTGCATTAGACAATGCTTATACGGACTGGGCCTCCACATACCTTTGGGTATATATGGGAGGACAACTCTAGGTTGCTATCCATCCTTAAGTAACCAAGTCGGCCGCCTTGTAAGCTGTGATACATCGAACACATCATTCAGGGAGATTGCCTACCTGTACTTCTTGGTTCGCCAGGAGGTATTTTGCTGTTCGTAGTTTCTTGGTAAACCTTTTTCCTAGTATACCCCTTTTTTTTTAATTTCTTTTTTGTTAATAAAATTAATCAACAATCGTGGAAGAACATCAACCCATACCCCATCGTTCACGGAGAACAGCGAGAAAACCGCCTTTGCCTCCCAAAGTGACAGCAATTCGGGCAAAACGGTCTTGCTTAACTAAGTCTAGTACATCAAGAACTCCTAGTTCTTCATCTGAGTTACCTGAATCATCTATTTTGGTAAGTAAAAAGACTTCAGTTACTCCAACTATTTCTGGCCCATCTGTTTCTGAAGAAGAAGTTTCACAATTACCTCAGGACATTAGCACTGATCCTAGTGAAACAGTAACCGAGGTTGTTCAACAACAAGTTGATCCTTAACTTGAAGTTGCTCAACAAGAAAGTACTTCTGAACTTGAATCAGTTCAACCAGAAGTTAATCAAGAAGTTAATCCAGAATCTATCCCAGTTCAAACAAAAGTTACATATGAACCTGAAGTTGTTCAGGAACCTCCTTATGAAACTGTTGTTCATTTACTCGAACATCTGGACTTCGAATTAGAACATTCAGAAGTTGTTACTTTACTGGAAGACGATCAACCGGTTACCCCTCAGACATCAATAAATATTGAAAGTTCAACTTCATCAACACTAGAAATATTTTACGGACCTGACGGTGAAGTTCTTCCACAAGGTTTAATTTCTATAGAGGAGGAATTGGAAGAAGATTCCACACCTGGAACCCCGTTTCACTTTGGAATTAGGCTTTATCTTTACCCTAATACTCCTGATTTTTTCGCTTCATTTGATCCTACTTCTTTTGGGTCAGTTAACTATGGCTGAACAACCATCAACATCTCAAAATGTATCATCTGATGCAGCTGTAGCAGAACCTTTTTTTGTAACCTCTTCGATGTTTTCTACCACACCTGAGTCGTACTTGTATGGTGAATTTTCTGTCCCGGTTGGTTACCAATCATTTTTTGGAACCCACTCAAGGGTTTCTTCTACACCATGGTCATCACCCATGTCCTCATCTAGAATTTTACTTGGTTCTTCTCTAATGGGAACTCAACAGTTTGATCCTGCATATCAGTATCAAGCTGGGAAATCTGGTCAACGAAGACCTATGTATCCATTAAATACTGGATTTCCACCATATGGAGAGTAATATGCTTATTCACCGTATCCTCCCTGTTCCGAAGGACTACCATATGGTAATATCCCGCAGTATTCAGGTTAATCTGGAATTAGAGTTTTTCATTGGCAACCAACAATGCCAGTTCAACCGAGGCTTGTGTATCCAAAACAACCAATGAAAACTGTGTCAACTATTCCTACTATACCTGTTGTTACTACTATACCATAATCACAAGTTCAAACTGTTGTATCTCAACCAGTACAAACTGATCCTTCTACCTTGCAACCACAAGTTTCAGGTCAAGAAGTTCAAGTTCCTCAAGTTTTTGTACAACAACCACTTGTTTCTGGAGTTCAACAACAACCTCAGGTTAGTATACCCTTATTTGGACTGACCCAGGCTTACACTGGTATAGTTTATTCACAACCTGGCCAACCTTTCATTACTGGACAACAACAACCGTTAAATCAACAACAGTTGATTCAACAACCATGGCAACCTCAATTTCAACAACCCCAATTCCAACAATTCCAACCCCAGTTTGGACTTGTTCCACAGGCTCAACCTGGTTTTGGTCAATCTCAAGCTTACCAAGGTCTTGGTCAACAAGGCTTTGCAGGTTATGGACAACCACACATTCAACCTGGTTATCAACAACCACCTTATATTGGTTTTTTTCAACAACCATACCAAGGTTACCAAATGCAGATGCCCTATGTCGGTATGCAAAGACCTATTGCTCAGGAAATTCCATCATATCCTGGGTATGCTCAACCTGACTTGAATCGACAGTTGCCATTTGTAACAACTTTAGAATTACTAGATTTAAATTGGCTCACTAATGATCCAATCTTATATGCACCTTGGTGGCCGATAATTCCACATAAGTTACCATCTGACATTCCGAAATTTAACGGAAATCCTGGAGAAGACCCATCAAATCATCACCTTTCATTTGTGGTGTTCATCAAAATCCTTAAATGATGATTTGGTCAGACTCCGTCTTTTCCAAAGAACACTTACTGGTCTAGTTGCTAAGTGGTACGTTGAATTACCAAGAGCTTCTTTCGATAATTTCACCACTTTAGCCACTACATTTTTGATCCACTTCCAGTTACCCATCAGATACGAGACCGGAACAAAACTTCTAACCAACTTTAAACAGACTACTGCTACCATATATCTAATCATATTCATGAGTGGCGGCATCATTGTCGAATGGTTAAGACATATGTTCTCGATCAGTTTTTAGTTGAGTGGTTCATAAAATCCTTGTTTCCATCAATCATCGAGGATGTGGCAAAAGGTGGAGTTGTCACAGAAGATCAAGTTATTGCTCGTGCCCAATACTTGGATTTAATTTACACACAATCTGACACACTTTATGATAAAATTCCCAATGCACCTCGACCAGATTTCACTGTTCCCCCTCCTCCACAATCAAGTAAGGACTCTCATGCTGGTGATGGTGTGATCGGTTCTTCAAGCACGCAAACGACAGGAAGACCATCTGGTCAAACTCTTTCTATTTCCAATCAAACTACCAATGCATCAGAAAATATTCTTGCCTCTAAGAATAATGCCGTGTCATCTGACAAAGGAAAAAATTAAAAGCAACCACGGAGCAAGAAAAACGGGAAAAAAGAAAGAAAAAAGAAAATTCCCCTCCAGAGAAATCATTTGATTCCTCTACTTTGGCAAGGAAACCTCGTTATCCATGTATGATATGTAATGACGAGCATTTTACAAGAGATTGTCCACACTGCTATGAGGTCTCTAAACTTTTAAAGACTTCAAACACATCGACAATGTTGACTGATCTGTTTCCAACCCCGGAGACACATTTGGTTGCAATAGACCATGCTTCAACATCTCAAGTACTCATTTTATCCATCACAAAGCCACAAAACGAAGTTTTGGTGTCAACGAGAAACAAAGATTATGGAAATCCGTCGTCATTGTCGAATAATCAGGCCACTAATCAACCTAATCCTTCGACTTTGACTTCATCTAAAGTTGTTCCACCCATTGTACCTGAATTGACAATAAAACCACCAAAGGGAGTTGTGCACAAATCGACATTCAACCCTCGGGCTCGAGCAACTCAAAATTATAACATAGTGGAAGATCTTGCTCAATCACCTTCAACTATTTCGACACTTTAGGTGTTGAAAAACTGTCCCTCCCAGAAGCAGGATTTACTGTCAGCAATAGGCGGAATAGATCCTCGGATTCAAATCTTATGGTTTTTAACCATGCGGGATATACACCATAGTTTCCGGCGCAATTAGCTTTCCTAATCCAAGTAAAATCTCTCAATAAGAATGTTCAACGAACTATTATTGATGAGGGGGCATCTACTTGCATTATGTCCATGAGCTACTGGAAAACACTTGGTTCACCACTGTTGTCACGATCACAAACCACGTTGAAATATTTTGATGGAAGAACATATACTCCATGTGGGATTTTGAGTAACCTGCAAATTGAACTAGGAGGAAAAATAGTTATTGTTGAAGTTGAGGTAGTTGACGGACCCCTCAATTACAACATTTTACTAGGAAGGCCTTGGGTATATGCTATGGCTGCTGTGGTTTCCACATACTTTCATACTATTGCATTCCCTTTCAAGGGTGGAATCACATTCATTGATCAGCTAGCCTTCTTTGCCAATTATTCACAGGCTACGGGAAGCATTCCATTGGTACACGGACCCCCGCTGTCAATTCAAAGTGTTGGAATAGGTCTCTTTAAAGATCCTTCCCTAATGGGTACTTTTACCCTACTATCACCATCTGATTTGGTGGAAGTGGCAAGAGTAGAGACTTGCAACATGATTTCCTCCACCTCATCTGATTTAAGGAGGATTACCAACAAAGTTGAAGTTGATAGTAATATTGAGGTGATGCCATTAAGCCCCATTGAATCATCATAGAAATCAATATTTTGGGCTTGTGCGGCAAACCCAAATCCGCACTCAACAATTGTATGGGTAGATAGGTTGTTAGAATATGGTACCTCTTTGGATCCTTTTTCATGTATACATTCTATGGATGAAGGAATCATCCAATCAATGATGATAGGAGAGGAACCATGGGAAGATTATCATCATCGTTCCCATCTTCTAGATGACATCGAAGATTATTCAAATGAACTAAACCACCCATCAATCGTTGATTTCCTATCAAATTTAGTTTTCATAGACACAATCGAATCTGAGCGAAATCTGTCAAATATTGAAGAAACAATTTCTATTAATATTTTGACCAAGCCTAATATTGTAGAGAACATTCATGTCGGCAAATATTGTTCTCCATTGGAACTTGATAATTACCATGCTCTTTTTCGTGAATTTAGAGATATTTTTGCATGGTCTTACGAGGAGATGCCAGGCATTGAATCTAGTATTGTTGAACACGAAATTAAAATGTACCCTGATGTCAAGCCAGTTCAATAGCGGCTTCGACCTGTTCATCCAAAGAAAGCCACTGCAGTTAAAGCAGAAGTTGAAAAAATTTTGCAGGCTAGTTTCATTTACCCTGTTCCTCTTACTGACTGGGTTTCCAACATTCTTCCCGTCATGAAGAAACAAGGAACAATACGAGTGTGCGTCGATTATAGGGATGTAAATCAGGCATGTCCAAAGGATAATTATCCTACACCTTTTATCGACCAGATTATTGATGAATGTGCCGGATGCGAAATATTCTCATTTATGGATGGATTTTTCAGCTACAATTAGATCAATATTTGCCCACAGGACTAATCGAAAACAACTTTTATTTGTCCATCGGGCACATTCACCTATAGGAAACTCCCATTCGATTTGAAGAATGTTGGGGTCATATTTCAGAGGGCAATGAATTATGCCTTCCATGACATCAAGCACATTGTTCAACCTTACCTTGACGATTTACCTGCTCATTCACGAAAGCAGACTGATCCCCCGCAACATTTGAGAGCAATATTTTTATGGTGCCAACACTACAAGATTTGACTCAATCCACACAAATGTGTGTTTTGTGTTGGTTCTGGTCACTTGCTTGGATTTGTCTCGAGAAGGGTTTCGACTGGATCCATTAAAGGTTCAGGAAATTTTGGATTTGCCTCCACCTTCCAATCTTTTAGAGTTACAGAGACTTGAAGGGAAAGCAAAATTTCTGAGGAGGTTCATTCCTAATTACGATGAAATGGATAAATATTTTACACATCTTTTGAAAAAGGAGATACCCTTTCATTGGGATCAGGTTGCACAAGCTTCCTTCGACGTTCTTAAAGATACCCTGATTAGAGCTTCATTAATGTACTCTCCAAATTACCAAAATGACTATTACCTGTATCTCGCCACTGCAGATACAACCATTGGCATGGTTTTAGTCCAGGAAGAAAACAGGATTGAACATCCTATTTATTACTTGAGTCATAATCTCAACGATACAAAAACTAAGTAATCTTATGTTGAAAAACTAGCTTTGGCAGCTGTGCAAGCTGTTCAAAGATTTCGCCATTATATCTTGTTACGGAAAACAACTATCATTTCAGATTGCAACCCTATGACATACATTCTGTCATGTCAATTGCTGGGGGGAAATATTCAAAATGGATAGCTATTTTACAGGAATTTGATTTAGAATTCATCAAGTCTAAGTCAAAGAAATCTCTAGTTTTCGCTCAGTTACTATGTGATCTTCCCTCGACCTCCATCGAATCAACATCCGAACCATCAATTTTGGATGAGTCTCTGTTTCTAATTTCATCATCTGACGCCTTGTATGGAGATATACTGATTTATCTCTAAACCCAAACTTTTCGGAAAAATACCTCTCGCTCGCAAAAACGACGTATTCGTTACCAATCCAAAGATTATCTGATCATTGGTGACACACTTTACCGTCATGGTATCGATACGGTTTTATGGAGGTGCCTCACACATGAGGAGGCCGAGAAAGCATTGAATGATTGCCATTTAGGTGCCTGTGGTGGACACTTATTTGGATATGCAACCACACAAAGGATTCTTTGTGCTGGTTACTTCTGGCCAACTATATTTAAAGATTGTATTATTGCTATTAGAAGCTATCATGCATGCCAGATATATGACCGAAAAACCAGATTACCACCTGCACCATTGCATCCAGTCGTTGTTGTTGGCCCATTCACCAAATGGGGCATTGACTTTATGACATGTAACCCCACCTCGGCCAGGGGGAATGGGTATATTATAGTCGTCGTTGACTATTTTACCAAATGGGTCGAGGCGATGCCAACATTGAACAATAATGGCGAAACGACTGCTCTTTTATTTTTTAACCATGTGGTTGCTCGGTTTGGTGTACCACAAGCCATAGTTACAGATCATGGGTCACATTTTCACAATCACATGATGGTTGATTTGACTGCTAAGTTAGGACTGTCACATGATAGTTCTACCTTGTATTACCCGCAAGAGAATGGACAAGTTGAGGCCATCAACAAGGCCCTGAAGTGGATGTTCCAAAGAATGATAGGGGTTCATAAAACAAACTGGCAGCTAATCCTATACTCCGCCTTGTGGGCATGTCGAACCTTAGTGAGAAATGCAACTGGATTTACACCCTTTCATTTGGTGTATGGTTTGGAAGAAATCTTACCGATACAATGTGAAATTTCATCACTCAAACTCGTGATTGACCTATTACTCGACACTTCTGAAGAAGAAGCGCGTTTCTTGGAATTAATCCATCTGGATGAAACCCGTCGCGATGTCGCATTGGCTAACGTAGCACATAAGAAACATATAAGGCGCAATATGATAGAATTGTCAAGCCTCGTATCTTCTCAAAAGGAGACCTGGTCTTGCTTTACGATCAGGAAGTTGATAAACTTGGAGCAGGAAAATTCGAACCAATGTGGATGGGTCCTTATGTTGTCAAGCATGTTTTGGTGAAAGGAGCCTACAAGTTAGTAGATTATGATGGGATTCCATTATCGCAGTTCCGAAACAGGTTGTACCTCAAACGTTACTATGCTTGATTTAAGTATAGTAAAACTCACTGTATATATGCTTTCATTGCATGTGTGTGTGTGTCTTTTAGAGATTTTTATCTAGTTAGTAATCCACTTTGCATTTTTTGCAGATGTCGGAGTCTTCGGAACCTTTTGTTGGTTATGCTAATGGTGCTAGTCGTAGTACACAGAATTTTTCTTCTGCAACATGGACCATTTTTGCTCCAAGTGGCGAGTTAGTGAGTTTTCAAGGGATTTGTATCAGTCGATAGATGAACAATATTGCTGAGTATAGCACATTGATTGAACTACTCTTTGATGCCATTTCACTTGGCATTTGCCAAATCATCATTAGGCTGGACTCACAACTCGTTGTACTACAAATAACAAACATTTATACTGTCCGAAATCCAACAATTTTTCGTATGTTCCTTAGAGTTTGTATTTTGGAAAGACATTTTGAACACATTCAATATCAACATATCTCCAGCAATCTTAACACATTGACTGATTCTCTATCGAATTATGTATTAAATAAACATTTGTGACATATGTAAAAGTAATATTTCCAATTCACATCATCAGTTGAATAGGGTTGCATATAACCATAAAAAACTCTGAAAGTGAAATAGATAGGTGTTTTAAAAGTTTTTACAAAATTTGTGCCCAAAACACATTTGGTTATCTGACCCGAAAACTCAAAAATGCATACAAAATATCCTAAGTAGATCTAGTGGTGCTCATGGCAACAGGTCACAGCCTGTGCTATCATGCGCAAAAGCCTAGCCCAATGGTTAGGAACACCAATAGTGTGGTGCTGCAGCCTCATAGGTAACTCCTCGATCCGGATATCCAGAATACCAAGGGTTAATCCCTCTATGTGATCCTTCAACTTTGCTAAGATCTCAGCCAAATCGAAGTCCTGGAGAATTGCTCTCCCGATTTTTCTCTGTGTTGGCCCACCTGCAATCTGTTGGCATACCGTAGGTTGAATAGTACCCACATCTATATGCATAATAGTAATTTTAGTTTAGTCTTGGAAACATTTAAAAAAAACACAAAAGACATGTAGAAACTTGAAAAATCAAAAACACTTTGGTCAAGCAACTTACCCATAGCACCCCATTGTGCTCCAACTGGTAGAATCAAATATGCATCTCCACAATAATCCATCCCTGAGTATGGATGCTTCTCGATAATGACTTGTTGTCGCTCAAGCCAGCTGAAAAACAGAGGGGAAAAAATGATTGTTGATTCACCAGCATGTCAAGCCATCAATTCAACCCACCTCTGCATACATGGATCTCTAGGACCAGCCACACCTAGTGATACATGCTATGGTTGCATCAATGGGACTTTCTCTAAGGCAAAGGCAATCAAGATCGAACCATAGTAGAAATTATTCATCTTACCATTTTTTACCTTAGTCAGTTGTTATTTCAGCAGTGAAAGTACAACCTTGTACCAGTTGAAAACTTTTGTCTCTAGACACTCCAGTGCATACTGCATATAAGATCTGTTCGCCAGATGTAGTGTCACACTACCAACCAATTTTGCGATCGTAAAGAGGATCGTTCTTAAAGGCAAATCACTTACATCCTAGATGTTTATTTTCCCATCCCTACTAGGTTGTGTACCTAGCCAACAAAACCATATGATGTAATCTCTTACCGATTCATCTCCACGGGAAAATCCAAAAAGTGAGATGGGGGCACCTCGTCTCCACCGTCTCGTAAGAAATTAAATATCCTCAATAGTAATAGGGACCATCTTATCCCTAATGTGAAATGTCTAATATGTTGGATCCCATGCACGAACAAGGAACTGCAATAGTTCTATTTGTTGCCTCATTCTGGACAACTTAAAGTATTTGAGTAACCCGCAATACTTGAAGGCCTCAACTATACCCGGTTATTTAGGGAAACCATGTCTTGTTCTTTATGCTCTATTTCTCACCATGTAATCGACATTCTGATTCGATGAAAGCCTGAAACACAATCATAAGCTAAATTAGAATCCTTTCCATGTAAAAAAGAGGGCAAATTTTGGAGAAAACAGCTAAAACCAACTTGGGAAATATGCTTAGTGTAGCCTAGACATAGAGACAGTGCACTGCAGAGCATCTAGCCTTCTATTTGGGTGCTCTTCAGCGCAGTTTTCGATGTGAAAGCCTGCGCTGATCCCAGGGCAAAAAATGAAAACCTAGGGGCCCCAAAAAACCCTGAAACTTGCATGAAATGACAAAAGAATGAACTGAAAATAAATTAGAGAGGTTTAGTTCCAACCTGGTCCGGACGGCTCGAGAAATGGTCCGCAGAATCTTTCGCAATCAGCCGGTGAAGTTTCAGGTAAAAACTGAGCTCAGACCACAAAACTGGATGGTAAGTTCCAAATGGTAAAAATGATATGGTAAAAACATATTTATGTTTATTTCATGTTAATTAATTGACTAAACATTAGTATTTGCCTATTTTTTCCTATGAAACAGATATTTTTAATCCATTTGGTGATGTTTTGAGTAGGTTTACAACTGATTTGTAGAATTCAACGTGCTGGATTGTAAGTTGTACTTTTGACCACAAAACACACTTTTATCTCTTTTTCGAGCTTTGTTAAAAATGAAAAAGGAACCCACTTGGAGTCCTCTTTAAGCTCTTTTCAAACTCTCTAAACATGAAAAGATTGTCGAGTGCTTGTCCTTTCCAGCTCGTTAATGGATTGGAAACGATATCTCTCTTGTATTATTTTATGCTTTTTCGGACTTGAGAGATTAATTTACGAAAAAGAACTTGTGGAGTTTTCTTTTTGTCCCTTTTCAAACTCTCTAAACAGTAAAAGTACTGAGTTATCTTTTTCGTTAAACTCGTTAAAAACATAAAATAGCGACAAACTTGTCCATCTAGAAAAGACCGAGTTTCACCTTCGCTAGACTCGTTAAAACATCAAATAGCAATGGATTCGCTTGAAGGGTGAAATTATACAACAAGCATATGTTATCCTCCTCAAGCTTGATAAAAATAAAGAGGTACTGGTCAGCAATGACTAGGGAAAATGGAAAAAGGGGAAAACCACTTTATGGTAGCAGGTCGCTCTTGAACATGACACTTTCACTCCATCATCGTGACTATCTGGGTTGGGTTATTAGCTTGATGGTTATCATACCATTGGTCTATCATACCATCCATCACTTTGTTTTGGGTCAATGCTACCAATTCACTTTAGTGTTGTCGACATGTTCAAGAGAAGTCATCCAGTCAAAATCCATCTTTTGCAATACCATAAACCTTCATTTTCATGACCGCCATTCCTAAACCTTGTGTTGTCAGTCAAATTCCATCTCTAAAATCACTACACTCGTTTCGTGTCGTTGATGTGGGATATATCAAGGCCCTGTTGGGTTGTGTTATATTCTTTCCACGACTAGCCCATGTAGTTAACCGGGGGTTAGAGGGGGGTGAAGCCCCCCTTCGTTGTGCCGATTGTGTAGCAGGGGGGGGAGGGGGGGTCATAGGGGGTTTGAGGCATACCCGTAACCCCAATTTATGGGGTCCGGGGCAGCACCCCGGGAAATTTTGGTTTTGGACCCTATGTTAGGATGGGCGGGCCCACCTATGGTTTTGTGCATGATTTTCGCACGTGTTTTTTGGACGCGATGGTTTTTCGGTCCATGGTATTAGACGCAATGGTTTTCGGTCCATGGTATTGGATGATTTGACATGTATAGATCTGTATTATAACATTGAAAGGAACATAATGGAAAAAATCAAGTTGATAGTCCCGGTTTTGGTATCCAAGGGAAATCTCTGTGTATATGTGTTTTATGTGTTATGCTCTCGCATTGTTTATTTTCTGTGTTTTAGAATTCGTATGCAAGTAATTTTTGTACAGGGTTAAAACCTACATTTAGTATCAGAGCAGTTTTGGCTTCAAGGGGACGCCTTTGTTGCTGAGGGGTTTCGCTCGGGCCTGTGGCAGACCTTGTTCAGTGGGAGATCTGTGAGATCGTTTCTGGTGGTGAAAGAAGATGGCGAGCAGTGGAAAGATAGAGATCGAGAAATTTATTGGTCATAGTTTTGAGTTGTGGAAACTCAAGATGGAGGATTTGTTGGTGGATAAAGATCAGTGGATCGCGGTAGATTCGGGTACTAAACCAACGAGAGTGTCTGATGAAGAATGGAAGAAGTTGGATTGGAAGGAAAAGAGCACAATACAATTGTGTGTCTCAAATTCAGTATTGTTGAATGTATCAGGGGAAGCTACGGTGAAGGCTTTGTGGGAAAAGTTAGGGACTTTGTACCAATCTAAGTCTCTGGTGAATAAACTGTTCCTGCGGAGAAAGATGGAGACTCAGTGACAGAGCATATGAATGCATTTAATACTGTGGTAAGTCAGTTACCATCTGTTGATATTAAAATTTTAGATGAATATAAGTGCATCAGTTTGTTGTGTTCTCTACCAGATTCGTGGGATAGTCTGGTTATTGCAATAGGTAGCAATGAAACTGCCTTACAGTTTCATGAAATAGTCCCATCCTTGCTGACAGAGGAGATGAGACAGAAAAATATGGAGAGCCAGAATGGTGATGCCTTGTCTGTACGAGGATGGTCCCAGAACAGAAACCAAAATAAGTCATCGAGTGGGAGATCTAAATCTAGAGGGAGATCTAACTCTCTAGGAAAACCTGTAAAGGTGGTGTGCTGGAAATGCAGAGAGGAAGGGCACTACAAAAGGGACTGTAAATCTAAATCTCCTAATAAAGGAAAGGGATTTGATGACGCTCCTTCTGCAGAGGCGAAAACCACCTCAGATGAAGGTGGGGATGTGTACTTGGCTTCTTCAAGTACAGATGTAGATCATGAGGCATGGTTGATTGACCTAGGTGCATCCTTTCACTTCACTCCCCATAGAGAGTGGTTCTGCAAGTATGAGAAATACGATGGTGGTGATGTCTTCTTAGGGGATGATAGGAAGGCTAGAATCATTGGTCGCGGAAAAGTAAAGTTGAAGTTACAAGGTGGAAGGGTTAGAACACTTCCGGGTGTTCTGCATATTCCTGCATTAGCCAGAAATCTGATTTCTGTAAGCAAGCTGGATGATGCAAGTGTAAAAACAGTGTTCGAGAAGGATACCTGCAAAATGGTTCAGGGAGCACTGGTATTGATGCGGGGAGTTCAAATTGGAACTCTATATAAGCTGCAAGGTAGCATTGTTATTAATGGGTGCAACAGTTCTGTGGTTCCTGAAAGTGGAGCAGAAAACCTAATGGTTTCTGGAGAGAAGACCATGTTGTGGCATCAAAGGCTTGGACATATTGGAGAGAAGGGCCTTCGAATATTTCATGGTAAAGGTATGGTAGAAGGTATGAGTAATAGCTCTCTGGATTTTGATTTCTGTGAAAATTGTGTATATGGGAAGCAAAATCGGGCGAGTTTCCCCTGTGGTAGTAAGAGAGTGAAACAAACATTAGAACTTGTGCACAGTGATGTGTTTGGACCTGTGAAGGTTCCATCACTAGGTAAGTCTATGTACTATGTATCATTTATAGATGACTTCTCAAGGAATACATGGATATATTTCCTTAAGAAGAAATTTGAAGCCTTTGACAGGTTTAAAGAATTTAAGGCTCTCATGGAAAATCAGACAGAGAAGAAGATAAAGGTGCTAAGGACAGATAATGGTGGAGAGTTTTGCAGCAAGGAATTTGAAGAATTCTGTAAGAAGTGTGGTATAGCATGATAGAAGACTACTCCATATACACCTCAGTAAAATGGAGTTGCAGAAAGAATGAATAAGACGTTGATGGAAAGGGCAAGAAGCATGCTTAGTGGTGCCGAGTTAGGACAAGAATTCTAGGCAGAGGCAGTGGATATTGCATGTTACCTAGTCAACAAGTCACCTTCATCAGCATTGAAGGATAAGACTCCAAAAGAGGTATGGACTGGTAAGAAAACCTCTCTTTCACATCTGAGGGTATTTGGATGTGATGCATATGTACATGTTCCAAAGGAGAAATGAACCAAGTTGGATAGTAAATTTGAAAAGTGCATCTTTATTGGGTATAAGGATGGTTTAAAGGCTTATAAGCTTTGGAACCCAGTCATACGGAAGGTTGTGTACAACTGAGATGTGGTGTTCAGAGAGGTAAAAGATGTTATTAAACATGAAGTCCAACCTGAGAGGATAGAGTTCGAGCTTAAGGAGGAATAATCAGACTCTACAACAAAGGAGGAATTAGAAGATGAAGAGCCACAAAATCCGGGTGTGAGAAGATCAGTTCGACAAAGAAGGCAGCCCAAAAGGTATAGTCCATCTGCTTTCTGTTCAAATTTTGCTTTATCTATTACTGATGATGATCCCAGAACTGTGAAGGAAGAAATAGATTCAGAGTATGTGAAACTCTGGAAAGAGGCCATGGTTGATGAAATGGCATCTTTGCACAAAAATGAGGCTTGGGATCCGGTGGAGGTGTTGGCTAGAAGGAAACCCATTGGAAGCAAATGGGTGTTCTAGAAGAAGACAAATTCATAAGGAAAAGTGGAGAAATACAAAGCTTGGTTGGTAGCAAAAGGTTATTCCCAAGTGCCGGGAATTGATTTTGGTGATAGTTTTTCTCCTGTTGGTAAGGTAACTTCTATTAGATTACTTTTATCTGTTGTTGTTGCTTTTGATTTTGAGGTAGAACAGATGGATGTGAAGACAAAATTTCTTCACGGGGATCTGGAAGAGGAAATATACATGAAGCAACTTGAAGGATTTGTGGTGAAGGGTAAGAAAGAACTAGTATGCAAGTTGAAGAAGTCTTTGTATGGGTTAAAACAATCATCGAGGATGTGGTATCAGAAATTTGATACATTTATACGGGGACTTGGCTTCACTAGAATCAAAGAAGATCACTGTGTGTATTTTAAATTAATTGGTGACTGTGTTATTTATCTGGTCTTTTATGTGGATGATATGTTGCTGGTTGGAAATGACAGAGAAATTATCTAGGATTTGAAGACCCACTTGTCCTCCAAATTCGACATGAAAGATCTTGGTGCTGCAAACTATATTTTGGGCATGGAAATTAAAAGAGATCGGGCAAAGAGGAAGCTCTAGTTAAACTAGAGGAAGTATTTTGAGACAATACTACAGAGGTTTAATATGCAGGATAGTAAACCGGTGAAGGTTCCTATTCCTGTAGGTGTGAGGTTATCTACTGAATAGTGTCCCAAGACACAAGAAGAGGAAGAGGACATGTCCTGTGTTCCATATGCAAGTGCAGTCAGTAGCTTGATGTATGCAATGGTTTGTACTAGACGAGACATTGCACATGCAGTGGGAGTATTGAGTAGGTTTATGTCAAAACTAGGGAAGGAGCACTGGACATCAGTGAAGCGGGTTTTCAGGTATTTTCATGGCACTAGTGATTATGGTTTGTGCTACCAAGGAAGATCAGGATTGGACAGAATGTTGGATATTCGTGGCTTTGTTGATGCAGACTAGGCTGGAGATCTGGATCAGAGAAGATCTACAAGTGGGTATGTGTTTAACCTATTTGGAGGTGCAATCAGTTGGATGGGTAAGAAACAATCTGTAGTGGCACTATCAACCACAGAGGCAAAATACATGGCAGCCACTCATGCAAGCAAGGAAGCAGTTTGGTTGCAGAGATTGTGTTCAAGTATGGGGTTAGTACAAGGAACTATAAGGATAGACTGTGACAGCCAAAGTGCAATTTTCTTGGCAAAGAACCCTGCTTATCATTCAAAGACAAAGCACATAGATGTTTAGTATCAATTTGTGATGGATATGATAGAAGACAAAAAGGTGTTTATGATAAAGGTGGACACTTTGAAGAATACTGCAGATGCATTGACAAAATCTCTGAGCTTTGAGAAGTTCTCTTGGTGTAGAGAGACAATGGGCATTTCAGGGCTGGAAAAATGACTAAGCTCTCTTGTGGCCCCCTGTCGAAAGAAAACAATAAGTGGGAGAATGATGGGTTGTGTTATATTATTTCCACGACTAGCCCATGTAGTTAATCGGGGGGTTAGAGGGGGGGGGGGGTGCGAAGCCCCCCTTCGTTGCGCTGATTGTGTAGCGGGGAGGGGGGGTGTCACAGGGGGTTTGAGGCATACCCGTAACCCCACTTTATGGGGTTTGGGGTGGCACCTCAGAAAATTTTGGTTTTGGACCCTATGTTAGGATGTGCGGACCCACCTATGGTTTTGTGCATGATTTTTGCACATGTTTTTTGGACGCAATGGTTTTTCGGTCCATGGTATTGGACGTGATGGTTTTTGGTCCATGATATTGGATGCTTCAGCATGTATAAATATGTATTATAACATTGAAATGAACATAATGAAAAAAATCAAGCTGATAGTCCCGGTTTTGGGATCCAGGGGAAATCTCTGTGTATATGTGTTTTATGTGTTATGCTCTCGCATTGTTTATTTTCTGTGTTTTAGAATTCGTATGCAAGTAATTTCTATACAGGGTTAAAACCTACAGGCTCTCCTATGACAAGTCGCTTCTTGTCAACATCAACTCATTATCCAAGAAGTTGACTTAGAAAAACCCATTCAGTACCTTGAGGCTTGAATGCATCAATAACAGGTTTCTTTCTTTCAGTGATAGGAATACATCAATGGCCTTCAACCAAAAGACTTTGTATGGTGTTTGACATCAAATCATACATTCACACCATGCAGAATGTACTGCAATACCTTGAGGATCATTACCATTATCGGTGATTTCTCTCGCATCTGTTAACAACTTAGATCATCGACTGGTAATCAGATGGTGTCTTCCCATGTTCGACTTCAGATCACATATTCACATGGTTGGACTCGTACTTGAGCGAATGTTTGAACGAGATTGAAAACCTCGAATCTAGGTTCATCCATTCAGGCTACAATATCAGGAGTACTAAATCATATGTGCAATGGCTTTACATTGATAGTCATTCCAATCATGGGTCTATATCTGTAGACGATTGTTTATGTACATGTAATGAAAGTTTATAAGTTGAGCATGGGTATGCCTTCCCTCAGCTATTCATGTAAAATCAAATATCATGATATATGTATTGTAATTGGTGTAGGTCACCTTCCACTTTGATACCTCCTCATCACATCGTAAAGCATTTCATTCGACATTGGCATTTTTCTGACTTCGTGCTTTAGGGGGAAACTGTTACAGATCCATTTGGGCACATCAAATCCCAACATTCATATCAATCTTCTAGGGCTCATCAAACCCTAAATTTAGTTGTTTCATGCCCTAAACAAGTCAACCCTTTGAATGCCTCCTTCCTAGACAATTTCATGGCATGAAGACATCCAGGAATTGCCTTTAGAGGGACCAGCATAGGTAAGTCCTTATGAAGGTGCGCTGCAGAGCAGTTGAGTCCACTACCAGGGTGCTCTACAGATCACTTAGGCTTCCTTTCACCTGCGCTGGGAGAGAATGAGCAAAATTCATATAGGGTTTGGGGAATATTCTTATCTTTTGGAGTCATCTAAAAGTTTCCCTGTCTTATCAACTTCTACGAGCTCGAAAATGGATGAGG
Source organism: Pinus tabuliformis (assembly GCA_031772625.1). Classification (NCBI taxonomy): domain Eukaryota; kingdom Viridiplantae; phylum Streptophyta; class Pinopsida; order Pinales; family Pinaceae; genus Pinus; species Pinus tabuliformis. Next base: position 271,076,428 of record CM062820.1, read on the forward strand.
AATGAGTTAAGGATCATCCTATCCTCTCATCCCTTCCTCCATTGAACTAATTCCAAGTATGGAATTCCATTCAATGTCACCATTAATGACAAAAAATCCTTCATCTTCCTATAAATTGACCACTCATCTAAGTGATCAGGGGCTGGATTATGTTGAATTGTAAGGAGATAATGCTGCTATGAGACTTGACTTTGGAGCAAATGATGTGATGCCATAAGCTTGTCTTGATTTTGATGTGATGTGGATGGGATCCAAGCTGGAGGAATTACTTTGAATCAGAAAATGATGGTTGTAATTCCTTCTTCTATCTAATAAAGTGTCTGAACCTTTTTCCATATGATGTGTTCTTTCATAATGCTTATATGTATGAATTTCTTCTGAATCCTTTCATTTATATTCAATGGATCATATGCTTTGATCATTTTTCGTCTTCTGTTGTGTTGACAGGGTAATTTTCAAGCGGATTAGGTATGGGAAGGAGCGACGGAATTGATACAAGGGAGACGAGAGGAAAGCGGAACTACAGGTAGGCCTTCTACCCTCTCTTCTTATCTATTACTTATAGGGAAAGTCTAAAACACTTTAAACTGTTGTTCTAGGCACAACTACTTGTCTAGTGAATTAGTATTTATCCGTAGATGCTAAATTCTCCAAAACATAGATTCATCCTAACAAGACAAACACTATGACTTAGAAGCTTGGGGAAAGACCAACTTGGTAACATCCTCTTGATGATCTTTAGGGACGAACTGATACCAAGCTTGGTACTGGGCTATGGTGTCCCCATATTATTTGGTGATGTCTTTATGGAAGTGGACTCTTGCCTCCATGGATTTTGAGTATGCGGTCCTGGAACCTTTGTCCAACTCATCTTGAATCATGCGTAGCATTGTCTTGAGTATGGCGGGACCACCAATGTACTTCTACATGTTTTCTACGCTCTGTTGCAAGTCATCACTAGTGGCCTCTTGCATTAACTTCTCCATGTACCTATCGATCTCCAACCAGACTTGGCTCTTCTCAATGGCTTAGGTGAGGGAACCATTTGAAATGATCTTGTGTGTCCTCAGCATGACATCCATACTCTTGAACAACTATGCAGAGGAAGCCTCAATGCTACTGATGAGTGGAGGGAGATTCTCATAGTTATGGATCAACATCCAGATCCATGCTTTGTCTAGCTCTATTTGCGACTTCATTATCTTATGGAAGTAAAGCATGGCTCCCTTGTATCTCATTGTCCATTCATGTACGTGTGAAATATCAACATGTATGTCCTTGAGAGTTTGAAAAATATTTATGCACCGTTGTTGAAAACCATATAGATGGAAAACTGCCTTGTGCACAGTGAAAAATCCATCATAAAGTTTCCGCATGGTGGTATCAAGAGTTGATACTTCAACAAGTATCACCTTCCTCATCGCTGCCATAGCGGATCTTGCGGATTGTTCTACCCTATGCTTGGCCACTTGCAAGTCCTTTACCATCTGATCATTCTTTGCTAATAAGAACTCGAAATTTGAGCTTGTGGCTTTGCATAAGCCTTAGTAGCATCGACCATGGCAGCTAGATGCTTTCTAACATCTGGAACTATCACCCTTTCCTTCATAAATGCAGGTGATGTGTGATCATCCGAGAAATGCTTTCTCTGTGCCTGTACAATCCTTTGTTGCAACTCATCAAAGGATATATTATACACACCCATCACTAGATCATCATCAAGGAGAACAACCTCTCCTTTCTCGCTCAAGATTGGTTTTGATATTGGAGGTGGTGGAGACTATGGGGCAACCTCAGATTCTCTTGGCGTGAGGTAGGTACCTTGGTCCTGTGGCTCCTGTGCCAACTCCATGTCCGTCTCTTCAACCATTTTTCTCAATCTTCTAAGCAAGTTCCCGATCCTACAACTATTCCCCCTCTTCTTCACTTATTGGATATTTTGACTCTTCAACCTGTATTAGCACAATTTTCTCTATGATCACACCTTACCATTCTTCTTGTTCCTGTTTCTGCTTTTCTTCCCTCTTTATGAGCCCTATAAATGGGTAATTATATGGGCTCATTTGGCTTCCTAACTCAGCTTAATCCACCATTCTCATTATTTTATTGCATTTTTTTTTATTATATTTATGCTAATAGAGTGAATTGGGTTAGTCATTATGCCATGAAGTCTAATGTGTGCTTTATGCAGATTTTTGGTCAATTTTGAGACAAAGTCAAAGGTTTAATGAGCATTTGGCAGCCAATATTCAAGGAAAACAAGGGAGAGGATTTGTAGGAGGGTTTCCCCCTCATTTATGATCCCCTACCTCGAATCCTCCTTCAGAAAGCTCAGAGCACAAGCAGCCACATCAATGCATCAAAGGGGCAGCCAAGCAAGTGAAGAAGAACTGTTGTCTATCTCTAGTCTTGGGAGCCAAGCCTCCTTGATTTTAGGAGAGCTGTTGGAGGCTCCAGTTGTATAAATAGGAGGGCTTAGGTGCTCATTAGTTTTGTTAGATGTTAGTCAAAATTTTCGCACTTTTGTTGCAGCTCTTGCTCAGCTCATTTTCGAGCTTACTTTTGTGAACAATGTCATGTAATGGGACTATTATTTTGATAATGGAGATGAAATATTTTCTGAGCCAGCACTCAGTTCTTCCAGGGGGGTGAAGCCCTTTGGTTAGGGCCCATCCCAAGCTTCCCAACACCTCTTGTTTGTATTTATATGTTTTTCTTTAGTTCATGAATTAGTGCTGTTAGATAGATTTTCTTTTCTCTTGGTTAGAATAGGTTGATTATGGTGATTTCCATAGCTGTTTCCATTTCAGGTTGCTGAAGTAGGTTAAATAGTGATAGGAAAAGATACAAAAAGGCCATCAATAGAGCCTTGACCTCCTTTCTTCCCTTTGGGATCATGAGCTGAGGTCAAGACACTCTTGCTATCATAAAAACACAGTTTTGCTTCCTCCATGCAATTTCTAGTGTCACAGTTTGATTCAGAGGTTAATGTATGCTTCAGATCCATTTTTCCATACTCATTTATGTTTTTGCAATAAATCTCTTACCATGCTTTCCTTTCCATATAGCACTGTTCAACATTTCATTTTCCTAGGTCAGAATTTAGGTTAACATGAGATATAGTTCTATTTTTTTGGTGCAGCTAGTTCTTTTCTTGCTCAGTTTTAGTGTTTTGATTTGCAGCTCTCTTACAGTACATCTCTGCTCATGATAAGTCAATAAAGAAACCATCACCATCTCCTTTTCTACATTTTTCACAGGTCATTCACAGCCCTTCAAAAATTTTCCCTAATATCTGCACTTTTCTTATAAGCTTTCCTCTCATCTCTTAAACACATCCAACCATCATTTTCTTTCCTAACCATCCTTGATGAACTACAGACACCTCAACTCATCCCTCTAGTCTTCAAATACCCTTTCCCACCATTCTTCCACCTTTAAAACCTCTAAAATAGCCCTCGACATCCTCCTGTAGATCCTCCGGTAGAACCTCTTGTAGATCCCCTGCAGCCTCCTGTAGAATTTCCTGTGAGTGACTTTTTGAATTCTGATTGTAGGGAAAGCCTCCAAAAGGTTGCCATAGGCCTCTTAGGACCCCTCCACACCTTCCTACACCTTTGAAAATCCCAAGGTCTCCCTCCATCGCCACCTAATCACTGCCACATCCACAAACGAATGAATTACATGCACAACAATTTCACATAAAATTTATAAAAATCCAAAAAAACAACTTTTCCTCATTTCCTTGTAGAAATAGCTTGAATAGGTGTAGTTTACTTCCTCAGTAGGTAATGGCATTCATTTCATAGGTTCTCATCTCTTTTTCTGCAAAAGTAGGGGTAGTTGGTAAATTAGGGTTTGCTAGGTTTTGCTTTACATTCCAGTCTTCTTTCTCTTTCTACAAGTAGAATAGCCTCTGTAGATTAAGCTTTCCTTTTTTCATCATATTTAAAGCTTCTTATGGAAGTCATAGAAGTTGGCTTGAGCTCCTAGTGATCTTGCGCTAGCTGACCAAGTGACAACTTGCAATAAGAACTAGTATTTGTGCATACATCACTGTCGCTTCCAAGTTTGTTATGAACTACTAGGTTGATAAAAGTAAAGTAGGAAGCCCTAGGAGTTGCAACATTATTGCTACAATACTGGTGCTCACCACTTTTTGGCGCTGTTGCTGGGGAAGCGTCAGAGTATTTTGTGATTACCGCTTTTCTTCTATTTTCTACTGCAACATTCTACTAAGTAGTTCATTTAAGCAAAAGTAGAGTAGCCATTTCAATTATGCAATTTCCATTTCAACAAAAGTAGATTAGCCCTTTCAATTCTACAATTTCCATTTCAGCAAAAGTAGAATAGTCCTTTAAATTCTGCAATTTCTGTTTCAACAAAAAGTAGATTAGTCCTTTCAATTCTGCAATTTTCATTCCAAATTAGTGATTTCCTTATTTCATTTCAATTCTGCAATTTCCTTTTAGCAAGTTCATTTCAGTAGTTGCAATTTGTTGTTCAATCAATTTCAGTTTTGCAGGTACAAGTAGGAAAAAACAAAAATCACCCAAAAATAGATTTCCTTTCATGCCTCGTAGGAACAAAGATAATTCAGGGAAATTCTTACCCAACACCCCCACCACATCACAAACCCACCCTTCTCTCTTCTTCGGTGGCAGTGATCCAGAAGAACTTTTAGGAGAACAACCTGAGATATTTGAAGAACCTATAGGAGAAGAAGAGGAAGAAAACATCCCTCCTAAGACAACGGCTGAAAACAAAAATGCTAGGGGGAATGGAGAAATAGTAGAGGGTACTTTTCCCATCCAAGAGACCAATGGGGACACTAGAATGAAGAACATAAGCCCTCAACCCTACCTCACTTCCATGGATTGACTACAGACGATTCAGACACCTTCCTATTTGAGTTTGCTGTTATCTGTCGAACCTATGACTATGCAGAAGATGAGCAGAAGTTGAAACTATTTCCTTTTACCCTCAAGGACGTAGCATTGCATTGGTTCATGTGGTTACCTGGCAACAACATCACAACTTGGGCTCAGATGCAGCAAGCCTTTAATAACAAATATAAAGACTACTGTAGATCAAAGATACCAAGGACAAAATCTTCTGAATGACATGGGAAGTGATGAATCCTTGGAATATTATGAGGAGAGGTTTCAACTCAGTTATAAAAGGGCTAGGTGCACACTTGATCCTAGATCTCTAAAGTTGGTCCTACTCAGGGGAATTCCAGAAGACCTTCTAGACACCCTCCATTTACTGGTTGGGGGAGACATCTACCAACTACCTTATGAAGACATAAAGACTATTTTTAGAAACCATTCTAGGGTAGCCAGAAAGAGAGGTAAGGGGAGTCAACCCATAGCTAGTACCTCCTTAGTCAGTTCATCCCTTAAAGGTGAACTTGCAAACATGCTGGAAGACTTCAAGAGTGAGATGTTGCAGACTCTTGCCATGCAAATGGATACCTTGGATGTCAAAAGGAAACAAGAGGAAGCAGAAAGGGCTTTGGCCATTTTTTGTCGTAGGTGCACCAAAAGGCATCCTAGGAACGAATTTCCATTGAACTCTATAGAGGTTTGTTCAGTCTGTGAAGAAGATCATTCTACAGATAAGTGCCCTTCCTTGCCCAGACTTAAAGCTGTATACCAAGGGGCCGAAGGAGCCACTGAACCACTCTATTTCATGAATCAAAGGAGACTGCATGGACCTAGACCATACCAGCAGGGAATGCAAGGGACATCTCAGGCATACTACAACCCCAACCAAGCCACTTCCATACCTTCTTGGGGTCCTTGTGCTCATCCTTCCTGGTCCACACCTCTGCCTTGGTCCTATCCATCTCAATATCATGCCCAACTAGCCGCTCATTCATTCCACTCCTATACTCAGCCACAACCTCAGTGGAATGCATCTCATCAGGGGTGGAGGCCCCAGTACAACTCTCCTCTCGCTCTTTTGCCTCCACCACCTGCTCAACCGCAACCATTGCCTCCTTCTCCAACAAGGCAACTCCAAATGCCTGCTCAACCGAACCCGAACCTGAACAACAGACAGGCTTAGCAAGTATACAGTGGGGAACCATCATGCTCAACCTATGTTGTGGAGATCCAGGAGATTAACCTACGATCTGCAAAGGTCCTTCTAGATAGCCAGCCTCCCCCTCAAGAGGTTGTGGAAGATAAAGAGGAAAGTGAACCAACAACAAATCCACCCTTTCCTGAGAGATTATCTAGAATAACACAGCCTACCCCAGAAGAAACTGAACTTCTGGGAGAATTGAAACAGCTATGTGTAAAGATACCACTTCTCCAAGCCATAAAGGATGTGCCTATATACAATAAGATGGTCAATGAGAAGTGCTTTAGGCATCCAAGCAGGCGCAAGAGAGATGCCCCAACCATCAATGTCATAGGAAAACTGTCCGACCTGATGTTGGGGCAGGTAATCTATCCAAAATATCTAGACCCTAGAAGCCTAGTAGTTGATGTCCACATCAATGTCACCATGATCCCCCATACACTGATCAATCTAGGGGCTACCATTAATGTGATGACCAAGGACACCATGCTCAAGCTCAAACTCTAGGGCTCCTTGAGAAAGACTGTCGAGCTATAAAAAGGGTCTCTTTCACCTCTAATTACCTCACATTAGTTTTTCAATCCAGGAACGTTTTGTTATTTCAAAGAGTGTCTCAGTCTGAGGCTATCATTTTCCAGAGTAATGCTAGTAGTACAGTGCTTAAAAATACAAGAGTAAACGGATGCTTGTTTATAGCAAACTACTTCAAAATATTAAACCACACATTCAGAAAACTAAACAATTTATCAGTCAAGGGTTCAGTAGCAGTAACTCATCCCTTTGTAAACTGATGGAACTAAATGAAATCTGAGAACAGATCGTGGATCTGGGAGCCAAACAGTAAATGTCAATGCTCACTACAACCTTAGATCGTTCTTCACACCAAAATAACAATTGATAGGAAATGGAACGGAAGATAAGAAATGGAACAACAAATAAGAAATAGAACAAAAAACATGAAATGGGACAGCAACAAGATTCTGTAAAGATCGGCAGTATTATATCAACACTTAAAAGAACAGTGATACATTGCAGAGTTAATGCAATAGTTCTGTCTTTAGAAACCCCAGTAAATTAAACATAATAGAGCATGTGATGTAAACTAACAAAACACATCAGATTACCAAATAACGCTGATAAACAAACGACGCATAAACCAAACGTAATAGTACAGGAGCAAGTGTCCTCCAGGGCCGGGCCCTTAGCCTCCAGGGGTACACCGCTTGAAGTTATTCCAAACTCAGAGATGAAACAACAACCAAGTTTATATTAATGCATAAGGCAGAATTACAATAGATCAGTTCTCAACGAGACTCGATGATCAAAGTTTCAATCTTAAGAGAAATTACATAAAACATAACAGAATCGACCGACCCCTCGAGCTAACAGTGCTACCCCTTTTATAATGGTGAAGGCGAAGATGTCTAGGTGCAAAAAATAGTTAAAGCAGCGATCCCTCAGGATCAAGGGATCCTGAGGGATTCGCTGAACCGTTAGTCCTCAGTTATCTCTTTTCTTTCTTGCGCTGAGCCAATATCTCCACTTCCTTTCCAGGGCTGATTCGCTTTGATTTGTTTTGCCTTGTTTGCATACGGTTCCCCGTCAAAGGGATAGCGGTTAACCCGTCCTTGTCCTCTCCTTTGGAATGACAGCTTTTCGTTTTTCCTTCTTCCTGCATAAGAAAATGACAATTGTCAGTGTTTTCGTTTTGCACATTAATCTCACAAGTTTTATTACAATCCCTTATCATTTTCCTAGTTCATGATGCAAAAGGTTTGTAAGTTCTAATGAAAAGATGCTGAAATAATTGCCAAAAACATACCTTCTTTAGTACTCCACACACCCCCCTACTTACCCTTTTTCATGCCCTCATGAAAACATTGTAGTTGACATGTAAGGCAGTGAGAGAGTAGGCTGGAGATGGAATCTCATGTGGAGGTCTACAGCCATGATGCATAACTAGGTGTTCAAAGAAATGGCCTGTCTGACCCTCAGGCATCTCATACAGGGCTTGGTATCCAGGTGCACAGTGCCAAATAATTGGACTCTGGAACCTATATCCTAACCAGGATGGCCCTGCCCTCAAAATGACTTCGCCATAGAGGTGCAAGCGGTTGGCGGCTAACTTAAATTTTCATACTTAAATGGCTCCCTGAATTGGATATTCGGATTAGAGATCTGATATCGAAATTTAGCCGCATCAATGGCAAGGTCTTTAATAGTGAAAAAGTATTCTATTCCCTGCTGATTGATTGCTGTGTGAATGGGTCCTAATGCTTCAATTACACCTGGAGTCTTCATGAGGTTCCTATGTTCTCTCCACAACTGTACTGGATCCCTAGGCTCAGCTCTTACCCACAAATCTAATACGTTTTCTTGCCTTTGGAAAGCATTATAGGCTTTAAGCCATTTAATTTGATTAACCCCAAATGAAATAAATGCTTGCAATTGGATATCCCCAACAAAAGGGCCAGGGTTCAGCTCGGTCTCCTGATCTAATACAAGGTTATGCAAATAAAACTCACACAGTAGTCTTTGAACTTTTACCCCGTAGTGCTTACAACAGTTTATAAAATCATCGATGGTATTAATTTGTATGGGAGCACCTGCTTTAACAACCTTTATTTTCAATTGCAAATATCGTTCCATTAAAAACAAGGCATAATTCTTAGCAGGGGCTCTACATGCTAGGACGTCATTGTACAAAGAACATAAGGTATCCATCTGCTTGATAACTATATCTAACCTACGAATAACCTTCGCGATTTTTCTTCTTCCCTTCGCCACCCTTCAAAGGCCTGGCTTTCGGATAGATTGACGTTCCTAAGCTGTTGCTGTAGCTCTTCATACCTTTCTCGAGGGACCGGTTTGCTCTACGAGCTTTTCTACTGCTTGCTGAGCTTGCGTCAAACCCTCCTGTAGGGTTACCGTTCTCGGATCTTTTTCCCATGCGGCGGTGGAGACCGAGAGTTTTACCTAAATTTTCCTATTGCGTTGTCTTGCGTTCATGGCCCATATCACTCCCGAGGGTGGTGCCTCTGTCTGAATTTCCTTATCGCAGGTCAATATATCATTGGTTTGTATCTCAACGTGGGTAACAATCAAATGCTGTTCCTTTTGAATTTGAACAACAACTCGCTTTTCGACAGGGTTTTGAACAGCAGGGTGGACTCTGGTCCTCCGATCCTTTGTCTTGAGGGGTTTTGCTAGAGTGATTGCATGTTTTCTTCCCGAAGTCCTTTTTACCCTTTTCCTTGCTTTCAAAATCCTAATCTGTTGTCAAAGTTGAACTATTACATTCAGTAGTCTTTGATGTTCTTTCTGTAATTTCTTTATTTCCACAATTTTCTTATAAGGAACAATAGATTGTTCACTACGGCCTGGACTATGATCAATTCCCTGATTTTCTCTTTGGGGTGCTTCTTTGTTGCTCTGCTCTGGTTGCTCCAAGGCAAGAACCCTAGCTGGTTCTGTTATTTCTTGGGTGACTTCCTTTTCTTTCATCATGAACAGGCTGACTCTCCTCTTCTACCTCTTCTGCAGGTGATTCTTCAGGTGAATTTCCCTCCTGAGCAGAGTGTTCTTTTGGTTCTTCTTCAGCATGGAGATCTAATGGGCTGGAAGATTGGCCATATTCATCCATATTGGCCAAAACTTTGGCCAATTCATCTTCTCTCAATGTATCCTGCAATGGGTTGCCTTCCTGTTGTTCTGTTTCCTCCTCCTGCTCAAGTTGCTCAGTTTCTTCCTCCATTTCTCCTTCCTCGTTTTCCTGCATTACTTTCTCATTGTCTTCTCCTTCTAATCGTGGGGGTTGCTCATCCCTTGCATCTTCTATCTCTACTGGTTTGCTGGTATTTCCTTGGGGATTCTTCAGCCTCCCTCGTAGCCGTGCTAGTTGAACTGATTTCCTTCGTTTTTCTAGTCGCTCAGGTGTACTGGTGGCATGTTTACGTTTTGGGGATGGTGTGGTCAATCCTCCATCTATCATGGCAATTAGCTCTTCCCAACTGCTCTGCTGCTGGGCAAGGCTGTGGCTGACTATTAACCTTATAAACCCATGATGACTAACAACTGATTCTACATGTTGTGCCTTTTTCATGCTCCGTGCAACATCATGCAGTAATGAATTCAAAAATGCAGGTAAATTTACAGAGCATTTTTGCTTTAACATAGCTAAAAGTTTAAGGTGATGTGGTCTTACCACGTCTTTTCTTCCTTCACAGGTGATGTAGCTTTGAATAGTCTTTGCCAATTCTTCCCACGATTCTCCTAATGCTACTGGAAGAACCCCCTTTATTCTAATTGTTAGGCTCTGGCCTTCCTCCTGGAAGGTTTCTATAATCTTCTGCAATCTCTCCTTCTTTAGCGTCCATACAGGTCCAGCGGCTGGCAGTCCCGAGACCTCTGCGATTATGTCATCGGTGACTACTATGTGTCTCCCCCTCACTGTGGAGTGATCCTCTTGCAAGTTCTGCAAGAATTCAATTGCTACAGTCTCGTTGGATTCCTGTAGGCGATTGAGATAAGTTAGGCAACCTGCTCTTACCAGGATTTCCCTTGCAGCATCAGAGACTGTTAACATCTGCGGCAGGGAAAATTTTAAGAACCCCCCTAAATTTATAAATATAATAAATGGGCGAATCTCCATGGTATATAGGAAAAATGGAAGGCGATTTTATCAATAATATAATATGTATATATAATTTTTTGGCGAATCTCTCACCAGGCATGGCGATTATTTTACTCAATTATAAAATCTTGTAAGATCTTGGCGACCCTTTCACTAAATAATAAAACTTTGTAAAGTCCTAGTGAATCTTAGCATAGGCTACATGCTGGTTTAATTCCCTCATTTAAATAGGCTACATTCCAGGTGAATACCATGGGTCAATACCATGTGCCATTTTGGTGAATACCATGTGCCATTTTTATTTTTATTAATTCTAATATTAGGGTTAATAATGGTTTTTTGCATGGTATTAATAACAATCTAGTCCATGGTATTTGTCCCATAGTATTTTGGCCATAGGTTTCACCTAAATATAACCCATTTTTTGAGTGTTCGTAAATATAAGGTGACTTATGGAGTAAATATAAAAAAATGTTTTATTTGTTTACCATACCTCTCATTTATTTATATTTTTTATTAATTTACCATACCTCTTTTACAAATATGGTATTTGGCCCATAGGATTCACTTAAATAAAACCTCTTTCTTGAGGCTTCATAAATAGAACGAGGGTTATGGACTAAATACAAAAAGAGGTTTTATTTATTTACGATACATCTAGTTTATTTATATTTTTATTTATTTACCATACTTTTTGAGTAAGTATAAAAAGACGTTTAATTTATTTACCATACCTCCACTTTACTTATATTTTTATTTGTTTACACCCTTACATGTATATAAGGTGACTTATGGAGTAAATATAAAAAATGTTTTATTTATTTACCATACCTCTTATTTATTTATATTTTTATTAATTTACCATACCTCTTTTATAAATATGGTATTTGGCCCATAGGATTCACTTAAATAAAACCTATTCTTGAAAATGGGCGAATGGATTCACTTAAATAAAACCTATTCTTGAAAATGGGCGAATGGAAGGTTTTAAGTCCTAATTTCAAGGGCTAAATTTACCTTTTTTACCCTCTCCCTTAAAATAAGGTGGGCTATTTGAGGTGATTTGTAAAAATGTACTATGATACAAAATATTCGCCCACTAAAAATTTAAAACTCCTTAATTTCGTGAAAGGGCGAACATTCGCCCCTAAAATTATCCTTGACCTGCGGTTCTCTCCGAATCGATCTTCCTCCCATGTTTATGGTTTTGCTGTAAAATATCAGAATTTTGACATTGGAACAGCAGCTGTTCACGCTGTTAAAACACAGAGAGGCTGACAGATGCAAGACTCGCTCAAAATCTAATGCCGCAGAGTATACAATGGAAATGGCTTAGGAACATCGAGTCATGCAAAAAATAAAAAATAGTATACCGTTGAGCTGCTCTATTCCCAAGTACGTAGTTTCCCGAATAGCAGTCTGACACGTCATCCAAGGAATGATGAGGTTAACCTCCCCCCCCGCAATGTGATAGGCCATCCCAGCCGTCAAATAAAGGAGCGGCGTGCCGTTCTGTTCTGAAGCAGAGTCATAAAGGAACAGCATATGGAAATATGCCATGTTTACAAAAGTAGCAGATTACCAAAATCGAGGTGTCAAGTTGGATCACTTAATACGTAAGAGACTGCTGTGATATGATGCGAGGCTGGGAGGATAGGACATCTGTCGTACATACCGAGTCTCATGCGGTCATTGTCAATTGTTCTGTCATGATTGGTGATAATAGATTTACATGCGTTGTATGGTTCGGAAAATAATATACATTCGTCTTATGTGATTGATTACTAAGGTATAAGAAACAAAAGGGTGCTAATAACTACCTATTGGTGTAAATAATGTGACTTCAATACCATTAATAGTGCTCTGCTGCCGACAAGTGTCCATAACCTTGGCAGAGTTGTTTATTTCACCCATGGAACCATGATCCTTTGTGTATGCTTAGGAAGTGTTGTGTGTTGTCAAAATGTAGGCCATTATGCTGGCTTGGTAACCAGTTAGCCATAATGCCATTCACGAGGAAGGAGTGAAAGGTGGGAAGGCCAGCTCATGATGAGACCTCCTGTTCCAAGGGTTCTTTATTTGATATACCTTTTGGACCATATCCCTGGTGTGGTGGCCATAGTGGGAATGCCACTTCACTTTCTTCCTCATGATTATGGTAGGCTAGCTCTTGGTGAGACCCCCAATCCTGCATTTGACAACGTTATATAAACAAGTCAGTTTGCTCTTTTTTTTTCTTTCTTTCTTTTTCATAAAGTACTTTCCCATTTATACACAAAGGGTGGTTCAACACTCCTTAAGAGTAGGAATGGTGGAAGAAGTCTTAACATCTCAATAGGAAGATAAAAACCCTTTGCTCTTATTCTTGAATAATAATCAAAGAGGATTAAAAAGAACCAACATGATAAAGATAACCAATCAGAGCAGAGTCAGTGAAACAATGACAACACAAGATAATGGATAAATATGTCCTTCCCTCTGTCCTCTTACCAATTCAGAGCAATTTCTTATAAAAATAATGATTTTAGAATTTACCGATTTCAGTGTATTGTGATTTGTATCCATTGCATAAGTGCATAGCTGTATTCCAAAAAGACTTGAAAGAACAAGAACATTAAGCATCCTTAATTTAGAACAGCAAGGGGAGCAAGCATAAGTAAAAGGAATACGAGGATGTTGCTGTTTCAAAGAGGAAGAGCAAAAGAATACAAGTGTGTTCCTTTTGGAAAAAGGAACAGCAGAAAAAACAAATGCCGTTTCTTTGAAAAATGAACAAAAAATCGAAAACGCTGCTCCTTTGGAAAAGGAACAACAGAACAGACAAGTGCCATTGCTTTGGAAAAGGAACAACAAAAATGGAAAATGATGTTCCTTTGGAAAAGGAACAGCAAAGCATACAAATGTCGTTCCTTTGGGAAAGGAACAACAAAAATTGAAAATGTTGTTCCTTTGGAAACGGAACAGCAAAACACACAAATGCCGTTCCTTTGGAAAAGGAACAACAAAAATAGAAAATGTTGTTTCTTTGGAAAAGGAACATCAAAACACACAAATGCTGTTCCTTTGGAAAAGGAACAACAAAAATCGAAAATGTTGTTCCTTTGGAAAAGGAACAACAGAACACAGAAATTCCGTTCCTTTGGAAAAGGAACAACAAAAAATCGAAAAATGTTGTTCCTTTGGAAAAGGAACAACAGAACGCAGAAATGCCGTTCCTTTGGAAAATGAACAACAAAAATTGAAAATGTTGTTCCTTTTCCAAACGAACAACAAAAACACACAAATGTCGTTCCTTTGGAAAAGGAATAGCAAAAATTGAAAATGTGTTCCTTTGGAAAAGGAACAGCGAAACACCTAAGTGCTGTTCCTTTGGAAAATGAACAACAAAAACCGAAAATGCTGCTCCTTTGGAAAAGGAACAACAAAAAGCAAAAGTGCTGTTCCTTTGGAAAAGGAATAGCAGAAAGAAAAAATAAAGAAAAAGAACAAAATTAAAGCAAAATGATGGCTGATCCAAAAGGCGTTGTTCTTTTGAAAAAGGAACAGCAGAGCGAAAATGCTGTCCCTTTGAGAAAAGGAACAAAAAAAATAATAACATTTTGCTGCTTCGAAAAGTAATGGCAAAGCATTGATTCAAAAATATGTAAAAAAATGATTCAACAAAACAAAAGAAATTATGTACAAACTATGAAAAAAGATAAATTACTTAATGAATAATAGGTGAGGAAGACTTCTCTCCCTCCCCCAAAATTTCCATATCAGAGTCTTGGTGTAGCTGCTGGCAGAAGGACTCCTGAGTGAGTGGTTTGCGATAAAGGCGAACTCAGTGGCCATTTGCCTTGAAGGCATATCCAGAACCGTCAATAGTGATTAGAGTAAGAGTACCATTGTCATGTACCTTCTCGATTTCATATGGTCCCAACCAACGAGTCTGGAGTTTCCCGGGAAAGTCCTGAAACCTGGAATCGTACAAAAGTGCCTAGTCTCCTTCGTGGAAGACTTTATTTTTAATGAGAGCATCATGCCATTTAGCTCGTTGCTGTTGGATAAGTGCAGTGTTTTGGAGTGTAGAGAGCCTGATTTCATCGAGCTCATTGATCTGCTGTAATCGATTAATCTGTGCCTCAGTTAAATTTAAGCCAACTTCCTGTGCTGTTCACAGTGTTTGGATTTCTAATTCTATGGGAAAAATGGGTTGCTTGCCAAACACTAATTGATAAGGTGAGTAACTAGTGGTACTTCTCCAAGTTGTTTTGTAAGTCCACAATTCCTCTGGTAGTCTGGCAGCCCAATCACGTCTATGTGACGCAATTGTTTTTGTTAGGATTGCTTCTATTATTTTATTGCTGCTTTCTACCTGACCATTTGCTTATGGGTGGTATGGAGTAGTGATTTTATGCTGGACATGATAGTTTTTGAGTGTTGCAGCTATTTTGTTCCCAGCAAACTATGGTCCACCCTCTATAATTATATTTCTTGGAAGGCCATAACGCACAAATATATGGAACAAGAACTGTATGACAAAATCTTCTATAGCTCTCGGCAACGCCTCTACTTCAACCCGTTTGGTGACATATTCTGTTGCCACCAAAATATATGTTTTCTAGTTTGAGGGTGGGTTAATTGGTCCAACGAAATCAAGGGCCCATTGTTCGAATGGTTCAATGACTAGTTGTGGGTTCAAGGGCATCTCATCGGACTGACCAGGGCGTCCTGCTCTCTGGCAACTGTCACAAGCTTGGACGAATTTCTTTGCATCTTTGAAAATTGTAGGCCAATAATATCCTATTTGCAGCACCTTATGTCCAGTTCTGTGATCGACGAAATGTCCGCCACATGGTCCATAATGGCAAGCTTTTAAAATTTCAAAGATTTCATCCTCCCGAACGCATCTTCTGATATGCATATCTGCCCCTGTGTGGAACAGGTAGCCTCCAACCCAAGAGAATCGAGCACTCCGCTGAAAAATATGTTTCCGCTCATTAGGGGTTAGATGTTTTGGTAGTTTACCTACTGCTAGGTAATTGGCAACATCAGCATATCAGGGCATTTTAACAGCAATAGCAAACAAATGCTCGTCCGGAAATTGATCTTCAACTACTGCTGCATCGATTGGCTTTGGCATTCTTGAGAGAAAATCGGCTACATGATTTTCTTTTCCAGGTCGATCCTTGATTGTAATATCAAATTCCTGCAATAAAATCAGCCATCTAGTTATTCTGCCATTTGTGATAGGCTTGTTTGCTAAATATTTGATGGCAGAAAGATCTGTATACAAGATAACAGGATATCCAGTAATGTAGTGTCTAAACTTATTGATAGCATGAATTACAGCTAGAAATTCTTTTTCAGTAAGAGTGTAATTTAATTCAGCAGGGGATAAATTTTTGCTAATATAATAAATTGCATATGGTTTCTTATCCTCTTCCTATTTGAGGACTACTCCAATGGCTGTATCTAAGGCATCAGATGATATCTGAAATGGAAAATCCCAATTTGGTCCTCGAAGGACTGGGGCCGTGGACACAAGCTTCTTCAGATCTTGGAAAGCACGTTCACATTTTTCTGTCCAAAGAAAATCAACGTTACCAGTTAGTGCATACAGAGGTGCAGCAATATGCGAAAAATGTTCTATAAACCTCCTATAATAACCAGAAAATCCAAGAAAACTGCGTACCTCCGTTTGAGTGGTAGGAGTGGGAATAAACAAAATTATTTGGATTTTGGCTGGGTGTACTTGAATGCCAGCTGCTGAAATATTGTGTCCTCGAATAAGTCCTTCTGTCATCATCATATAGCATTTTTTGTGGCTTAATCAAAGCCTGGTAGCAATGCAACGTTGTAGGACTTTTTCTAGTGTATCCAATGCTGGATCGAAATCATCTCCATATGGTGTAAAGTCATCCATGTATACTTCAAGTCCTTCATTTATTAAGTTTGCAAAAATGTTGAGGATAGCCCTTTGGAATGTGGCAGGAGCATTGCAAAAGCCAAAAGGTAGAACTCTGTAGGAAAATGTTCCCCAAGAACAAGTAAAAGTAGTTTTGTCTTGGTCTTCAGGGGCAATCTGAATCTGATTATATCCACTGAAGCCATCCAGGAAAGAAAAGAATTTCTTTCCTGCCAAAGTGTCTAATACTTGGTCGATGAATGGGAGAGGGAAGTGGTCTTTTTGTGTTGCTTTATTTAGTTCTTTGTAGTCCATACAAATTCTCCATTTCCCATTCTTTTTTGGTACCACCGCAAGCGGAGAGACCCATTTACTATCAGAGATAGGATAGATGAAATTGACATCTAAAAGTTTTTGAAGTTCAGATTTTACCACATCTTTTAGATGAGGATTAAGTCTCCTCTGAGGCTGGCGAACATGTCTCACATATTTTTCTATGTAAATGTGGTGAGTACATAATTGAGGGTCAATTCCTTTCATATCAGGGTAGTCCCATGCAAATGCTTCTTTATATTTCCTCAATAAATGGACGAGCTTCATTTCTTGTTCAGAGGTGAGGTTGGCATTAATGTTTAAGGTTTTTCCCGGTTCGATTTCCACAATTTTATTATTTGCAATAGAGGTAACATGTATTGTTTGGTCATGCGTATCTTTAAGAGGATATTCTTCTAATTCATTATTGAATGCTGCCTCTATCATGTGACACTATGTGCGGGATCTGAATTCAGTTTGACTAATAAATTTATTAATGGCATCGTCCTCTGTATGATATTTAAAATCAAGTGCCTCTTGTATAGTTAATGGAGATCTAATGTTATCAGTAAGGTATGATACAGGGTGCTTATTAATTTTGATCATTGTGACACTTGGCTATGCTGGAGGATATAAGGCTAAGTTCTTTATATTGGCTCCCCTCGTTATGGTCATATTGCCTTGTTGGCAGCCAATATAGGCATCGACAGTTGCAAGCCAAGGTCTACCTAAAATCAATGGGTGTGCATCAAGCCGGCTTTTGGGATTTATTATTAGAAAATCGGTCAGATATTCCTAGGAGTCAACAGATACCATGACATTATGTAGTGTGCCCTCTGGCCTAACCACGGATCGGTTAGCCAGTTCTAATAAGGTAGAAGTGGGTTCTACAGATGTGATGCCTAGCTTTTGGCAAGTAGTAGTTGTCAAGATGTTGATTGCAGTTCCTAGATAAACTAAGGCATTAGGGAAGGTTTGACCATAAATTTGTACAGTGACTGTTGGATTTCCTAGGTCTTCGTATTTAATGGGCGTTTCTTTTCCTGATAATAAGTCAGATAGAGTGCCAACTAATTGGACTCTTGGATTGTTTGTTGCATTCCTCCTTGGTTTCTTTACACACAATTCTTTGATAGTCTTTGCATATATCGGGATGTCTTGAATAACTTGGAGGAATGGAATTTTTATGTACAAATTTTGTAATTCTCCCAGAATGTAAAAATCAGGATATTGTGTAGGTCGCGGTATGATTAATCATTCTGGGAACGGGGGAGAGGATGTGGTTGTTTGGTTATGAGTTTGTTGTTTGTTCACATCCTCTTCTTATGACAGGTGTTATCTAGGTAACAAATTTTCAACATGGGTTGTCTTATCTCCCTTAGTTTCAATAATACGCCCAGATCTTAGCTGAATATCATTACACTCCCTCAGATCAGCTCCTATTTCTGACGTTTCTACTATTTGAACAGATTGGACTGGTTTGTTATTTGGATTGGGATTGGGTTGGGCTGGGAGTTGCGGTCTCAGATTAGACTGGGGGTTTTGTTGTAAGGCTGGTAGTGTAGGTTGAGGGAGCGGCATGGTTCCTACTGGCTGATGCATCGGTCTTTGCCAGTTTGTCTGCCAGGCTGAACTTTGTGAAGTAGGGGGAGTCCATTGTGCTGGGTATGGGTTATTTTGCCAATATGGTGGGGCATAGGGAAAATTCGGCCAACTAGATTGGCTTGCCTGATTCGGCCACGGGGTTGATGAAGGAAACGACTGTGGTGACCAATTTGGAAACGGGGGTTGATTTTGCCACATATTATATTGTTGAGAATTATATTGTGGGGACTGAAAAGAAGAAGTTGGGTCCGAAAACATACCATACTGTCGCTGCTGCCACTAACGGTGCTGGTTGAGTAGATACACCGATTCTGGCTCTTCTTCTACTTCCTTATATATTGCTTTTAATCCGGGAAGTGTGGGACAACTTTCCATAAGGTGATCTTTTGTGCAGATGGCGCATGTTTGGATTGCATCTAGTAGACACTCCTTATGGCTATGTTTCTTCCTGCATCGGGGACAGAAGATTGCCAAATTATGTTCTGCCTCCATTTGCTTTTGTTTGGCCTGCATAACATCAAGTTGTGCAGTTAGTGTCCCTAGTATTTCAGTTTTAAAATTTTCCAATAAATTTCCAATTTCTGCACACGTTACTCCTTATGTCGAAGTTTTATTATCTCTTACAAACTGATCATGTTCTGTCGGTTTTAATCTTGTGCTGCCTCTCGAGCTCCTGATACATAAATCAATAATGTTAGCAAAATTCTCCTGATAAATATCTCCTTTTCCCATAATGTTTAATGTTTCAATCCATTGTTCCTTCATGCCCCTAATTAACGCTGTTTTTAACACATTATCAGTTAAAGGTAGTGATGCATAAGGAGATCTTTGAAGATTATACTGAAAACATTCCACATACTCCTCTAATGTTTCATTTGGTCTAGCTACCATCTGGAATATTTCGTCCTTCAGTTCTCTAGACCTGCAATAGTCCTGATATCTTTTTAGAAAATATTCTTTCATTTGATCCCAGTTATTTATAACCCCACCACCTAATCCCATATTAAGGCAGCCCCTTTTAATGAAGAGGGAAATAATTTTGGTTTCTGGGGTTCGGTGGTGTAATCATATCCCCTACACAGCACATCGAACTCAAATAGAAATGCATCCGGATCTTCTGATGTAAGACCGTGGAATGTAGGGATATGTTGAAGAGGGATTGCTTTCATAGGCGCATTTGTTGCAGTATCCACTATGGGGTATTGTAATGTAGAGGTTTAGGTGTTTGGCTGGTTTTGAGCCATTTGGTCGAATATATGCCAATAACCTTCTGGGATATCTAGGAGGGTATTCCTAGGTTGAGAGAGAATGGCTTTAACAGGAATGGTTTTAGTAGCACTTCCTATATCTGGGATAATGAGAGTGCCTAATGTCTGAGGAGATTGAGTTTCTTCAACAATGATTTTTGCAACACTTCCCTTGTCTGAGCTATTCAATGGCTGAGTTGTCCCAAGAGGAGACCTTGGTTCGTCAGTTTCCCCTGTCTCTCCTCCTCCTTCACAAAGGTTGCTGAAATTCCTTTCTTGCAATAGTTCTGGAGTAGAATTTTCAATTTCTTGAAAGTCCTGCTCTTCAGTTTGACTATGCACCTCAGCAAAGGCTACAGATGGTGATCCTGTGGCCTGAAGGGAACTAGTAGGCTGTCGAGAAATAACTTTTCTAGGTCCTACTAAAGGCTGAGATTCTGCTTTCTTGAGGATTTCGTCTATGAAGGTTGATCGGCCAAGGGTCACCGGCCCCTTAGCTTTTTCTGGCTTGGGTAGAGGTTTGGAATTCTTTTCTGGCTTTTTCTGCTTAGTCATGCACACAAATCAACTGCTAGATTCTACCCAAACAAGATAGCAACAAATCTGTAGGAAAGCGGGTAGGGGAGCAGGGCTGTTACATGCTCCACATGTAGGTTCTTACCTTTCGTTTTTAAAACCCAATTCTTCCCTAACAGGTTCTTACACTACTTTGGAAAGAAACAAATGGCTACACTCTTTCCCCGGCAACGGCGCCAAAATGTCGAGCTATAAAAAGGGTCTCTTTCACCTCTAATTACCTCACATTAGTTTGTCAATCCAGGAATGTTTTGTTATTTCAAAGAGTGTCTCAGTCTGAGGCTATCATTTTCCAGAGTAATGCTAGTAGTACAGTGCTTAAAAATACAAGAGTAAACAGATGCTTGTTTACAGCAAACTACTTCAAAAGATTAACCACACATTCATAAAACTAAACAATTTATCAGTGAAGGGTTCAGTAGCAGTAACTCATCCCTTTGTAAACTGATGGAACTAAAAGAAATCCGAGAACAGATTGTGGATCTGGGAGCCAGACAGTAAATGCCAATGCTCACTACAGCCTTAGATCGTTCTTCAACCAAAATAACAATTGACAGGAAATGGAACGACAGATAAGAAATGGAACAACAAATAAGAAATAGAACAACAAACTTGAAATGGGACAGCAACAAGATTCTGTAAAGATCGGCAGTATTATATCAACACTTAAAAGAACAGTGATACATTGCAGAGTTAATGCAATAGTTCTGTCTTTAGAAACCCCAGTAAATTAAACATAACAGAGCATGTGATGTAAACAAACAAAACACATTAGATTACCAAATAACGCTGATAAGCAAACGATGCATAAACCAAACGTAATAGTACAGGAGCAAGTGTCCTCCAGGGCCGGGCCCTTAGCCTCCAGGGGTACATTGCTTGAAGTTATTCCAGACTCAGAGATGAAACAACAACCAAGTTTATATTAATGCATAAGGTGGAATTACAATAGATCATTTCTCAACGAGACTCGATGATCAAAGTTTCAATCTTAAGAGAAATTACATAAAACATAACAGACTCGACCGACCCCTCGAGCTAACAGTGCTGCTCCTTTTATAATGGTAAAGGTGGATATGTCTAGGTGCAAAAAATAGTTAAAGCAGCGATCCCTCAGGATCAAGGGATCCTGAGGGATTCGCCGAACCGTTAGTCCTCAGTTATCTCTTTTCTTTCTTGCGCTGAGCCGATATCTCCACTTCCTTTCCAGGGCTGGTTCGCTTTGATTTGTTTTACCTTGTTTGCATACGGTTCCCCATAAAAGGGACAACGGTTAACCCGTTCTTGTCCTCTCCTTTGGAACGACAGCTTTTCGTTTTTCCTTCTTCCTGCATAAGAAAATGACAATTGTCAGTGTTTTTGTTTTGCACATTAATCTCACAAGTTTTATTACAATCCCTTATCATTTTCCTAGTTCATGATGCAAAAGGTTTGTAAGTTCCAATGAAAAGATGCTGAAATAATTGCCAAAAACATACCTTCTTCAGTACTCCACAAAGACCACGACCTGATTGCAGCTAGCAGACCGCTCCACCGTGACCGTTGAGGGGATTATGGAGGATGTGATGGTATCCATTGATTCTTGGGACCCTGCTGATTTCCTATTCTCCAGCCAAAAGAAAAGCTCACTGGGTATCCTGTCATCCTGGGAAGACCTTGGTTGGCTACTGCAGATGCCTACATCAGCCGTTGATCTGGGAGCATGACAATCAAGAATGCGCATATGTCCAAGCAGCTAATCCTAAACCCTCGTGCCGAACCCTTGCTAGAACATGATATACCTCTCTGGTTGGAGGAGGAGGATGAGGATGAAGTCTATTCTGCACCACTATGTGCAGTAGAAACTGTTATGAGGGGGCAACTGCAAAATGAGGATGATATCATTGAAAATCTAATTCAGAATCCACCCCCCAGTATTTTTCCATTAGAAGATCTAGTGAAAGACACCCAAGACAATCCCTTAACTGATCTTTGTGTGGCCGACCCAACCTCTCTCCGTGTTAAGAATATAGAGTTCGGCCCTGAAAGAACCTTGAAAATCAACTCATCCCTATCCACCTCCCAGGAGAAGGAACTATGTAGCTTATTGAGAAAACATTTAGATGCCTTCACCTGGAGCTATAAGGAGATGAAGGGAGTGCACCCTTCAGTTTGTACTCATCACATTTACATTAAGGAAGATTGCAAACCAGTCAGGCAGCCTCAAAGGAGGATGAATCCAGCCCTTAAAGACATTGTCAAGGAAGAATTGCAAAAGTTACTGGATGCAGGATTCATCTACCCCATCTCCGATAGTGAATGGGTCTCTCCTTTGGTGCTAGTGCCAAAGAAAAATGGTAAGTGGAGAATCTGTGTCGATTATCAGGAACTGAACAAGGCCACCAAAAAGGACCATTTTCCTTTTCCTTTCATAGATCAAGTGTTAGATGGTCTGGCAGGGAAAAAGTTTTTCTCCTTCCTAGATGGGTTCAACGGGTACAATCAGATCCAAATCAGCCCGGAAGACCAAGATAAGACCACTTTCACTTGTCCTTGGGGTACCTTTGCATATCGGGTCCTTCCTTTTGGTTTGTGCAATGCTCCCGCCACTTTCCAGAGAGCAGTATTGAGTATATTTTCTGAACTGGTTCATGATGCAGTGGAAATATATATGGATGATTTTACTCCTTATGGTTCTAACTTCCGGGAATCTTTGTCTAACCTAGGAAAAGTTTTGGACAAGTGTATCGAAATGAACCTGTCCCTCAGTTCGGAAAAATGTGAATTCTTGATGATTGAAGGGACTGTGCTAGGTCATGCAATATCTCAACAAGGATTGCAGGTGGACCCCAACAAAATCACCATCATCCAAAGGGTCCCACCTCCTCAAAAGGTGAGAGATGTCCAAATTTTCCTAGGCTTAGTGGGATATTACAAAAGATTCATTAAAGATTTTAGTAAGTTAGCCTCTCCATTGTTTGGTATTTTGGGAAAAGATGTCGAGTTCATATGGACTCACAACTGTCAAGAAGCCCTAGATACCTTGAAAAGTAAACTTGTGACTGCCCCAATTTTGAGAGGCCCAAACTAGGCCCTACCTTTCCACATTCACATAGATTGCTCGAACAAAGTAATAGGAGCAACCTTGGGGCAAATTGATGAAAAGTTACCTTATGCCATATACTTTATAAGTAAAAATTTTTCAAAGGCAGAGTTAAACTACACGGTCATCGAGAAGGAACTCCTAGCTGTAGTGAATTCCTTAAATAAGTTTAGACATTACATCACAGGCTATCAAACCTTTGTACACACCGATCATGCTACAATTAGGTATTTAATGAATAAACTAGATGTAAATGCTTGCATTATTAGATGGTTGCTTTTATTGTAGCAGTTTGATTTAACCATTGTTGATAAGCCTGGTAACGAAAATGTTATTGCTAATTTTTTGTCTAGAGTAAATTTTCCTGTAGGTGAGGAAGGACTGGTGGATGATCAAATGCCAGATTAACACCTATTTTCTATCTCATTACTCTCCCCATGGTTTGCTGATATAGCAAATTACTTGGTTTCCACATAGTTCCCACCACACCTGTCTTCAAAAGAGAAGAGCGAGATCGTGAGAAAAAGTGCCCCTTTTACCTAGATTAGGGGCAATCTCTTCAAACTTGGCCCGAATCAGATTTTGAGAAGATGTGTCAGGGAGGAGGAAATTTTTGACATTCTCTTGACCTATCATGACGGGCCTTGTGGAGGCCATTTTGTAGCAAAAAGGACTGCCTTCAAAATTCTGCAAGCAGGTTATTATTGGCCCACTCTTCATCAAGATGTGAAGAGATATATCAGCCAATGTGATCGGTGCCAAAGGATGGGGAAACCTACTCCAAAGGATGAGATGCCCATGAAACCTCAAGTGACTTTTGAGCCATTTGAGAAGTGGGGCATGGACTTTGTGGGTCCTATCAACCCTCCTTCAAAACAGAAACAATACATCATTGTGTGCACCGATTATCTGACAAAATGGGCAGAGATAAAGGCAATCAAGGCAGCAATAGAAGAAAAAGTAGCTGAGTTTTTAAGAGAGAACATCTTCTATAAGTTCGGGTATCCAAGAGAATTGGTTACAGATCAAGGCATTCAGTTCACTTCCAATTTGATTGAAGACCTGCTCAAACATCATCAAATCAAGCACATGACTTCCACCCCTTACCATCCATAAGCCAATGGACAGGTGGAAGTCACTAATAGAGCTTTGGAAGGAATTCTGACCAAGGTAGTGAGCAGCAGTAGAAAAGATTGGGCAGATAGATTGGTTGAGGCCACCTGGGCCTACAACACCACATGGAAGACCACCACAGGGTTCACACCCTATGAATTGGTCTATGGGAAGAAGGCTTTGCTGTCAATAGAATTTGAATACAATACACTAAGGTTGGCAGCTCAGCTGGACCTAGATCTCAGCCATGCATAAAGGGAAAGGCTACTCCAGCTCAATGGATTGGATGAACAAAGATTGCAGGCCCTTATGACAAAAATATGAAGGAGAAGCAATTCCAAGAAGGCGATTGGGCGCTGTTCTATGACTCAAGGTATAAAGATTTCAAAGGCAAGCTGAGGACAAGATGGCTAGGACCCTACATTGTAGAAAAATGCAATGACAATGGTTCAGTTCTAATCAGAACCATTGATGAGGAAGCCATCCCCATGCTTGTCAATGGGCATAGATTGAAAATTTACAAGAAGCCCCTCTCCAAGCAAGAATTCATTGAAGATCTGAATAAGACAGTGTTGGTAGTGGAACAGGTCTCCGCCTCCACTCCCCCCACTCACTAAGAAAAAAGAGAAAAATAATAAGGACTCAAGTGAAAACCTCTATGAGGTGCTTGAGTCCCATCATTGGGTTGAAAACCTCTTTGGAGGCGGCCCAGTGATGACAAAAATAAAAAAAGAGAGAGAATAAGATCCTTGGGTGAAAATCTCCATTGGAGGTGCCCAGGGTAGGCAAGTAGGGTGAAAACCTCCTAGAGGTGCCCTGGTTGTCTTTTCAAAAAAAAAAAAAGAGAAAAAAGAAAGGAGAAAATTGACTTTTTCAAATGCATTGCAGGTTACATATGGACCACAGGAAACAAGGGGACATGCCACAAAGCCTATTACACATCCTCTATACTCTTCTCCATCATTTCTGACTTTTTTTCCACCTCTCTGTGTTTTTTTTGAAGACTGTGCATCCTACAGGAGACCCTGTGTGTTCTACAGGAGGCTCCTGTAGAAATCACAGAGAGCCCGAAATAGCTTTTACAAACAGTTTGAGGAGCTGAGGATTTTCCTGGAAGGCATGTAGGCCATCCTACAACTATCCACCATCCTAACCCTCCATCCCACACCTGCACCACCTCATTTCCATTTGATTTCTTTCCTTCCTGCAAAAAGAAAAAACACAGAAACCAGTTTAAAAAAAAAAAAAAAAAAGGAAACAAAAAGAACAACACCTCTGCAACTCACCTGCAGCTTACCAAATCCCTCTCCATTGCCATCAGAATCCTTAGTAGCATCCTCACAGCTCCCAACACAAGCATCAGCTAAAAATTTTAGAGGGAGAAGTAGCTACAGGAGCTCCTGTAGGATTTCCTGTAGCAGTTGATCCCCTTAAAATCAAGCTCCAGTAGCAAAATAGGTGCAACCACAGGAATGCAGGGGATGTTAGAAGCAAGATTCAGTTAAAGGGCACCTATACAAAGCAACCAAGCACATATCAAGAAGCAAAAAGCATATAGTAGAAGGGATACATGCATGCAACATTGAAATCCAAGCATGCAACAGCAACAAAACTTAGCAGCATCGTAGCACGATCATTCGACCTGCAGGTAAGTGTCTAACCCTCTCCTCTATTGCATTTGTATAATTCGAAAAATGCATGAACAAATGAGATGGTTGGGATTAAACTAGAAAGGTGGCTAGTTAACTGGCCACCCTCGTCCAGTTTGACTGCACTCATCTGAAGATCCAAAAGACACGTGTGTCTAGTCAACTCATGAAAAATCCAAAAGACAGGTAGTGGCGGATGTTTAAACTCCAACGCAAATGATGGGAAGTGATTGCGGGCAGAAGGCATGAAGACTCATGATGACACAGCAGTGGGGACCAATGGTCCAAATAATGACAATGTACCCTTTTTTCCACCTCACATCATCGCCGGAAATATCTCTAGTAAACATAAGTACTCTGCCTCGAACTCATTCACCACCTTTGTTTCCGTTTTATCATCATCCCCGCATCTATAGAAAGCTCCATACCACCTCCATAACCTCAAAACCACCGTTCTTTATTTTTTCAGTCTTCCTTCTCTTATCGAGTTCTACAGGAGCATTATCGGGTTCTACAAGAGCAGTAACAGTTCTACAGGAGAACCTCCAGCCATTTCTACAGGAGGGCCAGTAAGTAGTTTTACAGAAGAGAACACGGGGTTTTCGTTCAAATTCAGACTTGAAGAGGTAGGCTCGGTACAAACCCACTTTGCATATTCATATATACAAGGGGTGATGCAATTTTAAGGAAGGATTAAGCCTGAAAAAGAAGAGGAATTGCATTCAAAAGTTCTGCCTGTTTCTTAAGAAAAAAACACAGTTTTTATCTGTTTCCTGTTTCTGCAAAAGAAGTGTTGTCTCCTTCTCCACCTTGGGCACTCACATATACAAGGAGTGATGCAATTTTAGGGAAGAATTAAGCTTGAAGAGAAGAGAAATTGCATTAAAAAAGTCTGCCTATTTCTTAAAGAAAAACACATTTTTTTTCTCTGTTTCCTGTTTTTGAATAATTTCTGTCTCCTTCTCCACCTAAGGTATTCCAAAGGATTATAAACATAATGATAGGGGGATTCATGAGGAAGGAACCCCTAAATTCAGTCAGGCTCCATGAACATCCTGAGGTAGTAGCCATTTTTACCAGAGCCAATTGGATGCCATTTTTCGAAAAACTTTGAGGGTATGATGAAGAAGTGACTCAGGTGTTTGCACTTTCCTTGGTACCTCACTCAAAGACCCATGCCATTATTACTTTCAGAGGTCTCACCATGGAAATCACCCCAGATTTTATTAGTAGGGTTACCGGTCTTCCTCTTGGACTACCCTGGAGCAAAGAAGAAAAGCCACTAGGTCAAGTTGCCAAGAAAACCTTCTTCCAACCAAATGAGCATCTTGTAGAGGACAAAAATGGCATCAGAAGAACAAGCATACCTTACCCTTGGGATGAGGTCAGTTACCAAATTATCAAGTACATTTCCTATGAAGGGAGGTATAGCATAGTTTATGGTTATCATTTCAGAATTCTGCATGAGCTGAGATATGGCATGGATATTCCCACACCCCAAAAACTCACCATTCCTTATTTCCTCCTACAGTCCCTTATAGATTCTAGCATTAAATTGAAGGCAAGAGGTCTAGATCAATTGGCTCACCATGGACTAATTAAACTGCTAGTGGAAGAAGCCCTCCACACCTTCACAATCCCCATAGCCTGGGAGATCTTCAGAAATATGACAGGAGAAGATGATATAAAAGCCCTCACATATGACCTCAGTCCTTCTGAAAGTGAGGGGGAAGAACAAAAAGGGGAAGATGAGGAGGAAACCAAAACAGGAGATGAGAAGGAAGAACCTAAAACAGAGGAGGAAACCAAAACAGAAGATGAGAAGGAAGAACCTGAAGCAGAGAAGAAGGAACCTAGGATAGAAGAGAAAAAGACTAAAACATAGGAGCAAAAGACCAGAGCAGAGAAGAAGGAACCTAGGAAAGAAGAGAAAAAGACTAAAACAGAGAGGAAAAAGACCAGAGCAGAGAAGAAAGAACCCAGAACAGAAGATAAAAAGACTAAAGCAGAGAAGGGAGAAACTAAACAAGATGAGAAGGAAACCAAAGCAAAGCTAGAGGAAACAAAGCTAGCAGAGGCAGCGAAGAAAAAAGAAGAGTAAAAAGGGGAGAAGAAGACATAAGTGTCTACTGAGACACTAGGAAGGGAAGCAACAACTGTTCTTGTTGCCCTCAGCACCCCAGTTAAACCCAAACAAAAAAGGAAAAGGCCACCATTCAGGGCTCGAAAAAGCAAAAGAATAAAAATAGGGAAGCCACAACCATCGTCAAAAGAGCCTATCATAATTGAAGATTCCCCTACTGTCAAAAGGGAAGAATATCCTTGAAAAACCCCCATTACTTATGAAAGAGGAAGTCCTAGATCTTCCACTTGGAAGGAAAGAGTAAAACTGCAGGACTCAAAAACAGTCCTACAGGAGGCACAAACTGCTCTATAGGAGACCCTGACAAAGCTACAGGAGACTGAGAAACTTGAGAAAAGGGTAGAAGAGTAGACCAAAGGGAAGGACGAAACAACAGAGATTCCAGAACCTGACCCAGAGCCTATTTTAGGCTCTTATTACAACCCTCTTGAAGGGGGAAAAAGTATTCCATAGAAATTTGCAATCTCACTTTTCTTTGAGTTGGAAAAAGAAAGGGTAAGAAGCCATAGATGGATGCAAATTGCCAAGTCAAAAGCGGTGGAAGACATTGGCCACATGCAGAACAAACTGAGAGAAATGGGTTAGGAGTTGAGCACTGTAAGACATACAGAAGCAAATAGAAGATCTCACTTGGAAGCAGAAAATGAAATGTTAAGAAAACATCTGCAAGAAAAGGAAACCCAATTGGCATGCATGGCCAAATGGTCTATGGAGGCACTACAGTTTAGGCAACCAACAAAATCATATGGAGTATACCTCAAATGCCAGTGGCTACAGTTTCAAATCAAGACTTTGGCACAGAGAGGCAACATGCCTTTTCAGGATTATAAATAGGTTACAGACCTATGTGACCAAAGTTAAGTAGAAGACAAGGAAAAAGTAGCAGAGTTTTATTTTCATAACTTGGCCCTCATTGATATGAACCTATGGGACCCCAATGCTAGGCTGGGGGACTTGCAGCTGATGGCCATGGCATCATGGATGAAGCATGAGGAGAAAAGGGCGGCATAAATCAAGAACTTGATGGCAAAAGAGCAAAATGAACCCTTAATGATCCGAGCTGAGTGTTATAGACATTTTTGGGCACTGCAACCCCAATCATAAATGTCCATAAACCAAGGGCTCCTAAGTCCCTAAAATTGTTGTTTCAACCTCTAAAAGAACAAGGTCAACTGATTACATCTTCTCCCAGAAGTTCTCCATGAAAAACTGCTCAGAACTGGTCAAAACTGGACCATCTCACCTACTCCATGGTCAAAGTGCACTGCATCCCACCTAAATACACATGTAAGGTGTGATGCATCTTGAAAAGCCCTTCTATGGGGTGCGATGGGCGAGAGTGGACAAATGGCAGGGTCAATCTGCAAGGTGGAGGATCATGGAATCTTCCAGAAACTTCTCCTGTGACACTTGCCTCTCTGCATTCGCCCAGGGATGAGTAAGAGATCATCAATATCCAAGTGGAATCAAGAAATATCAGAGAGAGGACACTAATAAAGTCTCAAAAGATGACTCACCCCCCTTGCAAACATCTATATATGGATCCCTCATCCCAGAGATCCAGAGGTTGGAATTTTGTATCTTGTAAGGAAGTGCTGCTGGTTTCTTGGTGCAACATCATAGTGTTGGGTGATCTAAGCTTTTCATGAGGTGAAGAAGGGATTTCTTGTTGAGAGGATGATTCTGGGTCAGAACAATTGGTTGTAATCCTCTTTGCTTTTCTTGATTATTAATAAAGCTATTCAAGTTTTCCTCCACATTCTTGTATGATTGATGATATATTCATTTGTGTGGTCAATATATATCTGGTCCTATATTGTTTATGATAATAGATCTATGTTCTTGGATAGTGTTATGCTGCTTTGAATCTACAGGTGCTCTTTGAAGCTGGGTAGACGAGGAAGTGAGTGGCAAAGATCTATCAGAAGGGAGAGGAATCAAGCTAGGAACCAAGCGCAAGACAGAGGTTGGTCTCCTTTATTCCCCTCTTATCTATTTCTCATAAAGGAAAACGAAAGTAGTTTTAGTTTGTTTGTTTCTAAGGTAGCTACCAGCCTTAGTGGGACTAGCAGCTTTGCATAGACACTAGATTTCCTAGAAAAAGGTAATAGTGTTGATTAATTTAGGAAGTACCCACAATTTTATTCATTGTAAGGTAGCAAAGGAATTGAATTGCTTCCTATATCCAGCACCAGAGTGTCAAGTGATGATTGAAAATGGAGGAACAATAAATTGCTGTGGGAAGTGCCATAATATCAAGCTATCCATGGGAGAATATGTATTGACTGGCCCAATGCTTTCCATTCCAATGGGAGGTGCTGATGTTGTACTAGGAGTCCAATGGCTACAATCCTTGGGTACAATAGCTTTTAATTTTCAAGAACTTTTCATGAAATTTTCTGCGGAAGGAAAGGAAGTTGAATTAAGGGGTATTGCAAGGAAACCGGGAAAGATAATAAGCTCTAACGGTATGAAAAAGCTTCTAAAAAAGGAACAAAGAGGTGTAACTGCACAATTATGTTCGCTAGATGTTTCCACATCGAAATCATCTATTTCTCCAGATCTCCAAAAAGTCTCGGACAATCATTCCAAGGTATTTGAGACTCCCAAAGGTCTCCCACCTATTTGTGATCATGATCATGCTATTCATCTGATTCCAGGAAGTGTTCCTCCAAACATCAGGCTGTACGGACATCCCTATGCCCAAAAGAGTGAAATTGAACGTATGGTTGCAGAAATGCTAGAGGCTGGTATAATTCAACCTAGTCAAAGTTCTTTCTCTCCTCCAGTAGTATTGGTGCACAAGAAGGATGGATCATGGCGCATGTGTTCGGATTATAGGGAGCTCAACAAGCTCATTATTAAATATAAGTTTCCCATTCCTGCCATTGATGAATTGCATGGATCAATTTACTTCACCCAGTTGGATCTTCGTTCAGGATATCATCAAATTAGAATGAAGACTGAAGACATTCCAAAAACAACATTTAGAACTCATGAGGGTCATTATGAATTTTTTGTTATGCCTTTTGGCCTTACCAATGCACCTTCTACATTTCAAGGTTTGATGAATTCCATTTTCAAACCCTTCCTTAGAAAATTTGTGTTAGTATTTTTTGATGATATACTAATCTACAACAAGTCTTGGAAGGATCATGTTGCACATGTTGACAGGGTGCTACAACTATTGGAGGAGAAACAATTATATGCAAAAATATCCAAATGTTTCTTTAGAGTACAAGAGGTGGAATATCTGGGTCATATTGTATCTCATGAAGGAGTTAAGGTAGACCCTAGCAAAATTAAAGCCATTAAGGAATGGAAAATCCCCACATCCATAAAGCATCTGTGAGGATTTCTCGGGTTGACAGGGTATTATCGCAAGTTTGTTAAGAATTATGGGAGAATAGCAGCACCTCTAACAACATTATTGAAGAAAGATGCATTTTCATGGACTCTAGAAGCAACAAAGGCCTTCAAACATCTTAAAGAGGCAATGTGCCAAGCACCGGTCTTAGCTACACCGGACTTCACAAAGCCTTTATTGTGGAATGTGATGCTTCAGGAAATGGAATTGGTGCTGTTTTAATGCAAGATGAAAGACCCATTGCTTTTGAAAGTCGTCCAATCAAGGGAAAGTTTTTACACAAAGCTATTTATGAGAAGGAAATGTTGGCAATACTACATGCACATAAGAAATGGCAACCCTAACTAATGGGAAGACACTTCAAGGTAAAAACGGATCATGATAGCCTTAAAAACTTTCTAGAACAAATATTATCATTTGAAGAGCAACAAAAGTGGGTCACAAAGTTGTTGGGTTATGACTTTGAAATCATCTAAAAAAAAGGGAAGAAAAATGTGGTGGCAGATGCACTCTCAAAAAAGGATGAGGATGTGGAAGTGTTGTTGTGCACCATTTCTATTATCCAACCAAATTGGATAAATGAAGTAAGGGAGGAGTGGAAGAATGATGAAGAAGTGTGGGCACTTATTCGAAAGTTACAACAAGATTCTAGTACATCTGATACATTTAGTTGGCAAAATGGTTCATTATGGTACAAATATTGCTTATACCTCTGTAAGAATTCGCAACTCAAACAAAAGATTCTTATGGAATTGCACACTTCTCCCTCAGAAGGGCACTCAGGATTTTTAAAAACTTACCATAGGGTTAAGAAGGAATGTTTTTTGGGATGGCCTTAAATCAGATATTCAAAAGTTTTTGGCAGAATGTTTGGTTCGCCAACAAAATAAAGTTGAAACAATTAAGACCCCGAGTGTATTACAACCTTTATCCATTCCAAGCCAACGTTGGGAGGAGGTTTCAATGGATTTTATCACAGGTTTACCCAAGTCTGAGGGAAAGAGTGTCATCATGGTGGTAGTTGACAGACTTACCAAGTATGCACACTTTTGTGCATTATCACATCCATTGAAAGCCAGTACAGTTTCTACTGCATTTATGGAAACAATTCAGAAGCTACATGGAAACCCAAAGATTATTGTAAGTGACAGAGATCCCATTTTCACTGGAAATTTTTGGAAAAAATATTTTCTTGTCTTGGTACTCAGTTAGCTCAAAGCTCATCTTATCATCCTCAATCTGGGATATCTTCATTGCTTTGTATCTGATAAACATACACAATGGGTCAAATGGTTGCCTCTGGCTAAATGGTGGTATAACACTTCCTTCCATACAACAACAAAAATGACCCCATTTATGGCACTTTATGGATATCAACCACCATCCATCACATCATATTTAAGAGAAAATTCTAAGGTTCAAGCAGTGGAACATCACATTGAACATCAACAACAAGTCCCCCAACTCTTAAAGGATAACCTCGTGTTGGCACAGAATAGAATGAAACAACAGGCAGATCAACATCGCAGCGAAATAAGTTTTGATGTAGGTGATTAGGTATTTCTATGGCTACAACCATATAAACAAATGTCCCTCAAGAAAGCTAAGAAGGATAATAAATTATCACCAAGGTATTATGGTTCGTACAAGGTGTTGCAAAAGATTGGTACTATGGCATACAAATTGGAGCTTCTTGCAGCATCTTGAGTGCACCCAGTTTTCCATGTTTCATGTTTAAAGAAGGTTATAGGCGACAAGCTCCC
This sequence comes from Pinus tabuliformis, assembly GCA_031772625.1. Lineage (NCBI taxonomy): Eukaryota > Viridiplantae > Streptophyta > Pinopsida > Pinales > Pinaceae > Pinus > Pinus tabuliformis. The sequence continues at coordinate 271,109,898 of CM062820.1, forward strand.
AGTTCAAACAATATTGCCAGAACTTGACGAGGAAGGAAAAATTATATTGGAACCGGAAGTAGTAACAGAAACAAGAACTCGACAGCTATGAAATCGATCAATCTCGAAGTATCTCATCAAGTGGAAGAACTTATCCGCTGAAGATTCAACATGGGAGGATGAGAATTTTATACAGAAGCATCCAGAACTACTCAAGTGTTGAGGAAAACACTTTTTTTGAAGGAGAGGGGCATGATAGGACCCTATAATACTCATTATTACCCCATTATATTGTATTTGTATCCCTTATTAATATTGTTGTGCCCCCATTGTCCCCATACTTTTATTACTGTGCCCCATAGAACCCCTCTATTGTTATTTTTGTGGCTTTATATTATTATTGTTAGGTTGGCTGGGTTATATTGTGACTCCTTATACTCCTATATATAGAAAGGAGGTTTTGTCATTTGAATCATCAAAGAATTGTTCATTCGTGTAATTTAAAGGAGGTTGGCCCCTCGAAGAGGCTGAATTCTAAGGTGTTGATCTATCTTTTATATCTTTTTGTGAGCTGGTTTCATAACAATCTTTGCTCATATCATGGTCCCAAAGGGAGGAAGAGAGGCCAAGGCACTGTTGCTATCCTTTTGAGTCTTTGCTGATCACTATTTAACCTACTATAGAAAGCACAAATGGAAGAAAACTACTGAATCATCAAAAACGACCTATTCTTAATCATAAAAGAAATACATCTAACATCAACCTAATCTACAAACTAAAATAAAACATACAAATACAAGTAAAGAGGAGCTTGGATTCTTGGATTGAGCCCTAACCCAAGAGCTTCAACCCTCTGAGGTAACTCAGTGCTAGCTCAAAAGGGATTCCATCTTTATTATCAAAACAATAACAAGATTATATGAAACTGTCACAAAATAATAAGCTCAAAGTTGGAGCAGAGTTTACATAAGCAAAAATCCAACAAAAATCCGACCCTAGTGAGGCCCTAGGCCCTTATACTTATACAAATGAAGCTACCAACAGCTTCCTTAAAATCAAGGAGGATTGGCTCCCAAAACTCAAGATAATCCTCAATCATCCTCCACTTGCTCGACTGCCTTCTAGTGCATGATCCAGCTGCTTGTACTCTAAGTTGAATGAAGGGGAATTCGAAGTGAGGAGTAATAAATGAGAGGGATTCCCTCCTATAAGTCGTCTCCTTTGTCCATTTCGAGTTATTGCTACCATTTGTCCATTGGATCCTTGACTTTGACCTCGAAACTCATCAATAATCTACATTAAGTACATGTTAGACCACATGGCACAATAACTAACTCAACTCACTCTATAAGAATAAATATAATCTGAAAATTATACAATAAGCTAAGAGAACGGTTGTGTTGAGTAGGTTAGGAGGTAAAATGAGCCCATATAATTACCCATTTATGAGGCTCATCAGTGGGAAAGGACAAGCATATTTTGGAGGGGGTGGTGTAGTGGTAAGCAGTAATGAGCGAGGGTGGTGTGAAGTGCAGAGGCGATGACACATAATCAGGGGGCATCGTCAGATGAAACTGATTTTCAGACCCACCCCTTCCGTTATCACACAACGTAGAGAGGGGGTGTGAAATGGCTTTCCTGCCGTTGATCCGGGCGAGGAAGCAGATCACCATTAAATTTTTTTAGACATTTAGCGCTTCATGACAAAACAAATTTGTCATTTTATGACTTTGACTTACACTTTGAAATGTTTATTTACATAAAAATTAATCACTGATTAAAGGTAATTAAATACTAATCTAATCTTAATCTTACTTTTAGCGTATTTGGACTAGCAACCATTACTTTTTGTAGTCAACTTGTAACTCTAATCTAATGCATCTTTGGCCAAATTTTGAGCATATTAGGCCATTTTTATTCTATTATATCGTATCTAATAATGTTATACCAATATTAAACATTTTGGCGAACTTATTCACTAATATAAAACATAAATTTAAATGATTTGATCATGATTAAACTGTATGATTCAAATCAACAAAAGGTTGTGGCATTTAAACAAACTGCACACAAAACCTTAATTTATTACAATGGAATTTTATTTCTATGAAGTGGCACTTAAATAGGCACACTTATACAATTTTTTGTTTTCTTTTGATAGGGTTTTATTTCATCTCTCTCTTTTATTTTGTTTTCTAATTTTTCATCTTTTCATTTTTATCCTTTATTTCTTCATACCCTCTTTTATAATTACAAACTAACATATCAAAAAAAATAAAGCATGTTACAACACCCCCAGTACCAGATAAATGGAAAGGTAAGTTGAATCCTAACTCTTCCAAAATAAAAGTCCCCTCAAATAAGGAAAGCAATAGTTCTGAGGGAAACTCAAAAAAGGAGCTACCTGTTCTGCAAAAAACTACTGGTGGTAAGGAAGGAGAAGCAAAGCTAGGAGGTATAGAAAAATTCCAACCTACATTCCATCTTCAGAAGGAGCTTGAAAAGGTAAATATTCATGTTCCTCTGATTGAGCTTCTAAAGAAGCCTACTTATAAATCTTAAGTCTCTCAATTCATGCATCAATCCGCCTTAGCACCACCCCATGAAAATTTAAACCTTCAAAAGGAGAGGAAAATGCTTGTTTTTGGGCCACATGTGGAAGAACTTGATCCTTCTACTACACCTTTCTATGTGACCTTGGTAATCCATGATATTTTATTGCATAATTGCATGTTGGACTCTAGAGCCTCACACAATCTCATGCCATTAGGAGTGATGGAACAACTTGGCTTGCAGATCACCAGGCCCTACAAATATTTATACTCCTTTGAATCTAATAGGGTCAAATTTTTAGGAATGATAAAAGATTTGGTGGTAAACATGGCTCAAATCCCTGTGAAGGGCATGGTAATAGACATAATGGTGGCAGATATCCCCCCTCGGTTCAACACGCTTCTATCTAGATCTTGGGATTCCAAGGTAGGGAGCTATATCAAGTTAGATCTGACTTATGCCACTATTCCCACTTTTGGAGGTGAGAAAAGGAGGCTGTACAGAGAGTCCAGGTTTGTAAAAACTATGACCCCAGCTAAAGGCTCAGAAAACTCCTTAGTGCATGGAAAATAATGTGAGCTCTCCTGCCTATTCTTAGAAGAAGATGAGGCCATGTTAGAAGAAACATTAGTACACCTAACAAGGCAGTCAGAACACCAACACACAAATGAGAACAAAGTATGGAAATTATACTTTGACAGAGAAAATTCCAAAGAGGGAAAGGGAGCAAGATTATTGTTGGTATCTCTTGAAGGCAGCCTAATACCCCTCTCATTCAAGCTGGAATTCAAGGCGACCAACAACAAGGTGAAGTATGAAACATTGCTCCTTGGGTTGCAAACAACAAGTAATATGAATATTGAATGCCTAACGGTCTATGGAGACTCTGAGCTGGTCGTAAGGCAGATCAGAAATCAATGCCAAGCCAAGCACCCCAGACTGAGGACTTATTGGAATGAAGTGTGGGATTTAATTAATAACTTCATCCTAGCTTTTAATATCCAATTTCTACCCAGAGAAGGAAATAGAGTGGTTGACTCCATTTCTATAGCGGTAAGCAGTTTTAGGCCTCCTCAAAATACACTCCTCAGATATGAGGTAGAAGTCAGATACAGACCCTCTATACCTAATAATGTTAAGCAATGGCAGGTATCCAAGGATGACGAGTAGGTGAAACAATTCATAAAATTCATTGGGGAATACCATCTACAATTGAAAGGGAATACCATCCCTCGCAGACTGGTCCCACTGGAAAGGATTTTTAATAAGGATGACATAGCCTCCAAACCAATGGCTTCAAAGATAGATGATCAAGTAGAATACTGCCATATCGGCTCAGAGTAGGAATCCCAGATGATCAGGCTGTCGAAAGGAATCCCCTTGTAATACAAACAAAGGTATTTAAATCTATTCAAAACCTACAAGGATGCTTTTGCTTGGACTTCTAAGGATTTGAAAACATTTGATACTAACATCATACATCATAAGATTCCTTTAAAGGGTGGAATAAAACCATGCAAGCATAAACTCAGACAGATAAATCCACTCTTACTCCCTTCCATTGAAAAATAAGCGAGGAAGTTGATACAGGAAAAGATTATAGTGGCTTTAAGGTACTCTCACTGGGTGACCAACTTAGTCCTTGTCTGGGAAAAGAAATGAGAAATAAGGTTGTGTGTATATTTTCGGAATTTAAATAGGGCGTCATTCAAAGAAAACTATCCACTTCCTAAGATGGATTATATATTGCAGAAGGTGGTTGGATCAGTTAAAATGTCCATGATGGATGGGTTCTCTGGTTACAATCAAGTAGCAGTCCACCCTAATGATCAGAAGAAGATTTCTTTCACCACCTCATGGGGAACATTCATGTAAGCTCGCATGCCTTTCGGTCTTATTAATGAAAGGGCCACATTTCAGAGAGCTATGGACATAGCTTTCATAGGGAGAAATACAAATTCTTGGTGGTTTATTTAGATGTTATCACAATCTTTTCTAAGATTGATGAAGAGCACATCCTCCACTTGAAGCTCGCCTTTGATAAATCAAGGAGGTATGGTATTTCTTTCAATCCTAAGAAATCCTTGTTCACCCTGAGTGAGGAGAAGCTACTAGGACACATACTAGCATAGGAAGGTGTGAAGATCGATCCTAAGCAGGTCGAAGCCATCAGTCATATTCCTCTACCCATAAATAAGAAACAAGTCCAAGCCTTTTTGGGGAGAATAAATTTCTTGAGGAGATTCATACCCAAATATGCAAAAATAGTCAAGGGTATTATGGACATTCTCAAGAAGTAAAATGAATTGAAGTGGAGCCCTGCCCCTGAGATTATTTCATTAGAATTAAAGAAGCTTTTGTTGGGTTGTCTTATATTCTTTCCACGACTAGCCCACGTAGTTAACCGGGGGGTTAGAAGTGGAGCCCTCCTTCGTTGCGATGATTATGTAGCGGGGGGGGGGGGGGGGGGGGGGTCACAGGGGGTTTGAGGTGTACCTGTAGCCCCACTTTATGGGGTTTGGGGTAGCGCCCCGGAAAATTTTGGTTTTGGACCCTATGTTAGGTTGGGTGGACCCACCTATGGTTTTGTGCATGATTTTCTTTTTTGGACGTGATGGTTTTCGGTCCATGGTATTGGACGTGATGGTTTTTCAGTCCATGGTATTGGATGCCTCGGCATGGATAAATATGTATTATAACATTGAAAGGAACATAATGAAAAATCAAGCTAGTAGTTTTGGTTTTTGGATCCAGGGGAAAATCTTTGTGTATATGTGTTTTATGCGTTATGATCTCGCATTGTTTATTTTCTGCGTTTTAGAATTTGTATGCAGGTAATTTCTGTACAGGGTTAAAACCTACATTTGTTATCAGAGTAGTTTTGGCTTCAAGGGGATGCCTTTGTTGCTGAGGGGTTTTGCTCAGGCCTGTGGTAGACCCTGTTCAGTGGGAGATCTGCGAGATCGATTCTGGTGGTGAAAGAAGATGGCAAGCAATGGAAAAATAGAGATCGAGAAATTTAATGGTCATAGTTTTGAGTTGTGGAAAATCAAGATGGAGAATCTGTTGGTGGATAAAGATCAGCGGATCACGGTAGATCTGAGTACTAAACCAACAAGAGTGTCCAATGAAGAATGGAAGAAGTTTGATCGGAAGGCAAAGAGCACAATATGATTGTGTGTCTTAGATTCAGAATTGCTGAATGTATCAGGGGAAGCTACGACGAAGGCATTGTGGGACAAGTTAGGGACTTTGTACCAATCAAAGTCTCTGGTGAATAAACTGTTCCTGCAGAAAAAGCTATATAACCTGAGGATGAAACATGGAGACCCGGTGACAGAACATCTGAACACATTTAATACTATGGTAAGTCAGTTAGCATCTGTTGATATTAAAATTTCAAATGAAGATAAGTGCATTAGTTTGTTGTGTTCTCTACCAAATTCGTGAGATAGTCTGGTTATTGCAATAGGTAGTGATGCAACTACCTTGCAATTTGATGAAATAGTCTCAGCCTTGCTGACGGAGGAGAGGAGAGGAAAAAATATGAAGAGCCAGAATGGTGATGCATTGTCTGTATGAGGATGGTCCCAGAACAAAAACAAAAATAAGTCATCGAGTGGGAGATCTAAATCTAGAGGGAGATCTAAATCTCTAGGAAAGCCTATAAAGGTGGTGTGCTGGAAATGCGGAAAGGAAGGGCCCTTTAAAAGGGATTGTAAATCTAAAGCTCTTGATAAAGGAAAGGGATCTGATGATGCTCCTTCTGTAGAGGCTAAAACCACCTTAGATGAAGGTGGGGATGTGTACTTGGCTTCTTCAAGTACACATGTAGATCATGAGTCATGGTTGCTTGACTCAGGTGCATCCTTTCACTTCACTCCCCATAGAGAGTGGTTCAAGGAATATGAGAAATACGATGGTGGTGATGTCTTCTTGGGGGATGATAGGAAGGCTAGAATCGTTGGTCATGGAAAAGTAAAGTTGAAGTTGTAAGGTGGAAGGGTTAGAACACTTCTGGGTGTTCTACATATTCCTGCATTGGCTAAAAATCTGATTTCTGTAAGCAAGCTGGATGATGCAAGTGTAAAGACAATGTTCGAGAAAGATACCTACAAGATGGTTCGAGGAGCACTGGTATTGACGCGGGGGGGAGTTCGAATTGGAACTCTATACAAGCTGCAAGGTAGCACTGTTGTTGATGGGTGCAACAGTTTTGTGGTTCCTGAAAGTGGAGCTGAAAATCTAGTGGTCTCTGGAGAGAAGACCATGTTGTGGCATCAAAGGCTTGGACATATTGGAGAGAAGGGCCTTCAAATACTTCATGGTAAAGGTATGGTAGAAGGTATGAGTAATAGCTTTCTCGATTTTGATTTCTATGAAAATTGTGTGAGTTTCCCCTCTGGTGGTAAGAGGGAGAAACAGATATTAGAGTTTGTGCACAGTGATGTTTTTGGACCTATGAAGGTTCCATCACTGGGTAAGTCTGTGTACTATGTATCATTTATAGATGACTTCTCAAGGAATACATGGATATATTTCCTTAAGAAGAAATCTGAAGTCTTTGACAAGTTTAAATAATTTAAGGCTCAGGTGGAAAACTAGACAGAGAAGAAGATAAAGACGTTGAGGACAGATAACGGTGGAGAGTTTTGCAGCAAGGAATTTGAAGAATTCTGTAAGAAGTGTGGTATAGCATGACAGAAGACTACTCCATATACACCTCAGCAAAATGGAGTTGCAAAAAGAATGAATAAGACATTGATGGAAAGGGCAAGAAGCATGCTTGGTGGTGCCGGGTTAGGACAGGAATTCTAGGCAGAGGCGGTGGATACTCCATGTTACCTGGTCAACAGGCCACCTTCATCAACATTGGAGGATAAGACTCCACAAGAGGTATGGACTGGTAAGAAACCTTCTCTTTCACATCTGAGAGTATTTGGATGTGATGCATATGTACATGTTCCAAAGGAGAAACGAACCAAGTTGGATAGTAAATCTGAAAAGTGCATCTTTATTGGGTATAAGGATGGTTTAAAAGGTTATAAGCTTTGGAACCTAGTCACAAGGAAGGTTGTGTATAGCTGAGATGTGGTGTTTAGAGAGGTGAAAGATGTTATTAAACATGAAGTCCAACCAAAGGAACCTGAGAAGATAGAGTTTGAGCTTAAGGAGGAAGAATCAGACTCTACAGTAGAGGAAGAATCAGAAGATGAAGAGCCACAAAATCCGGGTGTGAGAAGATTAGTTCGAGAAAGAAGGAAGCCAAAAAGGTATAGTCCATCTTCTTTCTATTCAAATTTTGTTTTATCTATTACTGACGATGATCCCAGAACTGTGAAGGAAGCAGTAGATTAAGAGGATGGAAAACTCTGGAAAGAGGCCATGGTTGATAAAATGGCATCTTTGCACAAAAATGATGCTTGGGATCTGGTCGAGTTGCCGGCTAGAAGGAAACCCATTGGTAGAAAATGGGTGTTCAAGAAGAAGACAAATGTAGAAAGAAATGTGGAGAAATACAAAGCTCGGTTGGTAGCAAAAGGTTATTCCCAAGTGTTGGGAATTGATTTTGGCGATATTTTTTCTCCTATTGCCAAGGTAACTTCTATTAGATTACTTTTCTCTGTTGCAGCTGCTTTTGATTTTGAGGTAGAACAGATGGATGTGAAGACAACATTTCTTCATGGGGATCTGGAAGAGGAAATATACATGAAGCAACCTAAAGGCTTTACAGTGAAGGGTAAGAAAGAACTGGTATGAAAGTTAAAGAAGTTTGTGTGTGGGTTAAAACAGTCACCAAGGATGCGGTATTAGAAATTTGATACATTTATACGGGGACTTGGCTTCACCAGAAGCAAAGTAGATCACTGTGTGTATTTTAAATTAATTGGTGACCGTGTTATTTATCTGGTCTTGTATGTGGATGATATGTTGCTGGTTGGAAATGACAAAGAAATTATCCAGGATTTGAAGACCCAATTGTCCTCCAAATTCGACATGAAAGATCTTGGTGCTGAAAACTATATTTCGGGCATGGAAATTAAAAGAGATCGGGAAAAGAGGAAGCTCTGGTTAAACTAGAGGAAGTATGTCGAGACAATACTACAGAGGTTTAATATGCAGGATAGTAAATCGGTGAAGGTTCATATTCCTGTAGGTGTGAGGTTATTTGCTGAATAGTGTCCCAAGACACAAGAAGAGGAAGAGGACATGTCCTGTGTTCCATATGCAAGTGCAATCGGTAGCTTGATGTATGCAATGGTATGTACTAGACCAGAAATTTCACATGCAGTGGGAGTATTGAGTAGGTTTATGTCAAAACCAAGGAAGGAGCACTGGACAACAATGAAGCGGGTTTTCAGATATTTGCGTGGCACTAGTGATTATGGTTTGTGCTACAAAGGAAGATCAGGACTGGACAGCATGTTGGATATTCGTGGCTTTGTTGATGTAGACTGGGCTGGAGACCTGTATCAGAGAAGATCTACAAGTGGGTATGTGTTTAACCTATTTGGAGGTGCAGTTAGTTGGATGAGTAAGAAACAATCTATAGTGACACTATCAACTACAGAGGCAGAATACATGGCAGCCACTCATGAAAGCAAGGAAGCAGTTTGGTTGCAGAGATTGTGTTCAAGTATGGGGTTAGTACAAGGAGCTATACAAATAGACTGTCATAGCCAAAGTGCAATTTTCTTGGCAAAGAACCCCGCATATCATTAAAAAACAAAGCACATTGATGTTCAGTATCACTTTGTGAGGGATATGATAGAAGACAAAAAGGTGTTGCTGGTAAAGATGGACACTTTAAAGAATACAGTAGATGCATTGACAAAATTTGTGAGCTCTGAGAAGTTCTCTTGGTGTAGAGAGACAATGGGCATTTCAGGGTCGAAAAAATGACTAAGCTCTCTTGTGGCCCCCTATGGAAAGAAAACAACAAGTGGGAGAATGTTGGGTTGTGTTATATTCTTTCCACGACTTGCCCATGTAGTTAACGAGGGGGTTAGAAGGGGGGCAGGACCCCCCTTCATTGCGGAGATTGTGTAGCGGGGGGGTCACAAGGGGTTTGAGGTGTACTTGTAACCCCACTTTATGGGGTCTGGGGTAGCGCCTCGGAAAATTTTAGTTTAGGACGCTATGTTAGGTTGGGCGGACCCACCTATGGTTTTGTGCGTGATTTTTGCACATGTTTTTTGGACGTGATGGTTTTCGGTCCATGGTATTGGATGCTTCAGCATGCATAAATATGTATTATAACATTGAAAGGAACATAATGAAAAATCAAGCTAGTAGTCCTGGTTTTGGGATCCAGGGGAAAATCTCTGTGTATATGTGTTTTATGTGTTATGCTCTCGCATTGTTTATTTTTTGTGTTTTAGAATTCATATGCAGGTAATTTCTGTACAGGGTTAAAACCTACATTTGGTATCAGAGCAGTTTTGGCTTCAAGGGGATGCCTTTGTTGCTGAGGTGTTTCGTTCGGGCCTGTGGCAAACCCTGTTCAGTGGGAGATCTGTGAGATCGATTCTGGTGGTGAAAGAAGATAGCGAGTAGTGGAAAGATAGAGATCGAAAAACTTAATGGTCAGAGTTTTGAGTTGAGGAAACTAAAGATGGAGGATCTGTTGGTGGATAAAGATCAGTGGATCACGGTAGATCTGGGTACTAAGCCCACGGGAGTGTACGATGAAGAATGGAAGAAGTTTGATCGGAAGGCAAAGAGCACAATACGATTGTGTGTCTCAGATTTAGTATTGCTAAATGTATCAAGGGAAGCTATGACAAAGGCTTTGTGGGACAAGTTAGGGACTTTGTACCAATCTAAGTCTCTGGTGAATAAACTGTTCCTGCAGAAAAAGCTATATAACCTGAGGATGAAACATGGAGACCCGGTGACAGAGCATCTGAACACATTTAATACTATGGTAAGTCAGTTAGCATCTGTTGATATTAAAATTTCAAATGAAGATAAGTGCATTAGTTTGTTGTGTTCTCTACCAAATTCGTGAGATAGTCTGGTTATTGCAATAGGTAGTGATGCAACTACCTTGCAATTTGATGAAATAGTCTCAGCCTTGCTGACGGAGGAGAGGAGAGGAAAAAATATGAAGAGCCAGAATGGTGATGCATTGTCTATATGAGGATGGTCCCAGAACAAAAACAAAAATAAGTCATCGAGTGGGAGATCTAAATCTAGAGGGAGATCTAAATCTCTAGGAAAGCCTATAAAGGTGGTGTGCTGGAAATGCGGAAAGGAAGGGCCCTTTAAAAGGGATTGTAAATCTAAAGCTCTTGATAAAGGAAAGGGATCTGATGATGCTCCTTCTGTAGAGGCTAAAACCACCTTAGATGAAGGTGGGGATGTGTACTTGGCTTCTTCAAGTACACATGTAGATCATGAGGCATGGTTGATTGAGTAAGGTGCATCCTTTCACTTCACTCCCCATAGAGAGTGGTTCTATGGGTATGAGAAATACGATGGTGGTGATGTCTTGTTGGGGGATGATAGGAAGGCTAGAATCATTGGTCACGGAAAATTAAAGTTGAAGTTGCAAAGTGGAAGGGTTAGAACACTTCCGGGTGTTCTACATATTCCTGCATTGGCTAGAAATTTGATTTCTGTAAGCAAGCTAGATGATGCAGGTGTAAAGACAGTGTTCGAGAAAGATACCTGCAAATTGGTTCGCGGAGCACTGGTATTGATGCAGAGAGTTCAGATTGGAACTCTGTACAAGCTGCAAGGTAGCACTGTTTTTGATTGGTGCAACAGTTCTGTGGTTCCTGAAAGTGGAGCTGAAAATCTACTGGTCTTTGGAGAGAAGACCATGTTGTGGCATCAAAGGCTTGGAAATATTGGAGAGAAGGGCCTTCGAATACTTCATGGTAAAGGTATGGTAGAAGGTATTTTTAATAGCTTTCTCGATTTTGATTTCTGTGAAAATTGTGTATGCGAGAAGCAGAATCGTGTGAGTTTCCCCTCTCGTGGTAAGAGGGTGAAACAAATATTAGAACCTGTGCACAGTGATGTGTTTGGACCTGTGAAGGTTCCATCACCAGATAAGTCTGTGTACTATGTATCATTTATAGATGATTTCTCAAGGAATACATGAATATATTTCCTTAAGAAGAAATCTGAAGTCTTTGACATGTTTACAGAATTTAAGGCTCTGGTGGAAAACCAGACAGAGAAGAAGACAAAGGTGCCGAGGACAGATAACGGTGGAGAGTTTTGCAGCAAGGAATTTGAAGAATTCTGTAAGAAGTGTGGTATAGCACGACAGAAAACTACTCCATATCCACCTCAGCAAAATGGAGTTGCAGAAAGAATGAATAAGACGTTGATGGAAAGGGCAAGAAGCATGCTCAATGGTGCCAGGTTAGGACAAGAATTCTGGGCAGAGTCGATGGATACTGCATGTTACCTGGTCAACAGGCCACCTTCATCAACGTTGGAGGATAAGACTCCAAAAGAGGTATGGATTGGTATGAAACCCTCTCTTTCACATCTGAGTGTATTTGGATGTGATGCATATGTACATGTTCCAAAGGAGAAACGAACCAAGTTGGATAGTAAATCTGAAAAGTGCATCTTTATTGGGTGTAAGGATGGTTTAAAGGGTTATAAGCTTTGGAACCTAGTCACATGGAAGGTTGTGTACAACCGAGATGTTTTGTTCAGAGAGGTAAAAGATGTTATTAAACATGAAGTCCAACCAAAGGAACCTGAGAAGATAAAGTTTGAGCTTAAAGAGGAAGAATCAGACTCTACAGCAGAGGAGGAATCAGAAGATGAAGAGCCACAAACTCTGGGTCTGAGAAGATGAGTTTGAGAAATAAGGCAACCAGAAAGGTATAGTCCATCTGCTTTCTGTTCAATTTTTATTTTTATTTTTTTTATTTTTATTTATTTTTATTTATTTTTATTTATTTTATTTTTTTTATCTATTACTGACGATGATCCCAGAACTGTGAAGGAAGCAGTAGATTCAAAGGATGGAAAACTCTGGAAAGAGGCCATGATTGATGAAATGGCATCTTTGCACAAAAATGAGGCTTGGGATCTGGTGGAGTTGCTGGCTGGAAGGAAACCCATTGGTAGCAAATGGTTTTTCAAGAAGAAAACAATTTAGAAAGAAGGGTGGAGAAATACAAATCTCGGTTGGTAGCAAAAGGTTATTCCTAGGTGCCGGGAATTGATTTTGGTGATATTTTTTCTCTTGTTGCCAAGGTAACTTCTATTAGATTACTTTTATCTGTTGCTGCTGCTTTTGATTTTGAGGTAGAAAATATGGATGTGAAGAAAACATTTCTTCATGGGGATATGGAAGAGGAAATATACATGAAGCAACCTGAAGGCTTTGCGGTGAAGGGTAAGAAAGGACTGGTATGCAAGTTAAAGAAGTCTCTGTATGGGTTAAAACAATCACTAAGGATGTGGTATCAGAAATTTGGTACATTTATACGAGGACTTGGCTTCACCAGAAGCAAAGTAGATCACCATGTGTATTTTAAATTAATTGGTGACCGTGTTATTTATCTGGTCTTGTATGTGGATGATATGTTGTTGGTTGGAAATGACAAAGAAGTTATCCAGGATTTGAAGACCCAATTTTCCTCCAAATTGGACATGAAAGATCTTGGTGCTACAAACTATATTTTGGGCATGGAAATTAAAAGAGATCGGGCAAAGAGGAAGCTATGGTTAAACCAGAGGAGGTAAATCGAGACAATACTACAGAGGTTTAATATGTAGGATAGTAAACCGGTGAAGGTTCCTATTCCTATAGGTGTGAGGTTATCGGCTGAACAGTGTCCCAAGACACAAGAAGAGGAAGAGGACATGTCTCGTGTTCCATATGCAAGTGCAGTCGGTAGCATGATGTATGAAACGGTCTGTACTAGACCAAACATTGCACATGCAGTAGGAGTATTGAGCAGGTTTATGTCAAAACCAGGGAAGGAGCACTAGATAGCAATGAAGCGAGTTTTCAGGTATTTGCGTGGCACTAGTGATTATGGTTTGTGCTACCAAGGAAGACCAGGATTGGACAGAATGTTGGATATTCGTGGCTTTGTTGATACAGACTAGGCTGGAGATCTGGTAGCAAATGGTTGTTCAAGAAGAAAACAATTCAGAAGGAAGGGTGGAGAAATACAAATCTCGGTTGGTAGCAAAAGGTTATTCCTAGGTGCCGGGAATTGATTTTGGTGATATTTTTTCTCCTGTTGCCAAGGTAACTTCTATTAGATTACTTTTATCTGTTGTTGCTGCTTTTGATTTTGAGGTAGAAAATATGGATGTGAAGAAAACATTTCTTCATGGGGATATGGAAGAGGAAATATACATGAAGCAACCTGAAGGCTTTGTGGTGAAGGGTAAGAAAGGACTGGTATGCAAGTTAAAGAAGTCTCTGTATGGGTTAAAACAGTCACCAAGGATGTGGTATCAGAAATTTCGTACATTTATACGAGGACTTGGCTTCACCAGAAGCAAAGCATATCACCATGTGTATTTTAAATTAATTGGTGACCGTGTTATTTATCTGGTCTTGTATGTGGATGATATGTTGCCGGTTGGAAACGACAAAGAAATTATCCAGGATTTGAAGACCCAATTGTCCTCCAAATTGGACATGAAAGATCTTGGTGCTACAAACTATATTTTGGGCATGGAAATTAAAAGAGATCAGGAAAAGAGGAAGCTATGGTTAAACCAGAGGAGGTATGTCGAGACAATACTACAGAGGTTTAATATGCAGGATAGTAAACCGGTGAAGGTTCCTATTCCTATAGGTGTGAGGTTATTTGCTGAACAGTGTCCCAAGACACAAGAAGAGGAAGAGGACATGTCTCGTGTTCCATATGCAAGTGCAGTCGGTAGCATGATGTATGCAACGGTCTGTACTAGACCAAACATTGCACATGCAGTAGGAGTATTGAGCAGGTTTATGTCAAAACCAGGGAAGGAGCACTAGACAGCAATGAAGCGAGTTTTCAGGTATTCGCGTGGCACTAGTGATTATGGTTTGTGCTACCAAGGAAGACTAGGATTGGACAGAATGTTGGATATTCGTGGCTTTGTTGATGCAGACTAGGCTGGAGATCTGGATCAGATAATATCTACAAGTGGGTATGTGTTTAACCTATTTGGAAGTGTAGTCAGTTGGATGAGTACGAAACAATCTATAGTGGCACTATCAACTCTGAGGTAGAATACATGGTAGCCACTCATGCAAGCTGTTAGCGCTTGAAATTTCACCTCAGGCTGAGAAAGGTAAACCTCAAGGTAACATCAAACCACTTCGCCTCGTAGCTAGCCCTATGGGGCGGGAGAGGGCTCTCTCCGGTCTATCTCGGTGAGATCTTCAATGGATGAGATGACCAATAGGGTAACACTGATTTTAGGCTAGTAAACTGATCAAAAGGGTTGATTTGGGATTTTTAGGGTTTTTGGTGGCAAATTGAGGGGATGGCAATTTTGGGTGCGGGGATTGGACACAGTTTCTGCAGGGGGTTCTTTGGGGCGAGGTAGGAGACAGTATTGATGCCTTTGATTGAGGTGGATGGTCAGGAATGACAGGTGAGGAGCTAAGGAGAGCAAACATTAACTTTGAATTCTCCTTAAACAGTAGAAAACATTGAAATTAAACAAACTTAAAAGCAGAGCATGACAGCCATGAATTCTTACTTTAACACTTCGTTTGCTTAATGTGCAGAAGGAAAAGAAAGGAAATGATTCACATAACACACTTACAAGTACATAGAGAAACACACCATCAATACATGTAACCACAAGAATCCCAAAAAGGACTGCAAAACCCTGGTCTTCCTTAGCCAAAAATTGCAGAGATACAGTGAATAATACAATGATAGCTTCTCCCTCAAGAGTCCAACCATGAAAATGAGTAAGAAAGTACATAATATAGATCATCTAACCTCTTTCCCTGCCTCCATGGGTCGAGCTCACTATCCTAGGAGCTGTTTCAACCACTTCTAAACTAAGCACTACAAACTAGGCAGTCAAAACAACTTGCCTCTATAAGCTAGGAAACCAATTCATTCATTTAATTTTCACCTTTTCCATGAATGAATCTTCTAGAAGAGGTACATAAGTGTAAAAGTGTCATAAAATTACATTAATTACATCAAAGAGGATAATAATTCATCCCAAAAAGTCAAACAGGGTCAAACTGCGTTTTTCTGAGATGTACACTGAAATTTGGAGAAATTTGCCTGACGGGTCGCGCGCCTTTGGGACAACTTTTGGGGCACTTCCAGGTGGCCAAATTGAGCAAGAGTAGGCTTGTTGGAAAGGTTTGTGAGTCTACTTTCCAACCCAACTGGAATTTCTGAATGTGGTGGTCATTTGCCCCTCCAAAATTGCAATCTCCCAAGACTGCTTTCTGTGTCTCAAAAATGTGGCAGAAAGTCATTTTTTTCTTGTTTTTTGACTTTCTGGAGGCCCAAAACTTCATAAAATCTCTTGTCCATGGATGAGCATATGTAACTTCTCATGAAAAATCTGGAAATGCTGAGTTTTTGCAAAATGGAGTTGCCAGGATGAAAGGTCGCGCGGGGGGTGAGACCCGTTAATGGAGAAAACCTGTAATTGCCTGAAAAAACAAAAATTTACCCAAAATGCTCAAAATTTCTTGGGATTTGTGCTGTGGCTAGGTTATTTAGTGCCTTGGTCCTTCAGTGAAGCCTCGCCAAGATATGGAGGGGATCGGGCCTCTTTCTCCTTTTTTGTGCCTTGGCCAACCGCCTTTGGAACATCTTCATCTTTGCCTTGCACACTTGCATTCTCACCCAATAATGGTTCTTCATGTTTCTCAACAATTTCTTATCTTGGTTGGCCTTAGCCAACAGCCTCTCCAAGTGAGCATTGAGCCGGATAAGCATGGACTCTCGCTCAGCGGGCAATAGATCACCGGGTCTTCTTCTATTCAAGATGCGGTCTCCACGAATCCTCCACAACTCATCAAGAGCTTGCTCATCCTCCAACTGCTTGTTGCGCTGCTCCAGGTATGAGATTGTCCATTGTGCCCCCTCTAATCTCCTCTGCAATGCATCATTTTCAGCTCTAAGGTGCTGAATGATCTCCTTTGACTCTCGGCTAGGAGAACTGACATCAAGATCAATAAGCTCTATATCCGGAACACCTGATGGTCCCTCATCAATCTTGGGCTGTTTGCCCCTCCCTGGTACCTGTGCTGCTGAAGAAAGCGAGGCCCCTTCCACCTGGTGTGGAGATAACACTCGCTGAGCCGATGAAGAAGGCGAGACCCCTTCCACATGCTGTGGAGAAAGTACTCACCGAGTTGCTGCAAATAAGGCCCTCTGGCCTCTCTGATAAGTAACCAAAGGTGAGGAGATGACATGTCTAGTGACGGGGATGTCATGTTGCTGTGATGGTCCTCCCTCCTCGTGAATAACCTCAGGATGTGGCGGTGATGGTGCTGTGAAAAGCTCACGAGAGATGAACTCCTCCCATGAGATGCCCTACTGAGCCAACTGATGTAATACCACAAGCTGAATCAAACCATAATGGTAAAGGCTCCTATACTGCTGTGCCAGGCTCTTCCTCTGCATCATGGACACCATCCTCTCAATGTTCTGATAGAAGAAAACAGGGATGTTCATCATCCGTACCCGTGTGAAGTGCATCAAGAGGCGAATATGGTATGAATATACCTGTGAAAATCTGCCCTCACAGGTAAAATAGAGCATGATGAGCCTCATCATGGGAGCATACTCACTCCTGAGAAATCTGAAGGGAAACACTCCTGTCAAGTGTCTCATGAGTGCTGGTCTAACGAAAGGCTCAAAATGAACACTGTCCAGCACCTTGCGCTTATTCCATACCTCTCCGACATTAGGTATCCTTGTGGCCTGTGCAATCGTCTTGGGTGTCAATGTAAAGTCCACCCCGGCAAGGTTGACATGTCCATCATGCAAATGTAAAACAAATAGGTGAGCTAACTCTCTGTGATGTTGAATCCGAGAGATCCTCTCGCAAAACTCATAACAAGACATATACTGGAAACATGAAACTGCCATAGGACAAGCCTGTAAATCTGCCAAAGAGGTGGGCTCCTCTCGCCTATGATGTCCACCCTTTCCACCCTTATGAGGCCTCCTCTGTACCTCAATCTCTGAAGCTGATGCCTGGTCATCACTCTGCTCATAGGTTTCGGTTTTTGACATTGTTTAAGGAGCAGAGTGGCCAAAATGTACTGCTGTTTCTGCCTTGTAAAATGCTGATTTATATGTTGTTGCAAGGGGACAAGGAGCACGAGGGGAATGTTAGGGGAGGGACACTTTTAAAGGGAAAATGGGAATAAATATATAAAACAGGGATTCAAGGGGAAAAACATTGCAAAAATCATTGCATATGCATCATTATATACATTGTTTACATGGGTATAATGAGAGGTAGGGTTAGGGCTTGATTTTTCATTTTTTAGGGAAGAGGGGTAGGGTTTAGTTTTTCTTTACAAATTTAAAAGGGAAATTTACATAAGAAGACAAGGAAAATGAAATGGAAAATGGGAAAAATGATTTACAAGGGAAAAACCTTAGAACAACATAAAACCCTAGGCATAGTTTACAGTTTTAAACCACAACCATATAGAGATTTTTCTCTTGCACAATGAGATCTTTAAAACATGTATTCATGATGTCTTTAACCATAACAAGCAGCAATTTGTAAGTTGGAGGGCTTACCTTAGGCAATTTAGCAATTTTGTTGGCTCCTTGGATGAATTTGCAGGTGATTTGGTAAGGAGGGCGCTGACGGGTCGCGCGCCTCACCCAACGGGTTTCGCCACTGACGGGTCGCGCCCGTTAGCAATTTACACTGCTGGAACGCGCTTGACGGGTCGCGCGCCTGGTCTGACGGGTCGCGCACCTGTTAAGCTCACAAATTCGCTCAAACCCTCGCCCAATCTCTCTTGCAAGTGAGTTAGATGCACAATGAGGGTAAATGGAGGGAGATTGGGCTTTTATAACTTTGATTTGAAAAAATTTCATGCCCAAACCCACTTTATAATGTTTTTCTTTGACACTTTATAAAATTGACCATTTTGGTTTCCTTTGTCCTGAAATTGACTCATTTAATGCTTTTGCTCGATACTTTTTGTAGGGATATCATCTGAGGGATCTTGGCAAGGGAGCCAGGGTTACATGCTGTCCTTGGAAGTTTTTTGAAATTTCATCACTTTTTACAAAAATTTGAAAAATGACCTTGGCTTTAAAAACAGGGTTTTTAAATCCAAGGTGAAAATTAATTGTACAAGATAGAAATTTGTGAAGAAACACCTTTAAAATCATCCCTCTGGCTTGCTGAGCACTTATTGACCTTCAGAGACATGACCTTGTAAACAAACTTGACCAAAACCCTAGACCTAGGAATTTGACCTCAAGCCAAGACAAGACAAGCTTGAAAGTGACTAAGGACTGAAATGACTTGATCCAGCAATGCCAAGAGGGGGACAAAGACACCAGCTCCTCCATCAAGGTTATGGCATGCCTAATGGAATGCAAAAATTGACACTGATGAGACACCTACTTATGCAAATGAAAAGAGCTTTGATCGCTGATGGAGGGCTACAAGACCGACTCTAACATTGGCTCCAATGGGGATGGTAGCTCCTTGGAGGTATGAAGAACCTTAGACCTCTGGGATAGCAGACCAGTGCCTTATCATCATTGGGCAATGGAGTCAATATTTACACGTGTGACCCAAAGTTGGACAACTTTATTGACTTTGACAATTGACTGAAATTTGAACTAACTTTGACACAAACCGACTCACTTGATGCTGAAAAAAGACTGATTAAAACAACTTGAAAAACTCACACCAACTAATCACCATCTTCAGAAATATAGCCTTCACCGCGGGCCCCAGACTAAAGATGGAAGATCAGTTCACACTTGCTGCAGAATGAAAGTAAAATGGTAATTACAATGAGAGTGATTAGAGCAGAAAATGCTCAAGCATGATACCTTTTAAGCAGCCGGCCATTTACCGACCCACCGAGACAATCATCACCGTTCATTTCTTTGAGAAGAAAAGCATTTGGACCACGGTATGCTGCAATTTTGTAGGGACCTTTCCACAAGTTGTCGAACTTTCCATGTTTCCCTTTGTCTTCATTTCGGGCATCCCATCTCAAAACAACATCATCTATCTGAAAATCATCTGGTTTGGCCTTTTTGTCATAGATTTTCTTTATGCGCTCCTGCAACTTAAGGGAATTTTGAAGAACCTCCTCTCGTGTCTGCTGTAAATGAATCATTTGACTAATCCGCCGTTGCATAGGATCCTCCTCGCCACCAGCTTCTTGAAGCAACTTTGCTACCGGAATACTAAGAGAAGTAGGAAACACTGCATCTATCCCGTAAACCAGTTCAAAGGGTGACATACCAATTGACTTCTTTTGACTTACCCGATCAGCCCATAATGCATTTACTAACTTTTTGTGCCAGCTCTTCTTATTGATTTCCAACAATTTCTTTATGATGTTCACTAGAGATTTGTTCGAAGATTCGGCCAGCCCATTTCCTTGCGGATGGTAGGCGGTCGAATGCCCCAAGCTGATGTTATATTTGTAGCAAAAATCAACCATTTTCTTCGACTTAAAGGCTGCTGCATTATCTGTAATCAACTTATGTGGACAGCCGAAACGTGACAATATGTTATTCTCAAGAAAAGAAATAATTACCGAGTCCGTGGCCTGCCGAGTGGGAATGGCTTCAATCCACTTCGTGAAGTAATCTGTGGTGGTTAAGATCCATCGATGCTACCCGGAAGATGCTGGGTGGATTTCGCCAATAAAATCCAAGCCCCATTGCTGAAATGGTGCGCTGATTTCAATGGGCTTGAGAGGCAACGGCTGTAATTTCTGCTTTCCTTGAAAAATTTGACATTCATGACAACTCTTAACTGCTTTATATACATCAGAAAATAAAGAAGGCCAATAGAAACCAGCTCTTAAGATCTTATTGGCCGTGGTCTTCCAAAACAAGTGACCCCCACAGTCACCTTTATGAAAATCCTCTGCTGCTGTCTTAGCTTCATCTTCGACTAAACAATTCAGCAATATGCCACCGGGGTCTTTCCAATAAAGTGCAGATTTAATGATGCAAAATTTTGCTGCCTTTAACTTCAATGTTCTAGCTTTGTTTCTAGGCATCCCGGGGGTGAAGACACATTTTGAAGCACATATACAATATCAGCATACCAAGGAGAAGAAACAAAGATATCTGATACCTGTAGAGCTGAATTTTCTTCGTCTTCATCGGATAAGGCAGCAATCAAATTGATGTCTAAGACATGAAGATTTGTTTCAACCATCAACTTAGCAAGTCCCTAACCTTTAATCAACTTGGTAGGCTTAATTTCCACATCATACTCTAATAGTGCAGCAATCCACTTACCCCTTCTTCCTTCCGGTTCCATTTGTACTAAAACATCCTTAACAGCTGCATTGGGAACATATGCCAAAATATGAGAATTCAGTATGTATACCCGGAAATCTTTCAAAGCTTTTATCAGTGCCAATGCTTGCTTCTCAATGATATTATAATTCAGCGCTCCGTCCCTTATGATGCGGCTGAAAAAAGCTATGGGCCTCTCGACTCCATCTCTCTTTTGCATCAACACGGCTGCCAACATATGCTCAGAATCAAATGAAAACAAAATAAAATCTTGTGTATAATCTGGACTGATCAAAGTTGGGGCTGAAGATAAAATTAACTTTACCAAGTTGAAAGACTTTACCGCCTCTTCGGTCCATTTGAGCTCGCTGTCCTTTTTGAGCATGTTGGTTATCTCTCTAAGATGTTCGGCAAGATTGGGAATAAAGCGACGCAGAAAATTCAATTTGCCATTGAAGGACTGAATCTCCTTCTTGCTTCGAGGCTGCTCTAATTGCTGAATTGCTTCCACCCGTGCAGGATCGATACGAATGCCATCTTTAGAAATAATATGGCCCAGCAGCTTGCCTTCGCTCATAGCAAAAAGGCTCTTCTTCGGATTCAACGAGATACCATACTTTCTGCACTTTTGAAACACCTTAGTCAAATGAAACAAATGCTCTTCATCAGATTTAGAAAACACGGTCAGATCATCAAGATAAACGACCAAAAAGACATCCTTCTCATTAGCAAAGGCCATGTCCATTGCCCGCTGAAATGTGGCGCCAACGTTCTTCAATCCAAACGGCATCTTGGCATAATGAAATGTACCCCATGGAGTAGTAAATGCTGTCTTGTCACAGTCATCTTCATGTACCAAAATCTGATTATACCCGGAATAAACATCAAGCAATGACATCCTTGATGCCCCAACTACCCGCTGCAATATATGATCCATTTTGGGCAGCGGATAATTGTCCTTTAGTGACATCTTGTTCAGATTTCTGAAGTCTATACACAAGCGAATCTCACCGGTCTTCTTTCTCACGGGCACCAAGTTGGAAATCCAATCAGAAAATCGGATTGGCACTATGATTCCAGACTTATATAACCTGTTGACTTCCTTCTCGATCAATGGCAGCAATTTAGGATTAATTCTTCTCAACTTTTGTCAGAAAGTCTTTTGATTTGGCTTTATGGGAATGGTATGCTGAATGATACTTGTGTCATACGTTTTCAAATCTGAATAGTCCCATGCAAAAACATTAGAAAACGAAGACAACAATTTGATATATTCTTTCTTTACCTTGGGCGACAATGCTTTTGATAGCTTCACCATCTTTGGATTCTCAGCTGTCCCGAGATTCACTTCTTCGACACCTTCTTCTGTTGGCCTCAAAGTTGGTTTGCGGGCCACATCATCTTGATCGAACAATTCTTCCAAAGGAATTAATCCTTTAGGAATGTAATTGTCCTTGAGCTGCAACACATCCATCTGATTTACTCCTTCAGCTTCCGTGTCTATTGAGATGTCTTCGAATTTACCCTCAATTTGCAAAAAATCTTTGATTTCTTCGTCATCTTGGAAAACTTGCCAACACCTTTGATTATCTGGAACTGTAGGACGATGCTTCACATATATCTCAAACTTATTGCTGGAATTCATGGGTATTTTCAGATTACTCGCTGCCTTTGCCAATGCATCCGCAACACCATTTTGAATCCGGGGCACACATGTCAAAGTATGTTCTGAAAACAGTTTTAACATATCTAGGACAACATTCCGATATGCTCGCATACGAGGATGTTTGGCCTGAAATTCACCTTTCACTTGCTTGATAACCAACTCGGAGTCGCCATATACCGCTATCTTCTTTGCCTTCAACCTCCGAAGGATTTTCAGACCAGCAATAAGAGCCTCATATTCCGCCTCATTATTTGAACAATCAAATGCCAATTTATATGAACATACCCTTACCTTACTTGGAACTTGGTTTTGGACTGAAAATGGGCTTCGAATCCACACACCTATACCAGCACCATCGCTTCCCACCGCACCATCAAAATCCATGGTCCAAAGACCATCCTCATCGTCTTCTAAGTGCTGAAAATGTGACGTCGATGCATTCTCTGTTTGCTGCCCATTTATTTCAGCTGTTGGCTTTATGACAACAGACCTTTCTTCACTTTCCTTTCTCAAAACTTCTCTAAAATTCTCTGTAATATCGGGTATATCTTCTGCTTGAACTAACTGACTATCTATCTCATTGAAATTATCCGCAAACAAAACAAAAGATTCTAAATCTGTTTGTACATAATTTACAGGATGATTGACGGGCTTTTCCTTACTAGTGATCATGTATTTCATCTTTTGTTCCCGATATAACTTCCTCATCTGACCAAAAACGGGAATTGTAGCATAGGAAAAATCGAGCTGAAGTGTACCTTTGAGCTTGGCTCCCCATGACCTCGAAAGCAACATGCCAAATTGCGGAGGAATATCCGCCACCACCACGTCCATCAAAACATTCTTTGCTGGGATTTGATCTAGACTCACCACCAAGTCCTTGATCAAACCAATACATTTCACCTGCCTGGAGTCAAACGAATACAAATCATGATACTTCCTTGTGATGTCAAGTCCCAGCTTCTCCATAATCGCTTTGGGCATCAAATTATGTGAAGCTCCCGAATCAAACATGGCATTGTGTAGCACATACTCATGTAATCGCAAACTGATATAGAACGGAGGAACATCACTCTCGGGAGACTCACCATTTAAAGCGGGCCCAAAAATCAGCTCAGGCTGATCATCTTCTACATTCACCGTGTCTAGCATTGGATCAAAATTCAGCATCTTGGAGATTTGGCCTCGGTAAGTGCTGTTCTTCATGATTTCCGTCAAGGGAATAGACACCTTCAACTTTGCAATCTCATTCTCCAAACTGAAAGCTGAAACCTTCTCACCTTCTTTGGCCGGATTATCTCTTTTTTCACCTCTATCTCTTGGTGCATTTGATGGCTGGTCTATTTTGCTTGCTGATAATGATTGGCCTGCTGGAGGATCGCTTATTTCTTTCCCTTTTTTCTGCGGGACAGCAGAACCATTCTTTGCCGAAGCTTCTGTTCTCTTCTGGATGGGATTTATGGGAATCACTCGGTTTCTCAATTGCCTTTGCTGGCCTTGCTGCGTTGATAAAGCATGCAAATACCCTCTTTGATACTCTTCGGATTCTTCTTGAAGTGCTGCATCGTTTGACAAAATATAATGCTCATCTTGGGGACTGATGGAATTACTCACCAACTCTTCCTCTTCTGTAATATAAGTGGGCAGATCATCAGGAGTGAAGAAGTGATTTTCCTCTCCAACATTATCACCTTCATCCTCTGATTCTTGGCTAACAAAATTCTGCTGAAAAGGAGGTTTCATTTGCTGTTGAACTGCTGCCTCTTGTGCCTTTGTTTCACGCTGCTTAATTCTATATTGTTGCTGCTGTGCACCTCGGAAATTAGGATTACGAATCTGAGGCTCCGGCTTATCAATACGAACATTTTCAAATGCCCTCTTAAGCTTTTCAACTTCACGAAGAAGCTGATCTGATGTGGATGCTTCCTCTTTGATTGTGACTCGCTTTTCGGCCTTCATCCTTGCTCTTTTATCATTCAAATTCGCTTCAACACTAACAGCAATTTTCTGCATATCCTCCAAGGTAGGAGGATCTCTGTCTCTCAATGAGTAGGCCATCTCCGGATCAAAGCCATCCGGGAACTTAAGAAGTGCTGATTTTCTTGACGGCTTCAAATCATCTGGAATAGCATTATAAACTGTATTGAATCTGATTATGTAATCTTGAATGGACTCACCCGGATTACGCTTGAGGTTGTTGTATTCAGCATTAATCTGAAGTGGATCCTTTCTGATTTCCCACCGATCTAAAAACTGATTCTGAAGTGCTTCCAAGGTGGCAATGCTTCCGGGTGTCAACCCTCTGAACCACTTTCTAACCTCCCCTCCAAATGTTTGGACGAACAACCGCATAGTAACATATTCTTCATCTATCTCATATAGATCGAAGAAAGTTGTCATTTTGTCAATATGTTGCTGAGCAGAAATACTTTGTGGAGTACCATCAAACATGGGGATTTTACTTTGATAGTTGGCTGGCATATCATGAAGATTTTGGGGAAGAGCAAGTGGGGCAAACCTGGCAGCCATTGCTTTAGGAGGGGGAGTAGGATGAGTATGAGGAGGAGGAGCTGTGATAGCAGGGATTGTAATAGGAGGAGCTGTAGTTTGTGGAGTTGGGGGAGTCGGAGGGGTAGGAGAAGTAGGAGGGGTATGGGGTGTAGAAGGAGAACCGACTGTGGATTCGGGATAAGTGATTATAGGCGAAATTGAAACATAAGGAGGATAAGATTCTTCGTAAGCCATGATAGTGGATCCAATATGATCGAAGATATTCTCAACAAAATCAGCAAGGGTAGTAGCTTGAATATGTGTCTGGAGATGTCTCAAGATGAAATTTTCGACCAACTTGTTGTGTCTCTCAAATTCAATGACAGCTGCAAAATCAGGGTCAAGGACTAGAGAATCGAGCACACTTTCAGACTTGGCTTTAAACAGGGACAACTTAAAGCTTTCGTCAAAGTCTAGATCTTCAAAATACTTAATAATAGCTGGAGATGAATGGGATTTGAAAATGAGTCTAGGATCTGTAGCCAGCTTGTTTTTCTCAAAAAGACTAGGAAAGAAAAACCATTCAGCCTGTGAAAACTCTCAACCTATCATCCATGGCTCAGAGTTAACAATTATACTGGGATAAAGTGCCAATGAAGCGCTATGTTCACAAGCTCACGGAGATTGACTGAAGCAGCGTTTATCTACTAACGCTGATGTAAAACAAGAGCGTTTTCGAAGGCTACCTGGCGTATCTTCAGGCTCCGTCTAAGACTTATGAAATAACACGTCAATGAGAAAACGATTAGTTTGTTCTCCCTAGTATGGTCGCCAATATGTTAGCGCTTGAAATTTCACCTCAGGCTGAGAAAGGTAAACCTCAAGGTAACATCAAACCACTTCGCCTCGTAGCTAGCCCTACGGGGCGGGGGAGGGCTCTCTCCGGTCTATCTCGGTGAGATCTTCAATGGATGAGATGACCAATAGGGTAACACTGATTTTAGGCTAGTAAACTGATCAAAAGGGTTGATTTGGGATTTTTAGGGTTTTTGGTGGCAAATTGAGGGGATGGCAATTTTGGGTGCGGGGATTGGACACAGTTTCTGCAGGGGGTTCTTTGGGGCGAGGTAGGAGACAGTATTGATGCCTTTGATTGAGGTGGATGGTCAGGAATGACAGGTGAGGAGCTAAGGAGAGCAAACATTAACTTTGAATTCTCCTTAAACAGTAGAAAACATTGAAATTAAACAAACTTAAAAGCAGAGCATGACAGCCATGAATTCTTACTTTAACACTTCGTTTGCTTAATGTGCAGAAGGAAAAGAAAGGAAATGATTCACATAACACACTTACAAGTACATAGAGAAACACACCATCAATACATGTAACCACAAGAATCCCAAAAAGGACTGCAAAACCCTGGTCTTCCTTAGCCAAAAATTGCAGAGATACAGTGAATAATACAATGATAGCTTCTCCCTCAAGGGTCCAACCATGAAAATGAGCAAGAAAGTACATAATATAGATCATCTAACCTCTTTCCCTACCTCCATGGGTCGAGCTCACTATCCTAGGAGCTATTTCAACCACTTCTAAACTAAGCACTACAAACTAGGCAGTCAAAACAACTTGCCTCTATAAGCTAGGAAACCAATTCATTCATTTAATTTTCACCTTTTCCATGAATGAATCTTCTAGAAGAGGTACATAAGTGTAAAAGTGTCATAAAAGTACATTAATTACATCAAAGAGGATAATAATCCATCCTAAAAAGTCAAACAGGGTCAAATTGCGTTTTTCTGAGCTGTACACTGAAATTTGGAGAAATTTGCCTGACGGGTCGCGCGTCTCTGCCTGACGGGTCGTGCACTTTTGGGACCACTTTTGGGGCACTTCTAGGTGTCCAAATTGAGCAAGAGTAGGCTTGTTGGAAAGGTCTGTGAGTCTACTTTCCAATCCAACTGGAATTTCTGAATTTGGTGGTCATTTGCCCCTCCAAAATTGTAATCTCCCAAGACTGCTTTCTGTGTCTCAAAAATGTGGCAGAAAGTCATTTTTTGCTTGTTTTTTGACTTTCTGGAGGCCCAAAACTTCATAAAATCTCTTGTCCATGGATGAGAATATGTAACTTCTCATGAAAAATCTGGAAATGCTGAGTTTTTGCAAAATGGAGTTGCCAGGATGAAGGGTCGCGCGGGGGGTGAGACCCGTTAATGGAGAAAACCTGTAATTGCCTGAAAAAACCAAAATTTACCCAAAATGCTCAAAATTTCTTGGGATTTGTGCTATGGCTAGGCTATTTAGTGCCTTGGTCCTTCAGTGAAGCCTCGGCCAAGATATGGAGGGGATCGGGCCTCTTTCTCCTTTTTTGTGCCTTGGCCAACTGCCTTTGGAACATCTTCATCTTTGCCTTGCACACGTGCATTCTCACCCAATAATGGTTCTTCATGTTTCTCAACAATTTCTTATCTTGGTTGGCCTTAGCCAACAGCCTCTCCAAGTGAGCATTGAGCCGGATAAGCATGGACTCTCGCTCAGCGGGCAATAGATCACCGGGTCTTCTTCTATTCAAGATGCGGTCTCCACGAATCCTCCACAACTCATCAAGAGCTTGCTCATCCTCCAACTGCTTGTTGCGCTGCTCCAGGTATGAGATTGTCCATTGTGCCCCCTCTAATCTCCTCTGCAATGCATCATTTTCAGCTCTAAGGTGCTGAATGATCTCCTTTGACTCTCGGCTAGGAGAACTGACATCAAGATCAATAAGCTCTATATCCGGAACACCTGATGGTCCCTCATCAATCTTGGGCTGTTTGCCCCTCCCTGGTACCTGTGCTGCTGAAGAAAGCGAGGCCCCTTCCACCTGATGTGGAGATAACACTAGCTGAGCCGATGAAGAAGGCGAGACCCCTTCCACATGCTGTGGAGAAAGTACTCGCCAAGTTGCTGCAAATAAGGCCCTCTGGCCTCTCTGATAAGTAACCAAAGGTGAGGAGCTGACATGTCTAGTGACGGGGATGTCATGCTGCTGTGATGGTCCTCCCTCCTCGTGAATAACCTCAGGATGTGGCGGTGATGGTGCTGTGAAAAGCTCACGAGAGATGAACTCCTGCCATGAGATGCCCTGCTGAGCCAACTGATGTAATACCACAAGCTGAATCAAACCATAATGGTAAAGGCTCCTATACTGCTGTGCCGGGCTCTTCCTCTGCATCATGGACACCATCCTCTCAATGTTCTGATAGAAGAAAACAGGGATGTTCATCATCCGTACCCGTGTGAAGTGCATCAAGAGGTGAATATGGTATGAATATACCTGTGAAAATCTGCCCTCACAAGTAAAATAGAGCATGATGAGCCTCATCATGGGAGCATACTCACTCCTGAGAAATCTGAAGGGAAACACTCCTGTCAAGTGTCTCATGAGTGCTGGTCTAACGAAAGGCTCAAAATGAACACTGTCCAGCACCTTGCACTTATTCCATACCTCTCCGACATTAGGTATCCCTGTGGCCTGTGCAATCGTCTCGGGTGTCAATGTAAAGTCCACCCCGGCAAGGTTGACATGTCCATCATGCAAATGTAAAACAAATAGGCGAGCTAACTCTCTGTGATGTTGAATCCGAGAGATCCTCTCGCAAAACTCATAACAAGACATATACTAGAAACATGAAACTGCCATAGGACAAGCCTGTAAATCTGCCAAAGAGGTGGGCTCCTCTCACCTATGATGTCCACCCTTTCCACCCTTATGAGGCCTCCTTTGTACCTCAATCTTTGAAGCTGATGCCTGGTCATCACTCTGCTCATAGGTTTCGGTTTCTAACATTGTTTAAGGAGCAGAGTGGCCAAAATGTACTGCTGTTTCTGCCTTGTAAAATGCTGATTTATATGCTGTTGCAAGGGGACAAGGAGCACGAGGGGAATGTTAGGGGAGGGACACTTTTAAAGGGAAAATGGGAATAAATATATAAAACAGGGATTTAAGGGAAAAAACATTGCAAAAATCATTGCATATGCATCATTATATACATTGTTTACATGGGTATAATGAGAGGTAGGGTTAGGGCTTGATTTTTCATTTTTTAGGGAAGAGGGGTAGGGTTTAGTTTTTCTTTACAAATTTAAAAGGGAAATTTACAGAAGAAGACAAGGAAAATGAAATGGAAAATGGGAAAAATGATTTACAAGGGAAAAACCTTAGAACAACATAAAACCCTAGGCATAGTTTACAATTTTAAACCACAACCATATAGAGCTTTTTCTCTTGCACAATGAGATCTTTAAAACATGTATTCATGATGTCTTTAACCATAACAAGCAGCAATTTGTAAGTTGGAGGGCCTACCTTAGGCAATTTATCAATTTTGTTGGCTCCTTGGATGAATTTGCAGGTGATTTGGTAAGGAGGGCGCTGACGGGTCGCGCACCTCACCCAACGGGTCGCGCGCCACTAACGGGTCGCGCGCCACTGACGGGTCGCGCCCGTTAGCAATTTACACTGCTAGAACGCGCTTGACGGGTCGCGCACCTGGTCTGACGGGTCGCGCGCCTGTCAAGCTCACAAATTCGCTCAAACCCTTGCCCAATCTCTCTTGCAAGTGAGTTAGATGCACAATGAGGGTAAATGGAGAGAGATTGGGCTTTTATAACTTTGATTTGAAAAAATTTCATGCCTAAACCCACTTTATAATGTTTTTCTTTGACACTATAAAATTGACCATTTTGGTTTCCTTTGTCCTGAAATTGACTCATTTAATGCTTTTTCTCGATACTTTTTGCAGGGATATCATCTGAGGGATCTTGGCAAGGGAGCCAGGGTTACATGCTGTCCTTGGAAGTTTTTTGAAATTTCATCACTTTTTACAAAAATTTGAAAAATGACCTTGGCTTTAAAAATAGGGTTTTTAAATCCAAGGTGAAAATTAACTGTACAAGATAGAAATTTGTGAAGAAACACCTTTAAAATCATCCCTCTGGCTTGCTGAGCACTTATTGACCTTCAGAGACATGACCTTGTAAACAAACTTGACCAAAACCCTAGACCTAGGAATTTGACCTCAATCCAAGACAAGACAAGCTTGAAAGTGACTAAGGACTGAAATGACTTGATCCAGCAATGCCAAGAGGGGGACAAAGACACCAGCTCCTCCATCAGGGTTATGGCATGCCTAATGGAATGCAAAAATTGACACTGATGAGACACCTACTTATGCAAATGAAAAGAGCTTTGATCGCTGATGGAGGGCTACAAGACCGACTCTAACACAAGCAAGGAAGTAGTTTGGTTGCAGAGATTGTGTTCAAGTATGGGGTTAGTACAAGGAGCTATACGGATAGACTGTGACAACCAAAGTGCAATTTTATTGGAAAATAACCCCGCATATCATTCAAAGACAAAGCACATTGATGTTCAGTATCACTTTGTGAGGGATATGATAGAAGACAAAAAAGTGTTGCTAGTAAAGGTGGACACTTTGAAGAATACTGTAGATACATTGACAAAATCTGTGAGCTCTGAGAAGTTCTCTCGGCGTAGAGAGACAATGGGCATTTCAGGGCTGGAAAAATGACTAAGCTCTCTTGTGGCCCCCTGTGGAAAGAAAACAACAAGTGGGAGAATGTTGGGTTGTGTTATATTATTTCCACGACTAGCACATGTAGTTAAGCGGGGGGTTAGAAGGGGGGCGGAACCCCCCTTCGTTGTGGTGATTGTGTAGTGGTGGGGGTCACACGGGGTTTGAGGTGTACCTGTAACACCACTTTATGCCTTGGAAAATTTTGGTTTTGGACCCTATGTTAGGTTGGGCGGACCCACCTATGGTTTTGTGCATGATTTTCGCTCATGGTTTTTGGGTGCGATGGTTTTCGGTCCATGGTATTGGACGCGATGGTTTTTCGATCCATGGTATTGGATGCTTCGACATGCATAAATATGTATTATAACATTGAAAGGAACATAATGAAAAATAAAGCTGGTAGTCCCAGTTTGGGATCCAGGGGAAAATCTCTGTGTATATGTGTTTTATGTGTTATGCTCTCGCATTGTTTATTTTTTGTGTTTTAGAATTCGTATGCAGGTAATTTCTGTACAGGGTTAAAACCTACATTTGGTATCAGAGCAATTTTGGCTTCAAGGGGACGCCTTTGTTGCTAAGGGGTTTCAATCGAGCCTATGGTAGACCTTGTTCAGTGGGAGATCTGCGAGATCGATTTTGGTGGTGAAAGAAGATGGCGAGCAGTGGAAAGATAGAGATTGAGAAATTTAATGGTCAGAGTTTTGAGTTGTGGAAACTCAAGATGGCGGATCTGTTGGTGGATAAAGATCAGTGGATCGCGGTAAATCCGGGTACTAAACCAACAAGAGTGTCCGATGAAGAATGGAAGAAGTTGGATCGGAAGGCAAAGAGCATAATATGATTGTGTGTCTCAGATTCAGTATTGTTGAATGTATCAGGGGAAGCTACGACAAAGGCTTTGTGGGAAAAGTTAGGGACTTTATACCAATCCAAGTCTCTAGTGAATAAAATGTTCTTGCGGAAAAAGCCATATAACATGAGGATGAAAGATGGAGACTCAGTGACAGAGCATCTGAACACATTTAATACTGTGGTAATTCAGTTAGCATCTGTTGATATTAAAATTTCAGATGAGGATAAGTGCATCAGTTTGTTGTGTTCTCTACCAGATTCGTGGGATAGTCTGGTTATTGCAATAGGTAGTGATGCAACTACCTTGTTGTTTGATGAAATAGTCTCAGCCTTGATGACGAAGGAGATGAGACGGAAAAATATGAAGAGCCAGAATGGTGATGCCTTGTCTATATGAGGACGGTCCCAAAACAGAAACAAAAATAAGTCATCGAGTGGGAGATCTAAATCTAGAGGAAGATCTAAATCTCCAAGAAAAACTGTAAAGGTGGTGTGCTGGAAATGCGGAAAGGAAGGGCACTTCAAAAGGGATTGTAAATCTAAAGCTCCTGATAAAGGAAAAGGATATGATGACGCTCCTTTTGTATAGGTGAAAACCACCTCAGATGAAGGTGGGGATGTGTATTTGGCTTCTTCAAGTACACATGTAGATCATGAGGCATGGTTGATTGACTCAGGCACATCCTTTCACTTCACTCCCCATAGAGAGTGGTTCTGTGAGTATGAGAAATACGATGGTGGTGATGTCTTCTTGGGGGATGATAGGAAGGCTAGAATCATTGGTCGTGGAAAAGTAAAGTTGAAGTTGCAAGGTGGAAGGGTTAGAACACTTTCGAGTGTTCTACGTATTCCTGCATTGGCTAGAAATCTGATTTCTATAAGCAAGCCAGATGATGCAGGTGTAAATACAGTGTTCGAGAAAGATACCTGCAAGATGGTTCAGGGAGCACTAGTATTGATGCGGGCAGTTCAAATTGGAACTCTGTACAAGATGCGAGGTAGCACTATTGTTGATGGGTGCAACAGTTTTGTGATTCCTGAAAGTGGAGCTGAAAATCTAGTGGTCTCTGGAGAGAAGACCATGTTGTGACATCAAAGGCTTGGAAATATTGGAGAGAAGGGCCTTCGAATACTTCATGGTAAAGGTATGGTAGAAGGTATGAGTAATAGCTCTCTCGATTTTGATTTCTGTGAAAATTGTGTATACAAGAAGCACAATCGTGTGAGTTTCCCCTCTAGTGGTAAGAGGGCGAAAGAGATATTAGAGCTTGTGCACAGTGATGTGTTTGGACCTGTGAAGGTTCCATCACTGGGTAAGTCTGTGTACTATATATCATTTATAGATGACTTCTCAAGGAATACATGAATATATTTCCTTAAGAATAAATCTGAAGTCTTTGATAGGTTTAAAGAATTTAAGGCTCTGCTGGAAAACTAGACAAAGAAGAAGATAAAGGTACTGAGGACAGATAACGGTGGAGAGTTTTGCAGCAAGGAATTTGAAGAATTCTATAAGAAGTGTGGTATAGCACGACAGAAGACTACTCCACACACACCTTAGCAAAATGGAGTTGCAGAAAGAATAAATAAGATGTTGATGGAAAGGGCAAGAAGCATGCTCAGTGGTGCCGGGTTAAGAAAGGAATTCTAGGCAGAGACGGTGGATACTGCATGTTACCTGGTCAATAGGCCACCTTCATCAGTGTTGGAGGATAAGAATCCACAAGAGGTATGGATTGGTATGAAACCCTCTCTTTCACATATGAGGGTATTTGGATGTGATGCATATGTACATGTTCCAAAGGAGAAATGGACCAAGTTGGATAGCAAATCTGAAAAGTGCATCTTTATTGGGTATAAGGATGGTTTAAAGGGTTATAAGCATTGGAACCCAGTCACACAGAAGGTTGTGTACAATCGAGATGTAGTGTTTAGAGAGGTAAAAGATGTTATTAAACATGAAGTCCAACCAAAGGAACTTGAGAAGATAGAGTTTGAGATTAAGGAGGAAGAATCAGACTCTACAGCAGAGGAGGAATCAGAAGATGAAGAGCCACAAACTCCGGGTGTGAGAAGATCAGTTCGAGAAATAAGGCAGCCAGAAAGGTATAGTCCATCTGCTTTCTGTTCAAATTTTGTTTTATCTATTACTGACAATGATCCCAGAACTGTGAAGGAAGCAGTAGATTCAGAGGATGGAAAACTCTGGAAAGAGGCCATGGTTGATGAAATGGCATCTTTGCACAAAAATGAGGCTTGGGATCTAGTGGAGTTGCCGGTTGGAAGGAAACCCATTGGCAGCAAATGGGTGTTCAAAAAGAAGACAAATGCAGAAAGAAAGGTGGAGAAATACAAATCTTGATTGGTAGCAAAAGGTTATTCCTAGGTGCCGGGAATTGAATTTGGTGATATTTTTTCTCCTGTTGCCAAGGTAACTTCTATTAGATTACTTTTATCTGTTGTTGCTGCTTTTGATTTTGAGGTAGAACAGATGGATGTGAAGACAACATTTCTTCATGGGGATCTGGAAGAGGAAATATACATGAAGCAACCTGAAGGCTTTGCGGTGAAGGGTAAGAAATAACTGGTATGCTAGTTAAATAAGTCTCTGTATGGGTTAAAACAGTCACCAAGGATGTGGTATCAAAAATTTGATACATTTATATGGGGACTTGGCTTCACCAAAAGCAAAGCAGATCACCATGTGTATTTTAAATTAATTGGTGACCGTGTTATTTATCTGGTCTTGTATGTGGATGACATGTTGCTAGTTGGAAATGACAAAGAAATTATCTAGGATTTGAAGACCCAATTGTCCTCCAAATTTGACATGAAATATCTTGGTGCTGCAAACTATATTTTGGGCATGGAAATTAAAAGAGATCGGGCAAAGAGGAAGCTCTGGTTAAACTAGGGGAAGTATGTCAAGACAATACTGCAAAGGTTTAATATGCAGGATAGTAAACCGGTGAAGGTTCCTATTCCTATAAGTGTGAGGTTATCTGCTGAACAGTGTCCCAAGACACAAGAAGAGGAAGAGGACATGTCCCCTGTTCCATATGCAAGTGCAGTTGGTAGCTTGATGTATGCAATGGTCTATACTAGACCAGACATTGCACATGCAGTGGGAGTATTGAGTAGGTTTATGTCAAAACCAGGGAAGGATCACTGGACAATAATGAAGCGGGTTTTCAGGTATTTGCATGGCACTAGTGATTATGGTTTGTGCTACAAAGGAAGACTAGGATTGGACAAAATGTTGGATATTTGTGGCTTTGTTGATGCAGACTGGGCTGGAGATCTGGATCCGAGAAGATCTACAAGTGGGTATGTGTTTAACCTATTTGGAGGTGCAGTTAGTTGGATGAGTAAGAAACAATCTATAGTGGCACTATCAACTACAGAGGCAGAATACATGGCAGCCACTCATGCAAGCAAGGAAGCAGTTTGGTTACAGAGATTGTGTTCAAGTATGGGGTTAGTACAAGGAGCTATATGGATGGATAGACTGTGACAGCCAAAGTGCAATTTTCTTGGCAAAGAACCCCACATATGATTCAAAGACAAAGCACATTGATGTTCAGTATCACTTTGTGAGGGATATGATAGAAGACAAAAAGGTGTTGCTGGTAAAGGTGGAAACTTTGAAGAATACTACAGATGCATTGAAAAAATCTGTGAGCTCTGAGAAGTTCTCTTGGTGTAGAGAGACAATGGGTGTTTCAAGGCTGGAAAAATGACTAAGCTCTCTTGTGGCCCCCTATGGAAAGAAAACAAAAAGTGGGAGAATGTTGGGTTGTGTTATATTCTTTCTACGACTAGCCCACGTAGTTAACCGGGGGGTTAGAAGGGGGGCAGAACCCCCCTTCGTTGCGGCGATTGTGTAGCGGGGGGGGGGGGGGGTCACAAGGGGTTTACGGTGTACCTGTAACCCCACTTTATGGGGTCCTAGGCAGCGCCCCGGAAAATTTTGGTTTTGGACCCTATGTTAGGTTGGGCAGACCCACCTATGGTTTTGTGCATGATTTTCGCACATGTTTTTTGGACGCGATGGTTTTCGGTCCATGGTATTAGACGCGATGGTTTTTTGGTCCATGGTATTGGATGCTTTAGCATGTATAAATATGTATTATAACATTGAAAGGAACATAATGAAAAATCAAGCTGGTAGTCTTGATTTTGGGATCTAGGAGAAAATCTCTGTGTATATGTGTTTTATGTGTTATGCTCTCGCATTGTTTATTTTTTGTGTTTTAGAATTCGTATACAGGTAATTTTTGTATAGGGTTAAAACCTATAGCTTTGGTTGAAGCCCCCATACTAGTTAGCCACCACTATTCATCGATTTTATATATCTTCTCTTTTTCTTCTCCACATACTATTTCCGCAGTTCTACTACAAAAGAATAAATATGGTTATGAACAACCCATCGCCTTCCTCAGCCAAGTCCTGAGGGATGTTGAGATGAAATATAATATTTTGGAGAAACAAGCCTATGTAGTAATCAAGGCTTTGAAGGAATTTCATATGTATCTGCTACAATCAGAAATCACAACATTTGTCCCAATGACAGTAGTTAAGGACATCCTAGTGCAAGGAGATAGCGAAGAAAAAAGGGTTAGGTGGATATAAAATATACAAGAATATGAGATAGACATAAAGCCTACTCCTACTAAGCTCATGAAAGGCCAGGGTTTGGCCAAGGTTTTATCAGAATCTAATTGCCAAGGTTTAGGGATAAACCTAATAACAGAGGGAGGCAGCCCAAAGGATCATCCGAACGAGATTAAAACATTCGAGCAAAAGATCTATGCTAAATATGAGGGATCACCCTAGTATAAGAACATTATTCATTACTCTTATTCCTAAGGTGTTTGCTGGGGTTGTTTAAATCCAAATAACGAACTCTGAGATTGCAAGAGAAAAAATATATCATATCCCACAGTCTATTCTACTAGAAGGACCCGGTGGGAGTATTGTTGTTATGTTTGGTAGAGGGAAAAAATCCATAAAGTGATTGAGGATTTTCACGAATGAGTTTATGGAGGTCACTATAGTTGGAATACCATAGCACATAAAATCCTCAAGGTGGGATGCTACTAGCCTACGTTGTTTGGAAATGTTCATTCCCAAGTCATGTCATGCCAGAAGTGCCAAGTGTTTGTTGAGAAGAAAAAGACGTTTCCTCTCCCCCTGATTCCAATACATGTGGAAGAACCTTTCAGACAGTGGGTAATAGATTTCATAGGAGAAATAAACCCACCATTCAGTGGCTAACACAAGTGGATATTGACACCCACCGATTATTTCACCAAGTGGGTAGAGGCCATCCCAACTAGAAACTCTACAAACTCAGTGGTAATCAAGTGTTTGGAGGAGAACATATTATCTCTCTTTGGTTGTCATATAAAAATTATCATTGATATTGCTCAAGTCCTCAAATATGGTAAATTCATCAGCTTCTGCCAGAAATTAAACATCATCATCAGGCACTCCCCTACATACTGTCTTCAAGGTAATATCTTGGCTGAGTCCTTAAACAAAACTGTGGTGAGGGTGCTGAAGAAGAACATTGTTGAGAATCAGAGGAATTGGGACTCCCAACTGAAATTTTCCCTATGGGCCAACAGAGTAACTACTAAATGATCCATGGGGAAATTTCCTTTTGAGCTAGTGTATGGTAAGGATGCATTCTTCTTGATCCAATTAGCGATGTCGATGGTGAAGTTACTACAGGAAGATGAGGAAGAGTCGAGTGCCTTGACATGAAGGATAAATCGGTTGGTCGAGCTTTATGAAAACAAAGAACAGGTGGAGGCCAAATTGTCAAATGACCAACAAAATATGAAATCCGTGTTTGACAAGAAGGCAAAGGATCGATCTATTCAACTAGGAGATTTAGTTCTCCGATGGGGTGTCTGATGAGAAGACAAGGGAAAGCACAAAAAATTCAATCCGCTCTGGTTCGATCCTTTCAATATTGTGGAAGAGAGAGGAAATAACACATACATGCTTGAAAATTTGGATGGTGAATCACTGGAACTATCGGTAAATGGCCATTTCCTCAAACTCTATTTCCAAAATTAGAGGTACCTGTCTTGTATTCATTGTAAATATCGACATGTGTATTGTAATTGTTATATAAAATTTCCAATTTATGTTGAAAATTCCGCTTTCACAAAATTATCATTTGTTTAGAAAAGACTCCATGCCCAAAGAAAAAGTTCATAGTTTGCAGGTTCTCAGCACCTTGCTATCAAGGCACTGTCCCTAGGTGGAGCCAATGTTGTCACCTTCTGAAAACAGAGTTCCAGTTGTACACAGAGTACCAAATAACATAGAGGTTTGCATCCATCTTCTAGGCCACAGAAGCTCTCAAAGCTAAATTAGACACTCTACACTAGATAGTGTTCGGAATAACCTTTCCAATGGTAGGTGGAAGTCTAAAAAAGGAATCCTGGATTAGAAGTTAGAGCATATTGAAGATACCCTTTCAAAGCTAGAAAACAAAGGAAAAATGGCTAAGGGTTGGGCTCATCGCAAACCGAATTTTCTTAGCAGAAACAGCGGGGGAGGACACAACAAACCTGTGATGGAGCAATCGCCGATATCAGTGATCACAAAAGTCAGAGCTCCAATATCGAAAAATTGGTGATCGATGGAATTGCAAAGTGCAGTACAAAGGGGTAGAGCTATGACATTGGAAAATCAGTGAATCAGCAATCAGTGGGTTCAACGGGCCATCCTTAAGGAAATGTGGGGGAATATGCCAATAGTGTTAAAGCAGTAGGAGAGGTCTGACGTAGATTTAGAAAGGAAATTTGTTGCAAAACCAGAGGCAGGCATACTTTTTCTCTTTCCTCTAAGGAGGGCACATGGCGTACTAATATCATTGGTCCAAATGAATACACATGGCAGATGACGTCAAAATGACGTGGTAGTACGGAGGACACGTGGCACACAGATTCAGTATTTTCATAGGTCCTATGGGGGCATATTCCGGTGACATGTGTCACCACTAAGGAGGTGCCACCTGACACTGATGATGTCATCAATTTCTTGGAGTGCCCCCCTCCACCATAAAATAAACACCCCCCATCTCTAAGTAGCCCAGATTGACTCCACCAGATCAGTGGCTCCCAAGTCATTTCAACCCCTCCCCGCCATGTTTCCCTTTATCAATGAGGTGGGGCGGGGGGGAGGGGTGGTTCTAAAAAAGAAGTTTCCCATCAAGCCCTTCCACTACTTGTCCCTCTCATATCATTACGCACCACCCCCCCCCCCCCCCACACTTACCACTTGCCACTTATACCCCCCTCTAAAAACCACTCATCCTCACACTCTCTTCTCCCAAAGGCCCTAACGCCTGGGGACTAAGCACTTGGTAACAACCCCTCGGTTGTATGAGAAGAAATGTAGGTAGAGGCTAAACCAAAGGGGGCCAAGGAGCATCGAATATCGTCATTCTACAACACCTTCAAGAGTAAAAGTCTTGTTGGCATAAAGACCTAATAGTATGGTACAGAGCTTTAAAGCTGGATGGGTCGACAGTTGTGGTAT
This sequence comes from Pinus tabuliformis, assembly GCA_031772625.1. Classification (NCBI taxonomy): domain Eukaryota; kingdom Viridiplantae; phylum Streptophyta; class Pinopsida; order Pinales; family Pinaceae; genus Pinus; species Pinus tabuliformis. The sequence goes on from CM062820.1 coordinate 271,149,020, forward strand.
TTGATAAGAAAGATGGAGCATCCAAACCCAACATGGGATAATCAAGAAAGGCCCTCTATGACATGGAACCAGGGTCAATGCTGACATAAGTAAACAAGAACATGGTAGCTCGGGAAGAATTGATTATCCAGCATGGTGCCCCCATACAGAGGGAAGATGAAGTACTGCCCAGGGGTCCTCTACTTCAGTACTGTGGCATGAAATTGATAGTGCCCACTCCCAGCTTTGAAGGATGAATGGTTTAGGCAGTAAAGGCATAAATGATGGGAGTTAGTTGAGCAACACAGGAGGACATAACATGAGAAAACTACAACATGAAGCAAAAGAGATCATAGGGAGGGGCATGTAGATATTTTGTTAACATTGTTCATTTGATTGATTGAATGGTTTTTTTATCCTGTAATGTGCTGCCCTTTAATGAGGAAATTAATATTTTGTAATGCTTTTGGGCCAGAGAGCCATCCCTGGCTGAGATAGCTAGTTGACCTGATAACTGAGACTTGGCCAAAGATATTTTGATTTAATGAAATTTCAACACTCTCACTCTCCATATAAATAGGGGGAAGAAACACTTCACAAATGTTTAGAAATCCTACAGAAAACACTACATGTTATTTTCAAACTATATGACTTTATAATACAGATATTTCAGAATATCAAGGAAATGGTGGTGATTCCCCCTTCAAGTATTACAATATGTTATCTCTCTCTTAAAACCCATTATGTTCATACTTCTTATCTGAATTCATGAAATCATAGCTACTATAAATATTTATTACTTCCTCACATATTCATTTGCATTGACTTATTAATGCATGTGCCTATATGGATTGTTGAAATTATATCTTTAAATTTTCGCTACATGAATCACAGCATTCAATCCCTCTTTTGTCCATTATTTCTACCTGTAACTCAAATAAGTGTAGAAATCCTTTATGCTTCAAGCTCTATCTGTTAAAGGTATAATTCTTGATGCTTTATGCTCTATGTGATGAGTTACTCCTTCTCCTTATCCTCTCTCATTACTCTGAAAAATATTATTAAACTATAAGTCCTTCAACTACTTGCCCTCCACTATTTTAGGCATATATTTATGCGATTTGTACATGTGAAGAAGTACCAACAATTCATGGCTTAATCATTTAGATTAATGAACCAACCCATTCCATTTAAATATATACATATATAAATATATGTGATGTCTCCATTTTCCTGAGAATCTTTTGAGACACACAAAACCTAGATATGCCCAGGCACTGGTCTTGTAAGCAATCTGAGGCTATCTTTGGGAGTGACAACACCCCCTCCACCAAAAAAGTGCTCTTAGATGAAGAGACCTGGCCACCACTTCTACTCCAGGGCCAAGTTATATGCTTATCCCTAACATTTACCTCCTTCTTGCAATTGTACCCATTCCTTCCCTTATTGTGAGGGGTCAAGGCCCGAAGCTGGTTATTTTATTCATGACAAAGGTCTCAACCTTGCCCCTACACTCAAAAGTTGGCATTGTTCCATGTTTCTCCATTCTTCACCATCATTCCTTAGGAAAAAACATCGCCTTTCTGCTACAATCCTTCTGGTGTGGATTGCAACAACACCATCTTTTTCCAAGAGGCTGCAAGTACTCTTGTCATATGGTACCTAGCTAAACAAACAGGTGCATTTGTGTCCTCATGTGTGAACCATCTTTGCAAATGGTGGGGATCCTCCATTTTCTATACCTCTTGATGAATTTCTTTCACTCCCTCAGACTTATACCTCACATTCCTAGTTCTATCACCTAGGTCTCCTTACCATAACCTCTTCTTCAAAAACCACATCCTCTTGTTGGCCTTCTTATTCAGGGATGTTCCTTCTACCATTCCTTTATCTATCCTCTCATCGGTGCATCACCTTTGCATGATTCCTTTGTCTCTTCTCTCAAAATATCCTCACCCTCATCATTCATCAGTTAGTATTAACCTCATCCTAGAATACTTTTCTTGCTCTCTATGGGTCCTTTCGTGACAATTTATAACAATTTTCCCTTTTGCTTTCTCTATCAGGTCTATTGGCACATTCCCCTGGTTATTATGAAGTTCTAATTCAAATCACATTTATTAACATCATTCTACTCCAAAACCATATTCCAGACCTGTTTGATACAATTCTTCACGTGAGAAACTGACTCACCCCAGTCAATATTTTTCAATTCAAGTCTTTTCTCACCTCAGTCTTAGTCCTCATAACCATTGTGTCTCGATGATCTATGGGTGGATTTACAACTAACAAGCCTGCTGCTACCACTGAATGAGATTCTATAATCTATTCAACCAATTTCTTCTCTCTCCTCGAAGATTTCCTTGAAGGGGGAAATCATTCCAATGCAATCTTCCTCACATGAACCTAACCACCATCGATTTCTCTAGTTATTCACATGTCAAGTTACGTAATCATTAGTGTTTTCTCTGTAGACCCATCCTTCATAGTGACATCTACACCTCGGTTGGCACTTCCCCCAACACAACATGTGGCCTAACTTTAACTATATCCATGTAACCTCTAGATGAACCCCTCTCCCTCTAACCATTAGCCCTATTTACTTACAAATTTTACATATGTACACAAGAGATAATTCACCCTTTCCTCTCATATTTTTTCACCTCCACTTTCAACCCACCTCTTGGAAGGTGGCGTATCTACCGATTGTTCCCATCACTATGCATCTTACTAATACTCCTTTGATGATCACATCATAGATCTTGGATTTATCAATACCTCCTATTCCCCCATCATCGCTAAGAGTCAAATCCCTGTTTGATGAACTTGAAACCCTTTCAATGGTATCCTTACCCTAAAAACTTTCAATAACCACCATCTTGGGATAGTCATCAGTCACGAAATTAACCCTATTTGGTCTGATCGACTGCGCATATTCCCTGAATTGTAATGGTGGTCCCTACATTGCTTGCTCTCCTTCAACTTCTGGAATCTGGATATTCTGGGGATCCTCATCATCATCTCCTTTTTCTGCTATGTTGTAGAATTCCAATAACTACTACACCCACTACAATTACTGATGGGTATCGCATAGATATCCATCCCCGATTAGGATTGGATCATCCTCTGCAAATATTTTCCATCTTAATAGGTTTAGAGCATCCTCCAATGCTGGTTCTTCTGCTTGAAAAATGAATGTCACACGAAAGTTTTGTGCCACCTCATTCCAATCCCTTTCTCTCTCTCCACCTCTAATTCAATGTAACAATTAGCTGGGATGACATCTAGGGTGTGATGAATCAATGAACCCATTCTTTTTGGGGTACTTTTCCTCTATTCCATGCTGAAACGCACCACTTTAAATGAGTTCCAAGGAATTCCATTCCTATGTACTTCTTTCCTAGGATCCCAAAGCTAGATACGAACCTGAATTTAAACAACTATTTACATTTCCACCATCTCGTGACTTGCTCCTTGTCCACAACCCACCATTTGGCTAGTGTAGAGCATAACACGACATCCAAAGCAGGAATCCTATGACACTCTAGTACCTGGTATTCATACTCTGGCGAAAAAAATTCAACCTGTGATAGCCTGTCAAAATGAGGTGGGTTATTGACCTCAGTTCCTATCCAAAACACCATCCTCATAATATGGGAATATTTCCTGGGGCTGACTTCATGGAACCGATTCTGCCAATTCTTCAGGGCCTCCTCTAATTTAGATGTATAGAACCTGATGCTGCACCAGCTTAGTAATATGGCATTATAAATAATATATATGTACTCTCGAATAATATCACCCTTCACCCATTGCACATATCAATCCCCTTCCCACGAATATAATGGTTCAAAGACCTGAATGTCTCTGCCTTCAAAGATCATCTTCCTTTTCTTTAAATTGACAATTACTTAGTTATCAAAGGCCCAGTCGATCCCTAAAAGATTTATATAGGGATCAATAACATCCACAATTTCAATTACCTCAAAATCATCCATGCTTGACACTCTATCGATATCCACAAGAACCCCTAATAACCTTTCGATAGGAAAAATACGATGTTGATTAGCCAATATGAACTGAATTAGAGACCATGTCAGCCTAGGTCTCCCCAACATTTCCTAGGTACTTTTCGGTAATATGTTTATATCTAATATTGAATCTCGAATATATTTTCCATCTCATACTCACCAATTTGGGCACCAAATTGAAATTTTTGTTGGTCCTCTTCCTATGAGTGGCTTGATTCACGACCGTTGGTGAAGTTCGTGTGCTGGTCCCCTCCTTCCCACCAGTACACTGTTTCACTAATTTTCCAAACTTATCCAAATCCTGGGGATATTTGACTGACTCCAAGAATCTCTACAATAGGCTCTTGACTGGGTCTACTACAATCCTTTACTCTTTACCTATAATAGTATAAAATATCTCCAACGTAGCCGCTTCATGTCTAGTCTTAAACCTGTCCCACTCTTCTGCAACTATTTCTCATCAAGATTCTTTATACGCGATATGCTCTCTAACTAGGTCAAACTTTGAAGGTGGTTCATGATCTCTCCTTACCCACTAAGGTGGCAGTGTCTAAGGTCTTGCAACTTCAACTCCCATCTTGGCACCTCCTTGTGTTATTACACCCACCTGATATTGATTTTTGCGTGGTTCGACAATTATCATATGGAATTTGGGTCCCTTCTTTTCCTGTCACTTGGAAATCAACTAAGGGAAATTTTCAGATGGATTATCTAAGGACTTACAATATATACACATGCAATAGGGATTGTTGCAATCCCAAGCCAAATGCCCCTACTTTCCACAATTGTAATATATTATAGTGCTCTACCCTCGACCAAAGCCTCTTCTAACCCTACTAGGTCCTCTAGCCACCATACCTCATCCTTGGCCTTATTTATTATAATGTCCACCTTGATTGTACCTAGGTTAGTTAAGTCTAGCTTTCACGGCTTTTGCCCCTTCAGGCCCCTGCACTCTAAAGGAATCAAAGGTACATTCACGCATTAACTCAAATGCATACAATGATTAATATCATGCCCCACCAACTTGCAGAAGTCATAGAATAAAGTATACATTGTGGCCTCATATTTATGCATCATCAGAAAACTAGATGGTATATGGCACCATACCCTGCAAATCTCACACCAAATTCCCCTGTCGTGCGTACGGCGGTTTGTTGCGCTAGTTTCCATATAATATATCAATATTTTGTATTCATTCCTATGGTGACCCTCTGTTTGAAAGATGGTACACCACACTTCCGCTTGGTTTTCTTTGTCCTTTGAAAAATCTTGGAGTTGAGAATCTGGCACAACTAGTTGGTACTACACCTGTGCCATCTCATAATTCTCATTCCCACATGTTGGTGGTGGTTCTAACTTCAGTGCCAACTCCAATTCCTTTGACTATGTACCAATTCTCTATTGTGTCAACCGTATTCTAATGTGTGGTAGTAGTTGAGTAATAAACTATTCCTTATGTTACACATCCAGAATTTCGAACATCAGCCTATCCTTCAACACCTTAAACTGTTGGTCAAAGTCCCATATTGATTCTCCTAGACTTTTATTGATCTCCTTGAGTTCTGTGATGCATTGGGACTTCGAATTGGGCCTATGAAGTTCTATGATTAGCACTTGAATGATATCCACCAGACTCTTGTTCTGCTTGGCTGGTGTCGCACTCTTATACTTCATATGCCATGTCAGTGCACGATCCCTAAACACAGATTCTAGCTATGCAATCTTGGTGGCTTCATCCCGGACTTGCTTAGTTGTCCAAACAACCTCACACACAAAAAAATGTTGTTCTCGGTCTTCGGCCCTGTGGTTTGAAACATCGGAATCCTTAAATCTACGCTCGCCATAGTGGTATGCATAGTACTCCCGGATGAAGTTTTCCATTATGGGCTCGTTGTACTACTAAAAGGTTATGTGCCTGTTTGAGCACCACTCTAATTCTGAATATTCTGTGTTTCTCCCCCTACATCTGGACCAACTCTGCTACTACCACTATTTCCTCCTCCGTGACTATGATGACCTCCTACACTAGTTGAATTAGTGCACTGAGGGCTTACCTCTTGGTTTGTAGATGTGTGTGGGGTGGTGGGTTCAACCCTGGGTTCTAAATCCTCCATGGTGTGCAGGCTTAGCTATTCTCTTTCTCTTACCTTCGTATGTGGTGTGCTAAACTATGTCCCTTCATAACTCTGATCGCTGACACTAATCCACATTCTACGATGACCTCTCATAGCCCCTCCCTCTGGGCTCCATCTTTCAGTAGGTACTGATGTTGATTGACCTCCTCCTGCGTCACCTCGTCGATATCTTCTACCACTCCTCAACATTCCATCCTCATAACTCTCCTTCTCCATCATTATCTCTTATTTTGTTATGCACAGTTCAAGACTTACTAACAACTTCCATTGCAATATGTTTCCTCTTTTCCCTTTTTTCTCCTAGACCACCTCCTAGGTCTCCTCCACTTCCCCATCCACATGCGCTGCCTAATCGCTCATGGTATCAAATTCTGGTGGCAAAACATTGTCATTTTTATCAACAATGGTAATGATCTTATAAACCTACCTCTTGGTCCCTTCAAAAAATTTCACTTCACTGTAGTATAGGACATCATCGATTCCACTGCAAACTCCACAATATATCCTTCTAACACATTTTCAAACCAAAATTCAACAACATGTTAATTCTTATTGATTACCACTTCTAACTGGTGTGCCTCTTCCAGCATCCACCTCCTTACTTGATCGTGCCGATATGTGGGATTATTGTCCTTTAGCCTTTTGACCCACTCTGTTAAAATGTTAGGGAATGTCGTAAAGAAGACCTCATGAAAATCAATATACATATATTTATACAACCATTTCTCCACATGTCAATATATTTTATTGTCTAGGGGGGGATCACACTTACTTGTTTTTTTACACTTGTATCATAGTTCTTTTGCAACAAACCAATGCTCCTTTCATGTAAGCTAGCAGGTGATCTCCTTTTTGGTAGGATTCCATAATTTCCACATCCTTAAGAGACAATCCCATCATAAAATCATCCTGATCCAGAAAGTGGAACCATTTGTTGGCGTGGGATACTGACAAACCTAGGATTTGCAATATAGTGGCCAACAAAGACCCACTTAGCATCGACCCTTTCGACAACATCCACCAAGTGCCTGAATTCTCACCCGAAACACTAATGGGTGGCTATCGAGACCAGGTTTTTTTAGAATGAAAGGATTGTATTGTGGCTACAACACATTGTTCCTAACGCATGCATATCCCAATACACCGCCATTACTGCGCATAGTGCCAAACATTGGTTATTCTATCCCCTACGTAAGCCTGTATTGTTCATGCACAATGTGAGCCTTTAAGCATGGAATCCATATGATAGAACCCAATCACCCTAGACACTACCAAATCCGCCACTATTACATAGCTAGAACTCAGACATTAGACCGACCTACACTCCAAACTTTACCATTAGAGTGCCACTATGCTCATTCAATAAGGTTTAACAAACATAATACTACATGCCTATAGCAAACTAGATCATCAACATAAACCATCACTTCGAAACATATTAACAGTATGAACGTTAGGATTAATTAACAGAGCCATAAACCATTAACAACAATATAAAATAGCAGTAGAAAATAAGTAAAACCCTCATTTAAAATATATATCGTTCACACAATTGTGAGATTCATCCCAACATTCATACATTTATGCAATGAAAATAACACAAACATCTTCCCAAACAACAATTTACAATCACAAAATATAATAGTACTTCCTCAATCAACAGTTCACATATATATTAGCATGAATGGAAAAATATCTACAGTACATACACCAATTAATAAGCTCCCAACCATTTTTGACAACATTAGACGATACCAAAAATGCAACATAAATCTTATATGACAAAATAGTGTATTCAACTCTTAAACCCGTTACAATAGTTTTTCAAGAAGCCATAGACTCTACTATGAATCCTATAATACATCAAAACGACATTGGTACAAAGACTGACTATAGAATTTAGCTTGTAAACACTTTTGATCAATTGAACAACCCACGCTTGGTGTTCGAATGACTATTTTATAACTAGTGGGAGTTTTTCTTGAATCCTCATTTCTTCCCAACCATTCAGCCCAAATATCCTAAAACCGTTGAGGTATTTCTTTTAATCCTTCAAAACATTTCCCATGCATAGCACAACTATCCAAAATATTTCCTACCCTATTCGGCTCCACCCCACCTCATCCTTCCTATCTCAAAATATCTCCAAATTCTTGTCAACCACGACCTCCCTCGTCGGCTCCTTCTCCTGTAAAATACTAATGACCAATAATCTCTACACATGCCTTCCTCTCCTACTTTATTGATGTCCTCCTATTATGCGACATTTAGCTTCATCGTGCCCCAACCCCTGCACCAACCTTATGCTACACTCTTGCTTGTTGCGCTAGCCTTATGCTTGCACTCTTGCACCATCCCTCGGTTGCGATCCACCTTCTCCCCTTTGCGCTCGTCTCTCCCAATGCATAATCTTACTATTTAAAAAAAATAGAAACTTTTATGGGTCCCAACAAGGAGCCTCACCTAAATTGGCATGGATGTAATTACCATATATGTGGCGTCAAACTTTGGGAACCATGGGGTGATAAATAGTCCAACGTTACCCCAGAAACATGACCCTTCTTGTACTACAAAATCTAGGCCCTTTAGAGCATCAAACTGGATGGTGAATAAACCTTTTCAGCACAAACAAATGTCACAGTTTTGTGTCCACGACAAAAAAATTCCATTGATTTAAGGCCTCTGGTTTTAGAAAAAAATCATTGAATATTCAAATGACTTCCTTTTTTTTGAATCTTGAAAAAGAGAGGAGATCTCTAAATTTTTAACCTCCAAAGTAGGGGTTGTTCCATTTGGTCAAAAATGTAAGGACCTGAAATATTTTGGATTTGTTCTACTAAGTAAGAAACCTAAGGCTGATTTGTTGGAGCTTTTTCCTTCACCTAGATGCGAGAAATTGTGATAGTAGTCCGTCAAATATTCAAAAATTGTTAATTTACATCGACGGGAAGGACTGAATTTGTGGCATTGTATAATCGACGAGAGCTTTATATCATTTTCTTCATTACATTGGTATGGAGTTTCATATGTCTGATGCTTTTTTCCATCGGTTTAGCATCCAATATCTGACAAATGTATTTCTGTCCAAAGGGGGTGTCATACATCCAATGCTTCATTTCGTTGGTTGTGTTTTCACTCAGATTTTCCCTTAGAAGTTATCAAAAGAAGGGACACTCTGAGGTAACCACAAACCAATCTTTTAAGTATAGAATCTAGCCAATCTGTACTCAGAGAGGGCTCTCTCTTTATGATTTATCTTTGTTTTAAGGGATATTAGGCTAGTTATGAAAGCTTGGGGGGTTTTGATTTTGTTTGGTGGTATAATTCGAGAGCAGATGGATAGAACAAGGTATTTCAGGCCATTGGGCTGTGGAGTCAACTGAATTATGGCTTAATTGGATCAGGATGATTTAACAAAGTAGAAATTTCACAAGGCAAGATAGCCAAACAAAAGACAAATGATAGTTTCAAATGGGTGATATGGTCTTGAACAGGGAGGAAGGGAAACTAAGAATCCTTCAACAGGGTCCAAGATGAGGGAAAGTGGGCGCTCATTAACAAAAAGCAATTAAGTATTCTTTGTTAAATGGTCACAGTGATAAACTATGAGAGTAGGGAGAAATTAAGAATTCCCTACCTATAATAGCCTGGAAGAAAACATTAAGAATATAAATGATTTTAAAGACAGAATGCAGTAAAGCTATTTCTGAAATATAAATTTTCGTTTATCATTCAGATATGAAACACATATGAATATTTATTAAACTAGAAAAACTCTAAAGAAATAAGATATAGAATACTTATTTGTTTCTCGTTTGACACAGGTATCCTGCAAAAAGTCCTTTGCTTTATTACTTTGTTCCAGCCAACCATACAAAAGTTGTTCAACAACACTTCAATTCCAAAATTAAATTGTCTACAGAAATGTCTAAGAATCCACACTCAATACTTTGAATCAGGAAGTATTTATACAAAATTTACATCAAAATATCTCCTAACTAAGAGAGATACATTCTAGGAAAATTGAATATCTTTTACATTCTAGGAAAATCATCATAGAGAACTTTCCCTGTGGGCAATGCCTTGACTTCAGATGAACTGGCCTGACTGTTGGCTTGCTGATGTAATTTGTTGAAATAATCATCCTGAACCATAAACTTATCATTTATTACTAAAGGACTTGGGAGTCCTTTACTTTGTAAGATGTCAAACTTCCTCATGAACTCATCTATGTCTTCCTGCATACTTTGACATCTTCTTTCCAAACCTTGCATCAGATTTCTCTTGGTCAGTACTTTCTTTATTTCGAGGATGGTAGCAGTCCTATCCTCTAGTTCTAATTTTTTCCAACTGTTGCCTGTTTCTACTGTTTAGAAAATTAACTAACTAAATTGCCTCTTTAGGCTTTCTACCCAATTCCTCCCTGGTCCTTTGAACTTCTTCAAGATCAGGCTTAACTAAATCAATTTGTTCAAAAATAATTTGAATGGATGACCAAATATCATTGATGGAATCAATGATATTGGTCCACAATATTCTCCTCATCTCTATCAAGGGCTTTTCAAATGTAAGGCCTTTCTCCAGTGCTCTAATTTGTTGGGTTAAGCCTTTTTTTTTCCTCATCTCTTCTGAAAAATTGATTTTTGATACATCATATTTATGCTCGAAGGTAGTGAATTTCTCTTTCACTTTCTGCAGCTCTATGACTTCGAGCTTCATCTCCTCCATGGACTTAATCAATTCCTCTACTGTCTGTGTTGGTGTACCTATCTGTGATGTGCTTGTACCTATTGTTTCTATAGGCAGCTATTGCCAAAGGAACATTTGGTGCTAAAGCAGTTGCCAATGTAGAAGGGATTGCTGTTGAGACTATAGGCAGTACAGTCTGAGGCTCTGTGGTCGACTCACTCTACCTTGACTGTATTGTCTTCTCCAATTCTTGCTTTGTCTCTTCTAGTTGCTCATTTAGCTTAAGGACCAGGTCCATAAGCTCTTCTTCATTTTTTTCTCAATCACTTCAATAGTCTGAGGGTGCATGAGTGGTGGAAATTTCAGCTGCTTTCTCAGTGCAGCTATATCTTCATTATTTTTTATTAGGCTCTCTGCAACCTTTATATCCTTTGAGTTATGGCCCAACTCAATAATCAATTCCTCCAATGATTTGATTCTGTTGTCCTTTGCCTATGAGGAGGCCTTTTCTAGTTGCAATTGGGCAGTAGTGTTGCTTAGTGAATTTTGCAACCTATGTGCCATCATTGCCTTGCTAGTTAGTGTAGAATAAACCATCTCCCCTGTTTGTTTATGCAGTTCTATCTGATCTATGGGGTGGATGTCTTTAGCTAAGACCTCAAAATCAGTCTTGAGGTAGTCTACAAATGACTTGGGCTGTTGTACTGTGGGCTTTAGAAAGCTCATCTGCATTTTGCCTTCTTTGATGTCATAAGCTGACATCAATCTGGTTTGATTTGTAGGGGCCATCTTCAAGTATTGAGCATAGGCTTGGGCCTTCAGCTGCTCATTCTTGGTCTTTATCTCCTTGAATTTTCCTTTTATGTCTATGATCTTCTCAGATGAAGATTTGAAAGATGAAACTTCTACACTCTGTTGTCTTTCAAGCTCTTGTCTTTGTGAGCTGGAAGGTGTCCCACCTGTCAGGAATGTATGTAGACTATCTCCACCTTCCCTTCTCAAACTCCCTGTTGTTTCCTCAAATAATTCTTCCTCTGAATATGGATTTAGCCTGTGCCTCTTAGCACCAAGTTGGTCTGGAGGACCACTGGCAGGGGTAGCTACTTCCCTGTCTCTTTTCAAGTTCTTTTCCTCATTCAAAGGAGTCTACACAATTGGGGGATTTCCCATATTAACCTGAGCTGGATGAGTTTGTGGTGGAGCTTGTTCTTCAGAGATTTCAGGCTGCTCTGACATCTCTGTTTGTCCTGATGTTTGTGGTTGTCCTGATGCTGGAGTACTTGTTTCCTGAGATTGTCTTTGGGATGTCTTTACTGTGGAGGAACCAATTTCCTGTGTTTGCTTTTGAGAAGTTTCTGCTGTAGAAGTACTGGGTTTCTTTGCTGGTCTTTGGGAAGACTCTGCATGTACCTGTTCAAAAGACTGCAGGTCAAGTCTATTTTCTAACTCTTTCATCACATTCTCTACTTCAACTTGATCACTATCCATTTCAACTATAGTTCCTTCCCTCCATTCATCCATATTTGCATACTGTTCTATCTCAGGGATTCTGTGATGGATATAGGGTGACAGCTTGTTATGAAACCAGCTCAAGAGAAGATAGAAAAGATAGATCAACGCCTTAGAATTCAGCCTCTTCGAGGGGGAAACCTCCTTTACATTACATAAATGAACAATTCTTGGATGATTCAAATGACAAAACCTCCTTTCTATATATAGGAGTCTAAGGAGCCACAATATAATCCAGCTGACCTAACAATAATAATATAAAGCCACAAAAATAACAATAGAGGGATTCTATGGGGCACAGAAATAACAATATGGGGGTAATAGGGGCACAACAATATAAATAAGGGGTATAACTACAATAGTAATGGGGTAATCACTAGTATTATAGGGACCCAACATGCCCCTCTCCTTCAAAAAAGTGTTGTCCTCAACGCTTGAGTAGTTCTGGATACTTCTGCATAAAATTCTCATCCTCCCATGTGGAATCTTCAGCGGATAAGTTTTTCCACTTGATAAGATACTCTGAAATTGATCGATTTCGTAGCTGTCGAGTTCTTGTTTCTATGACTGCTTCCGGTTCCAATATAATTTTTCCTTCCTCGTCAAGTTCTGGCAATATTGTTTGAATTGGGAGCTTGTCACCTATAACCTTCTTTAAACATGAAACATGGAAAACTTGGTGCAATCGAGAAGCTGCAGGAAGCTCCAATTTGTATGCCATAGTACCAATATTTTGCAACACCTTGTACGGACCATAATACTTTGGTGATAATTTATTATCCTTCTTAGCTTGCTTTAGGGACATTTGCTTATATGGTTGTAGCCGTAGGAATACCCAATCACCTACATCAAAACTTCTTTCACTGCGATGTTGATCTGCCTGTTGTTTCATTCTATTTTGTGCCAACACGAGGTTATCCTTTAAGAGTTGGAGGACTTGTTGTTGATGTTCGATGTGATGTTCCACTGCTTGAACCTTAGAATTTTCTCTTAAATATGATGTGATGGATGGTGGTTGATACCCATAAAGTGCCATAAATGGGGTCATTTTTGTTGCTGTATGGAAGGAAGTGTTATACCACCATTCAGCCAGAGGCAACCATTTGACCCATTGTGTCTGTTTATCAGATACAAAGCAACGAAGATATCCTTCCAAACATTTGTTTACTATCTCAGTTTGCCCATCAGATTGAGGATGATAAGATGAGCTATGAGCTAACTGAGTACCAAGACAAGAAAATAATTCTGTCCAAAAATTTCCAGTGAAAATGGGATCTCTGTCACTTACAATAATCTTTGGGTTTCCATGTAGCTTTTGAACTGTTTCCATAAATGCAGTAGAAACTGTACTGGCTTTAAATGGATGTGATAATGCACAAAAGTGTGCATACTTGGTAAGTCTGTCAACTACCACCATGATGACACTCTTTCCCTCAGACTTGGGTAAACCTGTGATAAAATCCATTGAAACCTCCTCCCAACGTTGGCTTGGAATGGATAAAGGTTGTAATAGACCTGATGTCTTAATTGTTTCAACTTTATTTTGTTGGCAAACCAAACATTCTGCCACAAACTTTTGAATATCTGATTTAAGGCCATCCCAAAAAAAATCCTTCTTAACCCTGTGGTAAGTTTTTAAAAATCCTGAGTGCCCTCCTAAGGGAGAAGTGTGCAATTCCATAAGAATCTTTTGTTTTAGCTGGGAATTCTTACAGAGGTATAAGCGATCTTTGTACCATAACGAATCATTTTGCCAGCTAAATGTATCAGAAGTACTGGAATCTTGTTGTAGCTTTCGAATAAGTGCCCACACTTCTTCGTCATTCTTCCATTCCTCCCTTGCTTCGTTTATCCAATCTGGTTGGATAATAGAAATGGCACACAACAATGCTTCCACATCCTCATCCTTTCTTGAGAGTGCATCTGCCACCACATTTTGCTTCCCTTTTTTGTAGATGATTTCAAAGTCATAACCCAACATCTTTGTGACCCACTTTTGTTGCTCTTCAGAGGATAATCTTTGTTCTAAAAAGTATTTAAGGCTATCATGATCCGTTTTTACCTTGAAGTGTCTTCCCATTAGGTAGGGTCGCCATTTCTTAAGTGCATGGAGTATTGCCAACATTTCCTTCTTATAAATAGCTTTGCTTAAAAACTTTCCCTTGATTGGACGACTTTCAAAAGCAATGGGTCTTTCATCTTGCATTAGAACAACACCAATTCCATTTCCTGAAGCATCACATTCCACAATAAAGGTTTTTGTGAAGTCCGGTGTAGCTAAGACCGGTGCTTGGCACATTGCCTCTTTAAGATGTTCAAAGGCCTTTTTGCTTCCAGAGTCCATGAAAATGAATCTTTCTTCAATAATGTTGTTAGAGGTGCTGCTATTCTCCCATAATTCTTAACAAACTTGCGATAATACCCTGTCAACCCAAGAAATCCTCGCAGATGCTTTATGGATGTGGGGATTTTCCATTCCTTAATGGCTTTAATTTTGCTAGGGTCTACCTTAACTCCTTCATGAGATACAATATGACCCAAATATTCCACCTCCTGGACTCCAAAGAAACATTTGGATCTTTTTGCATATAATTGTTTCTCCTCCAATAGTTGTAGCACCCTGTCAACATGTTCAACATGATCCTTCCAAGACTTGCTGTAGATTAGTATATCATCAAAAAATACTAACAAAATTTTCTAAGGAATGGTTTGAAAATTGAATTCATCAAACCTTGAAATGTTGAAGGTGCATTGGTAAGGCCAAAAGGCATGACCAAAAATTCATAATGACCCTCATGAGTTCTAAATGCCGTTTTCGGAATGTCTTCAATCTTCATTCTGATTTGATGATATCCCGAACGAAGATCCAACTTGGTGAAGTAAATTGATCCATGCAATTCATCCAGTAATTCATCAATGACAGGAATGGGGAACTTATCTTTAATAGTGAGCTTGTTGAGCTCCCTATAATCCAAACACATGCGCCATGATCCATCCTTCTTGTGCACCAATACTACTGGAGCTGAGAAAGAACTTTGACTCGGTTGAATTATACCAGCCTCTAGCATTTCTGCAACCATACGTTCAATTTCACTTTTTTGGACATAGGGATATCTGTACGGCCTGATGTTTGGAGGAACACTTCCTGGAATCAGATGAATAGCATGATCATGATCACGCATAGGTGGGAGACCTTTGGGAGTCTCAAATACCTTGGAATGATTGTCCAGGACTTTTTGGAGATCTGGAGAAATAGATGATTCCAATGTGGAAACATCTAGCGAACATAATTGTGCAATTACACCTCTTTGCTCCTTTTTTAGAAGCTTTGTCATGACATTAGAGCTGATTATCTTTCCTGGTTTCCCTGCAATACCCCTTAATTCAACTTCCTTTCCTTCCGTAGAAAATTTGATGAAAAGTTCTTGAAAATTAAAAGCTATTGTACCCAAGGATTGTAGCCATTGGACTCCTAGTACAACATCAACACCTCCCATTGGAATGGAAAGCATTGGGCTAGTCAATACATATTCTCCCATGGATAGCTTGATATTATGGCACTTTCCAGAGCAATTTATTGTTCCTCCATTTGCAATCATCACTTGACACTCTGGTGCTGGATATAGGAAGCAATTCAATTCTTTTGCTACCCTACAATGAATAAAATTGTGGGTTCTTCCTGAATCAATCAACACTATTACCTTTTTCTTCTTGATTTGTCCTTCTATCTTGATGGTTTGAGGAGTGGTAATTCCCGCCAATGCATTACAAGATATGGTTGGATTTATTTGTTCTTCATCTAGGCTTTGTTCCTGGAGTATATCCTCTTCTTTTGACCTTTCTTGCTCCTTTTCTTCTTCCTCTTCACAATCTATGTAGAATAATTTCTTCTTAGCACACTTATGACCTTTTGTGTATTTGCTATCACAACTGTAACAAAGCCCTTTGCTCTTTTTTCTTCCAATTGTTGTGGTGTCAACCTTGTAGGTTGTGGAAGACTAGGGGCAACAACACTTCCATCTTTATAGTTGTGAGTGGTATGCTTCCTAGTTGCCATAATTTTGCTTTCCATTTTTCTTGCTAACCTGAATGCCTTCTCTAATGAATCAGGTTCCCAAAGGCAAACATCATGTTGGATATTATCCTTTAAAGACCCTATGAACACATCAATCCTATGCTCCTCTGGAATATCTTTTACCCTTATGTTCAATTTTTGGAACTCCTCAATGTGCTCCATTATTGAACCCTTTTGTTTGAGACTTATCAATTGGCTAAAAAAAGTGTTGCTTTTTGTATCCTCATAATGTGCTATCAATTCTTCCGTAAAAATTGCCCAAGTGATAAATTGTTTACGAGAACAAAGCCATTGATACCATACAAACTGATTTGGTTCCAAATATACAGTTGCCATACATACCTTTTGTGTGTTTTGCACATTATTGAGATCGAAGAATTGCTCCATCTGTAATATCCATGTGGCGGGATCCTTGCCATCAAACTTCCTCATATCGATTTTTGGAATATGGTGATTCTTCGATCCAACATTAGCGTCTATGGAATCATGATTAACATTTCTTTTGTTCTCATCATGAGTTTCCTTTACTACCTTTTCACCATTAGTAAGTATTTCTTGTAGAAAATTTGTCAAATCTGTCTTCAAATCTGCCATGCCTGTCTTCAAATTTGTGTTCAAATCTATCTTCAAATTGTCCATCTTAGCTTCCATGCCATTCATCTTAGCTTCCACGCCATTTATCTTAGCTTCTGTTAACTTTTGTGAGCGTGACATTTGTTGCACTTGTTCTTGTAATTTTGATATATCATGTAACATTTCTTCCTCTTCTTCATGAGTCATGCTAGAGCTTTTAGGTTTCTTACTAGGTGTTTGCATTTTCTTTCCTCGGGGCATCAGTTACTGATAATAATGCTCTACTATGCCCTTTGAATTCCTTCAAAATAAATTTTCAAACCAAGCTTAAGCAAAAATTTAAAAAAAGCTACACACCTTCTTTCACTCTGTAGGAGCTCGATATTGCCTCTGATGTATCTCTGTACTTTCCAATCATCTAGTTCTGAATTTGTGACCTGTAGTAGCTCTCTGTGTCCTCTTTCTAATGCCACCAGTCTGATCCAAATTGGATTCTCCAAGGAAGAGTTATGCACAATCTCCCAAGATGACCTGATTATAGACCTTTCCAGAAGAGCGAAGTTCTATGAAGTTCAACGTGTACAATTTTTGATATTTGGTTCTGAAAACAATATGAAAGAAACTAAAGTCCGTCCTCTTTCTGTACCTTCTTACGAAATCTCAATCTGATTCATAGAGAGAAAGTTATGACGATTTTCCCCAGGTCACCTGTTTTGAATGTAATTCAGGAGTGTGAAAAAAGACCAACTTCCTCAGATCATATCTCCACAAATATCGTACAAAAAGCTCTGAAATTTGGACCCAAGGTTCAGTGCGATTTCCTCTCAAATGAGTTTTGTTTGCGACTTCTGAAACGTCACATAAAAAAAATTTATAGCGAAAATTCCACGATGACCTGTTTGGAGCAGCGAAACCCTAGAATCCAAAGCTCTGATACCAAATGTTATGAAACCATCTCAAGAGAAGATAGAAAAGATAGATCAACGCCTTAGAATTCAGCCTCTTCGAGGGGGCAACCTCCTTTAAATTACATAAATGAACAATTCTTGGATGATTCAAATGACAAAACCTCCTTTCTATATATAGGAGTCTAAGGAGTCACAATATAATCCAGCCGACCTAACAATAATAATATAAAGCCACAAAATTAACAATAGAGGGATTCTATGGGGCACAGAAATAACAATATGGGGGGTAATAGTGGCACAAAAATATAAATAAGGGGTATAACTACAATAGTAATGGGGTAATCACTAGTAATATAGGGACCCAACACAGCTTATGTTTCATTCTCCTATCACAAATGAAACCGTGTGGGTCATATCTCCAAGCAAAGTTTTTCTTGAATTTCGTTGTTGTTTCTATGATTTCTTCTGCTCTTTTCCCTTCTTCTCTATTGTTGCATATAAATGGAACTAAGTGGTCTTTGATCCTTAATTGGGATTTCTTCTTTGCCTTGGTGAAATGAATTTGGCCAGAGTTTAACATTTGCTTGTAATATTCTAGGGCAAACAATCTCATAGGGACATACTTAGGCAGCTTGAAAGGAGGGAGCTCACAACCATAGATTCGGATCTCAGTGTGATTCTGGTACAGGTACCAGTCACTTATCTTGTACTGCTTTGAAAGTTACAAAAATTTCTTGATCTCATCACTAATCCTAGGAGGAGGATTTCCTATTAGCATGGTGGTCACAGGGTGGACAAACTGGTCAATGAATTGATTGTATGAATAGGGACAAATATATGAGTAGTGAAAGATGGTAGTCCAAAAAATGATTGATCTGGGACTACCTCTATTATCAAGCTTATTCACAAAGAATGGGAACTTGTCAGGCTAATAGTAAAGGAAAAGGTGATATATGAATGTAGAATACTTGAATACCTTTTCATTTTCTAACCTCATGAACTAGTCATGGATTTTCTCAGCAATAAATGTAGCATAGTCATACTTGACAGCAGGAGGCTGACTAGGGATGAAGATAGACATAAGAACTAGCGTCAATTCGCCAAAAAACTCACTGGTATTGAAACCCATGACTACAACAATCATATTGACTATATTTTTTCCTATCTCTGTGAAGAAAGATGACATGTAGGGAGGAGGATCTTTGGGTTGATGTTTCTTATCCATAAAAGTCTGGCAAAGGTGACTGAGTTCAAATTGGGACATTTTAGAAGATTTCTCTAATACTTCCCGAAGGGAAATGGGGGTGAAGTTTTGACCAGGCTGAAACTGTAGCATTTCATTGATTGAGTCTGTAGTAATTGTGAAGAGAACAGTTTGATTGGGGGACATTATTGCTCTGAGGGTGGGATTATAATTGGCTTGAAATTGATGGATAATGTCAGGGAAAATGTGCACAGAGGGGAGCATATACCTTGGGAGATTTGATTCCCAAAGTCCTATGGTATCAGAGCCATTCATGTAATTGTCCTGGCATTGACAAAATACTTTCAAGGAGTTTTTATCAGTTTCAAGGTCTTTTATTTGAAAATCCTTATCTGCTAAGGGCAGATAATCCAAATCTCTATGAGGAGTAGTGATAGGAGGTACATTGAGGGCCACGGGGGTTTCCATTTCTGGTTCTTGTGGATTCAGAGATGAAAATGGGGTTTTTAAGTAGAGTTGGTGAAAACAGAGGGTCCTGGGAGTCTTCAATTTTAAATTCCGCAACTGAATTGTAATGAATTTTGGGGTTTTTAATGTAATCACAGAGGAAATCAAGTATTTATAGGGTTTCTAGAAGGAAACTGGTAAATACCTGTATTTAAGTGACGGGCAATGGAATGCAGGTTCACTGGGTGCAAATGGTGGATTGGAGCGGCGTTAGACTGCAAATTTCAAGGTGGCTGATGGTTGGAGTACGAGCTGGTCGACTTCTACGTTTTGGTTGAATGCATGATTTTTCAGAATAAGAACGGAAAACTATTTTACTTTGTTTTTTATGCAAATTCAAAGCTTTTGGCGGGTTCATGATATGGATAGGTGGCGTCAGCGGGGAGGCGACTTGATGTTTTGTCGTTAGCGGGAGGCGGTATGTGGTTTTCATCGCTTCGCTATTAGAGGGTAAGTGGTATTTTGGAGGGACCACTCAATTCCATACGCTGCTTGACACGTAGCAACCGTAAAATTCATGAAACCGCTCAAATCGCATGATAAAGGTCGACCAAAAGGCTTGTGCGATATGAGCGATATCCGTCGGATCTGAGGGATCCGATCGGACGGTGGTCGGCAACGGGAAGCGGCAGAAGGTTAATGGAGGGTGGGCCCAATATTAATTAAAGGAGTTAATCATATCGGGGGTGATTTGATTGGTCACTGAGTTATTAACTAATCCTGGTGACTAATTAATCCTCATATAGTATGGCGGGGGTTCAGGTTCTTAATTAACCACAGATTGGTTAATTAATTCCGTTTATTGACTTTATTAAGGTTATATTTTACCACGGGATGGGATATGTAAATATTTGGGATTTATACAATAATACAGGTGCGGGCAATGTTGTTTTATTGCTGGGAGTTAAATTATGATGTTAATTAGTGGTTAATATGACTTATGGAATATGAATGCGTGCTAAGTTTAAAATGTTTATGAAAGCATTTTCATCATACACCTTTAAGACTTAGGATAAATGAATATTAGGGTTTATATGGAAAATGTTTTAATTTCCCTAAGTAAAATAGGATTTTACTTTAGGAAAAGCTTTATTAAGGGAATGAGTGACTTTATGGAGGGGTAAATGTTGATGAAGGGGACTTAAGCACTTTAGGTATTCCAAATTATTGGGCCGAGGGTCCAGTCCCTCCAAAAGTTAGAGAAATGCTCTAAGCCCCTCTAACTTTGGCAATTACCTTCAAAACTTAGGGAATTGATGAAGATTTTAGGGGAATGAGTAGGGAAGTTAATTATTGTGACTTTGAATGTTAATGTGCCTTCCATGTGATACATACCTTTTCCTAGTGATGAAAGTAACAATATTTAAGCATTATTCTTAACCATTTCATCACACATCTATTCTGCAACCATCATCTACTTACCCTACCTAATTTATCCTAGCATTTTCACTTCTTTATTAGGGTGCACTTAAACTTGCAAACCCTTTTCTCACTTTCTTTTCTTTTACATAGTTGTATCTATCTAAATTTACACTTATTACATCCAAGAGCTCAGATTAAACTGTTGAATTCCTTTTATTTACTCTACCTATCTACTTATCTGCCAAGATTACACTGTTTGGCCAAATTTTATTCTCTGTTTTTGAAACATGAAATTGAAAATATGAACTAGTCAAGCTTAAACTATTTGACTATTCATGAATTGTGGCATAGCTGACAAGCTGCACACAATTTTTATTATACAAAAGTAAAAAAGTAGTGGCATTTAGACTTGCACACTTTCATGGTCTTTTCTTTTTATTGGGGTTCATTTTCTTTCATTTTTTGACCTTCTCTTTATTCTTTTTACCCTTTGATTTTTCTTTTAGGGTATACCCTCTTTACATTTTTTTTAATTTTTTTATTTTTCACAAATATGGAAAACATTTGCAACAAGCAAAGGTATGAACATATTTCAAAGTTAAACCAAGTCAATCATGATATATGAAACCTATTGGTATAGGGGCCTAACAGTGGCTCCACTTGGGGATGGCTTTCCCTGGTGGAAAGTCAAGAACAGTAGATCAATGGCCTTTCTGAATAACTTTGATTGTGCTCTGGAATCTTCCTTTTCCTGTTGCTTTATTTGTATGTATGATAGTAACGCTTCTGGAGCTTAGGGCCTTCTCTTCGGGCTTCAACTCCAAAATTACCATCCAATCAACACCAAACCTTTATTCTCCCTTCTTGAATCCCACTTGAGCACCTTGTCACTTAGGTAGGAATCTTCAACCTTGGTCTTTTTATTAAAAATATTTTTAACCTTTTCTCGCAAAACTCTGGGATCTGACTTGAAACTAA
Organism: Pinus tabuliformis; assembly: GCA_031772625.1. Classification (NCBI taxonomy): domain Eukaryota; kingdom Viridiplantae; phylum Streptophyta; class Pinopsida; order Pinales; family Pinaceae; genus Pinus; species Pinus tabuliformis. The sequence continues at coordinate 271,170,973 of CM062820.1, forward strand.
AAGGTGCTGCAACCTTCAAACCAAATTAGTAAATCATCAAGACCTTAGGGCCTTTTGCTTGGATTCAAATCTTTTAGGATTTATTTCATAATCTAATTAAATCCTACCTACTCTATATTATTGAAAATCAGGTTGAATTAAATAATACAAAAATGCCAATGAAGCCAATCAAGCAACTGCAGAAACAAATGAACTGCTTGACTGATTGTCAGTAAAGTCAGAAGCATAATTTGATCATGTATCCACATAATCAAAACTGTGATATACAAAGGCCACTGCTGATGTATTTGGTCCTCATAGAGAAAACATGTTAAAGAACTTGAGTTGAGAAGAACCTCCATATAATCTTCTATAGGATCAACAAAAGCATAAAGTGTGATAGTTTCTTCTGGGCCTTCATTGTCTAATTTGTCAACTATATCCTCAATACTAAACCCTGAAACTACTTCCTCAATCTTGCTCTTGAAAGCATAATCATCCTCAATCTGCAAATCAAAAGGTAGTACAATTTCCTCATGGTTTGGAGAAGGAAGATTTTGTAAGAATTCTCTAGGATCTCGGAAATTATATGTTGAATTTGAGAATGCAAAATATTAATTTCATTTTCATATTTTTCAGCAACTAAATTAAGAAAACACATATTAGTTCCATGAGAGTTTTTTCTTGTTTTGACCAATTTAAACACAACTCTTAAAAAATCTTCATCAAGCTGAATTTTGATAACTCATCGCTGAATTCATTGAACTCATCCCTGTATTTATTTAAAATTTCATGAAATGAAAGATTTTCCACAAACCCGGTCATCGTGTATCACTATTAATGCTTTGGAATATGGATTATTTGGTTGTGGAATTTCTTTGAAATATGAAGCTCTGGATCTTTGAACAATGAAGTCTTGATTATTTGGGGCTTCTTGATTGGAAATTGATCATCAAAAGAGTTAGAAGAATGATGCTCAAATGTGAAAGGAGATTTTATATTTACAATTTTCAAAAGAGAATAATTAATAAATTAATCTAAAAGCTTCTCTAAAATACAATATACATTGGAAAACTCTATCAATTTAAAAAGAACATAATGTCTTGGATAAAAATCCAAGAAAAGCCTGATCTTTTTGTATTGTTCTTTCATGTTCATTCCTCCAGTGGAGTCTTAGTTGTGAAATTGATGTGGAGTCGCTAGGTGGATGATTTTAATCTTTGTATGTCTGATCACTGTCCACCATCATATATCAGATCTAAACCTGTAAAACAATTCTGAAGAAAAATAGTAAATAACTTCAAATCACTCCTTTAAGATACATAAAATATTTAATTTAGTGCTTTCTCAAAGGTTTATTTTAACTGAGGATTTGTTCTTCCCCAGTGGAGTCGCCACTATGTCCATTAAATTGTTTTTGCAGGATATTGAACCAATGAAACACATAAGTCTTTTATCAATCCTAAACATCTCACCTGGCTGGAATCAAAAGAAAATAAATCTTTGTATGGTCTGGTGATGTCTAGGTCTAGCTTTTCCATGATAGATTTGGGCATAAGATTGTGAGAGGCACCAGAGTCAAACATGGCATTGTGAAGAATCTTATCATGTATGTTCAGGCTAACATAGAAGGGAGGAATTCCTCCTCCTAATGGTTTCCCATTCACTTCTGGGCCAAAGAATAACTCAGGTTGATCATCATAAAGATTAACTGAGTCTTCAGTTCAAGTAATTTTCAATGATATATTGATTTGAGTCTCGTAGTCATCATGTTTAGCTAACTTAGATAATGGAACATAAATTTTCAGCTTCCAACTTCTGCTTCCAGATTAAAGGGATTTTCTATTTGGGTTCTTGGATTTCGAGCAGCTGTGTGTTCTATGTCTTTCTCCTTTTCAGGATTGGAATTATGGTTTCTTGATTCTCCTAAATCAACCTCTAGGGGTTCTTCCACCGTTTCCTTTGAAGGAGGGGAAGTGGAAGGTTGTTTATTGTTTGGTTGATTATCAGAGACATCCTCAATTTTGGGGTCAGGAGGATTAGTGTTTGGTCTTGAAAGAATTTGCAAATGTTTGGTTGCTATCTTACCTTTTTTGGGCTGATTTGGGACTATCCTCCTGTTTGTTTCAAGGACATCAATTTTCCTACTTCTAAGATTGTATTGCTTGTGCACCTCAAAGACTGCTGAGTCATATCCCTGTCTAAAGTCGAAAGATTCTCCTGATTTGGTTTGGAACTGTTTAAGTATGTGGGCTTCTTGATCATCTTGGGATAGGAAAACTTCTTCTTCATCATCAAGCCCCATCAAATTGATGTGAGTATCTTCTTCTGGGCCTTCAGAGTGAGAAGCTTCTACATAGTTCTCCTGGAAAGGGGGTCTAATGTTTTGGTCTGGGCCATTCTTTCTAGTGTTCTGGTTTTGATTTTTCCTAAAATTAGGATTTCTCTATGGGTTAGTTTGCTAGCTATCCCATGGTGATTTCCTTTCGATTATCTCTACTCTGCCCCCTAATATATCCATTCCTTTAATGATGGCATCTAACTTTTGTTCGAAGGGTGAGATTTCTTCTTTTAATGGTATCCTTCTCTCACTCCTAGCTTTGGATATTTTGGAGAGTAGGTTGGCTTCGACACTTACTGCTATGATATGCATGTCTTCCAGTGTAGGAGGGTTTCGTTCTCTCAACTGGAAATCCATATCAGAATCAAATCCATCAGGGAATTTGATTAAGGCTAAACCAGGTGGAGGCCTAAGATCAAAGGGAATGGCACTATACACATTGTTAAACCTAGTACAATAGTTTTGAACAGTTTCGTGTGGTCCCCTCTTGAGGTTTTCATATTCAGATAAGATCTGAAGGGGGTCTTTTCTTTTTTCCCATCTATTCAGGAACTATTGGTGGAGGGTTCTAAGACTGTCTATACTATTGGGTGTTAAGGCTCTAAACCAGGTTCTAACATATCCGGTTAGGCTTTGCACAAAAATTCTCATTTTCACATCAATAGTGTATATCTCATACATTTCAAAATAATCAGTCATTTTCCTAGTATGTTGCTGGGCTGTATGGGTTCCAGTGCCATCAAAGGATGTAATCTTGCTTTGATAGTCAGCAGGCATTACACCTAGATTAGCTGGCAGCACAAGAGGAGCATATCTATTATCCATTGCTCTAGGTAGTGTTGAAACATAGACTGAGGTTTGGGTAACAGTGGATGTTTGAGGTGTGGATGGAGGACTGGGGGTTAAAGTCAACTGTGGAGTGGTTTGAGGTTGAGAGATATGAGGGAAAGATGATGAGCTAGCGGAGGGAGAAGTAACTATGGAAGGGTTAGGAGTTTCTTTAGTGGTGAAACCAGATTGAGGAGAGTTTTGTAAATGTTGGTCAATTAAAAAATTATCTCTTTGGATCTCGAGTTCTCTGATAAACTTTGGGTCTTGGACTAGGTATATTAATTCAGATTCAGATGAAGTCTGAAACAGAGAGGTTTCAAAGTACTCATCAAAGGGTAGGTCTTCTAGGTAAAGCCACTTAGTAGGACAAGATTGAGATCTAAAGATGGGTCGAGGGCTAACAGAACCTTCTTGTCTTCTAAGAATTCTGGGGATCAAATTGCAGTTCTCAAACACTTGAGGTGGATTAGGATCAGGACTAGCCCTAGTGAATCAAGTTCTTTCTGAAGCCAGTTTTCAGGTTTTTTGTTTTGCAGTTTCTTATAAAGACACAAAATAACTTCTATGAACTCCTTAAGATGCATGTAATCAAACTTTGTGTTTCTTAAATATTTGTTTTGACTAAGGAATTGGTGTCCCTAGTGGAGTCGCCACTATGTTATCACTCATATTTTCCCTTAGAAGTTATCAAAAGAAGGGACATTTCGAGATAACCACAAACCAATATTTTAAGTACAGAATCTAGCCAATCTGTACTCGGAGAGGGCTCTCTCTTTATGATTTAGCTTTGTTTTAAGGGATATTAGGCTAGTTATGAAAGCTTGGGGGGTTTTGATTTTGTTTGGTGGTGTAATTCGAGAGTAGATGGATAGAACAAGGTATTTCAGGCCATTGGGCTATGGAGTCAATTGAATTATGGCTTAATTGGATCAGGATGATTTAACAAAGCAGAAATTTCACAAGGCAAGATAGCCAAACAAAATACAAATGATAGTTTCAGATGGGTGATATGGTCTTGAACAAGGAGGAAGGGCAAATAATAATCCTTCAACAGGGTCCAAGATGAGGGAAAGTGGGTGCTCATTAACAAAAAGCAATTAAGTATTCTTTGTTAAATGGTCACAGTGATAAACTATGAAAGCAAGAAGAAATTAAGCATTCCCTACCTATATAGCCTGGAAGAAAACATTAAGAATATAAATGATTTGAAAGACAGAATGCAGTAAAGCTCCTTCTGAAATATAACTTTTCGTTTATCATTCAGATATGAAACACATATGAATATTTATTAAACCAGAAAAACTATAAAAACACAAGATATAGAATACTTATTTGTTTCTCGTTTGACACAGGTATCCTGTAAAAGTCCTTTGCTTTATTACTTTGTTCCAGCCAGCCATACAAAAGTTGTTCAACAACACTTCAATTCCAAAAGTAAATTGTCTATAGAAATGTCTAAGAATCCACACTCAATACTTTGAATGAGGAAGTATTTATACAAAATTTACATCAAAATATCTCCTAACTAAGAGAGATACATTCTAGGAAAATTAAATATCTTTTACATGAATATAGAGACAGATGGTCTTGAATGTAGAAACCGAATGTGAACTGATTGTTGCTATCCCTGTTTTTGTTGAAGGAGCTGGAGGGAGGTCCTATGAATGTGCATCTTTCTGTCTTGCTCATAATTCTGTGCTGGATGATTGATTTTAGATTTTCATTGATACTCTTTTTACCTGCGACTGATACTCTTTACCTGTTTTATCATTAATCATCCTTTTTTACCAAAATTGACTATGGTAAATACTTCAATTTACTTTACTTTTTACCTTGGTAAATCACAAGATTTATGTCATACTGGACCACCAATCATGTTTTGGTATTCTTGTTCTTGTCATCTTCCTGTAGATTTCATTTGCTTCAGTTATTTCAAAAAATTGGGTTTCACTGGGAATAGGTGCTTCACTTCATGTTCAATGTAAAAACAATTCTCCAAACCATCATAGAGAACTTTACCTGTGGGCAATGCCTTGACTGTAGATGAACTGGCCTGACTGCTGGCTTGCTGATGTAATTTTTTGACATAATCATCCTGAATCATAAGCTTATCATTTATGACTACAGGACTTGGGAGTCATTTACTTTGTAAGATGTCAAACTTCCTCATGATCTCATCTATGTCTTCTTGCATACTTTGACATCTTCTTCCCAAACCTTGCATCAGATTTCTCTTGGTCAATACTTTCTTTATTTCGAGGATGGTAGCAGTCCTATCCTCTATTTCTAATTTTTCCACTTGTTGCCTGTTTCTATTGTTTAGAAAATTAATTAGCTGGATTGCCTCTTTAGGCTTTCTACCCAATTCCTCCCTGGTCCTTTGAACTTCTTCAAGAGAAGTCTTAACTAAATCAATCTGTTCAAAAATAATTTGAATGGATGACCAAATATCATTGATGGAATCAATGATATTGGTCCACAATATTCTCCTGATCTCTACCAAGGGTTTTTCAAATGTAAGGTCTTTCTCGAGTGCTCTAATCTATTTGGTTAAGCCTTTCTTTTTCCTCATATCTTCTGCAAAATTGACTTTTGATACATCATATTTCTGCTCCAATGTAGTGAATTTCTCTTTCACTTTCTGCAGCTCTGTGACCTGAAGCTTCATCTCCTCCATGGACTTAATCAAGTCCTCTGATGTCTGTGTTGGTTTACCTGTCTATGATGTGCCTATACCTATTGTTTCTATAGTTGCAGTTGTTGCCAAAGGAACATTTGGTGCTCAAGCAATTGCCAATGTAGAAGGGACTGCTGTTGAGACTATAGGTAGTATAGTCTGAGGCTGTGTGGTCGACACACTCTTGCTTGACTGTATTGCCTTATCCAATTCTTTCTCTGTCTCTTTTAGTTGCTCATTTAGCTTAAGGACCAGGTCCATAAGCTCTTCTTCATTTTTATTCTCAATCACTTTAGCAGTCTGAGGGTGTATGAGTGGTGGCAATTTTAGCTGCTTTCTCAGTGCAGCTATATCTTCATTCTTTTTCTTTATTAGGCTCTCTGCAGCCTTGATATCCTTTGGTTTATGGCCCAACTCAATAATCAATTCCTCCAATGATTTGATTCTGTTGTCCTTTGCCTATGAGGAGGCCTTTTCTAGTTGCAATTGGGTAGTAGTGTTGCTCAGTGAATTTTGCAACCTATGTGCCATCATTGCCTTGCTAGTCAGTGTAGAATAAACCATCTCCCCTGTTTCTTTATGCAGTTCTATCTGATCTATGGGGTGGATGTCTTTAACTAAGACCTCAAAATCAGTCTTGAGGTAGTCTGCAAATGACTTGGGCTGCTGTACTGTGGGCTTTAGAAAGCTCATCTGTATTTTTCCTTCTTTGATGTCTGTTATGAAACCAGCTCACAAGAAGATAGAAAAGATAGTTGAACGCCTTAGAATTCAGCCTCTTTGAGGGGGCAACCTCCTGTACATTAGACAAAAGAATAATTCTTGGATGATTCAAATGACAAAACCTCCTTTCTATATATAGGAGTCTAAGGGGTCACAATATAACCAATCCGACCTAACAATAATAATATAAAGGCATAAAAATAACAATAGAGGGATTCTATGGGGCACAGTAATAACAATATGGGGACAATAGGGGCAAAACAATATTAATAACAGATACAACTACAATATTAATGGGGGCATCACTAATATTATAGGGACCTAACATTCCCCTCTCCTTCAGAAAAGTGTTGTCCTAAACGCTTGAGTAGTTCTGGATGATTCTGTATACAATTCTCATCCTCCCATGTGGAATCTTCAGCGGATAAGTTCTTCCACTTGATGAGATACTATGAAATGGATCGATTTCGTAGATGTCGAGTTCTTGTTTCTATGACTGCTTTCGGTTCCAATATAATTTTTCCTTCCTCCTCAAGTTCTGGCAATATTGTTTGAACTAGGAGCTTGTCGCCTATAACCTTCTTTAAACATGAAACATGGAAAACTGGGTGCACTCGAGAAGCTGTAGGAAGCTCCAATTTTTATACCATAGTACCAATCTTTTGCAACACCTTGTACGAACCATAATACTTTGGTGACAATTTGTTATCCTTCTTAGTTTGCTTGAGGGACATTTGTTTATATGGTTGTAGCCGTAGGAATACCCAATCACCTACATCAAAACTTCTATTGTTGCGATGTTGATTTGCCTATTGTTTCATTCTATTCTGCACCAACATGAGGTTATCCTTTAAGAGTTGGAGAACTTGTTGTTGATGCTCGATGTGATGTTCCACTGTTTGAACCTTAGAATTTTCTCTTAAATATGATGTGATGGATGGTGGCTGATATCCATAAAGTGCCATAAATGGCGTCATTTTTGTTGCAGTATGGAAGGAAGTGTTATTCCACCATTCAGCCAGAGGCAAGACCCATTGTGTCTGTTTATCAGATACAAAGCAACGAATATATCCTTCCAAACATTTGTTTACTATCTCCGTTTGCCCATCAGATTGAGGATGATAAGATGAACTATGAGCCAACTGAGTACCAAGACAAGAAAATAATTCTGTCCAAAAATTTCCTGTAAAAATGGGATCTCTATCACTTACAATAATCTTTAGGTTTCCATGTAGCTTTTGAATTGTTTCCATAAATGATGTAGAAACTGTACTAGCTTTAAATGGATGTGATAATGCACAAAAGTGTGCATACTTGGTAAGTCTGTCAACTACCACCATGATGACACTGTTTCCCTCAGAATTGGGTAAACCTGTGATAAAATCCATTGAAACCTCCTCCCAGTGTTGGCTTGGAATGGATAAAGGTTGTAGTAGACCTGGTGTCTTAATTGTTTCAACTTTATTTTGTTGGCATACCAAACATTCTGCCACAAACTTTTGAATATCCGATTTAAGGCCATCTCAAAAAAATTCCTTCTTAACCCTGTGGTAAGTTTTTAAAAATCCTGAGTGCCCTCCTAAGGGAGAAGCGTGCAATTCCAAAAGAATCTGTTGTTTGAGTTGGGAATTCTTACATACGTATAAGCGATCTTTGTACCATAACAAATCATTTTCCTAGCTAAATGTATCAGATGTACTGGAATCTTGTTGTAACTTTTGAATAAGTTCCCACACTTCTTCGTCATTCTTCCATTCCTCCCTTGCTTCATTTATCCAATCTGGTTGGATAATAGAAATGGCGCACAACAATGCTTTCACATCCTCATCCTTTCTTGAGAGTGCATTTGCCACAACATTTTGCTTCCCTTTTTTGTATATGATTTCAAAGTCATAACCCAACATCTTTGAGACCCATTTTTGTTGTTCTTCAGAGGATAATCTTTGTTCTAAGAAGTATGTAAGGCTATCATGATCCATTTTTACCTTGAAGTTTCTTCCCATTAGGTAGGGTCTCCATTTCTTAACTGCATGTAGTATTGCCAACATTTCCTTCTCATAAATAGCTTTGTGTAAATACTTTCCCTTGATTGGATGACTTTTGAAAGCAATGGGTCTTTCATCTTGCATTAAAACAACACCAATTCTGTTTTTGGAAGCATCACATTCCACAATAAAGGTTTTTGTGAAGTCCGGTGTAGTTAAGACCGGTGCTTGGCACATCGCCTCTTTAAGATATTCGAAGGCCTTTCTTGCTTCTGGAGTCCATGAAAATGCATCTTTCTTCAACAATGTTGTTAGAGGTGCTGCTATTTTCCCATCATTCTTAACAAACTTGCGATAATACCCTATCAACCTGAGAAATCCTTGCAAATGCTTTATGGATGTGGGGATTTCCCATTCCTTAATGGCTTTAATTTTGCTAGGGTCTACCTTAACTCCTTCATGAGATACAATATGACCCAGATATTCCACCTCTTGTACTCCAAAGAAACATTTGGATCTTTTTTCATATAATTGTTTCTCCTCCAATAGTTGTAGCACCCCGTCAACATGTTGAACATGATCCTTCCAAGACTTGCTGTAGATTAGTATATCATCAAAAAATACTAACACAAATTTTCTAAGGAAGGGTTTGAAAATGGAATTCATCAAACCTTGAAATGTAGAAGGTGCATTGGTAAGGCCAAAAGGCATGACCAAAAACTCATAGTGACCCTCATGATTTCTAAATGTTGTTTTCGGAATGTCTTGAGTCTTCATTCTGATTTGATGATATCCTGAACGAAGATCTAACTTGGTGAAGTAAATTGATCCATGTAGTTCATCCAATAATTCATCAATGACAGGAATGGGAAACTTATCTTTAATAGTGAGCTTGTTGAGCTCCCTATAATCTGGACACATTTGCCATGATCCATCCTTCTTGTGCACCAATACTACTGGAGCAGAGAAAGAACTTTGGCTAGGTTGAATTATACCAACCTCAAGCATTTCTGCAACCATACATTCAATTTCACTCTTTTGGGCATAGGGATATTTGTATGGCCTGATGTTTGGAGGAACACTTCCTGGAATCAAATGAATAACATGATCATGATCACGAATAGGTGGGAGACCTTTGGGAGTCTCAAATATCTTGGACTGATTGTCCAAGACTTTTTGGAGATCTGGAGAAATAGATGATTTTGATGTGGAAACATCTAGCAACATAATTATGCAATTACACCTCATTGTTCCTTTTTTAGAAGCTTTGTCATACCGTTAGAGCTTATTATCTTTCTCGGTTTCCCTGCAATACCCCTTAATTCAACTTCCTTTCCTTCCGCATAATATTTCATGAAAAGTTCTTGAACTTTAAAATCTATTGTACCCAACGATTGTAGCCATTGGACTCCTAGTACAACATCAACACCTCCCATTGGAATGGAAAGCATTGGGATTTTCAATACATATTCTCCCATGGATAGCTTGATATTATGGCACTTTCCAGAGAAATTTACCGTTCCTCCATTTGCAACCATCACTTGACACTCTGGTGCTGGATATAGGAAGTAATTCAATTCTTTTGCCATCTTACAATGAATAAAATTGTGGGTACTTCCTAAATCAATCAACACTATTACCTTTTTCTTTTTGATTTGTCCTTCTATCTTGATGGTTTGAGGAGTGGTAATTCTAGCCAATGCATTACAAGATATGGTCGAATTCATTTCTTCTTTATCTAGGCTTTTTTCTTGGAGTATATCCTCTTTTTTCGAAATTTCTTGCTCCTTTTCTTCTTCCTCTTCACAACCTATGTAGAATAATTTCTTCTTAGCACACTTATGACCTTTAGTGTATTTGCTATCACAGCTATAACAAAGCCATTTTGCTCTTTTTTCTTCCAATTGTTGTGGTGTCAACCTTATAGGTTGTGGAAGGCTAGGGGCAACAACACTTCCATCTGTATAGTTGTGAGTGGTATGCTTCCTGGTTGCCATAATTTTGCTTTCCATTTTTCTTGCTAACCTGAATGCCTTCTCTAACGAATCAGGTTCCCAAAGGCGAACATCATGTTGGATATTATCCTTTAAATTCCCTATGAACACATAAATCCTATGCTCCTCTGGAATATTTTTTACCCTTATGTTCAATTTTTGGAACTCCTCAATGTGCTTCATTATTGAACCCTTTTCTTTGAGACTTATCAATTCGCTAAAAAAAGTGTTGCTTTTTGTATCCTCATAATGTGCTGTCAATTCTTTCGTAAAAATTTCCCAAGTGATAATTTGTTTATGAGAGCAAAGCCATTGATACCATACAAACTGATTTTGTTCCAAATATAAAGTTGCAATACGTACCTTTTGTGTGCTTTTCACTTTATTGAGATCGAAAAATTGCTCCATCTGTAATATCCATGTTGCGGGATCCTTGCTATCAAACTTCCTCATATCGATTTTTGGAATATGGTGGGTCTTCGATCCAACATTAGAGCCTATGGATTCATGATTAACATTTCTTTTGTTCTCATCATGAGTTTCCTTTACTACCCTTTCACCATTAGTGACCATTTCTTGTAGCAACTTATTCAAATTTATCTTCAATTCTTCCATCTTATCATCCATGCCATCCATTTTAGCGTCCATTCCATTCATCTTAGCATCCATGCCATTCATATTAGCTTCCATGCCATCCATCTTATCTTCTACGTTTTTCTTTAAACCATCCATCTTAGCTTATACATCTTTCTTTAAACCATCCATCTTAGATTCTGTTACTTTTTGTGCAAGTGACACTTGTTGCACTTGGTTTTGTAATTTTGATATATCATATTGCATTTCTTCCTCTTCTTCATGAGCCATGTTAGAGATTTCAGGTTGCTTACTAGGTGTTTGCATTTTTGTTCCTCAGGGAATCAATTACTAATAATAATTATTTACTATGCCCTTTGAATTCCTTCAAACTAATTTTTCAAACCAAGCTTATGCAAAAATTTTAAAAAAACTACACACCTTTTTTCACTTTGTAGGAGCTTGATATTGAATCTGATGTATCTCTATAATTTCGGATCATCTAGTTTTGAAATTGTGACCTATAGTATCCCTCTACATCCTATTTCCAATGCCACCAGTCTGATCCAAATTGGATTCTCCAAGGAAGAGTTATGCACAATCTCCCAAGATGACCTGATTATAGACCTTTCCAGAAGAGCGAAGTTGTATGAAGTGCCACGTATCACTGTTTCGACCTTTAGCTCTAAAAAATATATACAAGAAACTACAGTCTGTCCTCTTTCTGTACCTTCTTATAAAATTTCAATCCGATGCTCAGAGAGAAAGTTATGAAGATTTTCCCCAGGTCACCTGTTTGCAATGTAATTCAGGAGTCTGCAAAAAGACCAACCTCCTCAGATCATATCTCCGCAAATATAGCATGAAAAGCTCTAAAATTCAAACCTGAGGTTCAGTATGATTTCGTATCAAATGGGTTTTTGTTTTTAGTTCTGAAACATCGCAAAAAAAAGTTATAGCGAAAATACCACGATGACTTATTTAGAGCAGCGAAACCCTAGAATCCAAAGCTCTGATACCAAATGTTATGAAACTAGCTCAAAAAAAGATAGAAAAGATAGTTGAATGCCTTAGAATTCAGCCTCTTCGAGGGGGAAACCTTCTTTACATTACACAAAATAACAATTCTTGGATGATTCAAATGACAAAACCTCCTTTATATATATAGGAGTCTAAGGGGTCACAATATAACGAAGCTGACCTAACAATAATAATATAAAGGCACAAAAATAACAATAGAGGGATTCTATGGGGCACATTAATAACAATATGGGGATAATAGGGGCACAACAATATTAATAAGGGATACAACTACAATATTAATGGGGGCATCACTAGTATTATAGGGACCTAACAATGTCATAAGCTGACATCAATCTGGTTTGATTTGTAGGGGCCATCTTCAAGTATTGAGCATAGGCTTGGGCCTCCAGCTGCTCATTCTTGGTCTTTATCTCCTTGAAATTTTATTTTATGTCTATGATCTTCTCAAATGAAGATCTGAAAGATGAAACTTCTACACTCGGTTGTCTTTCAAGATCTTGCCTTTGTGAGCTAGAAGGTGTCCCACCTGTCGGGAATGTATGCAAACTGTCTCCACCTTCCCCTCTCAAACTCCCTGTTGTTTCCTCAAATAATTCTTCGTTTGAATATGGATTTAGCCTATGCCTTTTAGCACCAGGCTAGTCTGGAGGAACACTGGTAGGGGTAGCTACTTCCCTGTCTCTTTTCAAGTTCTTTTCCTCATTCAAAGGAGTCTGCACAACTGGGGGATTTCCCATATTAACCTGAGCTGGATGAGTTTGTGGTGGAGCTTGTTCTTCAGAGATTTCAGGCTGCTCTGACATCTCTATTTGTCTTGATGTTTGTGGCTGTCCTGATGCTGGAGTACTTGTTTCCTGAGATTGTCTTTGGGATGTCTCCGCTGTGGAGGAACCAATTTCCTGTGTTTGCTTTTGAGAATTTTTTGCTGTAGAAGTACTGGGACTCTTTTCTGGTCTTTGGGAAGACTCTGCATGTACCTATTCAAAAGAGTCCAGGTCAAGTCTCTTTTCTAAGTCTTTCATCACATTCTCTACCTCAACTTGATCACTATCCATTTCAACTAGAGTTCCTTCCCTCCATTCATCCATATTTGCATACTGTTCTATCTCAGGGATTCTGTGATGGATATAGGGTGACAACTTATGTTTCATTCTCCTATCACAAATGAAACCTTGTGGGTCATATCTCCAAGCAAAGCTTTTCTTGAGTTTCATTGTTGTTTCTATGATTTCCTATACTCTTTTCCCTGCTTCTCTATTGTTGCATATAAATGGACCTAAGTGGTCTTTGATTCTTGATTAGGCTTTCTTCTTTGCCTTGGTGAAATGAATTTGGTCAGAGTTTAACATTTTCCTGTAATATTCTAGGGAAAACAATCTCATAGGGACATACTTAGGTAGCTTGAAAGGAGGGAGCTCACAACCATAGATTCGGATCTCAGTGTGATTCTGGTATAGGTACCAGTCACCTATCTTGTACTGCTTTGACAGTTGCAAAATTTTCTTGATCTCATCACTAATCCTAGGAGGAGGATTTCCTGTTAGCATGGTGGTCACAGGGTGGAAAAAATGGTCAATGAATTGATTTTATGAATAGGGACAAATATATGAGTAGTGAAAGATGGTAGTCTAGAAAATGATTGATCTGGGACTACCTCTGGTATCAAGCTTATTCACAAAGAATGGGAACTTGTCAGACTAATAGTAAAGGAAAAGGTGATATATGAATGTAGAATACTTGAATACCTTTTCATTTTCTAGCCTCATGAACTGGTCATGGATTTTCTCAGCAATAAATGCATCATAGTCATACTCGACAGCAGGAGGCTGACCAGGGGTGAAGATAGACATAGGAACTAGGGTCAATTCGTCAACAAACTCACTGGTATTGAAACCCATGACTGCAACAATCATATTGACTATATTTTTGCCTATCTCTGTGAAGAAATATGATATTTAGGGAGGAGGATCTTTGGGTTGATGTTTCTTATCCATAAAAGTTTGGCAAAGGCGACTGAGTTCAGACTGGGACATTTTAGAAGCTTTCTCTAGTACTTCCCGAAGGGAAATGGGGGTGAGGTTTTGACCAGACTAAAACTGTAACATTTCATTGATTAAGTCTACAGTAATTGTGAAGAGAACAATTTGATTGGGGGACATTATTGCTCTGAGGGTGGGATTATAATTGGCTTGACATTGATGGATAATGTCAGGGAAAATGTGCACGGAGGGGAGCATATATCTTTGGAGATTTGATTCCCAAAGTCCTATGGTATCAGAACCATTCATGTAATTGTCCCGGAATTGACAAAATACTTTCAAGGAGTTTTTATCAGTTTCAAGGTCTTTTATTTGAAAATCCTTATCTACTAAGGGTAGATAATCCAAATCTCTATGAGGAGTAGTGATAGGAGGTACACTGAGGCCCACGGGGGTTTCCATTTCTAGTTCTTGTGGATTCAGAGATGAAATGGGGTTTTTAAGTAGAGTTGGTGAAAATAGAGGGTTCGGGGAGTCTTCAATTCTAAATTCCGCAGCTGAATTGTAATGAATTTTGGGGTTTTTAATGTAATCAGAGAGGAAATCAAGTATTTACAGGGTTTCTAGAAGGAAACTGGTAAATAACCATATTTAAGTGATGGGCAATGGAATGCAGGTTAACTAGGTGCAAATGGTGGACTGGAGCGGCATCAGACTACAAATTTCAAGGTGGCTGACGGTTGGAGTACGAGCTGATCGACTTCTACATTCTGGTTGAATACATGAGTTTTCAGAATAAGAATGGAAAATTGTTTTAACTTTGTTTTTTATGCAAAGTGAAAGCTTTTGGCAGGTTCGTGATATGGATAGGTCGCATCAGCGGGGAGGCGAATTTATGTTTTGTCGTTAGGAGGAGGTGGTATGGGGTTTTCATCACACCGCTATTGGAGGGTAAGTGTTATTTGGGAGGGACCGTGCAATTCCATACGCTGCTTGACACGTAGCAACGATACAATTCATGAAACCGCTCAAATCACATGCTAAAGGTCGACCAAAAGGCTTGTGTGATATGAGCGATATCCGTCGGATCTGAGGGATCCGATCAGATGGTGGTCGGCAATGGGAAGTCGCGGAAGGTTCACGGAGGGCGGGCCCAATATTAATTAAAGGAGTTAATCATATCGGGGGCGATTTGATTGGTCACTAAGTTATTAACTAATCGTGGTGACTAATTAATCCTCATATAGTATGGCGGGGGTTCGAGTTCTTAATTAACCATATATTGGTTAATTAATTCCGTTTATTGACTTTATTAAGGTTATATTTGACTACGGGATGGGATATGTAAATATTTGGGATTTATATAATAATATGGGCACAGGTAGTGTTGTTTTATTGCCAGGAGTTAAATAATAATATTAATTAGTGGTTAATATGACTTATGGAATATGAATGCGTGCTAAGTTTAAAATGTTTATGAAAGAATTTTCATCATACACCTTGAAGAATTAGGATAAATGAATAGGAGGGTTTATATGGAAAATATTTTAATTTCCCTAACTAAAATAGGATTTTACTTTAGGAAAAGCTTTATTAAGGGAATGAGTGACTTTATGGAGGGGTAAATGTTGATGAAGGGGACTTAAGCACTTTAGGTATTCCAAATTATTGGGCCGAGGGTTCGGTCCCTCCAAAAGTTAGAGAAATGCTCTGAGCCCCTCTAACATTGGCAATTACCTTCAGCACTTAGGGAATTAGTGAAGATTTTAGGGGAATGAGTAGGGAAGTTAATTATTATGATTTTGAATGTTAATGTGCCTTCCATGATACATGCCTTTTCCTAGTGATGAAAGTAACAATATTTAAGCATTATTCTTAACCATTTCATCACACATCTATTCTGCAACCATCATCTACTTACCCTACCTACTTTTTCCTAACATTTTCACTTCTTTATTAGGGTGCACTTAAACTGGAAAACTATTTTCTTTTACATAGTGATATATATCTAAATCTACACTTATTACATCCAAGGGCTCAAATTAAATTGTTTATCTCCTTTTATTTACTCTACCTATCTACTTATCTGCCAAGATTACACTGTTTGGTCAGATTTTATTCTCTATTTCTAAAACATGGAATTGAAAATATGAACTAGTCAAGCTTAAACTATTTGACTATTCATGAATTGTGGCATAGCTGACAAGCTGCACACGATTTTTATTATACAAAAGTAAAAAAGTAGTAGCATTTAGACTTGCACACTTTCATGATCTTTTCTTTTTATTGGGGTTCATTTTCTTTCATTTTTTGACCTTCTCTTTATTCTTTTTACCCTTTGATTTTTATTTTAGGGCATACCCTCTTTACATTTTTTTTAATTTTCTTTTTTCACAAATATGGAAAAAATTTGCAACAAGCAAAGGTATGACCATACTTCAGAGTTAAACCAAGTCAATCATGATATATGATGCCTATTGGTATAGGGGCCTAACAGGTTGTGCGTCGAAAATCTGATTATTGATTCGAATGATAAGTGTCCAATATGTAATGATTTGTAATTTCTTTCAAATATACGACAAATGTCTACGATTTAAAATAAAAATATAATGTTCATGATATCTACATGCATAATGTTCTCTTGCACTATTCTTCATAGTTTTCACTATGGAGCTAGAGTTATCAACTTCTCTAAGACACATAAGTAGTTTGCATGACTAATGGATGCATTAGTACCATGAGAAGTTTTCTATGTAAAATAGGATGTTTAGAGGTTTTTTTAATGGTTGGTAGGTGCAAAGATGATATACCACACTAATACTTTCTTCCATTTTTATTTAATAGTTTGGGAAGTGACTCATTTTAACCTTTCAATAATTAGTACATAGGTTCCTAATAAATGTGAGTAGAAGCGTAAGTATTGCAATGCTAATATTATAATGAGAGAGGATAATATTACATAACTCACATACCTACGTGCTAAAGAAAACCTATAGTTTATAATTAACTTCAATTCAACAAAGTTTTTGATGTATAATTTGCTAGGCCAAAACAAACCACAATATCTAATGCTTTATGGCTTCATACCATCAAAGAGTTAGGAGAGGAGAAATTATTAAATTGTGTTGTAGGGATAGTTATTGGTTTTACCTTCAACAACAACTATTCTCTTCACACATGTGAGAGTTTAACTGGGCATTTTATCTCTCCGATGACTTCCAGTTTTATCTAGCATTGACAAGCTTTGACTGAGGTTAATTTGACATATTTTGAATGTGATTTTTAGAGGGTTGAATTTTGCTTGACTAGGCCGCATTGAATGATACGAGAATGGAGGAAATATGGGTAGGTTTGACTTGTGTTGACCGCAAGTCTGAGGTGGATGTTTGATCACAAGGTTGACCTTCTATTTAATCAAGTTTGATTGCTCCAAAGTTTACTATTTTGCTACTGTTGAGTGTCAAGAGAGGCTGAGTTCCTCTCTTCTTTGACTGAGCTATTTTAGAAGAGTTTTACCAGCCTTTGAATTTCTGGTTAGGAAAGAGTTTGAATTATATTGACTGAGGGCAAAATTTCAGACTTTGACTGGCCATCTATAGAGAGATAGAGCTTGTTAGTCAAGGCCTTGCATATGTGCCATTTGATGATGCTAGATATGATGATATTGATGCTTAAGATGGCTTACCAATCTAACTCTTCTGATGACAACTTCTCAAGGTTGTATTGTCCATGTACTTGTTGTTGTCAATTATGAATACCTCCCTAGTTAAGAGGGAGTGTTGAAAATGGTAACTAGCTTCAGTCTTCATAATTGTCTATGTACCATGACTTGATGTAATCAATGTACTTGTCAAAATAAACCTCAATTCTATTTTCCCTAGTTTTTATCAACATGGTATCAGAGCTAAGGTCAATTGTATAAGGGAAATATTGAAGGTCACAAGAGGTCTCGAGGTTTGAAAATAAGTACTTTCTCCTAGGCTGAGATTCTAGATAAGGTGAAATCCAAGTTCTAAGCATAAATTCAAGACCTTATCAATGTAATAAGAGCGCAATCCTATACAAAAGTAAGCAGAGGTCTATTAAGCCTATTTTCAAGAGACTGAATAGTCAAAAAAGCATCTTCTTAAGGTCAAAATGATTTCTAATTGGATCAAAGTTATGGACACTATATGTAGCCTATTCTCATGTTCAGAACCACAAACTTGTATTCAAAATTCATTGAATTTTGGAGGAGAACGATACGACTATTTGCAAGGGTCTAAATAGCCTAGTCTCAAGTCCTAAGTGATGGGCCTCTAAATTAAACATAAATTAAGACCCATACCTCTAATTTAAAACATAAATTAAGGCATATGACCATCCTTCAACACATTAAACCTCTCTTTTTGCATTAGATAATTTATTTTTAACTTCAATATATTCATTAGGAAGGTTTATGAATAATTGAATATTTGTGCCTAATATTATTTATTTTTTGTGGAATATTATGAGAATATTGGGCAAATTATGAAAAGTTGGAGGAGGAGATAATTGAGGGACTTGTTCCCTACTACAAGAGGATCAATAATAAATAATAAGTCAACAATATATTATGGAATTATGGCACAAATTGTGGAACTCCAATGATTGAGAAAATCTAGGAATGTGTTCCACTAATCAAGGGAGAAGATCCACTAATCAAGGGATTTCGGTGGGGAAAGATTCCTCCATTTGTGGGGAATGATTCCTAATCATTTTGTATAAGTACCAAGTCGAATTTTCCTCTAGGGAATGATTGAGAAAATCTAGGAATGTGTTCCCTACCATTTAATGCAAATTCCTAGTATTGGGGACAAGATCCACTAATCAAGTAATTTTGGTGGGAAAAGCTTCCTCCATTCATGGGAAATGATTCCTAATAATTTTTTATAGGCACCAAGTCAAATAATCCTCTAGGGAAGATATTTTCATTAGTGTTATTGTGGAGAGAGCTTGTATTCTTGCAGCTCCATTGTATTTTCTTGCAGGGATGTAATTCTATTGATGAAAATAATGAATATTTGTGTCATGTTCAGCTTCTAAATCTTGTTCTCATCCATAGGTCTCTAATTTTCCTTGGGCTTGGCCATCCCAGGAACCTCAGATCCCTTTTGTATCATTTTCTTTCCTTCTTTTCATTGCTTATTCACATGCATCTCTAGTTTTTATTTCTTTCTATTTCTACATTTAGTATTAATGATTTCTTGTTGTAGGCTTCAGTTAAAGGGTTTATGTAAGTTCTTTTGCAGGATCACAAGAATTATTTCATCCTTGGAAAAGATTTGGAAGTTCATAATAATCATTGAGTTGCTTGGATTAGTCCTCTTATTCCCAAATCTAGATTGTTGGACCTCCTTTTTAGCAAAGAGCAGTAAATTTCTGCTATTTTTTTAGAGCATGCTAACGTGCTTCAATCGCCTTGATTCCAATTGCATTAGATCAAAAAAACATTCTAGTTCATAAAAAAAAATTACTCCATTGCATTTTCACTTGATTTGGATAGGCATTTTTTAGATTTACTAGCTCACTAGTTCTCGAATTTCTAAATTTTCGATCAGTAATGTTTTTTTTTTGCATGGGTTAACATAGGTCTTTTTGAGTGATTCCAGTTTGAATAGGGACCCAAGACATCTTAGTTAATAAAAAAATTTGTCCCATTCAATTTGTATTTTATTTAATTGGTCACTAAACCCTCACCAATTTCATCATTTCACAAAGAAACTTCTCCAAGCTTTTTAAGCAAATCCAACCATCTCCCAACTTTGTGTTGGGTATACGAGCAAAGTCCCACATTGACTAGAAGTGGGGAGGATCATTGGTATATAAGGATGGACAACTATCTCCATTGGTATAAGGCCTTTTGGGGTAAAGCCCAAAAACAAATCCATGAGGGCTTCGGCCCAAAGTGGACAATATCATACCATTGTGGAGATATGTGGTGTCTAGAGTCCTTACAAGTGGTATCAGAGCCAAGGTTCGAAGTTATCCAAGTGGATGAATCCTCGGAATGCCGAATGAAGGTGGTGAGCCCCGGTAATATCACAATGGGATCCGTGGATGAGCTCGGTTAGACAGGCGGTGTGCTCCGGATTCTTCATGGACGTGTCCTGGTCCCAACACGGTGAAGAGGAGTTGACCTGGGATAGAGCAAGCTCTCGAGGCAGGTGGTGCTTCCATGTAAGATGTGTGCTCCCAACGCATTGGAGCGGAGAATCCTGGTTGGTAGAGAGTGGATGGATGGATAATCATTCGAGGGGAGGCTCGATGGTCCTTTGTTCGAGGGGAGGATTGTTGGGTATACGACCAAAGTCCCACATTGACTAGAAGTGGGGAGGATCATGGGTATATAAGGATGGACAAATATCTCCATTGGTATAAGGCCTTTTGGGGTAAAGCCCAAAAACAAATCCATGAGGGCTTAGGCCCAAAGTGGACAATATCATACCATTGTGGAGATATGTGGTGTCTAGAGTCCTTTACACTTTGGTTTTGAGTTCTGAGTGATCCTAGGAATTTTCCCACTCCATTCCACCCATCACACACCTTTCCTAAGCCTCCCATCACCTCCAACACCTCACATTTTTCTCTCAGCTGTATCCTGTAGGTTCACTGTAATTCCTACAGGATCATCCTGTAGGTTTCTAGTACATCCAGTAGGTTTTCCTGAAATGGCCTGTTTTGAGGCCGAATTGAGGGAAAACCTCTAGGAAGTCACCAAAATGCTCCCAAGGATATCTCACACCATCCAACCATCTCCTAACCTTTCAATCCAACTTCCAAAATCCTTAATTCACTTGTCACATCACCAAAGGAAATTAGTTTGCATATTTGATTTTGCATGAAAAGACAAAAAGAGAAAAACAAATTTATTTCAATCCCTTTACTTGAACATTAGCGATCTTTGATGCTTCTTACTTCCATGCATAGATAGTGGCATTTGGTTAATGATAATTTAGCATTATTGCAAAGCATAGTTTCTTGGCAGTTAATTAGGAAATAGTGTGATTTAGCATTGAATTTCCATCTCTTTCCTTGTACTTTCTTTTTTGCAATAGGTTAAGGTTCCATTTCGAACATTTCATTTTTTGCTATTAGTTTAGGATTTGACTTCAGTACATGCATTCCATTACGTCATGAAAGAAAAGGAAGGACACATTGTATGCCGAACATATAGTGCTGACACCTCTTAAGTTTGTACGAACCCTGAGTTGATAATTAAAGTTGGTAGCCTTGGGAGTTGCAGCATTCATGTTACGATACCGAGGCTCATCACTTTTTGGTGCCATTTCTAGGGAGGTGTCAAAGTATGCATTGTTTTCTTCCCTAGTTGATTCATGTCTTTTCACTTTTTGAAAAAACAAAATATTTTCATTAGGCATATTTAATTTCAAAAGTAGAAAATTGCATTGCATTATAGTTTTCATTCAATCATAAAAACAAAAACAAAATTTCTCCAACACCAACCCACCCCCCCATTTGATCACATGGTGCAGTAAGAGCCATATCACCATTCACTTTTGTAGGTAGAAGAAGAATATGGCAAAGAATGTAGAAGAAATGGATGGAGATGATGACAATGAGGAAGATCCTCTCAGATTTCCCATTCAAGATACTGATGGTAGTGTGCACATGAAGAACATCCCTCCATATTTTATTCCAAAATTTCATGGTCTAAGGTCAGAGGATCTGGAAACCTTTCTCTTTGAATTTAAAATTGTTTATAGATCTTATGGTTACTTATTAAAAACTCAAAAATTGAGATTGTTTCTAGTAACTTTGAAGGATAGAGCTCTTAAATGGTTCATGAGTTTAGGGACTAATTCAATAAGATCATGGAATGATATGCAAAAGATATTTACAAAGAAATATAAAGATCATGATCTTAAAGAATAAATCTTTAGAATGAATCAAAGAGAATATGAGAGTCTAGAAAATCTAATAGAGAGGTTAATGTATAATGTTAAGAAGGAAAAACTACATCATTTAGGATCCGACATGCTAAAAACCCTCTTACTTAGAACAATTAAGGATGAGTGGATTGATCTCCTTAATCTCATAAGTAGAGGTAATGTATATCAATTATCATTTGAGGAAATTTGTGAAACATTCAAACACATATCAAGAGGAAGAACAAGAGTAGGTAAATCAACATCAAGATCGGTAAGTCAAGCTAAACTTGGAAAGTTGTTTGATGATTTTAAAACATAAATTCTTAGCAATCTAACAAAACAAGTAGAAATGTTAAGAATGCAAGATGAAGGAAAAGAAAATGCTGATACTTGTGTTGCAAAAACACAGGATGTTAAACATTTTCCATCGTTACCAAGGTTGAAGGAAGTTTACCAAGAGGAAAATGGAGCAAGTCAATTGCCATTGCAACAATGTTATGTAGCTCCAAGAAGATCATGGCAGCCTATTCAGCTTGATATGATGCAAGAACCTAATACACAATTTCAAGGTTATGCATATCCACCTCAAGGTAATTGGAACACACCCTTTCCTTGACAACATTGGCCATCTCAACCCCAAGACCAATCTTGGCAACAAGGTTGACAAGGAACTTATGGAAGCCATCCACAATATCCTCAGCATTTTCCTCAATATTCTCCATACAAAACTCCATGTTGTCCTTACCATGCACCTCCACCACAACAACAACCTCATCCACATCCATCTCAAATATATGCTCCCACTCAACTACCTATACCACCATTTCCAAAACCACATATTGAAGTACCTCAACCCACTTACAATGCTGAGATACAACACTTCCAAAAATCTCCTCTTGAGATCAATGGTATTCACCATAGCTTAGGAAGGGTATTGCAAAAAAGAGATTATCTTGATATCATTGAAGGACCACATCTAGAAGAAGAAGATTCAAATAAGAAGACCATAGAACCATGGGCTGCAATTGATGAGGAGTAGACATCAAAATCATAGATCGAGAGAACTCCCTCATGTTTACCATCAAATCCTCCATGTATTGAAGAGAACAATCAACAAAAAGAGGAAGATTTGAAGGTCATGGTAGAAGAAGACATGAAGAATGATCCAAATCAGCAAAAGGACTAAGGAAATCAAAACTATATTGAAATATGGCTCCAGACAGTCACTAAGTTGTAGCATCACTCTCTTCCTCAACTATGCTTGATCCTTTCAAATTCAAATCATTTGGTCTCTGAAATCCAGGTACACATCAAAGCATGCATTTCAAGCCTCCACATCATGTTGTCTGTCATGTTGATGTGCACATGGCTCCATTGGAAGCATTTTTATACTTGAAATTGATTTTGTTTTTCAAAGTAGGGTAGGGTAGAAAAAAAACCAAAAAAAAAAAAAAAAAAAAAAAAAACTAAGGTGAAAACCTCCTTGGAGGCGCCTCATATTGGGTCATTGATTGAAAACCTCCATGAGGTGGTCAATGGGTTGAAAAAAAAAAGTGAAAAAAATGAGAGAAAAAGAAGAAAATACTAGGTGAAAAACTCCTTTGAGGTGCGTAGGTAGACCTACTAGTTGAAAACCTCATTGAGGGAGCTAGTAGGCCTAAAAAAAAAAGAGAACAAAAAAGAATCCTTGCTCCATGCATGCTTGTACTGTTGGCCCTAAGTTTTGGTCCATTTTTGCTTAAGGAAACTTACTTAACTCTTATATTATCCATCCATTTTCCATCACATTCACCTCATTTTGATGTATTTTATGCACATTCAGGTATTTAATTTTAATTTTGCAATTTCTAGAAGTTTTTATGAAAATTGAATTTCAAGTGCAATTTTTGGACACAATAAAAAATTCCCATAATAGCTATATGGATGTCATAATTGCAGGACACCTAGGCTTGAGCTGGATACATGAATGGAAAGCTTGGGAACTAGGACTGAACTCAATCCAATTGGTTCAATCAAAACAAGCTAAATCGGGCCCGGTCAAAGTTGGTCAAACATGACCAGTCATCCATAAAATCCCTAGGAAATAGGGCAGTTTTGTGATTTCATGGGATTGTCCATATTTTTAGTGACAGATTAGATGGATTCAACTTGGATATATGGATATGAGTAGATAGAGTTGTTAAATAGACTTTATATATGTTTGCTTCATGATCTTCTATTTAAAGCCAAAACTTTGAAGGCTTATGGGTATAGTTTTTGTATAACTTTATACCCGGACATTTTAATATTTGAAGATAATTTGAAGAATTTGTTCTACTTCCATTTTGCTATTCATTGGTGTGGATGAGTTAATAAAGTTTCAGTAGTTGATAGCATCCTCAAGTGTGCAAGGCAAGGGTGGAGGTCCCCCACTCCAAGCTAAGTACACTTCATTGCTAAACTAGCTTAAATTTTCATGTACTAGTTGCTTCAGAATTATTCACTTGTTTTGTTTCAGATTTTCTTACTTGAATTGATGAGTAATGATTTATATTTCTGATGAATCTTAGTTTGTTTATCACTTTGATAAGAAGGGGCAACAAAGGGTTTAATTTAAATCTTCCTTCTGTTGAATTAATGGATCAAAACTAGAATTCATCTTTAGTGTGTTTAAGCAGTTTTATGCAATTTCAGTTTCTAACAATAGCATAATGATAAGTGAATTGTGATGAGGAATACCAAAGATCTCTTAAGTTAGGAGTCTCCTTCATTGTTTATTCATGCATCATGAGTTGTTGTTAATTAATGGTTTTTGATTTATGTTCATTAAACGATATTGTAGAGGAAGGACACAAACTGATCTCTTAAGTTAAGAGCCACTTCATCTTACATACATTGCAAAAGTGAATTAGAATTGTCTAAATAGATTTATATTCGTAATATGCACTTTTTGAAAACCTTATATTTTGTCTTCTAAGTTTGGCTACATCTGATATCTATACATTGTAGACATGCCTCGAAGTTTTATGAACCTGGATTGACAATGAATAATTGTGTTAATTTGTGTTAATAAATTAGCTCAACATTTTGGCACCGTTGCTGGGGAGGCATCCATCAACATAGTAAAATAGAAGATAAACAAAAACACTAAAAATTTGATAAAACAAAAACAATAAAAATCTAGTTATGTTACATTTTTCTTAGTTATGTTTCTTTATACCTATGAATAGAGATCCTAAAGGTAGATTTATTAAGCAAAACCCCCCATCAATAGAAATAGGACCATCAAAAATAACCACCCCTGTTGCTGGTAAACCAACAATAGAGGAATTAGAAGAAAAACAAAGAACAGGACATAGATTAACTTTAATTGAAAGACAAACTTTGTTATCTTGGGAGGTGAAAAGAAAACAAATTCCAAAAGAAATACCTACTTTAGGAAAACAAAAAGAAATTGTTAAAGTAAATCAACCCATTTTTTAGTCTATAGATCAGCTTATTTTTGAACAACCTGAATCTCAAGTTGACATCGAAATAGTTGAAACTATGATAGAAGAAGGGCATGTATCTGTTATCTTTACTCTTGAACAAAGACTTCAATATGAAAGAAAACAAAGAGAATGGATAAGACAAAGAGAGGAAGATGCAAAAAGAGAAAATGATAGGAAGGGAGAAGAGGAAAGGAAAAGAAAAAATGATAATGAACAGGAAAATTTTGGTGATCCGAAAGCTACTTTTGGCTTTCTGTTATTGGATAAAAGTGCAATATTAGGAGAAGATGTGAAAATGAAAAATATTCCACCTTCTGTATTGCCTAACTTTTATGGAATGTAAACAGAATATCCTGATTCATTTATGTTTTAATTTGACATTTTGTGTAGAACTTATGGATACACAGAAGACATGCACAAACTTTGTCTCTTTCTTGCTACTTTGAAAGCAATAGCCTTAAAATGGTTCATGGGATTAGGAGAATGAACAATAACTTCTTGGGATGAAATGAAGATATTATTTATTAAAAAATACCAAGCCTATTGTAGGTCTAGGCACTCGAAAGAGGATTTTTTCAGAACGACACAACAAGAAGACGAAAGTTTAGAAGAATACTTAGAAAGATTTGCTTATAATCTGCAAAAATCTAAACAACACTCACTAAACCAAGAAACCATTTAAAAAATCCTTCTCAAGGGTATAAGAGATGAATACCTTGACGTTTTGAATAAAATGGGAAAGGGTGACATTTCAAACTTGCCATTTAATGAAATTGCATAATTATGTCAAAAATATTCTAGAGGAAGAGAAAAATATGGAAGAAGTGATGTTAGTTCAAAAGCAAGAAAATCAGCAGCAGGAGGGGTAACAAGAGTAGAGATAGGAAGCTTGCTAGAAAATTTCAAAACTGATCTCCTAAGTACATTAGGGACACAAGTAGATGTTCTAAAAGCAAACAAAAAGAAAGAAGAGCAAGAGAAAATCTTAGCAATCTTTTGTCCCAAATGTAGGAAGAAACATGCATTAAGAGAATGTCCTTTAGATAGTGTTCAAGTGTGTGGTCTTTGCATAGAAAATAATTCAATAGAAAACTATCTAAAGTTGAAAGAATTGCAAATGAATCCAATGGAAGAAGTACAAGGAACAAAAGGTTTCTATTATGTGGCACCAAGAAGGCCTTGGCAGCCAAGGATTCCTCAAAAAAATCCTCAGCAATTCCCTCAAAAAAACTATCATTACCCTCCTCAAAAATCTTGGAATACCCCAATGCCATGGCAAGCTTGGCCTCCACAAAAATATCAAAACCAACTTGCACAAGTTAGAGAGGATATGTGTTAAATTGGCAACTAGGGCCAAACTCCATGTGGGTTAGCTTATCTATGGCAGCTGATATTTTTATTGGATCCCTCTCGTCGAGAGGTGTAGGATTGATCCAAAGATCATCCGATTCCGATAAGTATTTATGGAGATATGAATTTATTTTGTTTATGAAATTATTATCAAGCTGACCAACTATTATGTAGGCTCTAGAAGCCCAACCAACGTGTCTATTCATCATCCTCGCTTTAGTATAAATAGAAGAGTTTTGATGTCAATTGGTACACTCATTCTTGATGTGATCTCCTCTCCACGTCTTGGGTTTTTGGAAGGAGAATCACAAAAAGAGTACGTTGGTCCATACGCTGTTTATGAAAACATCTGTTCATAATATACGCTGTTCACATTGGATACGTCGTGGATGCTATACGCTGGTTTCATGTAGTCATGGGATCACGCTGATTATACGCAGCCCTAGCAATATACACAGATATTCATACGATGGCATGGGAGGAGTGCACACGCTGTCCATGATGGATTACACGTTGTACATGATGAGGAATGCAGACATGGAGACATTCATGCGATGTAATGGGATATGCTGTAACATATACTTACAGCACCTCTCTCGCTGACATTAAGACACTAAGCAACGTAGCATAATACTGTTATGCATATGCTGATATGTATACGCAGAGACTGAAATCTAACGCAGTTATGGCATACACTGTCATGTATATGCAGAGACTGATATCTAACGCAGTCATAGCATACGCTGTTATGTATACGCTGAAATCTAATGCAGTTATGGCATACGCTGTCATGTATATGCAGAGACTGATATCTAACACAGTCATAGCATACGCTGTTATGTATACACTGAAATCTAATGTAGTTATGGCATACGCTGTTCTTGAAAGACCTAGCCACAGTTCATGAAGAGATACATGGAGACATATACGCTGTCCGGAAGACATACATCCACGCAGTTTACGCTATCATGAAGTCAATATATGCTCAGGTATGGAAACCCTATACGCGGGGTAGGAAATGAAGAAATCCACGATGGATCCATTGTCATAACACGCTGATCATTCAACGTGATGCCTGGAACAGCAGCAGCCCTAAATTGGATCCGTTGTCATATGGAATCATTACATGCAGCCAATGTGATGCCTGGAACAGCTGCTGCCATAAATTCATAACACGCAGTTAATAAAGGGTCCATACGCAGTCATGAAGATACCCTTACACACAGTTCATATATACGATGTTCAACGTTGCTCATGTTATTACACGCTGTTCATATGTCATATATATATACGTTGTTCATGTTATGCACAGAGATATCCATATGCAGTCATAACAACAATCAAGGTATGGGGCCGTTGTAAATTCCTATAGCCGCAGTCATGCACTCACAATGACAAGGATCATGAGCAATGATGGTTACAGTATCAACATAATGAGAATGATAAGAATGATCCGTCTCCGATCATGATGGGCATGGGCAACAAGATGATGCTAAGAGTAGATGAGAGCAACTTAGTCATAGGGCTGCATGATGATAGAGGATGCAACATAAAAGGCAGCAAGATAATTAATAAGATCATGGACATGGGCAGCATGATGATAATCATGATTAGTGCAGCATGGTGCAGTATGCAGTGGTGCAGCAAGAGAACCAGATGCAACACGATGATAGGTGAAGGAGTCACCTTGGAGAATCAGTTGAAGCAGAATGTCTTCAACTAATCTCATCGTTATACGAAATGATCTATGCTAGATCTAGATAAGTCAAAGTGTTGACTTGTGTTGTAAATGTACTCTCTCTCTCTGCTGAACTTTGAAGATAAAAGAAGATTTGATCAAAGGGTTTCCCCACACATTGTGGGGTTTGTCCCTGGCTCACGCCATATCTTGTGTCCTCTTGTCTTGGCTTGTCTTTTGTGTTTTATATTTATATTCTATCTACAGTTTATCGTAATGCTGATGTGATTGCTAACTGTGAAAATTTAAATAAATTTCTCTAGCATAGAACATACCTAATCTTAACATGGTATCAGAGCTGAGGTGAAGACAATGCCCAAGCAAGAGTGAAAGAGCAATCACCGAAGACAGTTGGGACAAGAGAGAAGGATCAATGGGTTCCTCATAATTCACCTAGGGTGAAGTTGAAGCAGACAATGTTATCAGAATGGTGTAGCAGAAGTTTCCGATAGCCCATCTAAAGATCACTTCATTGGGAAGTTTGGATCTAAGGGTGGAAGGAAAGGCGGGTGCCTTATTGAAATAAGTTCATTCGTTATGCGAAGGAGTGTCCGAATGGAAAAGACACATCTCTTGATGAAGATAACAATCATTCCTGGTACATCTTCAATGATCAAAAGAATGACTGGTAATGCAGGTCATCAAGGAAATGGTCGACTCTTCCACGAAAGCAAGGAACCCCTAAATCTCTTTTATGTACCTGATCGAACCTGATGTCCATCTCAGAAATGGAAGTCAAAGGTTATAGGGTGGCACTTATCGATGGAAAGGTACGTGTTTGAAAATAGATCTTTTAAAGATGTTTTTGAGTTCAGGGTTGTATCAAGTTGCAGAAAGTCCACTGGGGACCATGTCTATTGACTCAGCACCAGAGGTTTGTGAGTCAGATGGTGACTAGGATGCCTGAAGTCAAAAAGAAGCATGAAGGTACATGTCTGAAATGTACCGAAGGAAAATATTATAAGGGGACCATTCCCCTCATACAGCAGGTTCACAAGTTTGGAACAACCCGAGGAGTTTGAGAATCATGATCAAGGAATCTCATGTATACAGGTGGAAGAAAGCCCTCTATGGATTGAAGAAAAACACCTCGTGCATAGTATGAGAGGATTGATAGCTGTCTAATGCAGCTGAGATTCACTAGGAGTGAAACCAATCCAAACCATTACTTGAAGGTTGTGGATGATAAACCTCTCGTACCGAAACCTATGTCTGACAGGTGCATACCCTCTCATTTATAGGAGACAGAGGGAGTTGGATTCTGAATGTGGAAAAATAAGCTGCAAGCTTGTGACCACCTCGAGGATCTTAACTTTTAGAAGTTATATGGTAATGATGTCGGACCAGATTTGGGAAATGCCTATGAGTTTCATAAACTCATTCGCGTTGATGTTCTTGGAGAACCTCCGTACGAACATCTGTGTTTCAGTTAGCATGGTGAGCTCATATTTGGTTGAGCCTCACTAGATTGGTGCCAAGAATCTTCTAAGATATCTTCAGGGCACAATCTCTCATGAATTGAGATACAATGTAGGAAATATGAAACCACATGATTATTCGAATGAGGAGTGGGCAAGCAATATGGAGGATCACTAGAGCACTTCTCAGTGTTGTTTCTCTTTGGAATCTGCCTCGATATCCTGGATGAGCAAGAAGCAGAAGTCGGTGACTCTGAGCAACACCAAGGCAGAATGCATTGTTGATAGTATGGCCTTCTGTGAGGCAGTCTGGTTGCTGAAGCTCTTAAGTGAGCTATTTGTACACATGATGAATACCACTGTGATTATTTGTGACAACCAGAGATGGGATTCGATTATTGAGGAATCCCGTATTTGACGATGCTCCAACAAATAGACATCAAATATTGCCTTATCTGGGATATGGTAAGTCAATGTTCAAGGAGGCTCCATCACACTGAGATGATGCACAGGACAAAGCCCCGAGGAAAGATCAAATTTGTGATTTTCCCGAACGACTTGGAGTTGTCGAGAGACCTTTGTAAAAGGGTCCTGCATGTTGCATACATTGAGCTCTGGGAGATTTGGGGGGCTTGTAGTTCTATTGGAGCAACATACGACCACAGGGTGACTCACCCTCCCCTGGTGGTGCACACTGGAACAAGATGATTCGCTCTCTTGTGGGACAAGGTGATTCACTCTCTTGTGTACCAGGATGATTAGTTCTCCTGTGAGGCCTAGATTGATGTGTTCTCCATGGTGATTGTAGCAGTCTGGGACTCATGGGAAGTACCTCTTATCTGATCAATGAGCAGGGAAATGAAGTTAGGGACCATAGTAGTACCAATGGACGCATCATTGTATCTACCATACTCCCTACGCTAGGATGTCCTCCATTGATCTGGGATCAATGATACTGGTCTGGGACCAGTGGTAGGAGTTGTACATACTATGACGATGACTTTGGGTCGGCTGAGACTGGTCTGGGACTAGTGGTACATACTCCAAGAAAGACTTTGTGTTAGTGCAGAACTGGTCTGGGACCAGTGAGAGTCATACATACTATGACGTTGACTTCGGGTCGGTTGAGACTGGTTTTGGACCAGTAGTACACTCTCTGAGCCTGCGATACTGGTCTAGGACCAGTGGTAGGAGTTGTACATACTATGACGCTGAATTCGGGTCGGCTGAGACTAGTCTGGGACCAGTGGTACATACTCCGAGACTGACTTTGTGTCAGTGCAGTACTAGTCTAGGACCAGTGAGAGTGGTACATTCTATGACGCTGACTTCGGGTCCACTGAGGCTGGTTTGGGACCAGTGGTACACTCTCTGAGACTGCGATACTAGTCTGGGACCAGTAGTAGGAGTGGTACCTGCTATGACGCTGACTCTCGGTCCGTTGAGACTAGTCTGGGACCAGTGGTATGCACTCTGAGTCTGACTTCGGGTCAGTGGAGAATGGTATGAGACATTCTCGATCAATTCTTCTTCTTCATAGTTCAGTAGAGCTGAGTAGAGCAGAGCTAGCAGAGCCAGCAGAGCTGAGCAGAGTAGAGCTAGCAGAGCCAACATTGCTGAGCAGAGCAGATCTAGCAGAGCTAGTAGAGCCAGCAGTGCTGAGCAGCGCTGAGCTAGCAGAGCCAACAGAGCTAAGTAGAGCAGAGCTAGCAGAGCCAAAAGAGCTGAGTAGAGCAAAGCAGAGCCAACAGAGCTGAGCAGAGAAGAGCAAAGCCAACAGAGCTGAGCAGAGTAGAGAAGAGCCAGTAGATCTGAGCAGAGTTGGGTAGAACAGTGCAGGGCACTAATGGCAGAGATAGTACAGTTAGACTTATGGATCAATGGATGGAGATCTCCCTAGTTGAGAGGGAGTGTTAAATTGGCAACTAGAGACAAACTCCATCTGGGTCGGCTTATTTATGGCAGCTGATATTTTTATTGGATCCCTCTCGTCGAGAGGTGTAGGATTGATCCAAAGATCATCCGATTCCGATAAGTATTTATGGAGATATGAATTTATTTTGTTTATGAAATTATTATCAAGCCGAACAACTATTATGTAGGCTCTAGAAGCCCAATCGACGTGTCTATTCATCATCCTCGATTTAGTATAAATAGAAGAGTTTTGATGTCAATTGGTACACTCATTTTCTTGATGTGATCTCCTCTCCATGTCTTGGGTTTTTGGAAGGAGAATCACAAAAAGAGTACGCTGGTGCATACGCTGTTTATGAAAACATCTATTCATAATATGCACTGTTCACATTGGATACATCGTGGATGCTATACGCTAGTTTCATGTAGTCATGGGATCACGCTGATTATACGCAGCCCTAGCAATATACACAAATATTCATACGATGGCATGGGAGGAGTGCACACACTGTCCATGATGGATTACATGCTGTACATGATGAGCAATGCAGACATGGAAACATTCATGCGATGTAATGGGATATGCTGTAACATATACTTACAGCACCTCTCTCACTGACATTAAGACACTAAGCAACGTAGCATAATACTATTATGCATATCCTGATATGTTTACGCAGAGACTAAAATCTAACGTAGTTATGGCATACGCTGTCATGTATATGCAGAGACTGATATCTAACGTAATCATAGCATACGCTATTATGTATACGCTGAAATCTAACGCAGTTATGGCATACACTGTCATGTATATGTAGAGACTGATATCTAACGCAGTCATAGCATACGCTGTTATGTATACGCTGAAATCTAACACAGTTATGGTATATGCTGTTCTTGAAAGACCTAGCCACAGTTCATGAAGAGATACATGGAGACATATACGATGTCCGGAAGACATACATCCACGCAGTTTACACTATCATGAAGTCAATATATGCTCAGGTATGGAAACCCTATACGCGGGGTAGGAAATGAAGAAATCCACGATGGATCCGTTGTCATAACACGTTGATCATTCAACGTGATGTCTGGAACAATAGCAGCCCTAAATTGGATCCATTGTCATATGGAATCATTACATGCAGCCAATGTGATGCTTGGAATAGCTGCTGCCATAAATTCATAACATGCAGTTAATAAAGGGTCCATATGCAGTCATGAAGATGCCCTTACACACAGTTCATATATACGATGTTCAATGTTGCTCATGTTATTACACACTATTCATATGTCATATATATATATATCTATATATATATATATAGATATATATATATATATATATATATATATATATATATATATCTATATATATATATATAGATATATATATATATATATATATATATATATATAATATATATATATATATATATATATATATATATATATATATATATATATATATATAGATACGTTGTTCATGTTATGCACAAAGATATCCATATACAGTCATAACAACAATCAAGGTATGGGCCGTTGTAAATTCCTATAGCCGTAGTCATGCACTCACAATGACAAGGATCATGAGCAATGACGGTTACAATATCAACATAATGAGAATGATAAGAATGATCCGTCTCCAATCATGATGGACATGGGCAGCAAGGTGATGCTAAGAGTATATGAGATCAACTTAGTCATAGGGCTGCATGATGATAGAGGATGAAACATAAAAGGCAACAAGATGATTAATAAGATCATGGACATGGCCAACATGATGATAATCATGATTAGTGCAACATGGTGCAGTATGCAGTGGTGCAACAAGAGAACCAGATGCAGCACGATGATAGGTGAAGGAGTCACCTTAGAGAATCAGTTGAAGCAGAATGTCTTCAACTGATCTCATCGTTATACGAAATGATCTATGCTAGATCTACATAAGTCAAAGTGTTGACTTCTGTTGTAAATGTACTCTCGCTCTCTCTACCGAACTTTGAAGATAAAAGAAGATTTGATCAAAGGGTTTCCCCACACATTGTGGGGTTTGTCCCTGGCTCACGCCATATCTTGTGTCCTCTTGTCTTGGCTTGTCTTCTGCGTTTTATATTTATGTTCTATCTGCAGTTTATCGTAATGTTGATGTGATTGCTAACTGTGAAAATTTAAATAAATTGCTCTAGCATAGAACATACCTAATCTTAACAATATGGTTATGGAAACCAGCCACCTCAACAAATGTATCCTCAACAATACCAATAGCAATACCAACAACAATATCAACAACCATTCCCATATCAACAGTTCCAACAATATCCACAGTCCATGCCATTTTCACAAAAAAATTCTGCATATCCACTACCCATGCCATTTCCACAACAGAATTCCACACCATTACTGACACAACCACAACAGCTACAACTGTCTTCAAACCAGCCCAGACCATCTGGTGGCAAATTCGAGCAATAAAATGGATAAACCTGCATATAATGTTGAAGAAGCAACATATTTTCCAACACACTCCATTCTTCCCATAAATGATGTCCATTTAAGGTCTAGAAAATTACTTCATGAAGATTCTTCTCCAATCATAGAAGAACCACCTGAACAAGGAGAACAACCTGAAACATCACATTCAGAGAAACAAACTCAGAAAGGAAAAACTATCATAATTCAAACACCACCCTATCGAGAGAGGTTAGTAGAGCAAAAAATTCAAATGACCTTTCCTGAATTTGACATTCTGGATGAACTGAAAAATTATTATGTAAAAATTCCTTTATTACAAGCGATCAAAGAAATACCAATATATGCTAAAAAATTAAAGGAATTATGCATCAAGAAAACTGGTAAAAAGAAGAAGGATCCTATTACAATCCAGGTCATTGGAAAATTAGCAAGCCTCATGTCTACAAAAACAGTAGTAGAAAAATATATTGACCTTGGTATCCCTATGGTTACTACTTCAATAAACAATTTCTCAGTTCCAAACACATTGATAGATTTGGCAGCATCTATAAATGTAATGACTATAGAGACAATGGAACATTTGCATTTAAACAACATTAGACCTCCTTCTACAATCTTAGAATTAGCAGATAGATCTAAAGTTATACCAGAAGGAATATTAGAAGATATCATAGTCTCTTTAGATTCATGATCCTGTAGACTTCCTCATTTTGCAGCCAAAAACAAACTTGGGATGACATCCTCTAATCTTAGGTAGACCATGGTTAGCCATTGTTGATGCCTTTATAGGATGTAGATCTAGAAGTATGATTATTGCACATGGAGATGAGAGAAAACATATGACACTTTATTCTCCTGCACAATCACCTTCTTTACTATCAATGCTTGAAGAACAAGAACAACAACAAACTAAAACAATTCTAAGTATTAACCAAGTTTTTGATCTTAGAGAAGAAGAAGAGAATGAAGATCTCTTGGATCTTTTCATCTCAGAATCAGATATTTTAGAGCAGCTTAGAGTAACTTAGTATGAAGCTGCAAGTAAAGTTTTGAATCAGTGTTTTCAAGAAACTTGTACAATTTAATCCCTGCAAGAATCCTTCACAAATATTTTCCTGTAAACAAAATTACCAATTCAACAACAAAAACAATTGAGATATATCCTGGAAAACATTTGAACATTGGTAACCATTTACAATCATCACAAGAACAAGAGGTAATAACATTACTACAAAAATACTCAAAATCTTTTGCCTGGGATTACATAGATATGCAGGGAATTCATCCTAACACATGTATCCACCACATCTATACAGATGACTAGATTAAACCAGTAAGGCAGCCTCAAAGGTGAATGAACCCCATGATGAAGGAAATAGTGAAAGAAGAACTACAGAAACTACTGCAAGTTGGGTTCATCTATCCTATTTCAGATAGTCAATGGGTTTCCCCCTTAGTAATTGTACCAAAGAAAAATGGGAAGTGGAGAATATGTGTGGACTACTGGGAATTAAACAAAGCAACATTAAAAGATCATTTCCCGCTACCATTCATTGACCAGGTTCTAGACTCATTAGCTCGGAAGAAATTCTTTTCCTTTCTAGATGGGTTTAGTGGGTATAATCAGATTAGAATATCAATGGAAGACCAGGACAAAACAACATTTACCTACCCATGGGGAACCTATGCATATAATGTTTTTCCATTTGGACTATGTAATGCACTTGCTACTTTCCAAAGAGCAGTGCTTACAATATTTGTTGATCGGATCCATGAATGTGCAGAAGTCTATATGAACAATTTCACTGTATATGGAAATACATATGATGATTGCTTGAAAAATCTTGAGAAAGTTTTGAAACGATGCATAGAGACAAATCTATCCTTGAGTAATGAAAAATGCTACATGATGTTAATAAAAGAAACAGTCTTGGGACACCATATTTTCTCATTAGGAATTAAGGTGGATCCAGCTAAAATACAAGTAATTGTGAATTTGATGCCACCTACAACTCAAAAGGAGGTAAGAAGTTTCTTGAGGTATGCAGGCTACTATAGGTGATTTATAGAAAACTTCAGCAAAATAACACAACCTCTATTCAAGTTACTTGCAAAGGATTTCAAATTCCAATGGACAAATCATTGTCAAAATGCATTTCAAATATTGAAAGAAAAACTAATTGCACCCATTCTTCGAGGACCAAACTGGTCTTTGCCATTTCATATTTCAATTGACGCATCTGATACTGCTATAGGTGCATCACTTGGATAGAAAGAAAACCTGTTCAATTATGCTATATACTTTATAAGAAAAAACTTAACACGAGCAGAATTGAACTACACAGTCACAGAAGAAGAGATGTTAGTTGTAGTACATGCAGTAAACAAATTCAAGCATTACATAATAGGATACCAAGTATTTATTCATACGGACCATTCAACAATCAAATACTTAATGAACAAATCAATCACAAATGGAAGAATAACAAGATGTTTACTGTTAATGCAAGAATTTAACATTACAATTCAAGATCGACCAGGGAAAGACAATCAAGTGGCTGATTTTCTTTCAAGGCTTTGTACACCTGGTAATCCAAATCTTGATGCAGATAACTTTCCAGATGAACATTTGTTTGCAATAACTATAAAAACACCATGGTTTGCAAATATAGCAAACTATTTATCCTCTAGGAAATTACCAAGTCAGTTCACAAAGAAACAAAAACAAAAGATTATTATATAAAGCTCTAGATATAGTTGGGTGAATGGTGATTTGTTTTATACTAACTCTGATTTAATAATAAGAAAATGTGTTAGAGAAGATGAGATACTAGAAATTTTGAAAGCATGTCATGATGAACCATATGGTGGTCATTTTGCAAACAAGCAAATAGCCTACAAGGTGCTGCAATTAGGATACTATTGGCCAACAATCTTCAAAGACTCCAAAGCCTATGTCAAGAGGTGTGACAATTTCCAAATAATAGGGAGATCAACAGTATCAAATGAGATGCCATTTAAACCACAAGTGCTTATAGAACCATTCGAGCAATGGGCTCTGGATTTTGTGGGACCAATAAATCCACCATCAAATGGAAAGAAGTACATCTTGGTATGTACATATTATGTAACTAAGTGGGTGGAAACAAAGGTAGTCGCAAGGGCAAAAGAAAATACAGTGGTCACATCCCTCTTTGAGGAAATCTTTGTAACATTTGGGGTACCCAGACAGATTGTAACTGATCAAGGTACACTGTTCACTTCAAAATTTGTTTGGGATCTTACGGAAAAGTACAAGATCAAACATAGGAATCAACACCGTACTATCCTCAGGAAAACGGACAAGTGGAAGTGACAAATAAAGTCCTAGAAAACATAATATCAAAGACAGTACAGATGAATAGGAAGGATTGGTCAGAAAAGTTAAGAGATGTACTATGGGCATACATAATAACATGGAAAAGCACAACTAGGTTCCGTCCATACCAATTAGTGTATGGAAAAGAAGTATTATTGCCCATATAATTTCAGATACACATATTTAAGTTGTCAGCAGAATTAAGACTAGAAATGTTTGAAGCACAAAAATAGTGGATAATGGAATTGAACCAGCTAGATGAATAGAGACAGCAAGCAGTAGAACACAAAACATTAGTGCAACAACAAAAAAGGAAATGGCATGAAAGATTCATCAAGAACAAGACATTCAACAAGGGAGACTGAGCATTATTGTTTGACTCCAAATTCAAATATTTCAAGGCAAAGTTTACAACTCATTGGCTAGGGCCATATGAGATAGAATAAATCTTCGACATTGGAGCTGTTCAGATCAAAACAATTGATCAAGAGTCTACATCATTTTTAGTAAACGGACATAGGCTTAAAGTTTACAATAAGCCTATAAATAGAGAAGATTTTGTGAAACAACTAACACAAGAGATAGATATGGAAGTAATGGAATGACATAGCCATATGCCTTCTAGTACCTCAGAAGAATAAAAAAAATAATAATAAAAAAAAATAAAAAATAATAAAAAGTTTTCTAGTGAAAACCAGGCAACTGGCACCAAGCAAACAGGAATTCATTAAGGAAAACCAACTCGTTTTGGCCTGTATTAATTCAAAATTTCTGTTCTACTCTAACAAAAGTTTGATTTTGCAGAAGATCCTCCAAAGAAACAAGACTTGAGGACAAGTCTTCAGATAAGCAAGGGGGAAGGTCGCAAAAGAAACTTAGGTTACGCAGCTAAATTGATGACGAAACTTGTATTGTATGGCAGTTGGGACCTGAAACATTTTTGAAACCATTGGGAAGAAGGGACCTGAAATTTTAGAAAAAACATGTATATACTTCATAAAAATGTACATGACAGTAGGGACCTGAGTTATTATG
This sequence comes from Pinus tabuliformis, assembly GCA_031772625.1. Taxonomy (NCBI): domain Eukaryota; kingdom Viridiplantae; phylum Streptophyta; class Pinopsida; order Pinales; family Pinaceae; genus Pinus; species Pinus tabuliformis. The sequence goes on from CM062820.1 coordinate 271,209,767, forward strand.
AATCAATTGCAGATGGGACCTGAATGACATCAACAATCAATGGACCGAAATCAATGAAGGATGCTAGAACAAAAAGAAGAAATAAATTTTATTCAATCCATCCTAGACATTTCAACAAAAGACATTTGACCAGAAGACACCATAGGCTTTATCACAAATTATCAGGGAGTACAAGTACTGTAAGTACAAAGTTATGCTCTTGAAAATTCAAATTTCTTTTAGAAATTTTTAGAGACATGTTAAAGTTACAGTTAGTACCTGAAAACATAATTTTACTTACCTCTTCATTTCAGTACCCTCATCCTATTATCCTATTCATAACCATTATCCCATATCTAACACTATTATGGTCTATATTCATAATTCCATAGTCCATTCCATATCCATTTCATCTCCTAACCATAAGTGCTTTTTTTAAATAAAAAAGGATCAGAATAGAGGGTCCAACAATTGAAACCTAAGAACCTCCACAACCAATACCTGCATTAGTATCATGGAATTAATTTTAAAACATGACCTAAATGTGGTCATTTTTAAAATTAAAACGAGTTATATTGAAGTAGAAACCTATGGAAATATGCACATTACAACAAATACAAAGAGGAAATGATTTATTGTAATACGTTATAATGGTGCATAAGAAATGATATTATTAAAGTAACGAGGGTTATTATAAACACATACAATGCAAATACATGTTATTATGATAATCAAACAATGCATGTTATGAATGCTTTGGAGGAATAAGCCATAGGTAATGGAAGAAGTGGATATAATGACGATGACAGTTGAATAGGGATAGGACCATACAACGTGCAATCAAAACCATTCAAATGGCAGTCAAAACATAACACATAACAAATATAAACCAACAATAATGAAACATATGGCTTGAAAATAATACGATGGTATAAGTGGCATATCAGTCAAGGTCAAACAATGAATGTCATAACAGTACTAAAGGAATGGTATGTGGGACAGTCACCACAGTCACGATGGAATAAGGGACGACCACGATGGAATCCATCAGAGCAGGTAAACGGTCAAACGCGGTTTTAAATACAAACAATAGAGGGTTCAAACAACACTGTGAGTTTGCAAACAGTCTGCCATTGAATACAAAATGTCTTCCATTGTATACACAACTGTTGTGAATATCGTTCCCTCTCCACCATCACAGCCATTCTGAGGGCTCAAGGAGAGTGACAAGATGTTGCGAAATTTTAGCATATGGTTGTGAGCTTGAGATGTGTGTTTGAGTGAAGAAACACGAGAAGAGAAGAAAATAAACCAAGAAGGTAAGCTAGAAGATATAGTGGTTGGGGATTGGAGTGATAAGGAGGAAATCCAGTAAGGATCAAGAGATAATCCAAGAAGAATAATGGGGAAAGTGGAGTTAGTTCAAATAAATCTCGTGCGAAATAAGGTAAGTGTTTGGTCAATTTAGTGTGTTCTAAATTGCTATTTAAAATGTCAATCCGGGGTTCGTAAACTGACGAAGTGAAGTGTACTATATGTACTAGATAACCATTTCCTTAGTCTTTTGTCATTTTTGAGTTCTTTTTGGTTGTTTATGGATTTATCTTTCCCTAATGTGTGATGGCGAAAATGAAAGTTAAGTATGAAATATGGATGGATGGTGATGGTGATTTCTACAGTGATTTTTCAAAACTTAAAAGTGCTCAAAAGGAAAGCTTTAAAACAACTGTAATGAAATCAATTCTTAAGAAAAACAGTGAACTAATGACAATGGCCCAGTATCCTTGCTGCTGAATGAAAAGAAAGTAAAAACTGAACTTAAAGCAACTAATTCACACTACTTTAACTTTTCTGATCCTTTACCCTTCAGCTCAATCTACCTTGTGGGAAGCAATCATGAACAAGTCAAGAAATATGATATCTAAATGGCAAGAAATTAAATTGCAGAAAGGAAACTAGTCACACTACTTCAACTCTTCTGATCCTTTAACCTTCAGCTCAATCTACCTTGTGGGAAGCAATCATGAATAAGTTTAAGCAATATGATAACTAAATTGCAAGAAATTAAATTGCAGAAAGGAAACTAATCACACTAATTTAACTCTTCTGATCCTTTATCCTTCAGCTCAATCTACCTTGTGGGGAGCAATCATGACTAAGTTTAAGCAATATGATAACTAAATTGAAAGAAATTAAATTGCAGAAAGGAAACTAATCACACTACTTTAAATCTTCTGATCCTTTACCCTTCAGCTCAATCTACCTTGTGGGAAGCAATCATGAATAAGTTTAAGAAATATGATAACTAAATCACACTACAATAAGTAATATTCTGATTTCTTACTAATAGAGTCACTTGAATATAGAAAGAAACCATAAACTAATGAGTAGTATGATGTCTAAATAACAAAAAAAAGCAAATCACAACTTGAAAAAGGACAGTGCTAGAATTAAACTTCAGAAAATGAAAGTTAGCAGGAAGGACAAGATGATCTCATATGCCAATAGTTATCAAAAAGATGAAAATTTGCCTGGGCTGCCTAAAAAAACTGCAGAAAAACATTGATCAACTGACAGCTACAAGAAAGCAGAAGTGAAAATATAAATAGCAGTGAATTAAGAAGCATCAAAACAACGTATTATGTACAGACTAATGATTATGAAAACAGAAACGTAAGGAAATCAAATAACAACTATACAGGGCTTTAGTGCGCAGGGGCCCTCTGCCACCTCATCCAGTCAATGAACAGTCACAAGAACGAGGTCAGCAAAGTAGTCTTCTCATGTATTACAGCAGCAACATAAATAAAGCAAAGTATAGTGGGGTAATAACGACAACAGTTCAGAAATTACATATCAAAAAGCTCTTCCACAACGTTCATCAACGCGTTATTTATAATGAAAAAAGTGTTGAAACTAACTAACTGAATCCTACGCCATTGACTGTGTTGCCAAAGACACGTAGATCTCCTCAGCCAAGATCTAGCGTAACTGTCATCACATCTATTAAATCTTCGGAGTGGTAGCTGTTGGATTCAGGTTACGGGGATGATCTCTAGGTGTGCCGGTGTCTTCGTGGGCTGAGAACTGTGCCACGTAAACGTTCACATGCTCAAAACAGAGACGTGCCACCGCTGAATTCCTTGGTTGGCTTTGCCTTTGACCCTTTTTGACCGTGACCTTCCATGGCTGATTTGGCTGATTTGAAGGGACACATTCCATGTACCCATCACCTGTAGCTTGCCCATGTGGCTCGTTTCTTCATAGGACACTTGTAGCACAGCTTTTAACAAAATAGCTGTGGAATCCTGTGCTGGCTGCGGAAACCTGTGCTGGCTGCGGAAACTGACAGGTTTCTGCAGCTGCATGAACAAAAACTAAACCAAACAACAGTCATAAGCATAGTAAGAAAACCATGTAAAAAGTTCTTTTTAGACTATAATGCAATGATTTAACAGCTGGGTGGATGAAGTAAGTGGAAAAAGAAGGCTGAGAGGGTGTATAGGAAGGTGCAGGTTTGAGGCTCAACATACCCCCACTATGAAGGTGTTGCATGTGCTCATGCAACCAACATTGAGTTATTTCCCTCTAATCCACATGTTCTGAGGCTTCTGCAAGGACATCTAGCCCTCTTTTCTTCTTCTTTGATGCTAACATCATCATCCTTGGTTTCTTGACTAGACATTTGAACTTGAGGTTAATCAATGCTCTGTTTAATGTTTTGCACTTCTTCTTCAGTTTCCTGATTTTCTTTTGCCACAGTCCTAAATGAAGCATAGTGTTATCATGGACAATCTTATCTACCTTACTCTGCTCTTTGAGTGCTTCATTTTCCTGTTTGATATGCCTATTTAGGACTTCTAACTCAAATACCTCCTGTTTCAAAGACTGAACTTGTGCATCAAGTGGCAGAGTGGTACTTGGTCCTGTAGCTGATTGTTCTAGGGATTCCAGGTAGTTATATGCCTCTTTCTGATTAGGATCTACCTCAGGTGTCTTTCTCGGACTAGGCTCAAAATCTGGTGGAGGAGGAAGACTGCTCTCTCTTTCCGGCCGAAAAGGGCTTTCCTCACGTGGAGGGCTTGATTCAATGCTTGGCTGAGCTGGAGATTTCTCAAGTGTCTCTTCACCTAAATCAATAAAGTGAGACTGTTTTTCTTTGGTTTTATTCCCCTTCCCTTTTAGCCTATTGCTCCTTCTTAAGTATGAACTAGTACTCTTCTCTTGTGCACTCTCTTTTCCTTTTTGCTTTTTCTTGGCTATAGTAGCAGCCTGAAGGTCTATTAATCTTTCTGACAGAGGCTGATAATCCTCTTCTATGGATTGTTCAGGGGATGGATAAACTTCTTGGATGGTTCTTTTGCCTTTTTCTTTCCTCTATTTTTTACTTTTAGCTCTATCTTCTTCTTCTTTTTGGACAGTTTCTTGAATTTCTATTGCAGGGGAATCTTGGACTGTAATGTTCTTTTGTTTCCTCCTACTTTTCCTTGGCATCTTTGGTGGACTGCTTCCAGAGGCCTCAGACGGCTCTTGGAAGTAGTTTCTTGTCAAGAATTGCTCCCAAGTATTCTTAGTTTTCTTTAACTGGTCCTCAATAAGAATTTTTATGAGCCCATGATGGTAGAGATGAGGTTCAAAATTGCCTACGTGTTTTTGAACTGTAAAACTCATCTTTTTCAAACTTAATAGCAGAAAATGAGGCAAATTAAGAGTGTGACCGTCTATGAAATTCATCATCAGTCTAACATGATACATATACATAAAACCAAAACGACCTTCACACGTGATAAATTTCTAGATGACTAACAGTAGACTAGACCATTCTTGTTTTAGTTCATGAACAGGGATGCCTCTTGTAAATACGGTGGTATCCATACCTTGGTTTTGTAGCATGATTCTCCATATTTGATCGTCCACACTTCTATTTTTAAACCACCTTTCACCTTCTTGAGGTAGGCCCGTGGTAGCTGCTATAGTGGCCTCGGTCACTGTGAATTTCAAGTCTCCAATCTCCACTGTTTGTCCATCAAAAGACCTCGCAAAAGCTTTGGTCACCTCCTTGTTATGGCCTTTAAACTTCTGGATGAATCGTAGCCATCTGACTTTCTTCAGCAATTCCTTAGTTTGAGGATAACCCTCCAAGTATTTCGGTCCTTCCGGCTCAGCTCTCAGTAATTTTCCCATCCTCTATTTTAAATTCCAACTGAGAGTTTTTCTGTGTGTGAGGGTTAAGGGAAAAAAAAAAAAATAGCTCTGTTACAGGGTTTAGGATAAACTGTAGTGACTGCAAGCGGGGTTTAGGATGACTGTAGTGACTGCAGTCAGGGTTTAGAATGAACTGTAGTGGCTGCAGTTAGAAATGGAGAACAGGGGATGGAAGTATCCAAATTACCGGAGGAACAGAGGGTGAGCAGCAGTGAACAAGTTTAAAATAAAATGTGGATGCATGCGAGGAGTATGGTATAAGTGGAGTTGATAAATGAGTGGAGTAATGGCGGAATTCTTCGAATCGGATGACTGTGTATGAAATTTTACACGTCTCAACAGACGGCTGCAGAAATTACGGCTAAGAAGAGCTGTAACACAATAGGTCACGTCTCAAGAGTACGGGTAATAAATGGAAGTGCAGTCAATCTTGAGTTTAAACTCGGAATAATCATGAGACCATTAGGGAAATGAATGCGAGGTGTGTGGAGTGGTATCGTGGAATAGGAGTGGTAGTGGAGCTATCGTATCAAATCATTGCACATAGTAGAACTTGTTATGGTTTAATGACTATGCGTAATTATGACTTGAATTGTTATTTGATAAAGATTTTTGATCATACCTTTGTAAATTTTGTCATTTCTTGCTCAAGGCTTCTAACCAATTGCTTTTCTTTGTTGTCTTGGAGATGCCCCATGTCTTTAGCTCGATTACACCTGCATTTTATGATTATGGCACTAACAGTTGATTGTAAATTTTGAAAACAGAGTGATGCTGGCTGCAGAAATTGTTTCTAGCTGCGGAAACTGTTTTTGGCTGCGGAAACGGTCTCTAGCTGTGGAAACTGAGACAGCACCCCCTTAACTGCACAAAGATAGTTAGAGGAAAACCAACTGAATGAAAATAGTCCTGAAGGGGACTTTTATTGATGGAGTGAAATGGAATGAGTGGAGTGAAATGAAAGTGAAGTGGAGTGAAGTGAAATGGAAATGAGATGAGATGGAGGTGAAGTGAAATGGTAAGTGAGATGAAGTGAAGATGAAAAGAGAAGGAGAGGAGATATTTTTTTTGGAAAATATAGAGTGTCAGGTGTCCCTGATTTTCACTCTATATTTTCTGTATAAGACCACAAATCTATGATTGGTTTTCGGGCTTATACACATTTTTTTTTTTTTTTTCAAAAACTGAAAGAAACAAAGATTAGGCTGGTGGGGGAGAAGGATTCTTCTCCACCAGCCTGATTGCAGAATTCTCTTGGAACATTTTGACAAACTCCTCTTTTGAAAGTGGCTTATGATAAATTTTCAATCAGTGGCCATTCACAATAAGAGGAGTCTGAAATTCATCAATGGTCTTGATTCTTACCGCTCCATTGTTAAAGACTTTGTCAATCTCATATGGCCCAAGCCAATGAGTCTGAAATTTTCCTTTGAAGTCTTTAAACTTGGAATCAAATAGTAAAGCCCAATCTCCCTCTTGAAACTTTCTTTCTTTGATATATCTGTCATGCCACTTAGCTCTTTGATGTTGAACTAGATCAGTCCTTAAAATTGCATCTTGTCTGATCTCATCTAGCTCTTTCAGCTGCTCCATTCTGTGCTTTTGGGCTTCTGATAGATTCATCCCCAACTGAACTGCCATCTTGAAAGTCTTGACTTGAAACTCAATGGGGAGCAGGACTTCTTTCCCATAAACAAGTTCATAGGGAGAATGTCCTATTGTGTTCCTCCATGTAGTTCTGTAAGCCCATAAGGCTCCAGGAAGCCTTTCTGCCCAATCTCTTCTGTGTAGATGAACAGTTTTGGTGATGATGTTCTCAAGAACTTTGTTTGTAGATTCTACTTGGCCATTTGCTTGCGGATGGTAAGGAGTAGATTTTTTGTGCTTGATTTTGTATTCTTCCATCAGCTTCTCCATCAAATTAGATGTAAATTGACTTCCCTGATCTGTCACAATTTCTCTTGGGACACCAAAACGAGTAAAAATATCCTCAAAAAGAAATTGAACAACTGAATTTTCAGTGGCAGAAGGCAATGCTTTGGCTTCTACCCATTTAGTGACATAATCAGTGCAAACCAATATATATTTCTTTTGTCTAGATGGTGGATTAATGGGTCCAATGAAATCTAAAGCCCATTTTTCAAAGGGTTCGATGAGTATCTATGGCTGTAATGGAATTTCATTTGCTCTGGCAGCTGCCACACCTTCTGACATATTGTTTTGCATCTTTGAAGAGAGAAGGCCAATAATATCCTAAAGAAAGGATTTTATAGGCCATCCTCTTGTCAGCAAAGTGTCCACCGCATGGTTCATCATGACATGCCTTGAGGATGTCAGGCATTTCATCTTCCCAAACACATCTTCTGATCACACAATCTAGCCTTGTTTTAAACAATTCATTAGAAATCCATGAATAACTTGAACTCTCCTGAATAATTTTTCTCTTTTTATTAGGAAATAAATGTGGAGGTAGCTTCCCTGTAACCAAATAGTTAGCAATATCTGCATACCAAGGAGTCTTAGTAGTTACTGCAAACAAATATTCATCTGGAAACTTATTCTCTACAGGAGAATCTTCGTTAGTATTTTGGATTCTAGACAAGAAATCAGCTACTGTATTTTGTTTCCCTGGCCTATCCAACACAGTAATATTGAATTCTTGTAAAAGTAAAAGCCATCTTGTAACTCTACCATTAGTAACAGGTTTGTTCATGAGATATCTAATTGCAGAATGATCAGTATGGACAAAAGTTTCATAGCCTGTTATATAATGTCTAAACTTGTTGATTGCATGAACAACAGCTAAGAACTCTTTCTCAGTCACAGTATAGTTTAATTCAGTGGGAGTCAAATTTTTACTGGTGTAGTAAATGGCATAAGGAACAAAATCCTTTTGACCCAACACAGCTCCTAGAGCTGTATCTGAAGCATATGTAGAAATATGGAAAGGAAGTTTCCAATTTGGCCCTCTCAAAATGGGTGCTTCAGATATTCTTGTTTTCAAAGTTTCAAATGCAGATTGACAATGAAGATCCCATTTGAATTCACAGTTTTTTGTAAGTAATTTGAAGAGTGGAGATGCTATTTTGGTGAAGTTTTCAATAAATCTTCTATAGTATCCAGTAAATCCAAGAAAACTTCTAACATCTTTTTGACAATTTGGAATAGGCAACTTGGAGATGACCTCAACTTTTGATCTATCAACTTTAATCCCATCTCCTGAAATATGATGTCCTAAAACAATCCCTTCAGTAAACATCATAAAGAATTTTTTATGACTTAATGATAGGTTTTTTTCTTTACATCTTATAAGGACTTTTTCCAAATTCTCTAATGCCTCTTCAAACGAATTACCATAAACTGTAAAATCATCCATATAAACCTCTACACAATCATGGATTAGATCGGAAAAGATTCCTAGTACTGCTCTTTGAAATGTTGCGGGTGCATTACATAACCCAAAAGGAAGTACTCGGTAAGAAAAATTTCCCCATGGACAGGTAAATGTGGTCTTGTCCTGATCTTCAGGTGCTACCTGAATCTGATTGTAACCACTAAAACCATCCAAAAATAAAAAATACTTTTTGCCTGCTAAAGTATCTAATACCTGATCGATAAAGGGTAAAGGAAAGTGATCCTTCAAAGTTGCTTTGTTCAATTCCCTGTAATCAATGCATACCCTCCATTTACCATTCTTTTTAGGTACTATAACCAAAGGAGAAACCCATCGGCTATCCGAAATTGGATAAATGAAGTTCACATTAAGTAACTTTTGGAGCTCTTCTTTCACTATCTCCCTAAGATTTGGATTCATCCTTCTTTGAGGTTGTCTGACTGGTCTACTGTTTTCCTCAATGTAGATGTGGTGAATGCAAGTCTTAGGGTCAATACCTTTCATATCAGTATACTCCCATGCAAATGCAGTAGAATGTTTTTGCAAGCTTTTGGTTAGCTCTTCCTGTTGTGATATTTCCAAGTTTTTGTTGATATTCAATATTTTACCTGGAAAGATCTCAATGGCAGAACTACCAAAATATTCCATAGAGAAAAGAGACATTTGTCTAGATGATAGATACTCAATGTCAGAATCTAACTGAAATTGTGTGTGGTCATATTATGAAGATGTTTCAAAATTTTCTAATGTGTTCATGATTTGACTATCTTCACTAACTTCAGAAATGGTAAAGACCGGTTGTATAGTATCTTCATCATCAACCCACTCATTATCTCCTATTTCTGTAATTGCTTTTGTTGGAGGATACAGATTGAATTTCTTTGTCGAATTACCATCAGAAATATACATATCCCCAGACCTACAACTGATAAAAGCATCAGCTGTGGCTAGCCAAGGTCTTCCTAAGATGAGAGGGTCAAATTGGAAACTTCCTTTCCATATTTCTACAGATGCTTCAGATACAGCTCTAGGAGCTGTGTTGGGTCAACAGGATTTAGTTCCTTATGCCATTTACTACACCAGTAAAAATTTGACTCCCACTGAATTAAACTATACTGTGACTGAGAAAGAGTTCTTAGCTGTTGTTCATGCAATCAACAAGTTTAGACATTATAACCAAAATGTTTAGCAACGGCGCCAAAATGTTTGGTCAATTTAGTGTGGTCTAAATTGCTATTTAAAATGTCAATCCGGGGTTCGTAAACTGACGAAGTGAAGTGTACTATATGTACTAGATAACCATTTCCTTAGTCTTTTGTCATTTTTGAGTTCTTTTTGGTTGTTTATGGATTTATCTTTCCCTAATGTGTGATGGCGAAAATGAAAGTTAAGTATGAAATATGGATGGATGGTGATGGTGATTTCTACAGTGATTTTTCAAAACTTAAAAGTGCTCAAAAGGAAAGCTTTAAAACAACTGTAATGAAATCAATTCTTAAGAAAAACAATGAACTAATGACAATGGCCCAGTATCCTTGCTGCTGAATGAAAAGAAAGTAAAAACTGAACTTAAAGCAACTCAAAGTAAAGCAACTAATTCACACTACTTTAACTTTCTGATCCTTTACCCTTCAGCTCAATCTACCTTGTGGGAAGCAATCATGAACAAGTCAAGCAATATGATATCTAAATGGCAAGAAATTAAATTGTAGAAAAGAAACTAGTCACACTACTTCAACTCTTCTGATCCTTTACCCTTCAACTCAATCTACCTTGTGGGAAGCAATCATGGATAAGTTTAAGCAATATGATAACTAAATTGCAAGAAATTAAATTGCAGAAAGGAAACTAATCACACTACTTTAACTCTTCTGATCCTTTACCCTTCAGCTCAATCTACCTTGTGGGAAGCAATCATGAATAAGTTTAAGCAATATGATAACTAAATTGCAAGAAATTAAATTGCAGAAAGGAAACTAATCACACTACTTTAACTCTTCTGATCCTTTACCCTTCAGCTCAATCTACCTTGTGGGAAGCAATCATGAATAAGTTTAAGCAATATGATAACTAAATCACACTACAATAAGTAATATTCTGATTTCTTACTAATAGAGTCACTTGACTATAGAAAGAAACCATAAACTAATGAGTAGTATGATGTCTAAATAACAAAAAAAAGCAAATCACAACTTGAAAAAGGACAGTGCTGGAATTAAACTTCAGAAAATGAAAGTTAGCAGGAAGGACAAGATGATCTCATATGCCAATAGTTACCAAAAAGATGAAAATTTTCCCGGGCTGCCTAAAAAAACCTACATAAAAACATTGATCAGCTGACAGCTACAAGAAAGCAGAAGTGAAAATATAAATAGCAGTGAATTAAGAAGCATCAAAACAGCATATTATGTACAGTCTAATGATTATGAAAACAGAAACGTAAGGAAATCAAATAACAACTATACAAGGCTTTAGTGCGCAGGGGCCCTCTGCCACCTCAGCCAGTCAATGAACAGTCACAAGAACGAGCTCAGCAAAGTAGTCTTCTCATGTATTACAACAGCAACATATATAAAGCAAAGTACAGTGGGGTAATAACGACAACAGTTCAGAAATTACATATCAAAAAGCTCTTCCACAGCGTTCATCAACGCGTTATTTATAATGAAAAAAGTGTTGAAACTAACTAACTGAATCCTACGCCATTGACTGTGTTGCCAAAGACACGTAGATCTCCTCAGCCGAGATCTAGCGTAACTGTCATCACGTCTATTAAATCTTCGGAGTGGTAGCTGTTGGATTCAGGTTACGGGGATGATCTCCAGGTGTGCCGGTGTCTTCGTGGGCTGAGGACTGTGCCACGTAAACGTTCACATGCTCAAAACAGAGACGTGCCACCGCTGAATTCCTTGGTTGGCTTTGCCTTTGACCCTTGTTGACCGTGACCTTCCATGGCTGATTTGGTTGATTTGAAGGGACACGTTCCATGTATCCATCACCTGTAGCTTGCCCATGTGGCTCGTTTCTTCATAGGATACCTGTAGCACAGCTTTTAACAAAATAGCTGCGGAATCCTGTGCTGGCTGCGGAAACTGACAAGTTTCCGTAGCTGCATGAACAAAAACTAAACCAAACAACAGTCATAAGCATAGTCAGAAAACCATGTAAAAAGTTCTTTTTAGACTATAATGCAATGATTTAACAGCTGGGTGGATGAAGTAAGTGGAAAAAGAAGGCTGAGAGGGTGTATAGGAAGGTGCAGGTTTGAGGCTCAACAGTAAGGTTGAAACTTGATTTTCCTCATTTAATGCAATAGATGGTTATGAGGAAATTGCGGGATTCTTTCATTAAAATAGAAGCTAAACTCTGAGATAGGGAAGTGCTCCAACTTCTATTGATTTTTGTCATTAGATTTCTCTGCCATCAGTCAAAGAATAGATGTTTTGAACCGAGATTTAACAAGTGGAAACCATAATAAAATGTAGGCCGGTTGAGTCAAAATCAAAGGAAATCAATATAAGTCATTGTGGCCAAGTAACTCCATTAAATCGCTGAACTGAATGTTTGATTGCAAAACTAAATGTTTTCGTTAAGACTTGAGTAATGTCACGAAGTGTTTAGTGTAGTTATGAATACATAAACACAGACTTTTTCCAAGAATAATGAAAACAGAGTGTTAAAGTGCAGTTTTGAAAACACATGTTGTCGCCAAATTAAAACAGAGAATTTGATTGTAATTTCGATTGCATAAACACATGTTGGGTAATGATGAGTTAAGGTTTGATTACATAAATGTGTGTCTACACCAAATTGGTCAATAAAACAGAGCATTGAACTTGCAAAGGAATGCATAAAAATGGTGAGTTCAAAAACCACGGTTTTATTGTGTAAACAGTGAGTTCAAAAGGAAAAATCAAGGGTTGAATGCATAGACAGCGGATTTAATTGCATAGACAGTAAGATTAATTGCATATACAGTGGCATTAATATGACAAATAATAAACGAAGAGAAGAACTCCAGGTTCTTTATGAACGAGATCTAAATAATGGTGTTGACATATGATTTGTTTGACATAAGAATGAGTTAAGAGAAGTCACAAGGAAATTCAAAAAGAACAAAAATCATGATGTGATTTTGTTTAAAAAAAAACGAGATTGATTTCCAAGTCTTCATTTATAAACAGTGTTATGCATGAGGGAATACTTTGTTTGTATGGATAGAACAGGGATGTGATAGAAAGGGATAGAGCCGAGAATGGATTTTGCATCAGAAAAGGCAGTTTGATTTTGTTTTTCAGTCATAGAGGTTAATAAAAAAACATTGATTCATTGATTGCAGAAAATAGAGACAAAAAGAAGATTGGTTTTATCATTTTAAACAAGAGAGAGGTAAGCCTTCTACAAACTCAATCAAAAAGGATTTGTATGCACAAATTATTGTTATTTTTATTGCTCAAAATGAAGTTAATGACAGTAGAAGGGTATCTCCACTGGTTTTCAGAAAACATGGCCACTAGGATAGAGCCAAAATTTCAAATAAAACAATGGAAGAAGGAAACAATAGAAAAGTTGTACCATATAGGACTTATAGGGTTTTTACAAAGGTTCAAAGGTCATAGTGAGGGGATAACCAGAGAATTTGTGAATAACTATACTTAGGAGCAAACAAGGGTAGGGAACCTAATTATTCCAGTGACTCAGGAATACATTTCCCAAGCACTAGACCTTCCACTGACAGGGTAAAATTATCACAAGGGTCTACATTTCAAGGAGAAAGCATGGAATTTCTTCTTGGAGAAAAACTGGAAGGGAAACTTTGACAGGGCCAAAGGTATACCCAGGGATTGGTTCAATGAGCCATGGGGAGAGTTAGTCTTGATTATTCAGAAAATATTCACTTGTGATAGGGGACAGAGTGTGGCACACTTGTATCATGTTAGGCTCCTCCAACACATTAGGGGGGAAGTCAAAATAAACATGCCATACTTCTTCTTCCAAAGTCTCATTAAGATGATAGAATCAAAAAGAAATGGGAATAAACCAAGGGAAGCCCAAGTCTATCATCAAGGGCTCATAAAAATACTTGTAGAACATCAAGTCAAAACACAGGGCATAACTTGGAGAGAGTTTTTAAATCAAAACCAGTATCAGGAACAGGTCATGGAGGAACAGAAAACAGCAGAGCAAGAAACCAGGGACATTATGACTTCACCATTTTATTCCAGAACCAAATCCAAGAAACAATCCAACACTGTCATGATTGAAAAAGAAACATCAATCATTTTCACTCCTAGGAAGCCTAGGAGGAAGAGCCCAGTAAAAACAAGCAACAGGGACCAAGAAGTACAAATTGTAGAAACATGTTCTACAAAGAAGTAGGTAGAGGATATCATTGAGAGACTGGAGAAAGAAGCTCTAGAGAAAGACTCTTATTCTGATGGTGTGGCAAAAACATCATTTGCAAAAGACACACAGGAACTCGAGAAAGAGTTACACTTGAGCAAAATTAAAGAATTAACAGACCAGTTAGAAATAAATAAGATTCTGGAAAAGCACTTGAAGAAGGAAAACAAGGCAAGTAAGAAGAGAAATGCAAAGCTAGTTAAGGAAAATGAAAAACTAATTGAAGAAATAGGCAAACTAAAGAGAAAGAATGACATACTTTGCAAATAGGCATTCAAGTGGCTTAAGGACAAGAACATGTGGAAAAACAAATATGAAAAACAGAAGGTCAAGGCTTCTTTGTATAAAGAAGAACATAGCATGGGGATAGATTATCTGTTAGAGGCAGCACAGTAGGAGGCATCAGGGTCTGGAACAGGATACACAGCAGGGGTAAGGAGGTCCAAGAGGAAGAAACAAGCATGAGGACATGCTTGAAGATCTGTAAGGGGGAGATGTTGGCCCTCAGTTTTGGTCCATTTTTGCTTAAGGAAACTTACTTAACTCTTATATTATCCATCCATTTTCCATCACATTCACCTCATTTTGATGTATTTTATGCACATTCAAGTATTTAATTTTAATTTTGCAATTTCTAGAAGTTTTTATGAAAAATGAATTTCAAGTGCAATTTTTGAACAGAATCAAAAATTCCCGTAATAGCTATATGGATGTCATACTTGCAGGACACCTGGGCTAGATCTGGATACATGAATGGAAAGCTTGGGAACTGGGACTGAACTAACCCCAATTGGTTCGGTCAAAACAAGCTAAATCAGGCCCAGTCAAAGTTGGTCAAACATGACCAGTCATCCAGAAAATCCCTAGGAAATAGGGTAGTTTGTGATTTCATGGGATTGTCCATATTTTTAGTGATAGATTGGATGGATTCTACTTGGATAGATGGATATGAGTAGATAAAGTTGTTAAATAGACTTTATATCAGTTTGTTTCATGATCTTCTATTTAAATCCAAAACTTTGAAGGCTTATGGGTGTAGCTTTTGTATAACTTTATGTTGAAACATTTGAATATTTGAAGATAATTTGAAGAACTTGTTATACTTCCATTTTTTTGTTCATTGGTGTGGATGAGTGACTGAAGTTTCAGTAGTTCATAGCATCCTAAAGTGTGCAAGGCAATGGTGGAGGGCCCCCACTCCAAGCTACTTACACTTCATTGTTAAACTAGCTTAAATTTTCATGTACTAGTTGCTTCAGAATTACTCACTTGTTTTGTTTCAGCTTTGCTTACTTGAATTGATGAGTAATGATTTATATTGATGATGAATCTTAGTTTGTTTATCACTTTGATAAGAAGGTACAAAAAAGGGTTTAAGTTAAATCCTCCTTCTGTTGAATTAATGGATCAAAACTAGAATTCATCTTTAGTGTGTTTAAGTAGTTTTATGCAATTTCAGTGTCTAACAATAGCAAAACAATATGTGAATTGCGATGAGGAATACCAAAGATCTCTTAAGTTAGGAGTCTCCTTCATTTTTTATTCATGCATCATGAGATGTTGTTAATTAATGATTTTTTATTTTTGTTCATTAAGCGATATTGTAGAGGAAGGACACAAACGGATCCCTTAAGTTAAGAGCCACTTCATCTTACATACATTGCAAAAGTGAATTTGAATTGTCTAAATAGATTTATATTTGTAATATGCACTTTCTTAAATCCTTATATTTTATCTTCTAAGTTTGGCTACATCTGATATCCATACATTGTGGACATGCCTCCAAGTTGTACAAACCTAGATTGATAATGAATAATTGTGTTAATTTGTGTTAATAAATTAGCTGAACATGTACTCTCCAACATCTGCAAGCAACAAGAACAAGTTGGTACCAAAAGGAAAATTTGTCAAGCCTAGTCAAAAGAAATCAAATTTTGACTTTCTCCTACTTCGCTCAAATGCTCCAACAAGGCCAAGGCCATGCCAATCCATCACCCTCATCTATTTTCACCATCCACCCATCATTCTCAAGCTTCAACCACTCATTTTCCTCGTTGTCCTAAAAAACTATAGGATACAAAAATATATAGAGCAGAAATTTGTTTTTTCCATAACTTGAAAACCATGCATCCATTTTCCAAGCTATTTCAGGGGGAGATGCATATGGATGATGGTAACATGCTCAAGTAATTTCAGCAAATTCTTATGCATGGTTTCCAAAAAATTGGCCTCCATCATCTTTAGCCATTTTTTCATTTTCTCAATATCTGTGCATCCATTTAAAAATTTGTTTCATGGGGAGATTCATGTGGATGATGGTAACATGACCCAGAAATTTCAACAGATTCCAGTGCACGGTTTCCAAGAAATCGACCTCCATCACCTTCAACCATTTTTAGTTTTTCTCGAGATCTGTGCATCCATTAACCAAAATTTTCCTATGGGGAGGTGCATAGTGATGATGGAAACATGCTTAAAATGTTTTAGCTCAATCCCGTCTACCATTTGGGAGATATGGACAAAAAAATTCGTTGTCCTGTAAACCTACAAGATACAGAACAACACCTACAGGATTGGTAGCAGTTTTAAAGGAGATCCAGAGGTTAAAGAAGCTCCTCTAGAGCTTAGCAGTAGCATCAGGATCATCACTATCACCATCCAACACCTACACATCAACATCAACTCAGCAGCAACATGCATGACTCTCCAACAACCATCAGGTAGGTACAGGTATGCAATATTCTTGACCTCTTCTCTTGAGCATATTATAGTTAGAAATTTGTTGTCAATGCATGAGAGATAAGGTTTTATAAGCTAAGGATTGGTCAACAGTCTCAACTGCCTTCAGCTAGTTAATTGCAACTCACTCCTTCACTTATGTAATGTTAAAAAGTCAAATTATGAAGGGTGATGATTTCAAGGAATGAGGAAAACAGCTAAAAGAAGAAATTTTTGCAAAGGCCAATGTCACCACAACACTCCAAGCCCTCCATCCACTTCATATTCACTATCTATTCATCATGCATCCATCCCATTTCATTCTTGAAAAAAAAACAAAGAGAGCATCCTCTCCATTTTCATGAAATTTCCATTTGTAGGTCAGCAACAAGGATGGTGAAAGAGCAAAGGATGATCACAAAGAGACCCATGTCACTCACATTTTTATTTTACCACTCATTACCATTCATTCCTCCACCATTTCTATCATTTTTTCTACTCCTTTACTTTAGTTTACAAAGGGACCTAGTCCTCTAGGAATTACAGTCACCCAGAAATCCTATAGGAGGTGTCCAAATGGCGGAACAAGGTAGCAAAAGGTTGATAAGGGTGTGGAAGAGCTTTCCAAAATAAAAAAAAAATATTCAAGAACTCATCTTGAATAAGGGCAAGAAAACAAGCTAATGGTCTCAAGAAACAATGATTTTTCTTTGAGCAAATATGTTTTTGGGCTTGTACTTGCAGAGCTTACGATCAAGATTCTTAATGCACAAGAGAGAGGCCACCAAGGCCATGGATGAGGCACAATGAGGTCACTAAGTTGCTCAGAGGATGAGCAACACTTTCAGCAAGGGGTATGATGGACCTCTAAATTAGACATAAATTAAGGCCCATGCCTCTAATTTAAAACATAAATTAAGGCCTATGACCATCCTTCAGCACATTAAACCTCTCTTTTTGCATTTGATAATTTATTTTTAACTTTAATATATTCATTAGAAAGGTTTATGAATAATTGGATATTTGTGCCTAATATTATTTGTTTTTTGTGGAATATTATGAGAATATTGGGCAGATTATGAAGAGTTGGAGGAGGAAATAATTTAGGGACTTGTTCCCTACTACTGGAGGATCAATAATAATAAGTCAACAAGGTATTATGGAATTATGGTACAAATTGTGGAACTCCAATGATTGAGAAAATCTAGGAATGTGTTCCACTAATCAAGGGAGCAGATCCATTAATCAAGGGATTTTGGTGGGGAAAGCTTCCACCATTCATGGGGAATGATTCCTAATCATTTTTTATAAGTACCAAGTCGAATTTGCCTCTAGGGAAGAGATTTTCATTAGTGTTATTGTGGAGAGAGCTTGTATTCTTACAGCTCCATTGTATTTTCTTGCAGGGATGTAATTCTATTGATGAAAATAATGAAGATTGGTGTCATGTTCAGATTCTAAATCTTGTTCTCCTCCATATTTCTCTGAGTTTCCTTGGGCTTTGCCATCCCAGGAACCTCAAATCCCCTTTGTATCATTTTCTTTCTTGGCAGCTAATTAGGAAATGGTGTGATTTAGAATTGAATTTCCGTCTCTTTCCTTGTACTTTCTTTCTTGCAATAGGTTAAGGTTTTATTTCGAACATTTCATTTTATGTAATTAGTTTAGGATTTTACTTCAGTACATGCATTCCATTACGTCATGACAGCATAGTAAGGACACATTGTATGTCGCACATATAGTGCCAACACCTATTAAGTTTGTACGAACCCTGTGTTGATAATTAAAGTCGGTAGCCTTGGGAGTTGCAGTATTTTGTTGCGATACCGAGGCTCATAACTAAGAAGGTCAAATTATTTGGCAAGAGAAGTGAGGTTATGGGCATAAATTAAAATATTTTTTCTATCCATTACATGAAGCGGAATTCTTTGAAGTATCCTTCGATTCAAGCCTTAGAAATTCTAGGCATTTTTGCGTTGATGTAATAGCCTTGGTTAAAAATCCATGTAAATATAAAAATATAAGGCCACATTCATGTGACATGTATTCCAGGCTGAATGGTGGGAAAAAACATCCTAGTGGATGTTCATTTAGTTTATTGTGCCTAGGGAAATTGGAAAGGAAATGGCAAGTTCTTTGGAAAGGAAAAATTTCATTTTTGGCATATTTATTTATGAAAATAATGGAAATTAGGAGAAACAAAAGGTGAAAGGTCACAGGTTTCATGTGAGGAGGAAAATGAAGGAAAATAATGGAAAAATGAAGAAAATGTATGCCTCATTGATAATAAGGCTTCTGAGGATCAGTTGGCAAGATTTTTCTCATGCTTAGTCAGTGTAGCTTTTTGTCAGTTCAGTTTTTGGAGTTCTCATTCTATTCTCTGTCTCTCATACTCTTGGTCACTTAGAGTTTTCTTGGATCACTCTTGGAGAGTGTGGCATACTTGGATACTTGGAGAAAGAAGGAAAAGTAAGAGTAGGAAAGTGCAAGAGAACATCCAGATCAACAGCTACAATGGGTTTTGCTTACAGGTGCTGAGTTGCATGTATGTTTTCATCATGATTTTTGGCATGCATGGAATATGCATGTGGTTTATTGGTCATGATCTATCATTGGCATGGAGGATTTCCTAGATTGACAGTGGAATTTTGTAGCCTTTCCATTTTTGGGATAATCATGGTGTTGTCGGTTCATTTCTTTGTTGTTCTGGTTGGTTCTCATGCTTCCTTTAGCTTGGGATGAGTTATGAGTTCCTAGAGCCTTGGTAGGACAAAAGATATGGAAGCCCTGTAAAAGTTACTTTTCCTCGAGCCTTGGTTGGACAAATGCTTTGGAATCCATATAACTGTTTGGGTTGAGTTACTAGTCCTAGAGCCTTGGTTGGACAAATGCTTTGGAGCTCTTGGTGGGTTGAGTTACTAGTCTTGGACCCTTGGTTGGAAAAATGCTTTGGAGACTGACAACAATTGTGGGTGGAGTAAGTAGTCCTAAAGCCTTGGTCAGACAAAGGCTCTAGAGCCTAATAGAAACCATGGGTTGGGTTACTAGTCTTGGAATCCATGGTTGGAAAAAATGCTCTAGAGCCCTGGAAGGCTTGGGTAGAGACCAATCTAGTGATGGTTTGTGATGTCCGACCATGAGGTGGAATCATTGTTTGATTGGTTGAGGTGGTTTGACCTATGGAAGCCTAGTTCAGTTTTGATGTATTGTTCCAAGAGATCCCACATTCATGCTTGGAATATAGCACAAGGGTGATTGGCTGAAATAAATATTTGGTTCAACCAATCTATGGTCAGGTGTTCATGGAAGTCCCCAACTTGGTTGGTCGTTGTATCATTAATATGAGGCTATTTCTCCTTGTTATTTCACGAGTATTATATTGGTTCATATGTGGATTATATGGTTCTTGTTTCCTTGGTCTTTCTGTTGTTATTATGCTAGTTATGAATATGTATTATGATAGTGGTGATGCATGGTTCTCATCATGTTTTTACTTGTAAATGAATGAAAAATATATATATGGCCTAATAGATGATAATGCAGCTAATTGTTGGAAATAATACTGAGAGGGGGGTGAATCAGTATTATTAGATCAATAATTTAATTTTCGAAACTGATTTGTATACGCAACTTCAACTCAGTGAACTAGCATGTATACGCAACTGTACTTAATGAAGCCAGTGTATATGCAGAGATTTTTTGATTTACCCAAATTATCATGTATTGAACTTTAATCAGTATATTAGGAATTCATTAGACAGTGCAGTAAAAGCAAAATAAAGCATCACACATAAGCAACAGTCATGAACATCAATATATAAGGTGGAAACCCAATGTGGGTGAAAACCACTTGCTGTTGTCGTCTCTGTCTTCTTTTAATAATAATAAAATTATGTTTACAATTTTTGTACTGGTGCAGTCTTATACCAGTACGCAGGCTTATACCTGTAGAAGGCTACAACCTTCTCTTGTTCTCCAGATTCTACTGGAAGGGAGCTACAACACCCTAGCTCTTGTACTAGCTGATATGTTTGCTTAGTACGTAGGTGTTGACCTACAGAAGGCTATGACCTTCTCTTTTCTTCCAGGCACCACGTTTCATAAATTTTCATACTAGATCCATCAACAACATCATTCAATCATCAAATATATCTGTATCAACCAATCACCTTTTGAACCAACCATAGCTGAATCAATCATTCACGTAGATCACCCATCAATTTGATCATTCAGAATACTGTCCAAACCAGAACCCAGAACTCTACAACAGTAAAGAGAAAGAACTGAAATATATTTTATAAGGTATATGCTACTTCCATGTGTTAAACTTGTATGTACACGCGCTTTGCTCAAAGCCAACTAGCGTATACATTTGAAAATATAAATTCAGAGTTCTGCAGCTATTCCAGACTTTAGTTATACTCATATCATATCATTTACAAAATACTATATGCGTTAGTATTCAGATATAGAATATAAATGAGCAAAAACACATAATGATAGTTCATTTTATGCCTTAAGTTCCCGATCCATCATTAGATCCGATCTCTCATCATCAGCTAAGGTTCATCCTTGGTTTAAATCCAACAATGCACCATAACCCAATACCCTGCATACTAGATCTCACACTTCATCAGAGATTCGATACTTGCACACCTTGGCCTAATGATCTTCTCCTCCTTTTATAGTTTTAGGCCTTTCTCAATACCATGGACAAAAACCACTTAGGACCAATACCATGGATCAAAATACCATGGACCAAATACTTCGGACCAAAAATTTAGTTTTCCAAGGTATACGCGCTTTTCCTTCTATGAAAGTGCGTGTGTACGTATACGCGACTTGTATACAGTGAACCTGCATGTATACATAGCTTGGTCAATGGTGAACCTGCGTATACCTCTCTTTCTTCATTCTGTGAAGACTGATCTATAATTCTTTGTTGTTTACCTGCTATACTGTGATCTTTCATCTGAGTGAGTTGCCTTCTGAACTAATTCCTTGAAGCTTCCCTGCATTTCATCACATCTGTAAACACTACTGTCATGCATTCTGTCACATCTGATATCTCTTCTGTAGATTCATCTAGTTACCATATACAAGTGAGTTTTTCTGCTACAAGTGGGTTTCCATCAAGTACAACACATACATCATAATGCCAATAATCTCCCCCTTTGGACTTGATGGCAACAACCACACCAAGTCACTCTCCCCCTTTGACATCAAGGGCAAAGGGTCATACTCCCCCTGAGTGCATGCTAAATTCTCTGATATGCTGAAGTGTGCTGATTGAGCTCCCATGATCGAGTCCATGCTCCCCCTGAGCATAAGCAAAGTCTGCAAAAAGATGTTCTAAAAGAAGAACATGACTCTATACATACATCACAAATGACCTTCTTATCACCAATGACTCATACATACATCCATCTCCCAACCAAGTGGGGATATATCAATTGTTTATACATGTCAAAAACAAGAAACATTACATCATCCATCCCATGCATAATGGGGTTACAAATTAGGTCTTTTCATGACCATTACATTAAAAGATATACATGACATATATAACAGAGACCAATTATCTTAAACAAGGCCATGATAGTCATCAGCAACTATCATATGATCTCGACCATCAACAGCATCTGTCAAAAACATCCAGACCAGCAACCTGTATATGTCCATCATTAGTTCCCAAAATATCATCAACCATGTTCTCCCTCTAAACCTGTTCCATCTGTTCACTGCCAGATCTGATCATTGCATATGTCAGTAAGAGATATCAAAGCATCAGCATCAATCAGATATACATCAAGCTATCAACAACTTTATGATGACCAATATATTTCCACATGTTATCAGTAGATTGAAACCATCATCAAACAAAGCAAATAATTGACAGAACCATAGCAGACCCCTTTCTGAGTCAGGCCCACTGCTTTTATTTAAACCAACATATACCCGACTGTGCCCACAAAAACCTGCATATGTATGTGACTACGCTTTATGAAACTCGCGTATAACCACCTTTCTCTAAAGAAAATAGGTTTTAACAGTAGGATGATGCAACAACTACTCCCAGATTTTTCCTGAGATATTCAAATGTCTCTTTGGGCAATGGTTTAGTGAATATATTAGCAACCTGTTCTTTGGAGGGAACATACTCCAATTTGACCTTTTTTTCAAGTACTTGTTCACATAGAAAATGATATTTGATAGTTATGTGCTTGGTCTTGGAGTGCATGATTGGATTCTTTGAAATATTGATGGCACTTGTATTATCACATAGAATGGAGATGGGTGGAGTACATGTGATCTGAACATCTTGCAAGGTTTGCATCATCCAAAGTAGTTGTGTGCAGTAAGATGCAGCAACCACATATTCTGCTTCAGCTGTAGATAATGCAATTGAACTTTGTTTCTTGCTGAACCAAGACACTAACCTGGAACCCATATAGAATGCACCACCACTAGTGCTTTTTCTATCATCAACACTTCCTGCCCAATCAGCATCTGTATATGCATGAAGTGTAAGACCTATATCTCTAGGATATGATAAACCAAAGTTTTGTGTTCCTTGAAGATATTTGAAAATCCTTTTGACTGCCTGAAGGTGTGATTCCTTTTGATTTTCTTGGAATATTTGAACTATTCCCATTGCATGCATGATGTTGGGTCGAGTACCTATTAGATAAAGTAGACTGCCTATCATGGATCTATAAGTTGGTTGATGTACTGTTGCTGATTCATCATTTGAGCTAAGATTGCATCCTGTTACCATTTGGGGTACATACGGGTTTAGAATCTTCCATGCCATACTTTTTCAGGATCTGTTTGAGATATTTGGTTTGTGAGAGAAAAATACCATCTTTATTTTGTTGAACTTGTAGACCAAGAAAATAGGTAAGCTCACCAAGCAAGGAAATTTCAAATTCTTGCTGCATTACTGAAGAAAAATTCTGACTCATGGATTCTTCATTGCTACAAAAAATGATATCATCAACATACAAAACAATTATTAGCAATTTATCAGTGTCCATCTTTGTATATAGATTGTTATCTGTTGACCCCTTTGAAAAACCTTATTGGTGGAGATATTTGTCAAGACGGTAATACCATGCCCTTGGAGCCTATTTTAGACCATAGAGAGATTTTCTGAGTTTGCAAACAAGTTTTGCATCATTTCCAAGAATAAATCCTTCTGGTTGTTCAATATAGACTTATTCTTCTAAGTCTCCATTAAGAAAGGCATATTTTACATCCATTTGGTATACTTTGAATTGCTGAAAACTAGAAAGAGCAAGAAACATTCTTATGGCTTCAAGTCTAGCAACAGGTGCAAAAGTTTCTTTAAAATATATACCTTCTTGTTGAGCATATCCTTTACAGACAATTCTGGCCTTGTTTATAATAACTTCTCCATTTTCATTTAGTTTGTTTTTTAATATTAGGTCTAGGAACTAATTCCCAAGTATTATTCTTTTCACTTTCCTCAATTTCTTCATTCATGGCCTTGACCCAACATTCATCTCTGCATGCTTCATTTACATTTTGAGGTTCAGTGGAAGATAGTAATGCTAGATAGCTTGAAGCTTTGGCAATGTTCTTCTTGTCTGCACACCTGCCCCTTTTCCCCCTAAACTTTGAGTTTCTAGATGATTTTTCTGAACATACCTGGACGAAGTCTTTACTTCTATCGTTATCTCTTCTTCTGGTGCTTCATTGGTTTATTCTTCAGAATCAGTGTGATTTGATGAGGGAAAATGATCCTCATCTTCTTCATTGTCATAATCTTTGGTTTTTATTAGTTTTGGATTTTTGCATGCTTCATCAACCACAACATCAATACTTTCAATAATTTTCCCAAGTCTTTTATTATAACATTTATATCCTTTACTTCAGGAAGAGTAACCAAGAAGATTACTTTCATCTACTCTGTGTTCCAACTTACCAAGTTTTTCATCAATCCTTTTGATGTAACATTTTCTTCCAAAAACTTTGAAGTATTTGACAGTAGGAGTCTTACCATACCAAAGTTCATGTGGAGTTTGAGTGTTGTTTACCCGAACATTTGCTTGGTTTAGAATAGTGACAGTGGCAAATACAGCTTCACCCCATAAGGTTGCAGGAGTTCTAGATTCATCTAGAATAGCACGAGCCATTTGTTGAACAATTATGTTCATCCTTTCTACCACTCCATTTTGCTGAGGAGTCCTTGCAGTGGCGAATTGCCTTTTTATTCCATGTTGTTTACAAAAGTCAAAGAATTCATCTGAGGTAAATTCCCCTCCTTGATCAAATCTGAGGCATTTTATTTTACGATCTGATTCATTTTCAACCAAGGCTTTGAAGGATTTTAAATTTTCAAATGCTTCATCTTTATGATTTAGAAGACCTATCCAACACATTCTGGAAAAATCATCAATGAACAATATAAAGTATTCTTCTCCACGAGGTGACTTTTTCCTTGATGGTCCACATAAATCAGTATGAACAAGCTCAAGAGACTTACTAGCTGACCCTTCCTTTTTGATGAAGTGAGATCTAGTTTTCTTACCGAATTGACATGATTTGCATATAGTATTTTCAGGAATGTTGATATCTGGAAGATCATGAACAGCTTGGAATATGCATGATTTTCTTATTTTAGAAAAGCTTAGATGTCCCAATCTTCTGTGCCATAGCTAGTTTTCATCATTTTTTCTTAGATAGCACTGTCGTTGTCCTCCCTTGAGTATGTATAGGTTGTTTGGAGTTCTTGTACCTTTGATCATAGTTTCTCCTGTATCAAGCTCATGAACAACACATCCATTTGATTGAAACACTACTTCATTTCCTTGATCACACATTTGACTCACACTCAACAGGTTATGCTTTAAGCCATCAACATACATAACATTCCTAGATTTAACTTTTTCTTTTAAGAAAATAGAGCCTTTACCTTTTATGACAGCAGGAATGTCGTTTCCAAATGAGACACTCTTTTCCTTTTCTAAGGCATTATATGAGTGTAGTTTTTATTTGTCAACTGTCATGTGTTTTGAGTGTTGACACCTAATCCAAAACGGATGGGTGAACTGGACAGTCATCTAGAAGATGAACTGATCCGTTTTTATTTTTGTATATAAACATGAGTTACCTAATGAATAATATCAATCAGTTTTGTCTCTTGTTCAATGTGGAGTTACCCTGGCCTGACATGGTATCAGAGCCTAGGTCCCAGTCCCTAAAATAGCTGTAACTCCTCTGCCAGGTTTCTGCTGCCTCATGAAACCTCTGTCCTGAGAGACTGCGCATCCATTTTCTCTGAGAGACTGCGCATTTTTTGCCTGAATTCGCTGCCCCTCTCTGCGCTGCCTCTGACTGCCAGAGACTGCGCATTCTTTTTTATAACGTTTGTCTGCCCCTCTCTGCGTTTGCCTGAATACTCATCAACAATCGCTCATTTATTCTGCGCATTGTTTTTTTATGAACGTTCACCCATTCTAGATACAGTCGGAGAGCAGCGAGGGTGACAACTAACAATCCTCCACTCAAAGCTCCAATCCCACATTTCAGAAGCTCATGTTCCGGATCCAGGCTCACACTCGCCACTGGCCACCGTATTAATACTGTAAATGTTGTATCGATTCCCCTAAGACGCAGCCCGTATTTCCAAATATCTTCATTCGCCCACGAGAAAAAGTCGGAATTGGCGAGACTTTGATATTCATTCACAGGTTGCTGGTCAAATGGAACCGGGCAATCAGTACCCCCTGGACTTCCATTGGCGAAAGGGGGTGGTGTCGTGTCTCCCCAGTTACTAGATTTCCCATCCTTTTTGGCTTTAATTGTTATCAATCCTCCGATTTGCCTCTTATTCTTTTGTTTCTGATGATACAATTTTTTTGTAAGGCCTCCCATTTCTACCACCTGCAAGTACCGGGACTGTCAGTGTTGTACTCCTTTTCGAAAAACTTGACGAATTGTTTTGAAGAAGAGTATTAGATATCGAAACTGAGTTTTTATTGTAAGAATGGAGGTATCAGAATGACTGCGTTTTTTATTGTAAGAACAGGCCTCAGTTTTATTATTCGCCCGGTTTTATTGTAAGAACTACTCTTATTGTTGCACGCTCTAACCGCTGCGCCTCTATCCGAGGTGTAATCGAGGAGCTCTCCGATTCTTCATAACCTAATAGACTGTGGGTGTGGGTGTCGTGTCTTCCAACTGTATTCGAAGGATTTTGTTGGAAAGGTTAGGTATAACCTTCGGCTCTAGTAAGTTAGATTTCTTGGAAATCATAAACACAGTCTGCAGCTTGTCTACACTATTGTAAAGATTAGTGAGGCAATCAATTCTCTTTGCTTGTTTCAACACTGAAAGCAATTTGAGAATAGAACCCGTTGGTAACGTGAGAAAGCTGAAGAGAATATCGACAAAACGGTTGCGGCTCTTGCAATTTACTTGACCGCGTTATGTTTTTTCTATTGTCCTATGTCCAATGCACTAATTTTGACTGAATTTGAAGGGCCATTGCGGTTTGTTTTATCCATTTTGTGCCGAAGGATGCAATGATTCATCTCAACGTGGAGAGGTATTCTTTTTCAAAACTTGTATTCATTGGTCAGTGAAAGGAAGATCGATTCATATCTTCACGTCAGTTTCAAATTAGAATTCATTCAAACCAAGGAGATTCATTTCAATAGAGAGATGATTTTAATGGCGGTTCTGGTATAATGTTGTGCTTTCAATACATATTTATGATGGTAGTTTTGAGTATTGTATTGTAAGCAGTTTTCAAAGGGGTTATATAAGCAGTTTTCAAAAGCATTCAAAGTCATATCAGTCAGAACATTTGCACAGTTTTTTTATGCTGTATTGAAGCATAAAATGTTATAATATTTCAATGAAATTCTGATGCCTTCTGTCACATATTAGAGGGATTTAAAAGGCTGTAAAGTGAGGATTTTTTTGGCAGAAGTAATTTTTATCAGCAAAATTATTTTTCTATCAGCAAAAATAATTTTTGTTGCAGTATGCATTCAAGAGAAAGAGAAAGATATTTCAGAGGCAGGGGGGGCAGACATTCTCAAGCAGAAAAGGCAGACTTACATTGCATTCGCTGCAAACAAAATGGATCTCATGATGCTTCTACATGCAAGCTACCATGGGAAAAGATTGAGCAGAGAAGAAATCAGCAGAAAGGTAAAACTGATGACACAGACAAAGGTAAAGCACCTGAATCCGCTCACTATATTGAGGCACAATGTAACATTGGAGTAAGTGAAGATTTGTTTAATGCCTCACTTGCTTCTTCGAAAAATGACTGGTTGCTTGATTCAGGAGCAACCTGTCATATGACTCATAGGAAAGATTTTTTTGAAGATTTCACTGACATGGTATCGGAGCAGTATACTTTGCAGATCAGTCAAAAATCAAGCCATCAGGGCTTGGCACAGTCAGGCTTAAACTGCCTGGTCTTCCAGACTTTCTTCTGGATCATGTTCTATATCTCCCATAGCTCAAGAGAAACTTGCTGTCCCTGGTCCACATCCGCCAGCAAGGTCACTCCATTCATATGTTTGATGGAAAGCTTGAGGTAAGAAAGGCATCTGACCATTCACTTGTCATGAGGGGTATAGAAGAAGAAAGACTTCTTAAACTGCAAGGAACCTCTGCTCATGCATAGCATTTTTCATATATTTCTCATCATGATGAAGGTACACTTCCATCAAGTTTATTATGGCATGCTAGATTTGGACATTTAAACTATGATAGTCTTTGCCTGTTGAAGAAAAATGGTGTTGCTGGTTTGCCTACAATTCCTAGAAAACATAAACAATGTGATGCTTGCATTCTAGGAAAGCATAGCAAACAGTCTTTTCATGATTCACATTCAAGAGCACATAGGAAGCTTGAACTTATTCATTCAGATTTATGTGGTCCAATGCTTGTTCCTTCTGCAAATGGAAATAAGTATATCATGACATTTATTGATGATTACACCAGAATGTGTTGGGTTTACTTATTGAACAACAAATCTGATGCTTTTCAAACATTCAAGAATTTTCATAAATGGATTGAAAATGATGCACAATCTCATATTGGGTCTATTCGCACTGATAATGGAAAAGACTATACATCAAATGAATTTGAACACTATCTTCGCCAACATGGGATTAAACATCAAACAACTGTGCCTTATAATCCTCAACAGAATGGTGTAGCTGAAAGAATGAACAGAACAATTTTGAATATGGTACGATCCATGCTTTTCTTCAAAAATGTAAAGACAATGTTTTGGGCTGATGCTGTTCTATGTGCTGCATATATAAAGAATAGATGTCCATCTAGTGCTATAAGAAACAAGACTCCTTATGAATTGTGGTATGGACATGTTCCTTCGGTAAAACATCTCAGGATATTTGGTTCCACCTGTTATGCTTTAATACCAAAGGTACATAGAAACAAACTTGGTGCTAGAAGTCGTAAGTGTATCTTCCTGGGGTATTCAAACACATCTAAAGCATACCGCCTTTATGATGAAGTAAATAAAAAGTTTGTTTTATCTAGAGATGTCATTTTTCTTGAATCATCCAAATCTGACAGTGTTGTTGAGTGGCAACTTGATCGCTTGGATAGATTCACAAAACCGAAATCATTCCAAGAGTTTGATAATCAGATTCCACAACAGAAGCAGAATATGTGGCAGCAGCTGAAGCAACGAAAGAAATTGTGTGGCTCAGGAAAATTCTTGAAGATTTGTAGTTAAAACAAATACAATCAACTCCACTCATGATTGATAACACATCTGCAATAAAGTTGGCCAAGAATCCAAAGTTCCATGATCGTACTAAGCACATCAATACTAAATATCATCTGATCCGACATCATGTTGAGGCCAAAACAATCCATCTCCGTCATTGTTCCACAAACGAGCAAATTGCAGACATCTTCACCAAAGCGCTTGGAAGAGAAAAGCTTGAAAGATTCAGAACGATGCTTGGACTCACCAACATCCCTTCAGATTAAGGGGGGGAATGTTGACACCTAATCCGAAACGGATGGGTGAACTGGACAGTCATCTAGAAGATGAACTGATCCGTTTTTATTTTTGTATATAAACATGAGTTACCTAATGAATAATATCAATCAGTTTTGTCTCTTGTTCAATGTGGAGTTACCCTGGCCTGACATTGAGCATCCACTGTCGATGTACCACTGGATTTCTTGTCCTTTTGCATACAAGGCTATACAACATCTTTCTATTTGCAGTTCTTTCTTTCTCCATATTTTGGGATTTAATGGAGTTTTCTCCTTTTGAGATATTTTCTGAAATTTACTCCTGCATTCAGATTCTTCATGGCCAAAGTTGTTACAGATTGAGCATTCTATTTCATTTTCAAGAAGAGAAAAGTTATTATAGGAACTTTTCTTGATCCTTGTCACATTCCTTTGATTTCTTGCTTCTCTAGTCATGATGGTTTTGTAAGCAACACATTGAGCAACTTCGTGTCCAAAATTATGACATGAGAAACATTGACCCTTAAAGAAGTTCCTGCAATTATCGAATCTACTGACCTGGTGATTGTAGTTTCTATTGATATTTATCTTTGAAGCAAATTGAGTACGATTTACCTAAGGTTGATTGTGGCTTTTGTTCATCCTTGAAGTAAATTGAGCCTGATTTTCCTGGTGATCTGCTTTATGCCTTTGCTGATGATTGTCAAATTGTTCACTTCTCTTTGCTGCACCAAGAGAGCTTTTGGAGGTTGACGACTTTTGTGATTAAGATACTTCTTCAATATATCCAAGACCTATCTTTATCAGAAGAGAATGCTGCACTTTGATAATTTCATTTAAGGTTTCTGATCCTTTAGCAAATCTAATATTGAGAGCTTTTGTTTTCTCAAGATCCTTTCTTAGACCCATAATTTCACATTCTAGTTTTTCATTGTGTTTCTCTCTTTCAGCGAGTTGGTATGTCAAGGTATCTATAATCATATTCTTTTCTTCTAAACAGAGTTTGAGTTTAGATATTCCTTCATAAAGGTCATCTTCATCTAAAGCATCCAAAAAATCATCATCTTCATAAGCCATCAGAAGTCTCTAGTCATTACTATTTTCATATTCATCACTATTTGATAAACCATCGCTATCTTCATGAGTATAGTAGCTCTTTTTACTTACACTTTGTTTTCTATTCCATTTTGTAGATTCCCTCCCTTTATCATATTTATCTTTATGAGGACATTTGGCAGCATAATGACCGACTCTACCACAGGCAAAACATTTGAAAGGTAGTTTGCCTCTAAATAGTTTGTATATCCTGCTTTTCTTCTATGGCAGATACTTTTGATTCAAATTTAGCAGATAAGGATCTTAAATTTTTTTCAACTATGGTAACCTCCTTTATCTCTTCACCCAAATTCTTCATGCAATTAACAACCTCATTTATACATAAGAAGTAACTAGCTATACTTTCATCATTGTACACCTTGAGAGTTTCATATTGAATTCTGAGAATTTTCAATTTAGCACGTGTTACCTGAGAGTCTCCTTCGTAGCTTAGAACAATTTTTTCCCATATTTCTTTGGCTAATTTGAGCTGCATAACTTTGAAAAACTCTGATTGTGACAGACTTCCCAATAATGTATTGACAGCCTTGGCATTAGTTTCATATTGCTTTTTACCTACCGTATTTGTAGGAATTGCTGATGGAAATGTATATCCTCCTTCCACGATTTCCCAGACATCTGTTCCAAGAGATTGAAGATAGGATGTGGTTCTTACCTTCCAAAATAAAAAGTTGCTTCCATCAAATATTGGTGGTCTGATGGATCCCCCACTTTTGTGATTACTCATGATGATGGATCTTCCTTCAAGCGATCAAGATTCTTCTAAAGGACGTGCTCTGATACCAACTGTTGGAAATAATACTGAGAGGGGGGTGCATCAGTATTATTAGATCAATAATTTAATTTTCAAAACTAATTTGTATACGCTACTTCAGCTCAGTGAACTAGCGTGTATACACAACTGTACTTAATGAAACCAATGTATATGCAAAGATCTTTTGATTTACCCAAATTATCATGTATTGAACTTTAATTAGTATATCAAGAATTCATTAGACAGTGCAGTAAAAGCAGAATAAAGCATCACACATAAGCAACACTCATGAACACCAAGATATAAGGTGGAAACCCAATGTGGGTGAAAACCACTTGTTGTCTTCATCTCTGTCCTCTTTTAATAATAATAAAATTATGTTTACAATTTTTGTACTGGTGCAGTATTATACCAGTACACAGGCTTCTACCTGCAGAAGGCTACAACCTTCTCTCGTTCTCCAGCTTCTATTGGAAGGGAGCTACAACCCCCTAGCTCTTGTACTAGCCGATATGTTTGCTTAGTACGTAGGTGCTGACCTACAAAAGGCTATGACCTTCTCTTTTCATAGAGGGACCACGTTCCATAAATTTTCAGACTAGATCCATCAACAACATCATTCAATCATCAAATATATTTGTATCAACCAATCACCATTTGAACCAACCATAAATGAATCAATCATTCACTTAGATCACCCATCAATCTGATCATTTAGAATATTGTCCAAACCAGAACCCAGAACTCTTCAACAGTAAAGAGAAACAATTGAAATATATTTTATAAGGCTTATGCTACTTCCATGTGTCAAACCTGCATGTACACGCGTTTTGCTCAAAGCCAACCTGCGTATACATCTACAAATATAAATTCAGAGTTCTGCAACTATTCCATACTTTAGTTATACTCAGATCATATCATTTACAAAATAATATATGCTTCAGTATTCAAATCTAGAATATACATGATAAAAAGCACATAATGATAGTTCATTTTACGCCTTAAGTTCCCAATCCATCATTAGATATGATCTCTCATCATCAGCTAAGGTTCATCCTTGGTTTAGATCCAACAATGCACCATAACCCAATAACCTGCATACTAGATCTCACACCTCATCAGATATTTGATACTTGCACACCTTGGCCTAATGATCTTCTCCTCCTTTTATAGGTTTAGGCCTTTCTCAATACCATGAACCAAAACCACTTAGGACCAATACCCTGGACCAAATACCTAGGGTCAATACCTCGGACCAGATACCTTGGACCAATACCATGGATCAAAATACCATGGACCAAATACTTCAGACCAAAAATTATTTTTCCAAAGTATACGAGCTTTTCCTTTTGTGAAAGTGCGTGTGTACATATACGCGAGTTGTATACAGTGAACCTGTGTGTATATGCAGCTCGGTCAATGGTGAACCTGCGTATACCTCTCTTTCTTCATTATGTGAAGACTAATCTATAATTCTTTGTTGTTTACCTGCTATACTGTGATCTTTCATCTGAGTGAGTTTCCTTTTGAACTGATTCCTTGAAGCTGCCCTGCATTTTATCACACTTTTAAACACTACTGTCATGCATTCTATCACATCTGATATCTCTTCTGCAGATTCATCTAGTTACCATATACAAGTGAGTTGTTCTGCTACAAGTGGGTTTCCATCAAGTACAACACATACATCATAATGCCAACACTAATGTGATAAGGAAGCAATGCCTCATAGCGAATCTCAAATAAGCATGAGAACCATATGCTCAACTCTACTGTTATGACTTGTAGATTTCATATTTGTGATATGTTTAACGAAATTCGTGTCATGGCTAGTAGGGGTCTAGTCTAGTCCTTGTCAATTTTTTTCAAATGTATCATTGTTCTATTATGTAAATTCATTTCTGAAGGTGTCATTGAGTTCTGGGTAGTGACCTCGACTCTGGGCTTGAAAAAGTGGCACAAATCCTAGAGTCACAGGCACAAAAAATGGGAAACTTTTCCATCAAGCTCCCTTTTCCTTGTTGTGGGAGCTTTTGGAGCCTCCCAAATGCACCATTTCCCATATCAATGGAGCGTTTAGGGGTTTGATGCACTAAAACTTTAGTTGGTCTCAGTAGCTAGTTACCTGAGTGGTTAGGATGGCTCCTAGGAGTTTTGTTGCTGATGTGTTACTTTGGTTCCACTTCCTTAACTGACACCTAGGGAGTCGAATCATATCATAGTAACTTCTCATCACATGTTTACCCCGGTTGGCCAGTTACTTGGGTAGATGTGGGGGCAGGGTGTTACAATTGATAAGTGAATTTTTTTTATTAAAGATTGTATCAAGTCTCTCCATAAAGTAAATAAATAGGTATAATCACTTTGTAAAGGAACTGAGTGTCTTGTAAAGGAGTGATAGAAGAATCCCTATAAGGCTTGATTCAAAATCGTGTGGCACTCAAAGAAGAGTTCAAAAATTTCTGGACTTACTACATGTATTTGAGGAACAAAATCTTGATCATAATCACCTAGAGGAACATTGAGATTCCTTTATATCTTAGTATAGACCTAGAGAAAATTTTGAAGTCATTTTGGAAGGGTAGACATCCTCTACAGTCAAGGTAATTCTTACGAACTAGCATAGTTACCCTATACTCCTTACAAGTTCAATTTTGTAAAGTTGAGACATAGTGGCACAAGAGTGCAATCACCAAACATATATATATATATATATATATATATATATATATATATATATATATATATATATATATATATAGATATAGATATATACTTGTCCTCTAAAGCACTATCAATCAATCAAGAGAGCCAACCTTCAAGTGGTCTAGTAGAAGAATCAAATTTATGAGTATATAAGTAAGAAGTTATTGATGGGCTAGACATGCCAACATGTCAGGGGATCTCCCCAGTAAGAAGTCCCAATTAGACCTCAGACCATTTGGTGTAGGAGTCCCAGTAGTGGGTCATACGGTAATTCCTTTACCGCGATTACACATAGAAGCAAGTAAGATGTTCCTATTGGTAGCAAGGGTGTGACAACTACCATAAGTCAAGGAAGGTGCATGATAGGTTCTAACACACTAAGGGTGAGGTAAGTGCGCCCTTTGGAAACCTGTAATAGTACGCAGTTTGGAAGGGAACACACTATCAAAGATGCATCACAAGCTGGAAAGAAAGTTAGCGAGCAATCCAAAGTCGATTTTGTAAAGTTGAGACACAATGGCACAAGAGTGAAATCACCAAACATATATGTGTATATATATATATATATATATATATATATATATATATATATATACACACTTGTCCTCTAAAGAACTATCAATCAATCAAGAGAGCCAACCTTCAAGTGGTCTAGTAGAAGAATGAAATTTATGAGTATATAAGTAAGAAGTTGTTGATGGTGCTCAACCTGCCAACATGTAAGGGGATCTCCCCAGAAGTCCCAATTAGACCTCAGGCCATTTGGTGTAGGAATCCCAGTAGTGGGTCGTATGGTAATGCCTTGACCACGATTACGCATAAACGCAAGTAAGATGTCCCTGTTGGTAGCAAGGGTGTGACAACTATCGTAAGTCAAGGAAGGTGCATGAGAGGTTCTAATACACTAAGGGTGAAGTGATTGCACCCTTTGGAAACTTGTAATAGTATGCGGCTTGAAAGGGAACACACGAGCGAAGATGCATCACAAGCTGGAAAGCAAGTTAGCGAGCAATCCAAAGTTGATTTTGTAATGTTGAGACACAGTGGCACAAGAGTGAAATCACCAAACAAACACACACACACAGATATATATATATATATACCTATATATATATATATATATACTTGTCCTTTAAAGCATTATCAATCAATCAAGAGAGCCAACCTTCAAGTGGTCTAGTAGAAGAATCAAATTTATGAGTATATAAGTAAGAAATTGTTGATGGTGCTGGACCCGCCAACATGTAAGGGGATCTCCCTGGTAAGAAGTCCCAATTATACCTCAAACCATTTGGTGTAGGAGTCCCAGTAGTGGGTCATAAGGTAATGCCTTAACCGCGATTACACACAGATGTAAGTAAGATGTCCTTGTTGGTAGCAAGGGTGTGACAACTGTCGTAAGTCAATGAAGGTGCATGAGAGGTTCTAACACACTAAGAGTGAGGTGAGTGCACCCTTTGGAAACCTATAATAGTATGCGGCTTGGAAGAGAACACACGAGTGATGATGCATCACAAGCTGGAAAGAAAGTTAGCAAGCAATCCAAAGTGATGGTTAAACCAACAACACATTTCAGAAAGATTCATACATACTTATACAAAATAGTCCATACATGCATGTGTGAGAAAACAAATACATATATCATTTAGAGTAAACTAGATAGCATAGAATACAATACAACATATGCATGAAACGTGTTGGCTCTATTATATTAAGAAGTGTAAGTTCTAGTCATACAATGCATCCATGTCTAACCACTAGTTACGATAGTGGAATGTTACAGCCACAACCATCTGCTCCTCCAAAGAGATATACTAGCTTTGGGCAGTGGAGAAGCCAAGGATTGTTACAATACTGTCCAAGCTCTCTCCAAGATAGTCTTATTGGAAGCTTGGCTGACCAAAAGCCCTTACAATGAGTTATGAAGTACTATTTATAGCAAAGGGTGGGGTGACCCTTGACATTCCCCTTTGAGACCATTCATCTATCCTCATGACTCTTCAACTACTCTATGATTGTTACATCCAACTATCGACACTTGAACTTCCGCTTGACAAGTTGTTACATTACAATGCACATGTGCCCATGTGAGACAAAATGGCTTGAGAAAGCCATGCAAGACATCACTAACATTCGGACCGTTGTGGTGAGACCAAATATTTGACATGCTTGTGATGGTGAAGGTGGTGAGCTGATGCCAAGCTTGGTCGTCCGTGATGGTGTGCATGCACTCCATGGTAACATCTTTCTAAAGCGAACTCTTGCCTCTGTTGCATCTGGGTGCATTTCTATGGCTCGTCCATCCAAACTATCTGCTAGCATGTGCATGGTCTTCTTGGATGTGGCTGAACTAGCAACACATCGATGCATAGTGTCCGTCCTGATCTTCCTATGTGTGTTGGTGTTCATGCACGTCAACTATCAATTGCATGTTTAGCTCTAGTCGGACTTGCTTCTTGTATTTGCCTTCGTGAATTTGCTGAATGGGTGGGATCACATGGTTTCACACAATGACATGCATGCCGCTAAACTCCCTTGCATGTGATCAACAACACTGCTCACCATGTCTACTCTGTGCCAGCTATTAGAATGGATCTATAACTTGTACGGGCGCAGTTTCATCCATGAGTGCATGTTGCGCCCCCTGTTGTACATGTTCTTGCTACAACGAATTCTCTCATCTATGCAACTCCTGTTCTTCGTTGAGATGCTGTTTCAGAACATGCAACTCCTTCTCTGTTCCATTCTCTTCCTTCACATGATTTTCATGTCGCGCCGTCACCTCATAGCCTGAGTCTCCAAAGTTTCTTTCATCACAAGTGGATCTTCTTGAGCTTGCAACTTTTTTTCGCCTCTGTGTTTTCAACAACCTTCCTCTTGCGTTCATTGCATCTAGTATGCTACCTTCAGCTGTTGTTCATGGTGCTTCTTGTTGTGATCTTGTTGTTGTTGCTGGAAATAATACTGAGGGGGGGGGAGGTGAATCAGTATTATTAAATCAATATAACTTTTTCATTTCCATATTAACGTTCATATACGCTACTTCAGTTAAGGAAAACCGTGTGTATACGCAATTGTGTGTAATGCAACAAGTGTATATCCAGTAAACTTATCATTCAGTTAGTTGATCCTTAATGAGTGCATTAGAACATTATTAACCATATGAATAGTAAACAGGAGCAGCAAAATAGAATAGATCATCACACACAGAAAGCACACATGAACACCATGATGTAAGGTGGAAACCCAATGTGGGTGAAAACCACCTGCTGCAAGTCGTCTTAATCTTCTTTTTAATAAGAAACTTATTTTACAATGGCTCTGTACTGGTGCAGTCTTATACTAGTACGCAGGCTGCTACCTGTAGAAGGCTACTACCTTCTCTCGTTCTTCAGCTTCTCCTGGAAGGGAGCTACAACCCCCTTAGCTCTTGTACTGGCCGATCCTTTTACTAGTACGTAGGTGCTGGCCTACTAAATGCTCACCCTTCACTTGTTTTCCAGCTGCTACTGGAAGGGAGCTAAGACCCCCTTAGCTCTTGTACTAGCTGAGGTACTAGTACATAGGTGCTAGCCTACAGAAGGCTTCAACCTTCTCTTTTCTTCCAGGGACCACGTTTCATAAATTTTCAGACTGGATACTCCTGAAGCACAACACTATAATCTGAAAGGCCACGTTTCATCCAATTTTCATACTGGACCCATCAATATCATTGAAGCACAAAATCAATCAACACTAGCATCATCAATCTCCGAATCACCCAATACTGAATCACTTAAACCCAGTCAACAAACTGTAATCACCAGAACACAGAGCAGACAACAGAACTCTGCAACTTCAAATATCATACTTCATAATGTATATGCTACTACGATGAACCAAACCGGCGTACATATGCGCTTTTACCAAAGAGAAACCGCGTACACATCTGCGAATATTAACTCATAACTTTGCAGCTGTTCCAGACATCAGTCATACCCATATCATAACATTCATACAATAAAACATGCGTCAATAATTCAGATCTAGTCTATCCATGATCAAACCACATAATGATAATATATTCCAAGACTTATGATCCCGATCCATCATCCATCATCAACAGCATAGGTGCATCCTTGATTCAGATCAAGCAAAACATCACAAACCCATAACCAACATACTAGATCTCACACTTCATTAGATATTCAAGAATTTCACTATGCCTTTGCCTAATGATCTTCTTCTCCTTTTATAGTCTTAGGCCTTACTCAATACCATGGTCCAAAACCATTCAGAACCAATACTAGGGACCCAATACCTGGGTTCAACACTTCGAACGCAATACCAAGGACCAAAACCATAGGTCTAAATACCAGGGACAGAAAAATAAGCTTTCCCACATGTACGTGCCTTTCCGTGCATGAAAGTGCGTGCATACGCATATGCGACTTTTGATCAGCAATCCCGCGTGTATACGAGCCTTTGTATATAGTGAACCTGCGTGTATAACCTGCGTGTATACCCTATTTGGTATATAGCGAACCTGCGTATATACGCGACTTGGTACATAGTGAACCTCTGTATAACCTGCATATGTACGCGACTTGGTATATAGTGAACCTGCATATATACTCTTCTTTCTTCATTCTTTGTAGTCTGATCATCAACTCTTTGCTACTGACCTGCTGCACTATGATCTGTCATCTATGTGAGTTTCCATCAAGGACAACACTTGTATCTTAATGCCAACAATCTCCCCCTTTGGACTTGATGGCAAAGCTAACTTGTCGTACTGAGAATTGTCATTTGATTCCTTTGAGTTGTCCTGCATCCCATGTATTTTGTCACATCTGATATCTCTTCTGAAGATTCATCTAGATATATATAAGTGAGATGTTCTGGTACAAGTGGGTTTCCATCAAGTACAACACATGCATCATAATGCCAACAATCTCCCCCTTTGGACATGATGGCAACAACCATACCAAGTCACTCTCCCCGTTTGACATTAAGGGCAAAGGGCAAACCAAGATATTCTCTTCCTTGATATACATTCCACTATCCATAGTCCCCCTGAGTACCTGCTGGAATCTCTGATTGAGCTCCCCCTTTGTATCTGCCAAGATGTACCAATCTGTCCATGCTCCCTCTAAGTACATGCTAAAGTATCTTCTCTGCTGAAGTGTGTTGTTCATGCTCCCCCTGACTGTAAGCAAGGTCTGCAAAAAGATGTTCTACAAGAAGAACATGACCCTATCATAAATAACCTTCCTATCACCAAGGACTCATACATACATCCATCTCCCAACCCATTGGGGATATACCAATATTGACTCATCCAGCCAACCATGTGGGGATATGCCAGATACCAAATGTTTATACATGACTGAACTATTACATCATCCTTCCCATGCATAGTGGGGGTACAAATTACATCATATGACCTAAAGGGATTCATCAAATGACTACAATAGATAGAGACAAACTATTACATCATGACTCTTGATATGACCTTTACATGACAGTTATAACAGAGACCAAACATCTAAATAAGATCATGATAGTCATCAACAACTATCATACACAATGTATGATCTGCTCCATAAGCATCTGTCAACAACGTCTAGACTAGCAACCATATGTGAAAAAAACCACAGCCGTCTCATCAAGTTCTTCATGATCCAAGTATCATCACTTTGGGAACATCTGCATCAATCAACATATGTAAATATCAACCTATCATCATATAGGTGAGAACTCATCATCATCATGTCTCCAACAATGAAACTTTGAGTAATCATTCATGTATCCAGCACTATGTATCTTGAGCTCAAGATCATTTGTCAAGACTTCTTGATATCATCAACAGCAACAATCCTCATCCACATGAGCGCTAAGAACTATAGGAAACCTGCATCATAACTGTATTATATGATCTTTATGCATATGATGACAGCAACATATGAGTGACTCATCATCAAGTAATGAAGATATGTATTCAAGCTTTGTACTTCTCCTTATCCTTATGAAGATCACCATGTAAACACCATATATGCATCATCAGAGAATCAACCACAAATCTGATCTGAACATCAACTATGTAACTCCAAGAATCATATGAGATTTTGTCATGGAGACTCCTATCATAACAAGATATATCATTTAGCCATATAAGCATCATCACCAAGGACTACTAACCATAATGCCAACAATGCATTACTAAAAGCATATGCTCCCCCTGAACCTGTGCCATGTTGCTTACTGTCAGCTCTGATCATGCATATATCAGCAAGAAGTATCAAGGCATCATCATCATTAATTTAGGATCAAAAAACTTTTAAAAAATCTTACAAGTATCAAGACATTTTCACACATCATCAGCAGATTGTAACCATTATCAAACAGAGCAAATAATGGACTGAATCATATTACACCCTTTTTCCTGAGTCTGTCCCACTTCTTTTCCTCAAACTAACATATACACGACTGTGCAATGTCTAAATCGTGTATATACGCGACCTCCCTTTATGAAAGTTGAGTATGAGATTTAGGACACTGAAGTTTTGCACTTTCAGGTCCCTCTGAGTCTATTATGTCTGTATATTGTGTTGTGCCACATCTTTCTGACTGTACTTCCTTCTTCTTTCATATCTTCAAGTGTGATAATGTTTTCTCCTTTTGGTATGGTGCCCGTACTTTGTTCCTGCATTCCTTTGCTGTATGTCCAAGCTTGTTACATGCATAACATCTCACATGTTTCATATTCCTTCTATAGCAATCAACAACTCTGTGACCAAACATATTGCAAGCAAAGCAATATCCCTTAAAGTACCTGGAACATGATGATCTTTCTGAGTGATAGTCTTGAACCATTCTTCTTCTACATCTGGCTGCAACATGTCCAAGACTATGACATACATAACATTCAACATTATTCATTCGAGGAATTGACCGACTATTATTTCCATAGTTAGGAATAAAAGATTTTCTTTGAAGAATTTCTCTTCTTGTTTGTTGATGGGATTGACCTCTCATCTCCTTGTTGAGCATTTCAGATTTTACATTACAGTCCCTTGTCTTACTTTGTGAACTAGATTCTCCTTCAATAGATTCATGAAAACCAAGACCCGTTTTGATAGCAGGAGACCTTTGACTACTAAGAATATCATCCAAGATCTTAGTACTATCTTGAAATCGTAAGAGCTTATCCTTTTCTTCTAAGTTATCTTTAAGAATATTTACCTCAACCTGATGTTGCTCCACCTTTTCATGATACTGCTTCTTCATGTTTTATTCAACTTTTCTTCCTTCTTCCAACTGATGTCTTAGTTCAAGAACTTCGTTTTTTTGTTTGTATACGACCAAAGTCCCACATTGACTAGAAGTGGGGAGGATCAGGGGTATATAAGGATGGACAAATATCTCCATTGGTATGAGGCCTTTTGGGGTAAAGCCCAAAAACAAATCCATGAGGGCTTAGGCCCAAAGTGGACAATATCATACCATTGTGGAGATATGTGGTGTCAAGAGTCCTTACAAGTGGTATCAGAGCCATGCCCCGAAGTTAGCCAAGTGAATGAATCCTCGGAATGTTGAACGAAGGTGGTGGGCCCCAGTAATATCACAATGGGATCTGTGGATGAGCTCGATTAGACAGGCAGTGTGCTCCAGATTCTTCATGGACGTGTCCTGGTCCCAATACGGTGAAGAGGAGTTGACCTGGGATAGAGCAAGCTCTCGAGGCAGGTGGTGCTTCCATGTAAGCCATGTGCTTCCAACGCATTGGAGCAGAGAATCCTGATTGGTAGAGAGTGGACAGATGGATAATCGTTTGAGGGGAGGCTCGATGGTCCTTTGTTCGAGGGGAGGATTGTTGGTATATGACCAAAGTCCCACATTGACTAGAAGTGGGGAGGATCAGGGGTATATAAGGATGGAAAAATATCTCTATTGGTATGAGGCCTTTTGGGGTAAAGCCCAAAAACAAATCCATGAGGGCTTAGGCCCAAAGTGGACAATATCATACCATTGTGGAGATATGTGGTGTCCAAAGTCCTAACACTCCTTTCATTGACTTCATTTCTTAATGATGTCACTTCATCCTGCAACTTTTGACATTGATCTTCCTTGTCCTTGAATAACTTCCTTACTTTGTTTGCTTCCTATAGTTGAGCTTTTAGTTTGGTAGCTTCTTCTTTGAAGGCACATTCCCTTTTGTTCAATAGATCTTGTTGATCTCTAATTTTTTCTGTAAAACTATTAAATTCTGCCTCTAGTTGATATCTTTCTTGCTCACCCATAAGAGCAAATTCAATTGTTTCGCTATCACTTTCATCATCTTCAAAAGGATGGATAAATGTATCACCAAAGTATAACAAATTCATACCTGTTAGTTCTTTTGCTTGTTCATCTTCATTCTTAAGTGATTTGGAATCTGAAGTGCTTCTTCCACATATTCCCCAATCGAGTCTCCCACTTTCATAGCTCTTCTGAGATGTCTTCTTCTTCTTAGGCACTTTCTTCTTAAGATTCTTTCCCATTGATCTACAGATTTCCTTCAACCGATCAAGTTTCTACCAAAGGACCTTCTCTAATACCAATTGTTGGAAATAATACTAAGGGGGGCGGGGGGGTGAATCAGTATTATTAAATCAATATAACTTTTTCATTTCCATATTAAGATTCATATATGCTACTTCAATTAAGGAAAACTGCGTGTATACGCAACTGTGTGTAATGCAACAAGCGTATATCCAGTAAACTTATGATTCAGTTAGTTGATCCTTAATGAGTGCATCAGAACATTATTAACCATATGAATAGTAAACAAGAGTAGTCAAATAGAATAGATCATCACACACAAGAAGCACACATGAACACCATGATGTAAGGTGGAA
The DNA here is from genome assembly GCA_031772625.1 of Pinus tabuliformis. NCBI lineage: Eukaryota > Viridiplantae > Streptophyta > Pinopsida > Pinales > Pinaceae > Pinus > Pinus tabuliformis. The sequence continues at coordinate 271,252,923 of CM062820.1, forward strand.
ACCCAATGTTGGTGAAAACCACCTACTGCAAGTCGTCTCAATCTTATTTTTAATAAGAAACTTATTTTACAATGGTTCTGTATTGGTGCAGTCTTATACCAGTACGCAAGATGCTACCTGCAGAAGGCTACTACCTTCTCTCATTCTCTAGCTTCTCCCAGAAGGGAGCTACAACCCCCTTAGCTCTTGTACTAGCCGATCCTTTTACTAGTACGTAGGTGCCGACCTACTAAATGCTCCAACCTTCACTTGTTTTCCAGCTGCTACTGGAAGGGAGCTACAACCCCCTTAGCTCTTGTACTAGCTGAGGTACTAGTACGTAGGTGTTGACCTACAGAAGGCTTCAACCTTCTCTTTTCTTTCAGGGACCACGTTTCATAAATTTTCAGACTGGATACTCCTGAAGCACAACACTATAATCTGAAAGGCCATGTTTCATCCAATTTTCATACTGGACCCATCAATATCATTGAAGCACTAGCATCATCAATCTCTGAATCACCCAATACTGAATCACTGAAACCCAGTCAACAAACAGCAATCACCAGAACACAGAGCAGACAACAGAACTCTGCAACTTCAAATATCATACTTCATAATGTATACGCTACTATGATGAACCAAATCGGCGTACATACGCGTTTTTACCAAAGCGAACCCGCGTACACATCTGCAAATATTAACTCAAAACTTTGCAGCTATTCCAGACGTCAGTCATACCCAGATCATAACATTCATACAATAAAACATGTGTCAATAATTCAGATCTAGTCTATCCATGATCAAACCACATAATGATAATACATTCCAAGCCTTATGATCCCGATCCATCATCCATCATCAATAGCATAGGTGCATCCTTGATTCATATCAAGGACAACATCACAAACCCATAACCAGCATACTAGATCTCACACTTCATCAGATATTCAAGACTTTCTCTATGCCTTTGCCTAATGATCTTCTTCTCCTTTTATAGTCTTAGGCCATACTCAATACCATGGTCCAAAACCATTGAGAACCAATATTAGGGACCCAATACCTGGGTTCAACACTTTGAACGCAATACCAAGGACCAAAACCATAGGTCTAAATACCAGGGACCCAAAAATAAGCTTTCCCGCATGTACGCGCCTTTTCGTGCATGAAAGTGCATGCATACGCATACGCGACTTTTGATCAGTAATCCCACATGTATACGTGCCTTTGTATATAGTGAACCTGCGTGTATAACCTGTGTGTATACCTTACTTGGTATATAGCGAACCTGCGTATATACGCGACTTAGTACGTAGTGAACCTGCGTATAACCTGCATATGTATGCGACTTGGTATATAGTGAACCCACGTATATACTCTTCTTTCTTCATTCTTTGTAGTCTGATCATCAACTCTTTGCTTTTGACCTGTTGCACTATGATCTGTCATCTATGTGACTTGCCATCAAGGACCACACTTGTATCATAATTCCAACAATCTCCCCCTTTGGACTTGATGGCAAAGCTAACTTGTCGTACTGAGAACTGTCATTTGATTCCTTTGAGTTGTCCTGCATCCCATGTATTCTGTCACATCCGATATCTCTTCTGAAGATTCATCTAGATATATATATAAGTGAGATGTTCTGCTAGAAGTGGGTTTCCATCAAGTACAACACATGCATCATAATGCCAACAATCTCCCCCTTTGGACTTGATGGCAACAACCATACCAAGTCACTCTCCCCCTTTGACATCAAGGGCAAAGGGCGGACCAAGATATTCTATTCCTTGATATACATTCCACTATCCATACTCCCCCTGAGTACCTGCTAAAATCTAATTTTGAGCTCCCCCTTTGTATATGCCAAGATGTACCAATCTGTACATGCTCCCTCTGAGTACATGCTAAAGTCTCTGCTCTGCTGAAGTGTGTTGTTCATGCTCCCCCTGACTGTAGGCAAGGTCTGCAAAAAGATGTTCTACAAGAAGAACATGACTCAATCATAAATGACTTTCCTATCACCAAGGACTCATACGTACATCCATCTCCCAACCCAGTGGGGATATACCAATATTGACTCATCCACCCAACCAAGTGGGGATATGCCAGATACCAAATGTTTATACATGACTGAACTATTACATCATTCTTCCCATGCATAGTGGGGGTACAAATTACATCATATGACCTAAAGGGATTCATCAAATGACTACAATAGATAGAGACAAACTTATACATCATGAGTCTTGATATGACCTTTACATGACATTTATAACAGAGACCAAACATCGAAATAAGATCATGATAGTCAAAAGCAACTATCATAAACAATGTATGATCTCATCAAGATTTGCATGATCCAAGTATCATCACTTTGGGAACATCTAAATCAATCAACATATGTAAATATCAACCTATCATCATATAGGTGAGAACTCATCATCATCATGTCTCCAACAATGCACTTTGAGTAATCATTCATGTATCCAGCACAATGTATCTTGAGCTCAAGATCATTTGTCAAGACTTCTTGATATCATCAACAGCAACAATCCTCATCCACATGAGCGCCAAGAACTATAGGAAACTTGCATCATAACTGTATTATATGATCTTTATGCATATGATGACAACAGCATATGAGTGACTCATCATCAAGTAATGAAGATGTGTATTCAAGCTTTGTACTTCTCCTTATCCTTAAGAAGATCACCATGTAAACACCATATATCCATCATTAGAGAATCAACCACAAATTTGATTTGAACATCAACTATGTAACCCCAAGAATCATATGAGATTTTTTCATGGACACTCATATAATAGCAAGATATATCATTTAGCATATAAGCATCATCACCAAGGACTACTAACCATAATGCCAACAATGCATTATTAAAAGCATATGCTCCCCTTGAACCTGTGCCATCTTGCTTACTGTCAGATCTGATCATGCATATATCAGCAAGAAGTATGAAGGCATCATCATCATTAATTTAAGATCAAAACACTTTTAAAACATCTTACAAGTATCAAGACATTTTCACACATCATCAACAAATTTTAACCATTATCAAATAGAGCAAATAATGGACTGAATCATATTACACCCTTTTTCCTGAGTTTGTCCCACTACTTTTCCTCAAACTAACATATAAGTGACTATGCAATGTCTAAATCGCGTATATATGCTACCTCCCTTTATGAAAATTGAGTATGAGATTTAGGACACTGAAGTTTTGCACTTTCAGGTCCCTCTGAGTCTGTTATGTCTGTATGTTGTGCTGTGCCACATCTTTCTAACTGTACTTCCTTCTTCTTCCATATCTTCAACTGTGATGATGCTTTCTCCTTTTGGTATGGTCCCCGTACTTTGTTCCTGCATTCCTTTGCTGTATGTCCAAGCTTGTTACATGCATAACATCTTACACGTTTCATATTCCTTCTATAGCAATCAACAGCTCTGTGACCAAACATATTGCAAGCAAAGCAATATCCCTTAAAGTGCCTGGAACGCGATAATCTTTCTGAGTGATAGTCTTGAACCATTCTTTTTTTGCATCTAGCTGCAACATGTCCAAGATTATGACATACATAACATTCAACATTATTCATTTGAGGAATTTACTGACTATTATTTCCATAGTTAGGAATAAAAGATTTTCTTTGAAGAATTTCTTTCCTTGGTTGTTGATGGGATTTACCTCTCATCTCGTTGTTGGGCATTTCAGATTTTACATTAGAGTCCCTTGTCTCACTTTGTGAACTAGATTCTCCTTCAATAGATTCATGAAAACCAAGACCCGTTTTGATAGCACGAGACATTTGACTACTAAGAATATCATCCAAGATCTTAGTACTATCTTGAAATCGTAAGAGCTTATCCTTTTCTTCTAAGTTATCTTTAAGAATATTTACCTCAACCTGATGTTGCTCCTCCTTTTCATGATACTGCTTCTTCATGTTTTCTTCAGCTTTTCTTCCTTCTTCCAACTGATGTCTTACTTCAAGAACTTCGTTTTCTTGTTTTTCAAGAGCTTGGAATAGTTCTTTATTCTGCCTTTTTGATTCTTCAAGATCTTCTTTTAGCGAGAAGATTATAGCTTCAAGACTTTCATAGTAACTGGATCTGTCTCTGAATTTCTTGATTGCTGTGCTCCTTTCATTGACTTCATTTCTTAATGATGCCACTTCATCCTGCAATTTTTGACATTGATCTTCCTTGTCCTTGAATAACTTCCTTACCTTGTTTCCTTCCTCTAGTTGAGCTTTTAGTTTGGTAGCTTCTTCTTTGAAGGAACATTCCCTTTTGTTCAATAGATCTTGTTGATCTCTAATTTTGTTTGTAAGCCTTTTAAATTCTGCCTCTAGTTGATATCTTTCTTGCTCACCGATAAGAGAAAATTCAGATGTTTCGCTATCACTTTCATCATCTTCAAAAGGATGGATAAATGTATCACCAGAGTATAACAAATTCATACCTGCTAGTTCTTTTGCTTGTTCATCTTCATTTTGAAGTGACTCTGAATCTGAAGTGCTTCTTCCACATATTCCCCAATCGATTCTCCCACTGTAATAGCTCTTCTGAGATGTCTTCTTATTCTTAGGCGCTTTCTTCTTAAGCTTCTTTCCCATTGATCTACAGATCTCCTTCAAGCAGTCAAGCTTCTTTCAAAGGACCTGGTCTGATACCAATTGTTGGAAATAATACTGAGGGGGGGCGGGTGAATCAGTATCATTTAATCAATATAAATTTTTCATTTCCATATTAAGATTCTGTTGAAGCCCCGAAAATCGGGTCGACAACAAGGGGGATACCCACCCGGTCCGGACCTTGGTTGGCAGCTCCTTATCCGTTTGGTATAGTGAGTCCGACTGGGGATAATGGGACCAGTTTCCCAATCTAAGGGTGTGTGTGTGTGCAGAGTTGGATGTTGCTGATCTAAGAATACTTAAAGCTAATCTAATTCAAACTTTTAAACTAAATCTATGCTATTGTAATCTAATGAAAAACAGCACATCTAATCTATGCTAACCCGGGGTGTATTTCTTCTATTATGCGATCTAAAAAGATTTCAAACAATAACTGGTAATAAAGATCATTCAGCTATCATAAGAATAGAAATCAATTAAGATGAACTACTTTGCATAAAAAGTTAGGCAAAACAGTTGTGAACAGCATATCGCATAATAAGTTATTCATATATCAGACATAAATAAATGGCTCCACCGTACAAAAGTGCCAAATGGTAACTCACACATTCATGCAATAACATATAAACAACTAAAACTGTATATCACTTTCAGAATATAAGCAGAAATGGCCAAGAGATAAAAGTACCATTTATGACTGATCCTACTTATAAGCTTCAAGCAAAAATGATTTATCTCTACTTGTTCTAACATCTACTAAGAGTACAAAAGTGCAACATCAGTAGCAGACATCAAATGCAAACATTAATAAACCTCGATCCATCCATTCATCAAAACCTCCTCTGAGGGTGCAGAAGTGCATGTTCTGAGGACAAGTTTTTGACAAATTTCTGGACCCTTCTCCAAATGCATGAGAAGGGTTAAAATACTACTTCCTAATTCTAATAATAGTTTGTTTACAAAATTTAGGATGCGGTTTTCAAATGACCGTCCTTTTTCTAATCTAATTTTAAAGAAAAAAACAACATTCTAAATAAGACTATTTCTGAATCTGATCTTTAAAGCTGCAAGTGTTCATCATGGGCTTGAGGAGAGTCGGCTGGCTGACTTCTGCTCTAAGCTGAGATGTGAAAACGGAATCTATGAGAGCTGGCACTACTTTTTCGGCCGTGTTTATGATGCATTTCACAGTCATCCATTGACTATGCAGCTTGACCAAGTGTGCCCAGTAACGCTCCCAATTTAATCTGTTTAATGCTTGGATCGCTTTTCCCTTCTTCTGCGCCTTCTGCTTCCAGTCGTAGTTTATTTGGTAGATACCCCAGGGTGGTCTCTTCGATTAAATTTTCTCTGTGCAAATTTTCATTTACACAGTCGATAAGAATGCTTGCCTGCGTGGCTGCTGTCTCTGCTGCTTCTGCTTGCCTGATTTGATCGTCCCATTTATCAAAGAGCAATTCTTTATGATTCTCGTTTATTCTGGGTGCACTTGCTCTTTTCCCTTCATCTTCATTTTGCCAAGCCAAGTACTCCGTCACTCGTTTGTCACTCTAATCATAGTCACTCCGCAAGTCTACCACTTGATTGGTGATTTTATCGCTCAGTTCGCAATAATGACTCCACTATGATATCTTACATCCCAACTCTTCCTGTTGCTGCAGTAGTTGTTCATTTAAGCCAATAGACTCTGAAATAAATTCTGTAAGCTTAGGCTCATCTTTATGCATTTCTTGGAAAATTTGTAATTGTTTTCCTTTCTCGTCTAGACTTCTTTGATAACCTATCTGCATCTGCTAAAAGTCTTTCTGCAACTTCTCGAGCTGTTTGTTAGCTTCAATATTAGCATTGGCTTGTTGCAATTGTTGTTGTAGTAGCTATATTTGATCTTCTTGTTCTTTCAATAGTTGCTGAACTTCCGATGCCTTGTCAATAGTTGCAGAAGCATATGCTCTTGCGATCTGAGACAACTTAGTGAGATTTTCAGATGGGTTATTGTTGGGGTCTTTCCATAAGACGTCCAATTGTTCAGCATCTTGTGACAGTGTATTTTCTAGTTTTCTTTTCTTTCTCTGTCTTCTTACTACTACTTTATGTTGGGGACTATAGAATACGTTCAGTGGAGGAATTTATTCTACATTAAGTAGAAGCTCAGAAGGTGGAGCGATAGGAATGTGCTCTGTTTCTGTGACACTGCTGACTATGGTTGAAACCACTTCTTGTGCTACCTGTGTATTGCTCACACGCGTTCTTGGGGCTTGCCCTTCAAGATTGATCAGCTCATTGAAGGTTTCCCATTCTTTGTCTAAATCTGTCGTGACGGGTGGCATTTTAATGAAGAGAGGAGGGACATCTCTTGGCGGAGAGGCGATAACATGTTGTTGCGACATTGCACTTGACTGAGCCGTGTCCTTAGCTGTTTCTTCGTTCTTTCCTTGGTTGCTTCTAGACCCTTTAGAATGTTCAGGTACTCCTTGCGCAGTGTTAGATTTAGATCTGGAAGTGCTTGAGTTCCCACTGAGGCTAACGCTTGGAGTTGGTTCTCTGGCAGGAAGTCGCAGCTTTTCTAAAGGAACAGTGGCTAGTCTTCTTTCCCTATATACCATGAATTTTTGGAGGTCATCTGGAGACAATTTTGACTGAGCTTCCCGCAAAATTTCCTGGAGTGAGCGTTTATTCTGAAATAAATCATCAAATAAATCCTTCTTTCCAACGAATACCTTTATTTTGACATTCGTTGTGAAATCTTGAGCAACTTCATTAGGATCAAATGGCCTTGCTGGGAATTTAAATAATTGTAGACACGCCACATTCTCCACTTCGGTGAACGCGTGACCTACATCGAACAATGAAAAGGCCCCACAAGCTACAGGAAACTGAGGCCATATGGCCTTCTTTTTGTCTTTTAGGTCCTTAGTTAGGCCGCCTTCTGAATAGGTTTGATAAGCAATTTCTCGAGCCAACAGTTTGTCAGGAATATACAAGGGCAGGACATGAGGAGGGACTGTGCTTCCAAATACTCTAATATAGGTGAACCATTCTTCCCTGAACCATCTTGCGAAGGGGATGATATCTATCTGTGCCTCGGGTGAGCACCTCGGGGGGTCTTCATCATACATCATTCTATACAAGGGTAAGATAAGCCCGTGACAAATCTGGTAGAAATGTGGGATGAACTGAGAATCCCACAGTATCTTATGATAAACATGGATAGGTAATGGGTCCTGGGTAGTCCATTTCCAACCCATAATGGGAAATTTAGACATATAACAAATAGAATCCATAATATATGCGGATAGATAAAAAGGAGGATAGATCCTTTGAGACAAGGATCTCTTAGACCGGTAATTGATAATAGCTGTGTATAGATTATCAGAAAAGATCTTGGCCCAATCCATAATATTGGCATTTGTGGCAGCATCTATTAATGGTAACCATTCAGACGAAAACTTATTGATATCTGGCATCCCAAATAATCTACAAAGCATGGCCGCAGCAAAACAATACGGAGAGGTGAGGGAACCAGTGTTGTACATACCGTTTTTGTCTTTCTTGAGCGGTTCCTCTTTTCTGGACCAATCTTTGGTGGTCTCTGATAGGTCTGGGTTCTCCGCCACAAATTTCTTAACGAATTGTGCATTGTAAGTCGCCTGTGGTTCAGGAAGATGATACATAAGCTTTAAATCTTGTGCAGCGAATGATCCGATGAGCCCTTGTCCTTGAATCTTGAATTGTCTGTCGTTCATGTCTGCATTGTCAAGTATCCACTTGATCATATCCGTATATGGTAGAATTTTGGGTCTTGCTGCTATCCGATGAAGAAATGAGCATGCTATCTCTTCTAAAGACGCTTCGGAAAAGCGTTGTGAGCCCGCGACAGCAGTAACCTTCATTATTCTGGGATTCTCCTCTTCAAGCAGTCTGTACATGCTTTCCCATGTTGATATCCCTGAGTCTTTGTTACAGGCTGTGTCTGTATACAAAGGCACCATTTCCTTTGTCTTTTCCTTCGCCTCAGAGCCTTGAGCCCTATTTTTCTTTCCCATTTCTTCCTGCGTATGGCTGTTTATCGTCTTTCGCTCTCCGTTCCTGCAGCTCACAAGTGAAATGGAAATGACTAATCAAGAAAGGTGATGGGAGAGTTTTAAATGCAGCAGATATATCAAATATGCCACCTTACGTGAAGTAATTCTTTACAAAAGCACGCGTCTACATTTCATTTAATAGCTGACAACTAATCCCTTTACTATCATTAAAAGTGCATGATCTTGAGTCAGATTATGGTAAGTGGCTTTCCTTGAATAGCGTGCCCGAAGGATTCGTAATGAAGTGATTTTACGATTTGCCTACGTAACATCGCAGATCGCGCAAACACACGAATATAACATCGCAGCGATCGCAACATCGCAGATCGCAGAAGTTTTATGCTTGCCAAATCTTGTCAGCTCATTTTCTGCGATATGCGATCTTGCGATCGGTGTTATCGCAGATCGGTAAATCTTGAAGTTTTTCCATTGTGAGTGTTACTTTATTGCGATGCGATATATTGCTTAGCATGAGGGTCTTGTACATACCAATATTATAGCGAAATGGAGGCACTTCCTATCCTTTTTTTGCAACGCGGCTTTAAAGATTTTTCCCTTATCATAGACTTAGGTTTTAAAATATTCAAAAGATCTTCCTAAGTTTACGATGGTAACCTTATTTTGAAGAAAGGAAACTCTTGCTTTTCCTAAATTTTAGCTAAGGGTCCCCATTCATTTAGTATTTTGGACAACACTTAAATGAAAAAGGGGGGGTTGTTGCTAGCCACAACAGATTCATATATGCTACTTCAGTTAAGGAAAACCGCGTGTATACGCAACTGTGTGTAATGCAACAAGCGTATATACAGTAAACTTATGATTCAGTTAGTTGATCCTTAATGAGTGCATCAGAACATTATTAACCATATGAATAGTAAATAGGAGCAGTAAAATAGAATAGATCATCACACAAAAGAAGCACACATGAACACCATGATATAAGGTGGAAACCCAATGTGGGTGAAAACCACCTGCTGCAAGTCGTCTCAATCTTCTTTTTAATAAGAAACTTATTTTACAATGGTTTTGTACTGGTGCAGTCTTATACTAGTACGCAGGATACTACCTGCACAAAGCTACTACCTTCTCTCGTTCTCCAGATTCTCTTGGAAGGGAGCTACAACCCCCTTAGCTCTTGTACTAGCCGATCCTTTTACTAGTACGTAGGTGCCGGCCTACTGAATGCTCCAACCTTCATTCGTTTTCCAGCTGCTACTAGAAGGGAGCTACAACCCCCTTAGCTCTTGTACTAGCTAAGGTACTAGTACGTAGGTGCTGACCTACAGAAGGCTTCAACCTTCTCTTTTCTTCCAGGGACCACGTTTCATAAATTTTCAGACTAGATACTCCTGAAGCACAACACTATAATATGAAAGGCCACGTTTCATCCAATTTTCATAGTGGACCCATCAATATCATTGAAGCACAAAGTCAATCAACACTAGCATCATCAATCTCTTAATCACCCAATACTAAATCACTAAAACCCAGTCAACAAACTGCAATCACCAGAACACAGAGCAGACAATAGAACTCTGCAACTTCAAATATCATACCTCATAATGTATACACTACTACGATGAACCAAACCGGCATACATACACACTTTTACCAAAGCGAATGCGCATACACATCTGCAAATATTAACTCAGAACTTTGCAGCTGTTCTAGACATCAGTCATACCCAGATCATAACATTCATACAATAAAACATGTGTCAATAATTTAGATCTAGTCTATCCATGATCAAACCACATAATGATAATACATTCCAAGCCTTATGATCCCAATCCATCATCCATCATCAACAACATAGGTGCATCCTTGATTCGGATGAAGCACAACATCACAAACCCATAACTAGCATACTAGATCTCACACTTCATCAGATATTCAAGACTTTCTCTATGCCTTTGCCTAATGATCTTCTTGTCCTTTTATAGTCTTAGGCCCTACTCAATACCATGGTCCAAAACCATTGAGAACCTATACGAGGGACCCAATACCTGGGTTCAACACTTTGAACGCAATACCAAGGACCAAAACCATAGGTCTAAATACCAGGGACCCAAAAATAATCTTTCCCACATGTACGTGCTTTTCCGTGCATGAAAGTGCATGCATATGCATACGCGACTTTTGATCAGCAATGCCGCATGTATACGCACCATTGTATATAGTGAACCTGCGTGTATACCCTACTTGGTATATAGCGAACCTGCGTATATACGTGACTTGGTACATAGTGAACCTGCGCATAACCTGCATATGTACGCAACTTGGTATATAGTGAACCTACATATATACTCTTCTTTCTTCATTCTTTGTAGTCTGATCATCAACTCTTTGCTACTGACCTACTACACTATGATCTTTCATCTGTGTGAGTTTCCATCAAGGAAAACACTTGTATCATAATGCTAACAATCTCCCCCTTTGGACTTGATGGAAAAGCTAACTTGTCATACTGAGAACTGTCATCTGATTTTTTTAAGCTGTCCTACATCCCATGTATTCTGTCACATCTGATATCTCTTCTGAAGATTCATCTAGATATATATAAGTGAGATGTTCTGTTACAAGTGGGTTGCCATCAAGTACAAAACATGCATCATAATGCCAAAAATCTCCCCCTTTGGACTTGATGGCAACAACTATACCCAGTCACTCTCCCCCTTTGACATCAAGGGCAAAGGGCGGACCAAGATATTCTCTTCCTTGATATACATTCCACTATCCATACTCCCCCTGAGTACCTGCTGAAATCTCTGATTGAGCTCCCCCTTTGTATATGCCAAGATGTACCAATCTGTCCATGCTCCCTTTGAGTACATGCTGAAGTCTCTGCTCTGCTGAAGTGTGATGTTCATGCTCCCCCTGACTGTAAGCAAGGTCTACAAAAAGATGTTCTATAAGAAGAACATGACTCTATCATAAATAACCTTCCTATCACCAAGGATTCATACATACATCCATCTCCCAACCCAGTGGGGATATACCAATATTGACTCATCCACCCAGTAAGTGGGGATATGCCAGATATCAAATGTTTATACATGACTGAACTATTACATCATCATTCCCATGCATAGTGGGGGTACAAATTACATCATGCGACCAAAAGGGATTCATCAAATGACTACAATAGATAGAGACAAACTATTACATCATGAGTCTTGATATGACCTTTACATGACATTTATAACAAAGACCAAACATCTAAATAATATCATGATAGTCATCAGCAACTATCATACACAATGTATGATCTGCTCCATAAGCATCTGTCAATAGCATCTAGACCAGCAACCATATGTGAAAAACACCATAGCCATCTCATCAAGATCTGCATGATCCAAGTATCATCACTTTGGGAACATCTAAATCAATCAACATATGTAAATATCAACCTATCATCATATAGGTGAGAACTCATCATAACCATGTCTCCAACAATGCAACTTTGAGTAATCATTCATGTATCCAGCACTATGTATCTTGAGCTCAAGATCATTTGTCAAGACTTCTTGATATCATCAACAACGACAATCCTTATCCACATGAGTGCCAAGAACTATAGGAAACCTGCATCATAACTATATTATATGATCTTTATGCATATGATGGCAGCAGCATATGAGTGACTCATCATCAAGTAATGAATATGTGTATTCAAGCTTTGTACTTCTCCTTATCCTTATGAATATCACCATGTAAACACCATATATTCATCATCAGAGAATCAACCACGAATCTGATCTGAACATCAACTATGTAACCCAAGAATCATATGAGATTTTTTCATGGACACTCATATAATAGCAAGATATATCATTTAGCCATATAAACATCATCACCAAGGACTACTAACCATAATGCCAACAATGCATTATTAAAAGCATATGCTCCCCCTGAACCTGTGCCATGTTGCTTACTGTCAGATCTGATCATGCATATATCAGCAAGAAGTATCAAGGCATCATCATCATTAATTTAGGATCAAAAAAATTTTAAAACATCTTACAAGTATCAAGTCATTCTCACACATCATCAGCAGATTGTAACCATTATCAAACAGAGCAAATAATGGACTGAATCATATTAGACCCTTTTCTTGAGTCTGTCCCACTGCTTTTCCTCAAACTAACATATACGCGACTGTACAGTGTCCAACTCGTGTATATACGCAACTTCCCTTTATAAAAATTGCGTATGAGATTTAGGACACTGAAGTTTTTCACTTTCAGGTCCCTCTGAGTCTGTTATGTTTGTATATTGTGCTGTGCCACATCTTTCTGACTGTACTTCCTTCTTCTTCCATATCTTCAAGTGTGATGATGTTTTCTCCTTTTGGTATGGTGCCCGTACTTTGTTCCTGGATTCCTTTGCTGTATATCCAAGCTTGTTACATGCATAACATCTTACATGTTTCATATTCCTTCTATAGCAGTCAACAGCTGTGTGACCAAACATATTGCAAGCAAAGAAATATCCCTTAAAGTACCTGGAACATGATGATCTTTCTGAGTGATAGTCTTGAACCATTCTTCTTCTGAATCTGGCTGCAACATGTCCAAGATTATGACATACATAGGATTCAACATAATTCATTTGAGGAATTGACCGACTATTATTTCCATAGTTAGGAATAAAATATTTTCATTGAAGAATTTCTTTCCTTGGTTGTTGATGGGATTGACCTCTCATCTCCTTGTTGAGCATTTCAGATTTGACATTAGAGTCCCTTGTCTTACTTTGTGAACTAGATTCTCCTTCAATAGATTCATGAAAACCAAGACCCGTTTTGATAGCAGGTGATCCGAATCGGATCCATAAATGACTGTCATAGAACCGTGACTAAAACAGGTCAAACAAATCCTTGAAGAATCCAAAAGAGCAATCGAAAACACCCTGAACCAGTGGCCATGGTAGCCGACGTGGAACAACGAGGACCTTGGTCAAAGCGCGTTGACCAAGGCCCATGGAGACTGCGCAGGAGGTCAAAATAGCCCCTGGGAGCCCCAAAATGGGAAAAGGAGCTGGTTTTCGATGCGCGCGCTACGTTGGGAAAACAGGGCCGAAATGGTAGGGCTTAAGCACTCGGTCACATCGGGGAGCCAGAGGACCGTGGGCGGAAAAAGGAAAAATCACCAATATACGATGGTGGGATCCACGACCTGGAAATCGGCAATTTGATTGGGATGCCCTTGAACGGTAAGACGTTTTGGAGAAATCGGAGCGATCACAATCAGTGATCGACACGTGGCAGCAGAGGAGAGAGAAAAATCGCCGCAATCGCACGTTATCGGTCGAGCAAGTCAACTGTGCTTGATGTGCGAATGAAGTTGAATCTGGAGGAGCCTAGATCGGATGGCTAAGATTGCGCTCGATAGAAAGAGTGGAATTGAAAAGGGATAAAGCCACGATTTAAGAGGATTCGGAATTTGTTGACCGCCATGGTGGAGAAAGCAACGAATCGGCAAGCGGGCTGGCACAGTTCTGATGGAGACACGTGGCTACTTCCTGAGCGTTATGATGACGCGAAGCAGGGAATTGCAAGCACACAGGCGACAGGCGAATCAATGCAGGAAGAAGAGGAAACGAACAGGCCGAGGATCGAATGACTAAAGCCATGAACGAAGGCAGTCAAATCAGAGATCGGAGATCAAAAGAGAGATTCAGATCGAAGAGTCCAAGTGACCAAGAGAGACAGTGAAAAATGAACCCTGAGAGGAGGACTGAGCACAGAGAGCAGTAAATCCAAGCAGAGGAGACAGAGGGCCGAGCTGACCACAGGCAGCATCGAGCACCAGAGAGCTTGAAGAATCAAGCCTTCCCATAGAGGAATCTGTCTAGATTGAGCATCACAGTTGGCTCTTTCCACTGTAGACCGAGGGTCACAGAGCGGGTAGGAAGAAAAAGAGTCTGTGTACTCCAAGTGGCTTGGGGAATCCAAGAACCACCCTACCAAGAAAACTCTGCTTCAAGAGAACTCATATTGAGTCCCTATATTGTAATTTCTCTACTCAAAGACATAATAAAACAAGACCACCACTGAAGCTGGACTAAAGACGTAGCCCTGGAGAATAGGGTGAACTCCTTATTAAAAATTACTTATGTCTTTGTGTCTGCTTACTGCATTTCTCTGTTGTCTTTCCATTCAAAATGTCTGTGTATTGGCAAGCTGATCGATTTGTTGTTTCAATAACACAGAACACACACACCAGCACATGAGTTTGTAATACCTTCTATTAAATAAATCTTTACTGAGGTCACTCATAGGGTGATTATCAGATCAAGTGGTATCATAGCTCTAGGCTGTAAGGTTAGACAAGCTTGTGTTGGTTTAGCTGTGAATGATCACTAGATCAAAGCTCAAATTAGGAGAAGGAGAATTGGTGGAAACTAATCTTGAAATTGGGAGAGTCTATTCTCGAAAGACAATGTCAGAAGAAGGTTCTGCAGGGCCAGACCCTCAATTCCTAGAAAGTTTCCTAGCTATAAAGTCCATGGTGGAAGAAATGTATAGGGACTTTAGAAAGCATAGGGGTGAGGATTCATCGGCCTCTAAGCAAGATAAAGAAGAAGATGAACCTCATTCCCATGACCACTCCAAAGGGAAGGGCAAAGAAGAAAGCTTCCCTACACCTCCTAGTAGTCCTGTTCATAATAAGAAAGCATCTTTGATTAAGTTAGATGTTAAATTTGATTTTCCTATATATGATGGAGAGTTGAATGTTGAAAAGTTGGACAACTAGATAAGACAAATTGATGTGTATTGCAAGGTGTAGAACATAGACTCAGACAAGAGTAAAATTCAGCTAGCAAGCCTACGCCTAGGAGGCACTGCCTTGGTTTGGTGGGAAGGCAGAATCCAAGATGATGTGAAGAAGCATGGTAAGACCATCTATGTCTGGAGTGAATTTGTTTTTGCCATCAGAAAGCAGTTCTATCCATTGGCCTACATGCAACAGGCCATGATGAGTTGGCAAACTCTTCGGAAGCTGAAAGGGCAAAGTGTACAAGGGTATACTCAAGAGTTCCGTAAGAGAGCATTGATGTTAGGTATTTTATTAGACTCACCATAAACTCTTTTGAAGTACATTGGGGGTCTACACAGCTACATGAGGCACACTATCCTCATGTTTAATCCCACTAGTATAGATGAGGTATCTGTACAAACTACTCATCTAGAAGCAAGAGGAAAGAATGGAAATCCAGAAGTTGGGGGACCATCCCAACCCACTGTAAGAAAAAGCAAGGAAGGCCAACACTGCACAAAAAGGAAAAGCTTCATGCACTCACTGTAAAAAGGAGGGGCATGATGATGAGCATCGTTGGATTTTGCATCCAGAGCTGAGACCTAAGAAGTCCAAGGGAAAGAAGAAGACGACTACTGCAGTTATTCAGAAAGATTTGGGGTCAGACTCGGGAGATGAAAAAATCATAGTAGCCACAGGTATAAAAGGTAAGAATTCTGAAGCATCTACTACTAATTCTGCTCAATCTATTATTGATGAAGAACATGAGAGAAAAAGGCGTGAGCTTTTCCATATTCGAGTTGTTTACAAATATCAAAAGGTTGATACTTTGTTTGATAGCGGCTCACAAGTAAATATAATTTCTAAAGCAATTGTAAAGAAATTGGGATTAGCAACTACACCTCATAGGAAGCCATACCCATTAGGATGGTTCAATGATAAAGCACAATTACAAGTGACTAGACAGTGCAAACTCAAGTTTTCTTTTGGGTCAGCATTTGTAGATGAGGTTGAGTTAGATGTAATTCCTTTGGATATATGTGGAATTGTTTTAGGAAGTCCTTACTTGTATGATAGAAAGGCTATTTTCTATAGAGCTGAGAACAAGTATCTACTTGTTAAAGATGGAATTGAATACTTTGTAAGAGCTCATAAGCTCAAGAATAATTATACTCTCATAAACTCAGGACAGATGAAAAGAATGATAAATTCATGCAAACAGTTCTTACTAATGGTTGTAAAAGAAAAGAAAACTGATAAAACTGATGTATTTGAGGGCTGTAATTCTGATTAGCAAGCTGATATAAAAAAGATTGTTTCAAAGTATGATGTCTTGTTTCAAGAACCTTAAGGTCTGCCACCCAAAAAGGAAATATTACATTATATTATTTTTCAGCAAGATGTTCCTTTACCTAACATTGGGATGTACACGTTATCTGCTTTAGAGAATGCTGAAATCAAGAAGAAGGTGCAGGAGTTGCTCGAGAAAGGGTTCATCAGGCCTAGCACATCACCATGTGGGTCACCAATCGTTTTGGTGAGAAAGAAAGATGGCTCGTGGAGAATGTGCATTGATTACCGAGCACTGAATAAAATAACGATAAAAAATCGTTATCCCCTTCATCGCATCGATGATCTTTTAGATCAATTGAAGGAAGCTGTTTATTTCACCAAGCTGGATTTGCACAGTGGATACCATCAGGTCAGAGTTGCAGAGTGAAATGCATGGAAGACTGCTTTCAAAACAAAGCAGGGATTGTATGAATGGATGGTTATGCCTTTTGGCTTAACCAATGCCCCTGCTACTTTCATGAGATTAATGAATGATGTACTTAGACCTTTTCTTGATGATTTTGTTATTGTGTATCTGGATGACATTCTGATTTTTAGTAAAACGTGGGAAGAACATTTAAAGCATGTTAAGCAGACATTAGATGTTTTGAAAAGAGAAAAAATTTATGTTAAACTCTCAAAATGTGAATTTGGCAAAACCTCTCTAAATTATTTGGGTCATATAGTAGGGGGAGGTGAATTGAAAATAGATCCCTCTAAAGTGGCCGTCATTGTAAACCGGCCTAAACCCAAGTTTGCTACAGCAGTGAGAAGCTTCTTAGGAGCAGCACAGTATTGGAGGAAGTTCATTTCAAAATTTTCCTCAATTGTAGCTCCCTTACATGCTTTGACAGGATTGACCAAGGTGTTTCAGTGGGGAGGCAAACAGCAGAAAGCCTTCGACACCTTGAAAGACAAAATTAGTACAACACCTATACTAGCACTGCCAGATCTACAAAGACCATTTGAGATACAAACTGATGCCAGTGACTATGCCATGGGAGTAGTGTTGACAAAGCACGGTAAACCCATATGTTATCATTCTGAGACTTTTAATCCTACAGTAGTTAATTATCCTACCTATCATAAAGAATTGTATGCATTAGTTCAGAGTGTGAAAAAGTGGAAACATTATTTAATGGGCAAAGAAACAGTAATACATACTGATCATCAGCCACTTCAATATCTACACTCCCAAACTAAATTGCAACAATCAAGACATTACAGATGGATGGGTTTTCTACAATAGTTTCATTTAGTCATCAGATATAAAAAGGGCATACATAACAAGGTTGCAGACATGTTATCTAGGCCCATTATAAATGCATCTACCATCCTTAAGCATAATTCTGTACTACATGAAAGCTACATAGAACAGTATGCTCAGGACGTGGACTTTAAAGATGTATATGCAACTTTGAGTCAAGGCAAGAGAGTAGAAGAATTTGACTATCATGTGAAGGATCGACTCTTATATCATTATGGGAAGCTCTGCATTCCACAAATTGAGAGAGCAAAGATAATTAGGGAAGCACACACTTCTCTGATATCAGGTCACTTTGGGATAAGTAAAATAGTTGCACAGCTGCAAAGGTTCTGTTATTGGCCAAAAATGAATGAGACAATTTCTAGATATGTAAAGGGGTGTGCTATGTGTGCTAAAATTAAGCTTGTACACTCCATTGCCAGTTCCCTCTCACCCTTGGGAGAGCATTTCCATGGATTTTGTTGGAGGACTGCCCAAATATAGGAAAGTTCATGATTATCTATATGTTATTGTGGATAGGTTCAGCAAAATGTGTATTTTGATACCCTGTAGCAAACAGATTACAGCTGAACAAACTGCAAAATTATTCTTTGAACATGTATGGGTTCATTTTGGATTACCCACTTCTATTATATCTGATCGAGACACCTGATTTATGGGGAAGTTTTGGTCCAGTCTGTGGGAACTAATGGACAACAAATTAAAGAAAATCACGGCTTTTCGCCCACAAACAGATGGGCAGACAGAAGTAGTAAATAAGAAAATGATCCAGTTACTGAGAGGATATTTCAGCAAACATCCTAAGCTTTGGGATGAGCACTTGTGTTATGTGCAGCATGCTTACAATAGAGTCAAACACTCTTCTACACAGAGATCTCCTTTTGTGATCTGCTTTGGTTTCATACCAAGGTCTCCCTTGGATTTTTTCTTTGGTAAAGATACCATGGTTGATGGACACAGTGATGTGGACAAAGCAACTAGGTTCATTGAATAGATCCAGGAGATCCACTAGGCAGTATAGGAACGGCTAGAAAAGAGCCAGGCCAAGTACAAGGCTAGGCATGATAAGCATCGAATGGAGCATATTTTTCAGGTTGGAGACCAAGTCTGGCTGTATATCAGCAAAGACAGGATGCGAGGTGAAGGTAAGAAACTAAAACTTATCAAGTATGGACCCTTCAGGATACTTAAGAAGATTGGTGAAAATGCTTTTCGCCTTGATCTACCAGCTTACATGCACATCTACTTAGTCGTGAATGCAAATTGCTTGAGATTGTTTGAACCTTCAATGATTGAGGACCCTGAAGAGCAAAGTCAATTTCCTTTTGTTGATGATCTACTACCGTAATATCTTAATGAGCTGCAGGAAGATACAGTGCTGGATAGAAAGGTAAGGACGACGCGTAGTGGACAGGTGGAATGCCTCATAATTGGGCTTAAAGGTTCGAAGCCGAGCAATGCAAAGTGGATTGAGATTGGACAAGTGCGACAGCAATTTCCTCACTTAGTCGATGCTTAAAAGAAAACCAACTTTTGGTGGTCCAAAAGCTTTTCAGTTGGGAGGCCGTGATCCAAATCGGATCCATAAACAACTATCATAGAACCGTGACTAAAACAGGTTGAACAAATCCTTGAAGAATCCAAAACAGCAATCGAAAACACCCTGAACGAGTGGCCATGGCAGCTGACGTGGAATGACGAGGACCTCGGTCAAAGTGCGTTGACCAAGGCCCATGGAGACTGCACAGGAGGTCAAAATAGCCCCTGGGAGACCCAGAATGGGAAAAGGATCTAGTTTTCGATGCGCGTTAGCGCTTAGGGTAACGCGCATCACTAGGAAAAGAGGGCCAAAATGGTAGGGCTTAAGCACTCGGTCACATCAGGCAACCAGAGGACCGCGGGTAGAAAAAGGAAAAGCACCAACGTACGATGGTGGGACCCAAGACCTGGAAACCGACGGTTTGATCGGGATTCCTTTGAATGGTAAGAGGTTTTGGAGAAAGCGGAGCCATCACAATCAGCGATCGACGCGTGGCAGCAGAGGAGAGAGAAAAACCGCCGCGATCACGCGTTATCGGTCGAGCAAGTCAACCGTGCTCAATGTGCGAATGACGTTGGATCTAGAGGAGCCCGGATCGGACAGCTAAGATTGCGCTTGATAGACAGAGCAGAATTGACAGGGGATAAAGATGCGATTTAAGAGGATTTGGAATCCGTTGACCACCACGGTAGCAATGAATCGGCAAGTGGGCTGGCGCATTTCTGATGGAGACATGTGGCTACTTCCTGAGCATTATGCTGATGCCAAGCAGGGAATTCCAAGCACACAGGTGATAGGCGAATCAATGCAGGAAGAAGAGGAAATGAATAGGTCAAGGATCAAGTGACTAAAGCCATGAACGAAGGCAATTGAATTGGAGATCAGAGATCAGAAGAGAGATTCAGATCGAAGAGTCCAAGTGACCAAGAGAGACAGTGAACAGTGAACCCTGAGAGGAGGACTGAGCACAGAGAGCAGTAAAGCCAAGCAGAGGAGACAGAGGGCCGAGCTGACCACAGGCAGCATCGAGCACCAGAGAGCTTGAAGAATCGAGCCTTCCCATAGAGGAATCTGTTCAGATTGAGCATCACAGTTGGCTCTTTCCAATGTAGACCGAGGGTCACAGAGCGGGTAGGAAGAAAAAGAGTCTGTGTACTCCAAGTGGCTTGGGGAATCCAAGAACCACCTTGCCAAGCAAACTCTACTTCAGGAGAACTCATATTGAGTCCTTGTATTGTAATTTCTCTACTCAAAGACATAATAAAACAAGGCCACCACTGAAGCTGGAATGGAGACGTAGCCCTAGATAATAGGGTGAACTCCTTTGCTTGTGTCTTTGTGTCTGCTTGTTGCATTTCTCTGCTGTCTTTCCATTCAAATTGTCTATGTATTGGCAATCTGATCGATCCATTGTTTCAATAACACAGAACACACACACCAACACATGAGTCTGTAATGCCTTCTGTTAAATAAATCTTTACTAAGGTCACTCATAGGGTGATTATCAGATCAGCAGGAGACCTTTGACTACTAAGAATATCATCCAAGATCTTAGTACTATATTGAAATCGTAAGATCTTATCCTTTTCTTCTAAGTTATCTTTAAGAATATTTACCTCAACCTGATGTTGCTCCTCCTTTTCATGATACTGCTTCTTCATGTTTTCTTCAGCTTTTGTTCCTTCTTCCAACTGATGTCTTAGTTCAAGAACTTCGTTTTCTCGTTTTTCAAGAGCTTGGAGTAGTTATTTATTCTGCTTTTTTGATTCTTCAAGATCTTCTTTTAGCGAGAGGATTGTAGCTTCAAGACTTTCATAGTAACTGGATCTATCTCTGAGTTTCTTGATTGTTGTGCTCCTTTCATTGACTTCATTTCTTAATGATGTCACTTCATCCTACAGCTTTTGACATTGATCTTCCTTGTCCTTGAATAACTTCCTTACCTTGTTTCCTTCCTCTAGTTGAGCTTTTAGTTTGGTAGCTTCTTCTTTGAAGGCACATTCCATTTTGTTTAATAGATCTTGTTGATCTCTAATTTTTTCTGTAAGCCTTTTAAATTCTGCCTCTAGTTGATATCTTTCTTGCTCACCCATAAGAGAAAATTTAGTTGTTTTGCTATCACTTTCATCATCTTCAAAAGGATGGATAAATGTATCACCAAAGTATAACAAATTCATACCTGCTAGTTCTTTTGCTTGTTCATCTTCATTTTGAAGTGATTCTGAATCCGAAGTGCTTCTTCCACATATTCCCCAATCGATTCTCCCACTGTCATAGCTCTTCTGAGATGTCTTCTTCTTCTTAGGCGCTTTCTTCTTAAGCTTCTTTCCCATTGATCTACAAATCTCCTTCAAGCAATCAAGCTTCTACCAAAGGACCTGCTCTGATACCAATTGTTGGAAATAATACTGAGGGGGGGGGGGGTAAATCAGTATTATTAAATCAATATAACTTTTTCATTTCCATATTAAGATTCATATGCGCTACTTCAGTTAACAAAAACCGCGTGTATACGCAATTGTGTGTAATGCAACAAGCGTATATCCAGTAAACTTATGATTCAGTTAGTTGATCCTTAATGAGTGCATCAGAACATTATTAACCATATGAACAATAAATAGGAGCAATAAAATAGAATAGATAATCACACACAAGAAGCACACATGAACACCATGATGTAAGGTGGAAACCTAATGTGGGTGAAAACCACCTGTTGCAAGTCGTCTCAATCTTCTTTTTAATAAGAAACTTCTTTTACAATGGTTCTGTACTCGTGTAGTCTTATACCAGTACGCAGGTTGCTACCTGCAGAAGGCTACTACCTTCTCTCGTTCTCCAGCTTCTCCTGGAAGGGAGCTACAACGCCCTTAGCTCTTGTACTAGCCAATCCTTTTACTAGTACGTAGGTGTCGGCCTACTGAATGCTCCAGCCTTCACTCATTTTCTAGCTGCTACTGGAAGGGAGCTACAACCCCCTTAGCTCTTGTACTAGCTGAGGTACTAGTACATAGGTGCTGACCTACAGAAGGCTTCAACCTTCTCTTTTCTTCCAGGGACAACGTTTCATAAATTTTCAGACTGGATAGTCCTAAAGCACAAAACTATAATCTGAAAGGCCACGTTTCATCCAATTTTCATATTGGACCCATCAATATTATTGAAGCACAAAGTCAATCAACACTAGCATCATCAATCTCTGAATCACCCAATAATGAATCACTAAAACCCAGTCAACAAACTGCAATCACCAGAACACAGAGCAGACAACAGAACTCTACAACTTCAAATATCATACTTCATAATGTATACACTACTATGATGAACCAAACCGGTGTACATACGTGCTTTTACCAAAGCAAACCCGCGTACACATCTGCAAATATTAACTCAGAACTTTGCAGTTGTTCCAGACATCAGTCATACCCAGATCATAACATTCATACAATAAAACATGCGTCAATAATTCAGATCTATTCTATCCATGATCAAACCACATAATGATAATACATTCCAAGCCTTATGATCCCTATCCATCATCCATCATCAACAACATAGGTGCATCCTTGATTCAGATCAAGCACACCATCACAAACCCATATCCAGCATACTAGATCTCACACTTCATCAGCTATTCAAGACTTTCTCTATGCCTTTGCCTAATGATCTTCTTCTCCTTTTATAGTCTTAGGCCTTACTCAATACCATGGTCCAAAACCATTGAGAACCAATACCAGGGACCCAATACCTGGGTTCAACACTTAAGGACCAAAACCATAGGTCTAAATACCATGGACCAAAAAATAAGCTTTCCCACATGTACGCGCTTTTCTGTGCATGAAAGTGCGTTCATACACATACGTGACTTTTGATCAGCAATCCCGTGTGTATACACACCTTTCTATATAGTGAACCTGCGTGTATACCCTACTTGGTATATAGCGAACCTGCGTATATACGCAACTTGGTACATAGTGAACCCGCGTATAGCCTGCATATGCACGCAACTTGGTATATAGTGAACCTGCGTATATACTCTTCTTTCTTCATTCTTTGTAGTCTGATCATCAACTCTTTGCTACTGACCTGCTGCACTATGATATGTCATCTGTGTGAGTTGCCATCAAGGACAACACTTGTATCATAATGCCAACAATCTCCCCCTTTGGACTTGATGGCAAAGCTAACTTGTTGTACTAAGAACTGTCATCTGATTCCTTTGAGTTTTCCTGCATCCCATGTATTCTGTCACATCTGATATCTCTTTTGAAGATTCATCTAGATATATATAAGTGAGATGTTCTTCTACAAGTGGGTTGCCATCAAGTACAACACATGCATCATAATGGCAACAATCTCCCCCTTTGGACTTGATGGCAACAACCATACCAAGTCACTCTCCCCCTTTGACATCAGGGGCAAAGGGCGGACCAATATATTCTCTTCCTTGATATACATTCCAATGTCCATACTCCCCCTGAGTACCTACTAAAATCTCTGATTGAGCTCCCCCTTTGTATATGCCAAGATGTACCAATCTGTCCATGCTCCCTCTGAGTACATGCTAAAGTCTCTGCTCTGCTGAAGTGTGTTGTTCATGCTCCCCCTGATTGTAAGCAAGGTCTGCAAAAAGATGTCCTACAAGAAGAACATGACTCTATCAAAATTACCTTCCTATCACCAAGGACTCATACATACATCCATCTCCCAACCCAGTGGGGATATACCAATATTGACTCATCCACCCAACCAAGTGGGGATATGCCAGATACCAAATGTTTATACATGACTAAACTATTACATCATCCTTCCCATGCATAGTGGGGGTACAAATTACATCATATGACGAAAAGGGATTCATCAAATGACTACAATAGATAGAGACAAACTATTACATCATGAGTCTTGATATGACCTTTACATGACATTTATAACAGAGACCAAACATCTAAATAATATCATGATAGTCATTAGAAACTATCATACACAATGTATGATTTGCTCCATAAGCATTTGTCAACAGCATCTAGACCAGCAACCATATGTGAAAAACACTATAGCCATCTCATCAAGATCTGCATGATCCAAGTATCATCACTTTGGGAACATCTTCATCAATCAACATATGTAAATATCAACCTGTCATCATATAGGTGATAACTCATCATCATCATGTCTCCAACAATGCCACTTTGAGTAATCATTCATGCATCCAGCACTATGTATCTTGAGCTCAAGATCATTTGTCAAGACTTCTTGATATCATCAACAACAACAATCCTCATCCACATGAGCGCCAAGAACTATAGGAAACCTGCATCATAACTGTATTATATGATCTTTATGCATATGATGACAACAGCATATGAGTGACTCATCATCAAGTAATGAAGATGTGTATTCAAGCTTTTTACTTCTCCTTATCCTTATGAAGATCACCATGTAAACACCATATATGCATCATCAGAGAATCAACCACAAATCTGATCTGAACATCAACTATGTAACCCCAAGAATCATATGAGATTTTGTCATGGACACTCATATCATAGCAAGATATATCATTTAGCCATATAAGCATCATCACCAAGGACTACTAACCATAATGCCAACAATGCATTATTAAAAGCATATGCTCCCCTTGAACCTGTGCCATCTTGCTTACTGTCAGATCTGATCATGCATATATCAGCAAGAAGTATCAAGGCATCATCATCATTAATTTAGGATCAAAACACTTTTAAAACATCTTACAAGTATCAAGACATTTTCACACATCATCAGCAGATTGTAACCATTATCAAACAGAGCAAATAATGGACTGAATCATATTAGACCCTTTTTCCTGAGTCTGTCCCACTGCTTTTCCTCAAACTAACATATACGTGACTGTGCAGTGTCTAACTCGTGTATATACGCAACTTACATTTATGAAAATTTCGTATGAGATTTAGAACACTGAAGTTTTGCACTTTCAGGTCCCTCTGAGTCTGTTATGTTTGTATATTGTGTTGTACCACATCTTTCTGACTGTACTTCCTTCTTCTTCCATATCTTCAAGTGTGATGATGTTTTCTCCTTTTGGTATGGTGCCCGTACTTTGTTCCTGCATTCCTTTGTTGTATGTCCAAGCTTGTTACATGCATAACATCTTACATGTTTCATATTCCTTCTATAGCAATCAATAGCTCTGTGACCAAACATATTGCAAGCAAAGCAATATCCCTTAAAGTACCTGGAACGTGATGATATTTCTGAGTGATAGTCTTGAACCATTCTTCTTCTGCATCTGGATGCAACATGTCCAAGATTATGACATACATAAGATTCAAAATTATTCATTTGAGGAATTGACTGACTATTATTTCCATAGTTAGGAATAAAAGAAATTCTTTGAAGAAATTCTTTCCTTGGTTGTTGATGGGATTGACCTCTCATCTCCTTGTTGAGCATTTCAGATTTTACATTAGAGTCCCTTGTCTTACTTTGTGAAATAGATTCTCCTTCAATAGATTCATGAAAACAAAATCCCGTTTTGATAGCAGGAGACCTTTGACTATGAAGAATATCATCCAAGATCTTAGTACTATCTTGAAATCGTAAGAGCTTATCCTTTTCTTCTAAGTTATGTTTAAGAATATTTACCTCAACTCGATGTTTCTCCTCCTTTTCATGATACTGCTTCTTCATGTTTTCTTCAGCTTTTCTTCCTTCTTCCAACTGATGTCTTAGTTCAAGAACTTCATTTTCTTGTTTTTTAAGAGCTTGGAGTAGTTCTTTTATTCTGCCTTTTTTATTCTTCGAGATCTTCTTTTAGCAAGAGGATCGTAGCTTCAATACTTTCATAGTAACTGGATCTGTCTCTGAATTTCTTGATTGTTGTGCTCCTTTCATTGACTTCATTTCTTAATGATGTCACTTCATCCTGCATCTTTTGACATTGATCTTCCTTGTCCTTAAATAACTTCCTTACCTTGTTTCCTTCCTCTAGTTGAGCTTTTAGTTTGGTAGCTTCTTCTTTGAAGGCACATTCCCTTTTTTTCAATAGATCTTGTTGATCTCTAATTTTGTCTGTAAGCCTTTTAAATTCTGCCTCTAGTTGATATCTTTCTTTCTCACCCATAAGAGAAAATTCAGTTGTTTCGCTATCACTTTCATCATCTTCAAAAGGATGGATAAATGTATCACCAGAGTATAACAAATTCATACCTGCTAGTTCTTTTGCTTGTTCATATTCATTCTGAAGTGACTCTGAATCTAAAGTGCTTCTTCCACATATTCCCCAATCGATTCTCCCACTATCATAGCTCTTCTGAGATGTCATCTTCTTCTTAGACGCTTTCTTCTTAAGCTTCTTTCCCATTGATCTACGGATCTCCTTCAAGCGATCAAGGTTCTACCAAAGGACCTACTCTGATACCAATTTTGGAAATAATACTTAGAGGGGGGGTGAATCAGTATTATTAAATCAATATAACTTTTTCATTTCCATATTAAGATTCATATACGCTACTTCAGTTAAGGAAAACTGCGTGTATACACAACTGTGTGTAATGCAACAAGCGTATATCTAGTAAACTTATGATTCAGTTAGTTGATCGTTAATGAGTGCATCAGAACATTATTAACCATATGAACAGTAAACAGGAGCAGTAAAATAGAATAGATCATCACACACAATAAGCACACATGAACACCATGATGTAAGGTGGAAACCCAGTGTGGGTGAAAACCACCTGCTGCAAGTCTTCTCAATCTTCTTTTTAATAAGAAACTTCTTTTACAATGGTTCTGTACTGGTGTAGTCTTATACCAGTACGCAGGTTGCTACCTACAGAAGGCTATTACCTTCTCTCATTCTCCAGCTTCTCCTGGAATGGAGCTACAACCCCCTTAGCTCTTGTACTAGCCGATCGTTTTACTAGTACGTAGGTGCCGGCCTACTGAATGCTCCAACCTTCACTCGTTTTCCAGCTGCTACTGGAAGGGAGCTACAACTCCTTAGCTCTTGTAATAGTACGTAGGTGCTGACCTACAGAAGGCTTCAACCTTCTCTTTTCTTCCAGGGACCACATTTCATAAATTTTCAGACTGGATACTCCTGAAGCACAACACTATAATCTGAAAGGCCACGTTTCATCCAATTTTCATAATGGACCCATCAATATCATTGAAGCACAAAATCAATCAACACTAGCATCATTAATCTCTGAATCACCCAATACTGAATCTCTGAAACCCAGTCAACAAACTGCAATCACCAGAACACAGAGCAGACAATAGAACTCTGCAACTTCAAATATCTTACTTCATAATGTATACGCTACTACGATGAACCAAACCGGTGTACATATGTGCTTTTACCAAAGAGAACCCGCGTACACATCTGCAAATATTAACTCAGAACTTTGCATCTGTTCTAGACATCAGTCATACCCAGATCATAACTTTCATACAATAAAGCATGCGTCAATAATTCAGATCTAGTCTATCCATGATCAAACCACATAATGATAATACATTCCAAGTCTTATGATCCTGATCCATCATCCATCATCAACAACATAGGTGCATCCTTGATTCAGATCAAGCACAACAGCACAAACCCATAACCAGCATACTAGATCTCACACTTCATCAGATATTCATGAGTTTCTTTATGCCTTTGCCTAATGATCTTCTTCTCCTTTTATAGTCTTAGGCCTTACTCAATACCATGGTCCAAAACCATTGAGAACCAATACTAGGGACCCAATACCTGGGTTCAACACTTCGAACGCAATACCAAGGACCAAAACCATAGGTCTAAATACCAGGGACCCAAAAATAAGCTTTCCCACATGTACGCACTTTTCCGTGCATGAAAGTGCATGCATACGCATATGAAACTTTTGATCAACAATCTCGCGTGTATACACGCCTTTGTATATAGTTGAACCTACTTGTATACCTTACTTGGTATATAGCGAACCTGCATATATACACGACTAGGTACATAGTGAACCTGCGTATAACCTGCATATGTACGCAACTTGGTATATAGTGAACCTGCGTATATACTCTTCTTTCTTCATTATTTGTAGTCTAATCATCAACCCTTTGCTACTGACCTGCTGCACTATGATCTGTCATCTGTGTGAGTTGCCATCAAGGACAACACTTGTATCATAATTCCAACAATCTCCCCCTTTGGACTTGATGGAAAAGCTAACTTGTCGTACTGAGAACTTTCATCTGATTCCTTTGAGCTGTCCTACATCCCATGTATTCTGTCACATCTGATATCTCTTCTGAAGATTCATCTAGATATATATAAGTGAGATGTTCGGCTACAAGTGCGTTGCCATCAAGTACAACACATGCATCATAATACGAACAACTGTCATATCTTGATGTCTTCATGGGTAGGCAAGTTCATAGACACTTGATCGACTACATCCCCAAGTGTGTTCTGAATTGTTTCTTCGACTCTACTCTCCTGGAAACCATTGTACCTGTACTGCTGAGGGGCAGTTGAACACCTGCGATACCTAGAGACATGGAAAAACTCATGGCAAGAAATATTTCTGTCGAAAACCAAAACAAACTTGAAAACTGACTTGCAACATACATGTGTGATTGATCATGAAGGTTGCACAATTTCCGTCAGGAGGTCAGGAGACTAACTACCAAAACGACACAAGGCACAGTCCGGGATGTCAGTAAGCTGACTGACTGCTGGAACTATGCAATGCACAGTCCAACTTGTCCTGCTGAGGACTGAAACTGCGCAATGCTTAATTTTAGACAGTAGTGACATGTAACCAACAAACTGCATTGCGCAGTTTCTGGGGCCAACAGAACACAGCCTCCAAGAATTGCACAATGCATGCCTAGAGGTCAGTTCCTGGCTAGACTTGCGCAATTTCTGGAGGGAAGGCAGAGCCTTTGCTTCTAGAAATACGTAATGCTAGGCAGGCAAGGCACAGTCGGGGCCAGGGCAGCTCAGTCTGGCTGACGGGCGATTGAAAACATGAGAAGTGTGAATGCATGATGAGATGAGTAAAAACAAGAGTGAAAGATCATTCATGCAAACAAAAAGCATAGGATTCAGAAAAAGGGAAAGCATGCATGTGTGTGAAGCGAGTTGGCGCAATGGTGACTGTCCATGCAAAACAGTGTCATGCATGCGATGACAGTGAGATGCGAACGAAAACTGAAATGGTGATTCTACAAGCTAGCATATATCAAAACAATAGAAAACGCTCACTGAATCAAGTAGACAACAATCACACAAAGCAAAACACAAAAAGTGACAAAAATGCAACACGAGACATGAAAGGTGGGCTTATCCCAAGACAACTAAATTAATGTGCCAACGGCTCCTAGATGCAACGTAGGATGTCATAGTTGTAAGTTCGATGTGAGGAATGAGTTTTGCAGTGTCCGGTTCATGAGTTTTGATAAAATCAAAGATGTGCCACAAATCTAGGAAGGGCGACACTTGGTGGGAGGTTTCTGAAATGATCCTTGCATGCAACCTCCAGCTGCTAAAGGTAGATCCCTGAATCAAGGGTTGCCTTTGCATGCTACCTTGGGAGAAGCAGCCCATGCGTGAAAATGCATTTTGCTCGGTCCCGGAGGGAACCGGTCAACTTAACTGCACATGCAAAGGCCTGCTCAGTTGGGAGGAAAAAAATGTGCATGTCTGGGAGTGAGTTGGGTTGGCTGACCAGAGGGCTTGCATAATTTCTAGGCAAAGCAACTGACTACTGCCAGAATTGTGCAATTTCTGGGTTGAGCAGTCCTGCTGGGAGGAATTGCACAATTTTTCTAGTGAACAGTGATAGGAAGATTTGCACAATTCTGGAGCCCAGTAGGCTTCCAGACAAAATTGCGCAATTTTTGAAGGGAAGGCTACTTCCCCTCTAGAATTGTGCAATTTCTTGAGGGAGCTACTCAGCCTGCATGTAGACCAAGCCCAGTGAAACAGCCTGTGAGAGGGATGCAACAAGTTTTTATGGACAGGATGTCATTCTGCAAGAAAATCGCTGAAGCTTGTGTAATTGATAAGGCAAGACATGTTGCTATGAAAGGTTGGTAGGGAGGCTCCAAAATGAATCCAAGGCAAAATTTTGGAGGGTGATTGTCGCCGCTACAACACTTGGTGACACACTGGTAGAGCCCCAGCTCTCTAAATGGACCTTGCTCATGAAAAGCAATTCTAACACCTCCTGAAGTATTGTTCAGTTCGTAGTTCACCTTGGTTTCCACACTTGCTTGATTGTAAGATGTAGCATCTGCCAAGATCTTGTTCAATTGAGACACATTCCAAGCCAAGTCAACACAGTTGTTTCAATTGGGGTTGACGGGTATATTGGTGAACAAGAAGTATAGTCATAAGAGTCTTAGTTTCATATCTATTGTTGCTTCTCTGCCAATAGGCCTGGATAGTATCCCAGCAGAGTCACACAGGAACACAAGCATCGCTCTGCTGCTAGCGAGCCTAGTCAATACTCTGGAAGAGTTACTTGCATCACCTCTCTACATAGGAAGCCTTTCTCTTCTTTAACCTTATTCATTTTTTATTTTATCAATTTTCACTTTTCATTTTTTTTTCATAACTGTGCATAGCACTTATTCATTTCAGAGATGAAAGATGGATCCCAACTTATTGAGAGCAGAAGAGATTTTTCCTTCAAAGAAGTAGTTTATGTATACCTATGACATACTTGTTAAGGTTTTCCCCCTCACCTTAATCTACTTGATTAGGCTGCCAAAGGTTAACACAAAAACAATTGACTAGAGTAGGTGACACTAGTTAGTGCGCAAGCATTGTGTTTTCACCAAGGTTCATTTCAAACAATACATATTTTCCATTGACGTATCATGGACTAAAAGTAACAAGCTGTTCATACAAAGGCAGGATGACAGATAACAAAGTAGTGATAGTTGCACAAAGCCTCTTGTAATTTACCCAAATTTTTTCAAGAGTCATACATGGCTTCATGTGAAACTAGCCTATGAACAAAACAAGAAAACAAACAACAAAGAAAAGCAGAAGTAGAAATGAAATCAAAGTGAGTAAGAAAACAAGCAAGCAAAAAAACAAACATGAAAAGAAAGAAAACAAACAAGCATGCAACCAAACAAACTAACTAAAAGAAAAAACTACTCCTACTTCTAAGCTAATAGTGCATGGGCCATCTCACGTGAAGTGATACTTCCAATGCAACCACCGATGCATTGGTTGACCCATGTTGGTGAAGGCATGGTTCACGAACAACACAGGTGTGCAAACCAGCAGATGTGAAAGATATAACAATGAAAATAGACACACTCCTAGCTTACAAGCATCCACCGAACAAAAATGAGTGAAAGCACATGACATGCACTTTATGGACTTGCCATGGTGCTGTGCTCCACTATGTGCAGATGTTCAGTGTATGCATTCCCTTGACCATGACATGCAAGCAAACGTGAGAAAGGTAGACCACTTACATTGCACAAGTGTGCTTTCTATGTAAGACTCCTCCAATGCATGAGCGGTGGGATCATGTATTTCGAGTGGAGGAAGTGAAATATGAGTGTTAGATTGATCTCCAATGCATACAGATGAGTGATGAGGAGCCGTGCATGTTTGAACAATTTCCTCATTAGAAGTGAAACCAACCTTAGGACAGCGTGGGCCGGACATAACCATCAGCTTGGGCTGAAGTGCCTTGACGGTTTGTGGGGTTTCGACTTCATTGATAGATGGATCATCATAGACCAGTGGCTTAGATGGATTAACAACGAGTGAATCAACATCATGATCAGAAGATGAGGTAAAGAGATCACGAAAACCAAGATTAGAAAACTCAGGATGTTGGTCGACATCCTCATGATTTGATGAATCGCACAGATGGGTAGATGAGAAGCAAGGATCTTCATCCTCTACATTTTCAGAAATGATAGATTGACATCCGACGTGTCCAGTGAATGATCGGAATTAGAAACATCTGGAAATGAGTTTTCATAGGGGGAAATCAGCAATGGTAGAATCACAAGGGATGTCAGGATAAAGTGGATGAGGTGTGACTGGAAGGGAGTCATCCTTCACCGCGAGTTCTTCTTTAGATTCTTGCAGACATTCATCATGAATGATGGCGCAGGTTGGCTGCATAACACCAACTCCATCGACAACTTGATCCTTGTTCATAGCAAGTGAGGAGTCTGAAATGGAAGAACACAAGATAGTACCATCCGGAGGATCAACAAAACGTGGGGACAAAGGTTGAGGGAATTAATCCACGTGAAAACCAACAGGCTTGCAAGCCAAATCTGCACATATCTCAAGAGCCGATGGGGTGGGAGGATGTGACAGTTCAACAGATGTGTGTGCATGGTCTCCCACATCACTCCATGGTGGTGGAGTTGTTTGATGAGGTGAAGGGGATAGTCATTTGTGACAAAAACTATGCCTGCTTGTGATTGTGCAGCTCCATTACCAAAGTGTGCTGAGTGGAGTTCGAATATATGAAGAAGATACTAAAATATCCCATAAAGAAATTCCCAATCAATTTCATCTTCGGGAAATTAGTATGCAATATTAAAAAAGCGTGTGTAAAACTAATCAACGGATTCATTGGGTGACTTTTGTAATTTTAGAATTTCTTGATCGAGTGCTTTATGGTTAAAGTGATTGAAAGCATGGTCTATCTCTGCAACTAGATGAGTAAGAGAATGAATAGATTTTTCGAGCAACGTGGCACACTAGTGCATTGGGTGCCCTTGAAGCGTGTAGATGAATAATGCACAGGTCATGTATTCTTCAAAGGTTCTATGTCTTTTGCATGAGCCTACAACACCAGTTGCGAGCCTAACCAAGGCTACGTGGCCTCCAACATCATATGTTTTATGTGACAAGTTATCTGAGAGCTCTTCTGAGATTATGAATTCGTTTCCATAAGACATACACTCTGGAAGAGAAACTTTGTAGTTAGTCATGATAGATATGTAGAGATTCAGAATAAATGTGAGGACTCAGCTTGTCATTTGGCCCTCCTTCTAGTGCCAAAATGTTGACAGTGCTGGACCTGTCAACATGTAAGGTGATCACCTCGGTAAGAAGTCCCAATTAGACCTCAAACCATTTGGTGTAGGAGTCCCAGCAGTGGGTCGTACGCTAATGCCTTGACAACGATTTCGCACAGAGGAAAGTAAGATGTCCATGTTGGTAACAAGGGTGTGACAACTGCAGTAAGTCAAGGAAGGTGCATGAGAGGTTCTAACACATTGAGGGTGAGGTGAGTGTGCCCCTTGGAAACCTGTAATAGTACGTGGCTTGGAAGGGAACACACAAGCGAAGATGCATCACAAGCTGAAAAGCAAGTTAGTGAGCAATCCAAAGTGATGGTTAAACCAAGAACAAATTTTTGAAAGATTCATACATACTTATACAAAATAGTCCATACATGCATGCGTGAGAAAACAAATATATATATCGTTTAGAGTAAACCAGATAGCATAGAATACAATACAACATATGCATGAAACGTGTTGGCTCTGTTATATTAAGAAGTGTAAGTCTAGGCATACAATACATCCATGTCTAACCACTAGTTCCAACAACAAAACATTACAGCCACAACCAACTGCTCCTCTAAAGATATATATTAGCTCTGCATAGTGGAGAAGCCAAGGCTCGTTACAATACTATCCAAGCTCTCTCCAAGATAGTCTTATCGGAAGCTTGGTTGACGAAAAGCCCTTACAATGAGTTATGAGGTACTGTTTATAGCAAAGGGTGGGGTGACCCTTGACATTCCCCTTTGAGACCATTCATCTATGCTCATGACTCTTAAACTACTCTATGACTGTTACATCCAACTATCGACACTTGAACTTCCACTTGACAAGATGTTACATTACAATGCACATGTGCCCATGTGAGACAAAATGGCTTGAGATAGCCATGATAGAAATCACTGGCACTCGGTCCATTGTGGTGAGACCAACTCTTTGACATGCTTGTGATGGTGAAGGTGGTGAGTTGATGTCAAGATTGGTCGTCCGTGATGGTGTGCATGTGCTCCATGGTGACATCTTGTTGAAGCAAACCCTTGCCTCCGTTGCATCTGGGTGCATTGGTATGGACCCTCCATCCAACCCGTTTGCTAGCATGTGCATGGTCTTCCTGGGTGCGCCCAAACCGAAAGTACACTGATGCATAGTGTTTTTTTTTATCTTCCAGTGTGTGCTAGTGGTCATGCACATCAACTGTCAACTGCATGTTTAGCTCTAGTCGAACTTTCTTCTTGTCATTGCCTTGGTGAGTGTGTTGAATGGGTGGGATTGCATGAGTGCACAAAATGACATGCATGCTGTTGAATTCCCTTACATGTGATCGACAACATTGCTCACCATGTCTACTCCGTGCTAGCTGTTGAGATGGATCTATAACATGTATGGGTGCAATTTCATCTGTGAGTGCATGTTGTGCCCCCTATTGTACCTATTCCTGCTGCAACTCATTCTCTCATCTATGTAGCTCATGTTCTTCCTTGAGTTGCTGCTTCAGCACATGCAACTCATTCTCTGTTCCATTCTCTTCCTTCGTGCAATTTTCATGTCTTGCTATCACCTCATAGCATGAGTCTCCAAAGTTTCTTTCATCACAAGTGGATGTTCTTGAGCTTGCAACTTTGTTCCGCCTCTGTGTTGTTATACAACCTTCCTATTGCGTTCGTTGCATCTGGTATGTTGCCTTCAACTGTTGTTCATGGTGCTGCTTGTTTTGATGCTACTGCCATCACGTCTTGATGTCCTTGTCTACGAACAACTTGATGGCTTCGTGGGTAAGCAATTTCATAGACACTTGATTGACTGTATCCCCAAGTGTGCTTTGAATGGTGTCTTCTACTTTTCTCTCCTAGAAACCATTGCACCTATACTACTGAGGGGCAAATGAACACCTATGATACTTGGAGACATGGAAACACTCATTGCAAGAAATCTTTGAGTCAAAAACAAAAACAAACTTGAGAATTGACTTGCAACATACCTGTGTGATTGATCATAAAGGTTGTGCAATTTTCGTCGAGAGGTCGGGAGACTAACTGCCAAAACTGTGCAAGGCATAGTTCAAGTTGTTAGTAGGCTGATTGACTGTTGGAACTATGCAATGCACATTCCAGCTTGACCTAATGAGGACTGAAACTACACAAAACATAATTTTAGTCAGCAGTGACATGCAACCAACAAACTTTATTGCGCATTTTCTGGGGCCAATAGGACATTGCCTCTAAGAATTACACAATGCATGCCTAGAGGTCAGTGCCTAGCTAGACTTGTGAAATTTATGGAGGAAAGGCAGAGGCTTCACCTCTAAAAATGCTCAGTGCTAGCTAGGTAAGGCATGGTCTGTGACAAGGCAGCCTAGTCCGATCGACAGTCGACTGAAAACATGAGAATTGTGAATGCAAGATGAGATGAGTGAAAACAAGAGTGAAAGATCATTCATGCAAACAACAAGCACAGGATTCAGAAAAAGGGAAAGCATGCATGTGTGTGAAGAAATTCGCAACAACGGCGACCGTTTTTGCAAAATATTAGCATGCATGCAACAACAGTGAGATATGAATGAAATTGAAATGTTGCTTCTACAAGCTAACATATATCAAAATGATGGAAAACGCTCATTGAAATCAAATAGACAATAATCACACAAAGCGAAAATGCAACACAAGACATGAAAGGTGGGATTACCCCAATACAACTAAGTTGAATGTGTCGACAACTCTTAGATGCAACATGGGATGTCAAAGCTACAAGGTCAATGTGAGGAATGAGATTTGCAGCATTCGATTCATGAGTTTTGATAAAATCGAAGATGTGATGCGCATGCCACAAATCTAGGAAGGGTGACACTTGGTGGGAGGTTTCTGAAATGATCCTTGCATGCAACCTCTAGCTACTAAAAGTAGATCCCTAAATCAAGGGATGCCTTTGCATGATGCCTTGTGAGAAGCATCCCATTCATGCAAATCAGTTTTGCTCGACCCCAGAGGGAAATGGTCAACTCAACTACACATGCAACAGTCTGCTCAGCTGGGAGGAAAAAAGTGTGCATTTCTAGGAGGGAGCTGGGCTGGCTTCCGAGAGGGATTCTGCAATTTTTTGGTAGAGCAGCTGACTTCTGCCCAGGATTGTGCAATTTTTGGGCTAAGAAGTCCTACTAGGATGAATTGGGAAATTTTTCCAGTGAACAGTGATAGGCAAATTTGCGCAATTATAGATCCTAGCAGGCTGCCAGACATAATTGCACAATTTTTTGAGAGAAGGCTGGTTCCCCTCCAGAATTGTGCAATTTCTTGAGGGAGCTGCTCAGCCTGCATGTAGACCAAGCCCAGTGAAACAACCGATGATAGGGATGCAACAAGTTTTGATAGATAGGTTGTCATTCTGTAAGAAAATCGTTGAAGCTTGTGTACTTGACAAGGAAAGACATCCTGTTGTGAAAGGTTGGTAGGGAGGCTCCAAACTGAAGCTAAGGAAAAAAAATTGAGGGTCGTTGTAGCTGCTACAACTCTTGGCGATACACTGGTAGAACCCCAGCTCTCTGAATGGACCTTGTTCGTGAAAAGCAAGTCTAACACCTCCAAAAGTATTGTTCAGTTCTCAGTTTTACTTGGTTTCCACACTTGCTTGATTGTAATAGTAGCATTTTCCAAGTTCTTGGTTGATTGACACACATTCCAAGCCAATTCAACATAGTTGTTTCAATTGGGGTTGAGGGGTATATTGGTGCACAAGAAGTATAGTCATCAGAGTCTTAGTCTCATCTCTGGTGTTTCTCCGCTACCAGCAGGCTTGGACAATACCCCGACGAAGTCACATAGGAATAAAAGCATCGCTTCGCTGCTAGCGAGACTGGTCAATACTCCGGTGGAGTTACTTGCATCATCTCTCTATGCAGGAAGCGTTTCTCTTCTTTCAACTTATACATTTTTTACTTTTTTCATTTTTCACTTTTCATTTTTTTTTCATAACTATGCATAACACTTATTCATTTCATAGACAGGAGAGGGATCCCAACTTATTGAGAGTAGAATAGGTTTTTCCTTCAGAGAAGTAGTTTATGTATATGTCTGACGTGCTTGTTAAGGTTTTCCCCCTCACTTTACTGTACTTGACTGAGCTGCCAATGGTTAACCAAAAAACAACCGACTAGAATAGGTGACACTAGTTAGCATGCAAGAATTATGTTTTCACCAAGATTCACTTCGAGTAATACATATTTTCCATCGACGTATCATGGACTAAAAGTAACAAGTTGTTCATACAGAGGTAGGATGATAGATAACCAAGTAGTGATAGTTGCGCAAGGCCTCTTATACTTTACCCAACTTGTTTAAACAGTCATGCATGGTCTCATGCGAAACTAGCCTATGAACAAAACAAGAAAACAAACAACAAAGAAAAGTAGAAGAAGAAATGAAAGCAAAGTGAGTAAGAAAAGAAACAAACATGCAAAGAAAGAAAGCAAACAAGCATGCAAAGAAACAAACTAAAAGAAAACACTACTCCTACTTCTAAGCTAATAGTGCATGGGTCATCTCACATGAAGTGATACTTCCAATGCAGCCACCAGCACATTGGTTGACCCATGTTGGTGAAGGCATGGTTCGCGAACAACACAGTTGTGCGAACTAGCAGATATGAAAGCTACAACAATGAAAATAGACACAATCCTATCTTACAAGCATCCACAAAACAAAAATGAGTGAAAGTGCATGACATGCACTCTGTGCACTTGCAATGATGTTGTGATACACTGCGTGAATATATTGAGTGTATGCATTCCCTTGAATGTGACATGCAAGAAAATGTGAGAAAGGTAGACCGCTTATGTTGCACAAGTGTGATTTATATGTAATATTCCTCTAATGCATGAGTGATGGGATTGTGTAGTTCGAGTGCAGGAAGTGAAATATGAGTGTTACATTAATCTTCAATGCATACCGATGAGTGATGAGGAGTCGCGCATGTTTGAGCAATTTCCTGATCATAAGTGAAACCAACTTTAGGACAGCGAGGGCCTGACATAACCATCAGCTTGGGGTGAAGTGCCTCAACAATCTACGGGGTTTTGACTTTGTTGACAGATGGATTGTCGTAGACCAGTGGCTTAGATGTATTAACAATGAGTGAATCAACATCGTGATTGAATGATGAGGTAAAGATATCACGACAACCAAGATCAGAAAACTCGGGATGTTGGTCGGCATCCTCATGATTTGATGAATCACACAGAGGAGTAGATGAGAAGAAAGAAAATTCATCCTCTGTGTTTTCATAAATGACAGGTGACAGATTGGACAGATTTCCGGAGGAAGATGTGTCCTCTCTGCACTGTGATGACAGATTGACATCCGACGTGTCCTATGAATGATCGGAAGTAGAAACATCCAGAAATGAGTTTTCACAAGGGAAATCAACAGTGGTAGAATCACAAGGGATGTCAGGATAACTCAGATGAGGCATGGTTGGAAGGGAGTCACACTTCACTGAGGGTTATTCTTTAGATCCCCACACACACTCATCATGAATGATGGCGCAGGTTGGCTACATAACACCAACTCCATCGACAATGTGATCCTCTTTCATAGCAGGTGAGGAGTCCGAAATGGAAGAACAAAAGACAATACCATCAAAAGGATCAACAGAATGCGGGTACGGAGATTGAGGAAATTAATCCACGTGATAACCAGTAGGCTTGCAAGCCAAATCTACGTAGATCTCAAGAGCCAGTAGGGTGGGAAAATGTGATAGTTCAACAGATGTGTGTGCATGATCTCCCACATCAATCCGCGGTGGTGTTGTTTGATGAGGTGAAGGTAGACAGTCGCTTGTGACAGAAACTATGCCTGCCCGTGATTGTGCAACTCCATCACCGAAGTGTTCTGAGTGGGGTTCGGATATGCGAAGAAGATACTAAAATCTCCCATAAAGAAATTCCCAATGAATTTCATCTTCGGGAAATCGGTATGCAAGATTAAAAAATCATGTATAAAACTGATCAATGGATTCATTGGGTGATTTTTGTAATTTCAGAATTCCTTGATCGAGTGCTTTATGGTTAAAGTGATTGAAAGCATGGTCTATCTCTATGACCAGATGAGTAAGAGAATGAATATATTTTTCGGGCACTGTGGCACACTAGTGCATTGGGTGCCCTCGAAGCGTGTAGATGAACAATGCACAGGTCATGTATTCTTCAAAGATTCCATGTCTTTCGCATGAGCCTACAACACCGACCGTGTGCCTAACCAAGGCTACATGGCCTCCACCATCGTATGTTTTATGTGACAAGTTATCCGAGAGATCTTCCGAGATTATGAAATCGTTTCCATAAGACATACACTTTGGAAGATCAACTTTCTAGTTCGTCATGATAGATATGTACAGATTCAAAATAGATGTGAGGACTCAGCTTGTCATTTGACCCTCCTTCTAGAACCAAAATGTTGATGGTGTTGGACCTACCAACATGTAAGGGGATATCCCCAATAAGAATTCCCAATTAGACCTCAGATTGTTTGGTGTAGGAGTCCCAAAAGTGGGTCATACGGTAATGCCTTGACCACGATTTCGCATAGAGGCAAGTAAGATGTCCCTGTTGGTAGCAAGGGTGTGACAGCTGCAGTAAGTCAAGGAAGGTGCATGAGAGGTTCTAACACACTGAGGGTGAGGTGAGTGTGCCTCTTGGAAGCCTGTAATAGTACGCAGCTTGGAAGGTAACACACGAGTGAAGATGCATCACATGCTGGAAAGAAAGTTAGAGAGCAATCCAAAGTGATGGTTAAACAAACAACAGATTTCAGAGAGATTCATACATACTTATACAAAATATTCCATACATGCATGTGTGAGCAAACAAATACAAATATCATTTAGAGTAAACCAGATAGCACATAATACAATACAACATATGCATGAAACATGTTGGCTTTGTTATATTAAGAAGTGTAAGTTCTAGTCATACAATACATCCATGTCTAACCACTAGTTCCAACAGCGAAACATTACAGCCACAACTACCTGCTCCTCCAAAGGGATCTACTAGCTCTGTGCAGTGGAGAAGCCAAGACTCGTCACAATATTGTTGGGTGATCATGGAGGTCCCTAATCTGGTTGGTCGTTGCAAAATTAATATGAGGTTATTTATCCTTGTTATTTCATGAGTATTATATTGATTCATATGTGGATTATATGGTTGTTATTTCCTTGGTATTTCTATTGTTATTATGCTGGTTATGAATATATATTATGACAGTGGTGATGTATGGTTCTCACCATGTTTTTACTTGTAAATGAATGAAAAATGTATTTATGGCCTAATATATGATAATGCATCTAATGTTATAAGGAAACAACGTGTCATAGTGAATTTCAAATAAGTATGGGACCCCTATGCTCAACTCTGGTGTTAAGACCTATAGATTTCATATTTGCAATATGTTTAACGAAATGTCTGTCATGGCTAGTATGGGTCTAGTCTAGTCCTTTTCAATTCTTTTTCAAATATATCATTGTTCTGTTGTATAAATTCATTTCTAAAGGTGTCATTGAGTTCTGGGTAGTGACCTCGGCTTAGAGCTTGAAAAAGTGGCACAAATCCCGGAGTTACAGGCACAAAACTGGGGAAAAAAGTCCCTGAAAGCTCCCTTTCCCTTGTTGTGGGAGATTTTGGAGCCTCCCAGATGCCCCATTTCCCATATCAAGGGAGTGTCTAGGGGTTTGATGCACTAAAACATTAGTTGGTCTAAGTAGATGGTTACCTGAGTGGTTAGGATGGCTCCTAGGAGTTTTGTTGCTGATGTGTTCCGCTGGTTCCACTTCCTTAACTAACACATAGGGAATCGAATCATATCATAGTAACTTCTCATCACATGTTTACCCCGATTGGCCAGTTACTTGGGTAGATGTGGCAGGAGGGTGTTACAATTGATAAGTTATTTTTTTTATTAAAGATTGTATCATGTCTCTCCATCAAGCAAAGAAATAGGTATAATCACTTTGTAAAGGAACCGAGTGTCTTATAAAGGAGTGATATAAGAAGCCCTATAAGGATTGATTCACAATCGTGTAGCACTCAGAGGAGAGTTAAAAAATTTCTAGACTTATAACATGTATTTGAGGACCAAAATCTTGATCATAATCACCTAGAGGAAGACTGAGATTCCTTTATATATTAGTATAGACCTAGATCAATTTTTGAAGGCATTTTGGAAGGGTAGACATCATCTACAGTCAAGGTAATTCTTGCGAACTTGCATAGCTACCCTTTACCCCTTACACGTTCGATTTTGTTAAGTTGAGACGTGGTGGCACAAGAGTGCAGTCACCAAACATATATGTATACTTGTTCTCTAAAGCACAAACAATCAATCAAGAGAGCCAACCTTCAAGTGGTCTAGTAGAAGAATAAAATTTATGAGTATATAAGTAAGAATTTGTTGACAGTGTTGGAACCGCCAACATGTAAGGGGATCTCCCCAGTAAGAAGTCCCAATTAGACCTTAGACCGTTTGGTGTAGGGGTCCTAGTAGTCGGTCATACGGTAATGCCTTAACTACGATTTTGCATAGAGGCAAGTAAGATGTCCCTGTTGGTAGCAAGGGTGTGAGAAATGCAGTTAGTTAAGGAAGGTTCATGAGAGGTTCTAACACACTAAGGGTGAGGTGAGTATGCCCCTTGGAAACCTGTAATAGTACACAGCTTGGAAGGGAACACGTGCGAAGATGCATCACAAGCTAGAAAGCAACTTAGTGAGCAATTCAAAGTGATGGTTAAATCAACAACACATTTCAGAAAGATTCATACATACTTATATAGAATATTCCATACATGCCTACGTGAAGAAACAAATACACACATCATTTAGAGTAAACCAGATAGCATAGAATACAATACAACATATGCATGAAACGTGTTGCGTCTGTTATATTAAGAAGTGTAAGTTCTAGTCATACAATACATCCATGTCTAACCACTAGTTTTGACAACTAAACATCACAACCACAACCGCCTGCTCCTCGAAAGAGATAGACTACCTCTTCATAGTGGAGAAGCCAAGGCTCATTACAATGCTATCCAAGCTCTCTCCAAGATAGTCTTATTAGAAGATTGGCTTAAAAAAATCCCTTACAATGAGTTATGAGGTACTATTTATAGCAAAGGGTGGGGTGACCCTTTACATTCCCCTTTGAGACTATTCATCTATCCTCATGACTCTTAAACTGCTCTATGACTGTTACCTCCAACTATCGACACTTGAAATTACACTTGAAAAGACGTCACATTACAGTGCCCATGTGAGACAAAATGGCTTGAGGAACCCATGCAAGACATCACTGACACTCAGTCCATTATGGTGAGACCAACTCTTTGACATGCTTACGATGGTGAAGGTTGTGAGCTGATGCCAAGCTTGGTCGTCCATGATGTTGTGCATGTGCTCCATGGTGACATCTGTCTGAAGCGAACTCTTTCCTCCATTGCATCTGGGTGCATTGGTATGGCTCGTACATCCAACTAGCATGTGCATGGTCTTCTTGGGTGTGAACGAACCGAAAACACACTGATGCATAGTGTCTGTGCTGATCTTCCAGTGTGTGCTAGTGGTCATGCACATCAACTATCAACTGAATGTTCAGCTCCATTCGGACTTGCTTCTTGTCTTTGCCTTGGTGAGTGTGCTGAATGGGTGGGATCGAATGAGTGCACACAATGACATGCACGTTGTTGAATTTCCTTACATGCGATCAACAACACTGCTCACCATGTATGCTCCATTCCAGCTGCTAGGATGGATCTATAACTTGTACAAGCACAGTTTCATCCATGAGTGCATGTTGTGCCTCCTGCTATACCTGTTCCTGCTGCAAATCCTTCTCTCGTATCTGTAGTTCCTGTTCTTCCTTGAGTTGCTACTTAAGCACATGTAACTCCTTCTCTATTTCGTTCTCTGCCATCATGCAATTTTCATGTCGCTCCATCACCTCATAGCCTGATTCTCCAAAGTTTCTTTCATCACAAGTGGATCTGCTTGAGCTTGCAACTTTCTTCCACCTCTGTGTTGTAAAAAACCTTCCTCTTACATTCGTTGCATGTAGTATGCTACCTTCAACTGTTGTTCATGATGTTGCTTGTTTTGATGCTGCTGCCGTCATATCTTGATGTCCTTGTCTACGAATAACTTGATGTCTTCATGAGTAGGCAAGTTCATAGACACTTGATCGACTGTGCAAATGTGCTCTGAACAGTGTCTTCGACTCTACTCTCCTAGAAATCATTGTACCTATACTGTTGAGGAGCAGATGAACACCTGCGATACCTGGAGACATGGAAACACTCATGGCAAGCAATCTACCAATCGAAAACCAAAACGAACTTGAGAACTGAGTTGCAACATACCTGTGTGAGTAATCATGAAGGTTGCACAATTTCTGTCGGGAGATCTAGAGAATGACTTCCAAAACTGTGCAAGGCATAGTTCAGGCTATCAGTAGGCTGATTGACTACTAGAACTATGCAATGCATAGTCTAGCTTGGCCTGCTAAGGACTGAAACTATGCAATGCGCAATTTCAGTCAACAGTGA
The DNA here is from genome assembly GCA_031772625.1 of Pinus tabuliformis. NCBI lineage: Eukaryota > Viridiplantae > Streptophyta > Pinopsida > Pinales > Pinaceae > Pinus > Pinus tabuliformis. The sequence goes on from CM062820.1 coordinate 271,297,164, forward strand.
CATGCAACCAACAAAATGCATTCAGCAGTTTATGCGGCCAACAGGACAGTGCCTCTAAGAATTGTGCAATGCATGCCCAGAGGTTAGTGCCTGGTTATACTTGCACAATTTTTGGAGGGAAGCCAGAACCTTTGCTTCCAGAAATGTGCAGTGTTAGTCAGGAAAGGCATGGTTCGTGCCAAGGCAGCCCAGTCCAGCCGACGGGCAACTAAAAACATGAGAAGTGTGAATGCATGATGATATGAGTGCAAAAAAGAGTGAAACATCATTCATGCAAACAACAAGCACAAGATTCAGAAAAATGGAAAGCCTGCATGTGTGTGAAGCGAGTCACCACAACGGCAACTGTCTGTGCAAAACAATTTCATGCATGCAAGAATAGTGAGATGTGAACGAAAACTAAAACGGTGCTTCAACAAGCTAAAAAATATCAAAATGACAACAATCACTCATAAAAATCAAGCAGACAACAATCACACAAAGCAAAACACAAAAAGAGATAGAAATTCAACAAAAGACATGAAAGGCGAGCTTACCCAAAGACAGTTGAGCTGAATGTGCCAATGACCCCTAGATGCAAAATGGGATGTCATAGTTGCAAGTTCGATGTGAGGAATGAGCTCTAAAGTGTCCGTTTCATGAGTTTTTATAAAATCGAAGATGTGACGCGCATGCCACAAATCTAGGAAGGGCGACACTTGGTGGGAGGTTTCTGAAATGATCCTTGCATGCAGCCTCCAACTACTAAAAGTAGATCCTTGAACCAAGGGATGCCTTTGCATGTTGCCCTGGGAGAAGCAACTCATGCATGCAAATCAATTTTGCTCGATCCTGGAGGGAACCGGTCAACTCAACTGCACATGCAATGTTCTACTCAACTGGGAGTAAAAAAATGTGCATTTTTGAGAGGGAGTTGGGCTAGCTTCCCAGAGGGATTGCGCAATTTCTAGGCAGAGCAGCTGACTATAACCCAGAATTGCGCAATTTCTGGGCTGAGTAGTCCTACTGGGATGAATTGTGCAATTTTTCCATTGAATAATGACAGTCAGATTTGCGCAATTCTAGAGCCCAATAGGTTGCCAGACAAAATTTTGCAATTTCTGGAGAGAAGGTTGGTTCCCCTCCAGAATTTCACAATTTCTTGAGGGAGCTGCTCAGCCTACAACTAGACCAATCCCGGTGAAACATCCTGTGAGAGGGATTCAACACGTTTTGATGGATAGGTTATCATTCTGCAAGAAAATCACCAAAGCTTGTGTACTTGACAAGGCAAGACATGCTGCTATGAAAGGTTGATAGGGAGGCTCCAAAACGAAGCTAAAGAAAAATTTTGGAGGGTGGTTGTAGACGCTACAATAGAAGTCTATTCACTGTGTGAAGTCTAGTCTTTGGGAAAAGGTTGTTTTGACAAATTCTGAGTATATATTCGTCATCCTTATCACTTAAAGATTCAAAAGATAAATTTTGAGAATACTTGTATTTGAAAAGTCCTACTTGAAAGGGGAAGTTTGGAAGTTATAAAAAAATGAGAAGAAATAATCTCCCACAAAGATTGTCTTTGAATCTACAATAACCCTGGAGGAATCTCAAGAAGTGAATTTGGAACAATTTTTGGAACAAATTGAAGAAGGAAATTTGGCTTATCTTAGCCATCAGTAAAGTGTCTAAACTTTTCCATCTAAGATGCCTTAATTTTGCAAAGAAGGCAACAAACTCGAAGGATTTATAACTACCAAGGGTGGAGGAAGAGGATATACCTCATCCTCATTGAGAATGATGTTATTGATTATGTTCTAGACAATGTTATAGAACCAGACAAGAAGGATAGAAATGCATGGAACAAATATTTCAAAGGTGATATTAGGGCTCAAAGGCTATTGGTGGAGTCAATTAAAGATATTGTTATCCTTTTTGTGGCATAATTAAATAAGGCAAAGGACATCTATGAGAGATTGAATAAGATGTACTTAGTGAGCACCTCGAGTCAAAAGATTGCACTAAGGATCAGGTTTTACAAAGCAAGAATTCCTTTTGAGGAAGAAATTGCATCCCATCCTATGAAGATGTCTCATATAAGAGATCAGTTGCATGTTCTTGGTGAAACAATTATTGATGAAGAAATAACAACCTATGTTCTTAATGCACTTCCTCTAGAATGAAATTCCCCTATGACCAACATATTCTCAAGAAACAAAACAACCAGTTTCGATGAAAATTGTTTTCAATGTGTGATGGAAGAATCCGAGATGAAGGAAAAAGAGGAAAATGATCGTCTTAGAAAGTCTCAAGCTTATGAAACAAGGATGAAAACATTGGGCAAAGGAAACTTTTGAAATATCTCATGGTCCAAGGAAAAAGGTTGATGTCGCAAATGTAAAATGCTTAGAGTACAATGAGTTGGGTCACTTTTGAATGGATTTCCTGAAACTTGTGAAGGAATCTAATCAATGAAAGGATGGAGAAGATGTAGCCGAAGAAGTCAATGAACTTGAGAATAAGAAGGAAAAAGAATAACATCCTAGGTATCTCCTCTTGTAAAATGACTCTGTCATGATGACTTTATAAAGTTAGAGTAGGACATGTAGTTGCATTTGTAGAATGCACAAAATCATGGTTTTCATATTGTATTTAAATATTTTATGGTATATATGTTGTTCACATGTCACAAAAGTTATCTAGAAAGAATGAAATTCATGGTGCAAATGATTAAAGATGTAGTAGGATCATTTAAGGATACCTTATGTGATGACATGGATGATTTATTTTAGGAAGACTGGCCATGATGGTATCATCACTATTTCTTGTTTTCTAATTTACAACGAGCTTCTTGGAAGATTGATTAATTCAATTGCAACATGAAATATCTCATCTAAGAGATCAGAAGAAGTTGGTAAAAGGTTAGATGACTAGTTGAGACATGGTGATGGCATTCTTCTAAAGAATACTATGATGATGAGTGGAGAATGACCATAAAGATGATGAAAAAGACATGATATGACCCTGCATACTAGAATAAGGCTTGTTTCAGGATGATGATGACTTGGATAAGTGATTTTCGCACTTAGTCCAAAGAAGTTGGAATATTACACAATGACAACAGGTTGCAAATGGTTCAATAGTCATGCCTTGATAGATCACTTTCCGATGTTCATAGGGAGCCATTTTTAAGATCCATGATGATTGATTGCATATGATGTAGATTGATGATATGGAAAGTGATGGTAGACCCTATCCCAACAATAAAGCTGCTTATCCAAAGAGCTCCTCAATGTTCAAATATGGAAGTCCTCAAATATATTAATGATGAGCTATGAGTAGCTACTACAATGATCTTGGATGTCTAGTAGATGTTGATGGATGTATCTCTCATTTGAGAGGGAGATCTGGTTGCATTCCCTATGTGAAGGAAATAGGTATATCCTCTCCATTTGAGAGAGTGATGATGTTGGGCACCCCTCCCTAGTTAAGAAGGAGTAAAGGACATGGTTCTCTGTTTCATGTGTCATGCACTAGACCAAGACTAACAACCATAAGTCTTAGTGAAGGCCATGAAGGGAGAATGGCGTTAGAGGATTGCTTAAGCATCTGAGATTGATACTCCTTGATGATTGAGAATCCAAGAGAGGTAGTAGTATCATGACCGACACTCTTTGAGGATCTGTCAAGGTATCCAAGACAAGAGTGGGAAAAGAGGACTGATATTCTTTGAGGATTGGGAATCCAAGATAAGAATAGTCCTAGAGGGACATACCTTATGAGCACCTGAGTGGGGTATGTGCCCTGAGAGGTAGTGTGGTGTCCCACGTAAATCCTCCCTGCATTGTGCTCTGATTTATAGAGAGATAGAGCCTGGAAGTTAAGGCCTTTCATATGTGACATTTGAAAATACTAGTTATGATGATGTTGATGCTTAAGATAGCTGACTAATCTGACTATTCTTAAGAGAAATTCTCAAGGTTGTACTTTTCATGTAACTATTGTTGTCAATTATGAATACCTCCGTAGTTATGAGGGAGTGTTGAAAATGGTAACTAGCTTTAGTCTTCATAATCGTATATGTACCATGATTTGATGTAATCAATGTACTTGTCAAAAAGAAAAATAAAAAATATATATTTTTGCAAAAGAAAAATATTTATTCAAGAATGGGTTTCTTTCCCATTGATTATTTTGTCTTAACTTTAGCACCCATGGTACCTTGGAGGGCTCATGAATCAACGTAAAAGAAATAATTTTAAGTGTAAATTGTGATCCAAAAGCTACTGAGTGATGGGTCGGCCAACCCATCAAGTCGGCCCCGCAAGAGGAACTTGAACCCCACCAAAAGACTATATAAAGGATAATTATTCAACCTCATTTGAGTCACACAAGTAATTAGTTATCTTCAAGAATTATGAGGCAAATCCTGAGCGAGAAATAGGATAAGGATAGCGAGGAAAGGAAGAAGGTCTATTTGTTTGGCTTTTTCATCAATTATTTGTTTAGCAAGCTCGCACGTATGGGAAGAAATCTATCTCTATTCAGATTTAAAGCTAGAGAAGAGTAACATACCGAGTTATAGAGAGAAGCATTGTTGTTTGGGTGGCTGGCCTATCACATGCTGAGTTGTCTTGATCAAATGTCTTGGAAGTATTCCTTGAATTTCTATATGGAGAGAATTTTTTAGGTTTTTCCCCTGTGGAGGGGATTTTCCCAGGGGTGGAGCATATTTCTGGTGTTCTTGTTTTCATTTTGATCTTGTTTATTGGCATTGTCTTGATGATGAACACACAATAATAATGATGATTATTAACTAACATTATATCAAAATAATTTTCAATATAACAAGACAAAACATTATAAAAGAAACCCTAATGTTGTTTGGCTGAGTTTTTCTCAACATCTATGGTCTTGGAAAATTTGCAATATAGAAATAAAAAATTCTTGAAATAAAATGCAACGCAAAACTAAAGCACGCACCCAATAGCCAATATCTTGGTGGGATAAAGTTGAGGAGTACTTTGATGATTTTTTCTCGCGTATATGACTCCAACCCTAGTTAATTTTCAAATCCATAAATGTGAATGAAAGTACGTTCAAAATAAAAGGAGGAGAAGTTAGATGAGATAAATAACTAATAAAATAGAATAAAAATCATACTAATGCCTAATGCCCAATTAATAGAGTAAGAGTTTCTCCTACTGCCTTGCATGAAAAATGACAATTTATGGTCTTTCACTCAAATACAAACACAATGGTCAAATAAAGACAAACACTGCATGAATTTTTTTCATGGAAAGTTTCTTATTTCTTATAAACCTTTATGTAACTCCCACTCGACCAAGACATATAACACAAATATATGTATATGTATATAGATATATATAGATATATATATATATATATATATATATATATATAGATAGATAGATAGATATAGATATATATATATATATATATATGTCCTCTCACTCAAATCCTTACCATTTTGAGCTATTTAATTCAGATAGTTCTTCCACTTCAACATCTGAATTGATACCAGTTGTCCTACACATATTCATGAAACCAATGTGGCAAAATTATATTAAATTTGACCAAATATTAAATTTAATTGCATGAATACAAAATAATTAAAAGGACTTGAGTGCATGAATACCTGAATGAGATCCTCTTGGTTTCAAGAATAAATTTTTCGATTAGTTTAATATTGGGGAAAACCTCCCTCCACTCGACAAAGCAACAACAAATTAAACATTGAATTTGTTGTTACTTTGTTGGATTGAGGGTGTTTTTCTCCAAGGTTATCGAAATCCTAATTTATTCTCTACTAAATAGGGCCAACTACATGAAGGTGGAATATCTCATGTCCCCTCCCCCCCTCACATCACTCTCAATTCCCCAGTACCCAATCTATCTACTATATAGGAAATAGTTGAAAGCAAGACATTAAGATACATAAAAAAACAAATAGAAAACATTCATTCATTCGTAAATCCACAAAATAGAAAACATTCATTCATTCAAATAGAAAACAATAATTCATTCATTTGTAAATTCACATAAAGAAACATATAACAATTATTCATTAACATATAACATTCATTCATTCATTAATCATAGACACAAAATACTTCATCTAAAAAAATTTTATCATCAAGGACAATATGAAACAAAATCATTCTAATTTTTTGCAACAAAAAAATCACAACTTTTTATTAAGATAGTTAAAAGTTACATGTGCACATGCCATGAGGCATTCAACCTCTCAGTCAAAAATATTGTACCAAAAAAACGAGCTCTAAATAAACAAGTCCAGTCATTTTTTATCAGGTTTCTTTCTCTTTTTTCTCATGTATTTATAAAGGATATCTTGGTCTTGGCCCCCTTCAATTGTTGTTGTCACTAGTGTAATATGTCTTGTTGTTGACCTAGTCCTACGGCTATGTTGCTGCAAGTGGGGTTGAGCATCAACTGCAATAAGAAAGAAATGTTAAATTCATATTTATAGTTATTATTATTACAAATGTTTTATTAATAAAAAGAGTAGTAAAGTTTTCTTTACTTGCTTCGGTAGTGAAGGGAAGCATAATAATTTTAGATGTGGCCATATGTTCGTCCTCTTCTCTAGCCTCATCCTATACATGCTCTGGTGTAGAAACAAGAAAGGTTATTACTAATACACTCTTTGCATTTAAATATTGTTAATTTTATTCCATACTACACTTTTTTTATAACACATGAAATACCTCTAGTACTGAGCTGAACATCAATCTCAAGAGGCACTCCACCGTCAGTAGGCTCATGTGTTGTGTCTACATTACTTGCCTTATTTTTACAATCAAGCAAATTACTTTATGGAAAAAAAATAACCAATAGATTGTATAAGTGATCATATATAAATTCCATTCATTGCTTTTATTTTCCTGAGTTTTAGGTTGGGTGGTGGAAGACTATGAAGATGCCAAGCTTGTCTTACGTTCAACCATAGCTTGATATTTGTGCTTGAAATAAAGATTTCGGTATTCCTCTATGGGAGACTCTTCGAATTATGACCCCTGCAATTTTGCATGAGAACATGATTTTTCCTTCTTCTGTGATATTAAATTAAAATTGTTAATAATTTATAATTTGGATGCAAATTACTTTTTTATATACTTACAAATTTTGCAGCCAATTCTGAGTAACCACCTAGGGCAAGATAATTTTTCCCATGATTGACTATTCTAGTCATTATGGATTTGGAAGTATCTCGAAGCCTACATTTAAAACATTAAAAAACTTAATTAGATGTCGCAATGATGATAAAGCATCATAATTACATTAATAAAAGTGACTCTTACCTTCCTTATCTAGGTGGTGTCTTTCCTGCTTTTTGAACTGCCTTCTCATTTGCATCTGCCATGAGCACTCTCCACTCCATCTCTGGAAGCGGTGGAGGGAGCTCATGTGACATAGACCTTTCCAATTGAGACCTATATTAGTCTCGCAAATATTTTAAATGTAGGTCTTCCTTTGAAGTAATTGTAGTTTTGTTGAAGGTGCCCTCATAGAACAGGTGAACCATCCTAGTAATAAGTTCATCTTTTAACTTGGAACTTTGGGATTTCCAGTTTGTATGAATGGTGGGCCCAAATATTTCCAAGTTCATGTAATACAAACTTCTATAGAATACAATATTTCTTGCAAAACGATATTATCATTAGTTTAAAATAATCACATACTATACATTAATTTCAATTAGATTGTAGTTAATATTTAAAACACTTCTTAAATACCTAGAAGTTTCTCTATTTTTATGGGGACACTGTCATCATCTACTAAAAATGTAATCAATAGTGTTCACGTGCTAGTAACATGGGAAGATCCAGGAAAGTTCATTTAAAATTCTTTAATGATATCATGCTTTGCATCCACAACATCATTTATAGATTCTGACATATGTTGTTCAGGAGGTGCATATCCTACCGTGTGTGGTTGAGCAGGTGTATTAGTCTTAATGACCGTTGTGTCACTCACAGGTGGAGCATCGATGCTGCTACCAACACCGACCCCAATAATCATAGCATGAGGATCATACTCTGCAAAAAACTCCTATAAAATAAAGAGTTTTTTTAATAAAGGATGAGATAATTAAAATCATAAAAAGAATGTGATAATTAAATGAGTTGATCACCCCATAATGATGAATTTGGCACATCAAGGTTTTGATTTCACCTCTTATCTCTTCTTTCTGAGGCTCAATCAGAACTAAAGAACTAAATTTCTTGTTTTCTTTCATTCAAAGCTTCTTGATTTTTTAGATTGGATTGACAAACATAAAAATTTATTCTTCAATGAGCTCTTCCTCATGTGCATATGTGGACTGCTCTAAGGTTGGTGCCTTCCCCTTATCACCTTATTTATCAAATAAGTGTAATGTGCAATTCATCCAAAATTAACCATCATTATATTAATAAGAACACATCTATTGACATATGTCTCAATTTATATAGAAACTTCACATTTATCATGGCCAATATAAAAGGTTCTACATATATAAAAACTTCATCATCTTGGAAGGCTATGGAAAGAGGAATTATGATAGGATCAATATATATTCCATATTGTATAGAAGCAATATTTTTAGAAGGATGAAGGAATGCATTTTATCAATTTGGTAATATGCATATTGATCTTTCATTTAGTTATATGATGCCTAAAAATATGAATCTATCTTACTCTATAATGGACAAAATTCTACTCTAGAATAAATATCATGGTTATATTATTTTACATACAACTACATTGATGTTTACCTCCTGTGAGGTTGGTTCCCTTTGACCTTGATCAACCTGCCACAATATTTTAAGCATGTTGTATTAAAATGTTTCCTCAACTTACAAGATGTATATCAATATAATTTAGTAAATGAAAATCATAGCATACAATAGATATTTCTTACGAGTTGGGTAAAACTGAATACATACCGCCCCCATAATATCAATATTTGTATCTATTCTATTCAAATTGTAATCAATGAGAAACTCTTCCCATGCAACTATTGATTTAATGGCACATACGAATACATGGTTTCCTTCACATCCCTCGAATATGGAATTGAATTGCTTATTTGTGGTCACGAACCATGTACTATTTAGAAACCCTGCAATATTCCCTTTCGTTTTTGGGCTTCCATCAATATACATAGTTGTGCCTTTATTTTCATGATTGTCTTTTAGTTGTATATAATTTTTGGCCACTCCATATCTTCTCATACTTTTGGTATATTGGACTAGCCGTACCCAATCATTGTAGTTGTAACAAGTTTTGAAATAATCCATCAATTTAGTTAATCCTTTGTAACATACCTTTATTCCATCCATGGAAAATAGCCTCAAACCATGCAATAATGATGGGGAAATGCAGTATATCCTTTCATTTACAGAAAAAATAGTTTTTATTTCAAGAAGATCCTTGGGTGATCATTGTTTCACTAGATGTTTGTGCCTCAAGGGAACCTCAATTTCATCTATGCTCACATTATCATAAGAACATGACCCCCTTTTAGCGAGAAGAAAATCAATGTGTCTATGCAATTTTATTCTAATATTTTCACCTCTAGTTGTTCTTCACCTACTAGACGACGTAACAGATGTTTGGTCAATTTCTTCTATCCTACCTAAACTTTCGTCACTCGACGAAGATAGATTTGAAAAATACCTATTTCATTGAATATACTATAACACTCCATAAAATGAGAGAAACTGTTAGAGAGTGTCATAATGGATGTTGAGAAACATTTTGAAAAACCCATAAGACCATTATAATACTACAAGTGAGTCACAAGAAAGTTCTATGCATTTAAAATATTCAAGTAATATTTTAAAACTTGAGAACTTGAGAACCTATTCATCCTAACCAATGTTGAATGAACTCACTCGATAACTTGAGAACTCAACATAATATGATAGCATTTAAACTTCCATTACAAAAAAATACCCACATACTTCGATAGTCAACAAGGCTTCTCCCCTATGATGTTGGCAAGGGGAAGGGTAAGCCCCACCTGAATCATGATCACCGTTGGTTAACTAATAGATAGGATCTCAGACATTCCTCACCCCTATGACTTGACTTGGCTTACCTAGTGAATGAAGGGGTAATGCACATGATATTTGTCCTAAACACATGTGAAGACCCAACAAATGTTATTACCATGTAAGGTGTGTGAGTGGAATATGTCCAGTGTAGTTATGGAACATGGAGACATGCCATATACAGTATTATTTTTACCATTATAGACCTTGTGTTGAGGTTTACAACATAGATACCGTAATTCAAAATAATTAGGAAATGCATACAGGATGAATGCCCTTTAGGGATAAATATAATTTTGAAGACATGTAAAAAATTGCCACATGTGTTGATTATGATAGGATTCAAAAGTTTGAACATTGCTCAAAGAGTTAATCTCTAACTTTTTTCATCTCACAAGACCCTATGACCCTAGACATATGAAATTATCTTTTTCTCCAAGCATATCCTAAGGATTTATGGTCCCATTCATAACATGATCCTACAATAGATGGAAAAAGAAACTAGTGAATTCTTCATATCCTATTGATGATCCATATTATGACATTTCTACTAATATTAATTGCTTCTATCAACTCCCATGAAATCCAACACTAGAAAATCTCTATGGGCTTATAGAGTGACTATCATATCAAGCATTTTCTCAATGGACAAAAATAATACATCAATTCATAACATGTATCTAGTCATACATCCCATGCATTAATTAAACAATCATATGTATCAAATCATGTCAACACTTGACTATCATATGGATAACATAATCACATATATCTAATGTAAGTAGCGTCAACAACGTTTATCAAATCATAGAGCATATCATCCAAAATATGAGCATTCACATAGTCACAATTTCATATCCTACTCATAATCAACTACAATTCACTAATTATATCAGAGATGAAATATACATTAAGATTTACTCATTATGAATATAGTCGTAATGTGCATCATATGCAAATTAAAATTTTATAAATCACAATATTATGCCATCATAATATACATACATTCTAGTAATAATTGATAGTCTTACCTTTTCATGTATATGCACAAAACCATAAACAACATAGAAATTATCATCTCAAATGTACTTATCTATTAATATCAACAATTGATAAAGGTGCATCTATGTCCATATATATAAGCACACTAGTGTGGACATATCATGTAATGTATCAATTGATTATCTAATTTATCGTTATGTCAAATATAACATATAAGTTAGCTCACACTGTAAAAGTATGAGTAATCAAAGTAAAACAAAGGATTGAAAAACTAATTGCATAATGTGATTTTTCTCAATAACAATCATAACAAAATATCAAGGTGGCATAAACATATGCCAATGTTGTCCATATGTCACATAATTGCAAGTCATAGATATCTAGGTACTCACACATGTCATCCCATTTTCATAAGTCATAAAATGTGGGGTTTTACATACACCCACCCTTGAAGAATATTTTTCCTAAAATTATAACCAACAAAACTAAAACTTCATATAATCAACAAAACTAAAACTTCATACATAGTGCTTATTCCCCCCCTTGATTAAGAATCTCATATTTACAACGATTTAAAGAGCATGAAACATATCGAAATCAATGAAAGAAACCCATAAGGTGCTTAAGAGGGTAATTCTTCACAACACTTAAGATATTTCATTACCTCAAAGTATTCTAAGAATTTTAGTTACCACTCTAATATCCAATCAACAATATCTTTTTAATATCCAAGAACAATTATTTGATCGTTAGTTAAATAGAAAATTATTAATGTCACACCCATTTAATATAATTCAATAATAAGGAACTCGCTCTCCCTCATTTGAGGACACACATCAAAAGATATCTATTTGATCCATGCAAAAAGCATAGGAGATCCGATCCAGTGAGGTAGCAAGAAAGGAAACAAGTTTCTATAGAGACTAGCAAAGGAGGAAAGTGTTGAAATGTAATTAATCCTAGTCTTCATAATTGTACTTAAGTAATGACTTGATGTTGTACTTGTCAAATGAAAATGTAACTAATGTACTTGTAGCAAGAAAAATAATAAATGTAAATTGTATTTTCTAGAATACTATTAGCCCTTAATCACTATATCAAGATGCAAACCTACTGTAGAAAGAGAGAGGACACTAGTAGCTTATTTTTTAAGGACAAAAGGATCTGCTAGTAGCCAAAATAAGGCCACAATTATTGACAGTGGAGCGGAGGTCAAAAGGGAAAACCATGAAGTTTGCAATATCCATCTATTCCTCTGAATTTTTGAAGAAACTCTCACCCTCTGGTATGTAATTTTTAGTCATTGTTTTTATGTTGTTAAGAAAATGTATCTACATTATATTAATAGGAAAAAATATGTATATACTTTACATCCAAGAGTGCATTCTCTGCCTCTGAGTCAGGAAACCAGAGATGGAAATTGAAGGGATTTTCCCCAAGAAGGAGAAACCAAATAATTTGACATTTAACCAAAAACATGCTTCTAAGGTCTGTCATTACATAATTGTTGCATGAGAAACCAAAATTGGTGCACAACAAGCCATAAGTGTAATGACATAGGTCCGCCATCCACACAAAAAAACAATGCTAAAGAGGCCTACTAGGAGGCCAGATTGGATTGAGAGAACCAACCTAAACTTCATCGTGAGGCAGAGGAACTAGATTCTACCACACTAAAATTGCATGGTTTCCACACTGGTGCCATATTGCACCTGGGCGATGCCCTGAGATTGCATGCTGTCAATGTCTGCCGGAAGCTCCTCAATAATGTAGCAACCATAGGGATTTGGACGAGGAAGGGAGTAGGGAGTGTCAACCACCAAGGGGATAGGAGAATGGGGGGGAGGGGGATGGGCCACTAGTGCGGATGGGATGGATGGAGACGAGGAACCAATAGGAAGGGAATGAGAGGGGGAGGGAGAAGGAGAGGAGGAGGAGGGGATTTTTGGTGGAAATGTGACACAGAGGACATAAGTAAGCTATATGAACAAGGAGGAGGAGTGGCTATGGTGGGTGGATAAAATGAAAATCTAGTTGGAGGCCTGAAGCCTTTCTTGAGATCTTTCCTTGAGTTTTCGGGTGAGGAGGTTCCTGAGAATCCACAACATCATATGACCTTTGCGATTCTCTGCCTCCTCCATTGTAAGGAAATCTCTATGAATGGACTTTGAAATAATGTATTCGAACATCTTTGAAATGGTGGCATAATCAAAGGTGGTGGGGAGATGCCCTTGGCCTCTGCCTCTGCCAGGGCATTAGCCTCTCCCCCTGTCACAGTTCATTATCTGATGGTAGTAGAGAATATTTGCAGTGCTAGAGATAGATGGAGTGTTGGAGGGAATAAAAGAGGGAGAATGAAGTTGGGAGAAGGGAATGTTAATGGTTTTAATCGATTTGTTGCAGGAGTGCGAGAGGAGAGGGGAATGGTACGAAGAAAATTGCAGATCAAGAGGAGGAGTAGAGGTTGAATCTACCACTTATTGAGGGATGCGACCCAACTGGAGGTCGCTAACGTGAGATATTGGGAAGTGTGCCGAAGGACTCGTGGGCACCCGGATATCTGCTCATAGAAAAGCTCATGGTCATGTCCAAAACATAACCAGATTTGAAATGAATGGGATAGGAATTCACTCAAGACCCTCGTAAAGCTGGAAAGAAGCGTGAAATGTTAGCCATGAGAGATATGTGCAAGTATCCTAATCAATCAAATCGGTCTAGGGTTATTGTTTCCATTTCCAAAACAAACACAGGGTAAGAAAGCAATCCAATCTCACTCTATCTTCTCAACTTATTGCAGAATGTAGTTCTCATCCATCAAAACGCAACTCTCATCCATCCAAGGAAAAATGCCAAAAAGAAAATGTAGAGAGGTATGGTTATTGGATAAGTTAAGGATTGACCAAGCATGACTGTGAATGTTGTGTCAATTTCATAAATGCTACATCTGAAATGGTTCCAAAGTGATCAGATAAACCTTGGTGCCCTGATTAGTCGCATGGATGTAAAAAATGTGGGGTTTCTTTTCCCTCATGATTCAGAATGCAAGCAATATTGTTGACACCTAATAATAGGGATTGGGTGAAAAATTGTAAATAGTGTAAATAATTAATAATAGAAAATGAAGAGTCATCGGGAGATGAAACTCAAGAGTCACTCCCTCATGTATATAACTATGAACAACCCAAATGAATAAACAAATTCTCATTTGAGGAGTTACCTCCTGGCCTAACATGGTATCAGAGCCAACTCCCTTTTTGGCTTCTCTGCCTTTGTAACTCCATTCTACCTATCTTGCCTATGTTCTACGTATTTTGCAAAACTAACACCTCTGCCATAAATCTACCATACTCCGGCATCGTTGGTCATGCTGTCTATGCATTAAATTTTTTGAAGACTGTGTTTTATAACTAGAAGGTGCATCTTTGGATACTGCTGGTACGAATTATTGAATGATTGTGTTACTGAAGGAGTGGAAGTGAGGTGCTGTGTGAATGCAGTGTTGTGCGTGACAAGAGGAAATACTCCCAATAGGCCTCCATACCACAAGCACGGTGAAATGGTGCGGAATGGTATACGTTTATAACTGTCATAGATTTTTTTTTTTATATAAACTGTGGAATAATTATGTTGTTGTTGTCTCCATTTCATAAACTGTCTCCATACTTCTTCTATCTCCATTACACCACTCGCAGTCCATATGACCCTCACTGTTTTGCTTCTTCTGTTGGTTCAAATGGGCAGAAAGTGCCCTCATCTGAAAGCTGAAAATGGGTGCACGACAAGAGGTAGTCTTCCAGAGGGTTCTAGATAGAAGGCTACTAGTTATTATTATTGTTTTATTCATCTATAAGTTCATTTAATTCATGCAAAAAATATTCAACAAATGGAGTTCCCGTGATGTCATCCATACAATGTCTGCAGTGTTCCCTCCCTCACGTTGTGTGATAATACCTCCACATACTTCTGCTAACATACACAGTCGACTCCTGCTGCCATATGCCCTCCCAACATCCCACTCGGCCCTTGGCCTTCAGTCAGCCCTCCACATATAGTTCTGATACCACTCCCAAGTTTTGCGCAGCGGAATCGTGGTTCTGATATATGTTGGTATTACTTCCAGACCAAGGTATCCGCAGACTTCCCTTCTGCTCTCCCATTACGCTGGCCCATTAATACCACATTAATACCATTACTCCCCATTGCTATCTAGTAATTCAATTCCCCGGTTAATAATAACTTGTCCAACACATAAACGTTGGTATATATAACGTCGATACACATATACATTGTTTCATATATATTGTCCCGATCAATCGTTGTGAAATATGTGATATATAACTGTGATATCACAAACAAACAAAAAATAATATCTCATTGTGCCTCCATTGGGCCCTCCACCTATATAAACCTCCCTCATATATCCCCTCCACCACATAACCCCTCCATCATATATGCCTCTATTATATACATTAGAATTGTAGTTTTTTTACAACCAGAAGTGAAATTTCTTACAGCGTATTGGCAGCAGAAGTACATTTTTTTTTACAGTACACAGATTTTTAAAATGCATTCATTGATATCTATTGTGGGATTGGTTCTCATTGGCAAGGAGAACTACCCAAAATGGTCACATAAAATCAAACACACTCTCATTTTTAATGATTTGTGGAAAGGAGTGTGTGTTGGAGATGGAGATAAAGAACCAGAACAACCTACCTCAGACAAGGAATTCACCATTTGGGAAAATAAGAACAACAAGGCTTATGCCTTGATTACAGCATCAATAAATGAAGAGGTGAGTCACCATATTTCTCCATTTTCAAATGCTTTCGAAGCCTTACAAAAACTGAAGGAACTCTATGACTCACACTCTGCACTTGAAGTTTTTCAACTCATGATTAAATTGTTCAACCTCGAATTACAAAATGACGATCCTCTTGTTGTTGCATTAGAAGTAAAATCTATTATGCATGACATCAAAGTCATTAATGTTGAACTAGACATTCCTCTGATAGCTTTTTTCAAGGCACTTTATCCCACTTACTCAAATGATCTTGATTTATTGCAAGCAAATGGAAGCCTCAAAGAAATTACCTTTGACTCCCTTATGAAAAAATTTGTTGAAAGAAAGAAAGATTTTGGGAAGAAGACATCTCCTCGGTGTTCTGAATAGGTTGTGTGTCTTGCACATAAAGAGAAGAATCTTGCTCAATATTCTTCCAAAGGAAGAGGTGGTTGAAGAGGAAGAGGAAGAAGAAATTTCAAAGGTAGGGGGGGCAAACACTCTCAAGGTGAAAAGTCATATTTGCATTACATGCGTTGCAATAGAGATGGATCACATGATGCATCCACATGCAAGTTGCCTTGGGACAGACTTGAGCAGGAAAGAAACCAACGCAAAGGTAAAACTAATGACAAAGAGAAAGGTAAAGCACCTAAATCTGCTCACTATGTTGTGGCACATTGTAATATTGGAGTAAATGAAGACTTATTTAATGCTTCACCTGCTTCTTGGAAAAATGATTGGTTGCTTGATTCAGGAGCAACTTTCCACATGACCTTTAGAAGATATTTTTTTGAAGAATTTACTGATAATGTTCATGGAGCAATATACTTTGTAGACAAATCAAAACTCAAGCCATCTGGGCTTGGCACAATCAAGCTTAAATTCCCTCATCTTCCAGACTTTCTTCTACATGATGTTTTATATCTCCCATAGCTGAGGAGAAACTTGTTGTCCTTGGTCCACATTCGCTAGCAAGGAAAATCTATTAATATGTTTGATGATAAGGTTGAGGTGAGAAAAGCATTAGATCACTCACTTGTCATGATGGGGATAGAAGAAGAAAGGCTTCTCAAGCTGCAAGGTACCTCTACTCATGCACAAAATTTCCCATACAATTCTCATTATGATGAAGGTACATTTCCATCAAGTTTATTATGGCATGCTATATTTGGACACTTGAACTATGACATCCTCCACTTGTTGAAGAACAATGGTGCTACTAGTTTGCCTACAATTCCTAGGAAAATTAAGCAATGTGATGCTTTCATTCTAGGAAAGCATAGCAAATAGTCTTTTCATGATTCACATTCTAGAGCACATAGAAAACTTGAACTCATTCATTCAGATTTATCTGGTCCAATGCCTATTCCTTTTGCAAATGGAAATAAATATATGATGACATTTATTGATGACTACACTAGAATGTGTTGGGTTTATTTATTGAAGAACAAATCTGATGCTTTTCAAACATTCAAGAAATTTCATACATGGATTGAAAATGATGCACAATCTCATATTGGCTCTATTCGCATTGATAATGGAAAAGAATACACTTCAAATGAATTTGAAAACTATCTTCGCCAACATGGGATCAAACATCAAACAACTGTACCTTATAATCCCCAACAGAATGGAGTAGCTGAAAGAATGAATAGGAAAATCTTAAATATGGTGTGCTCCATGATGTTTTTCAAGAATGTAAAATTGATGTTTTGGGTTGATGTAGTTCTATGTGTTGTATATGTAAAGAATAGATGTCCATGTAATGTTATTAGAAACAAGACTCCTTATGAAATGTGGTATGGGCACATTCCTTCGTTAAAAAATCTCAGGGTCTTTGGTTCCACCTATTATGCCTCGATACCAAAGGTACATGGAAACAAACTTGGTGCAAGGAGTTGTAAGTGTATATTCTTGGGGTATTCGAACAACTCCAAAGCATACCGTCTCTATGAGGAAGTTAATAAAAATTTTGTTGTATATAGAGATGTAATCTTTCTTGAATCATCCAAAGCTGACACTATTGTTGAGTGGCAACTTGATCGCTAGGATAGATTCACAAATGCAAAATCATTTCAAGAATTTGGTAAATCAAATTCCACATCTTAAAGGAGGGATTCCTATGATGGATCAACCTATGGAATCTTCTTCTGAAGCACTCTCTCCCACGCATGAAACTCCAACCATTGATGATACTTTGAGTGATGTGATTGACAGAACTGGGAGACTCAATCTTGATTCAGTCCCAACTCAATCACCGAGCATCCTGGACCATCTCAGAAAGGCCCCCCAAAGTGGCTAACAAAGACACTTGAAAGTGTTCATGCTGATGAGGTTGGAAAGACAGGAACTAGAAATTAAACCCGACAAAATGGAGGTGATGTAGATGACTTTGATTCGCCTGTTGATATGGATGTTTCTTATGATTGTGAATTGAATTTGTCTACAGATTTTGAACCAAATTCCTTCAAAGAAGCCACTTATCATGATAGATGGAAAGAAGCAATGAAAAATGAGTATGATGCCTTGATAAAGAATGACATTTGGAAGCCGGTTGATCCTCCATTGGGAACCAAACCAATTGGCTGCAAGTGGGTCTACAAGAACAAGTATAAAGATGATGGCTCACTTAACAAGCACAAAGATAGGCTTGTGGAAAAAGGTTTTGCATAGAAGGAAGGGGTCGATTATGAGGATACTTTTTCCCCCATAGCAAAATGGGCTACCATCCGGACACTCTTTGCCTTAGCAGCTCAGAATGGTTGGAAAGTCCATCAAATGGATGTAAAAACTGCTTTCTTGAATGGATATCTAAAAGAGAATGTTTTTATGTCCCAGCCTAAAGGATTTGCCGTGAAAGGACATGAACATAAAGTATGCAAACTTGTGAAATCCTTGTATGGCCTCAAACAAGCACTGCGAGCCTAGTATGAAAAATTAACTGAGCATCTTCTAAAACTCAATTTCAAACATTATGCTCTTGATGATGCAACTTTGTTTGTCAAGAAAGTTGGAAAAATAGTTGTATATCTTGTGGTATATGTAGATGAGCTTTTGATGACAAGGAAAAATGAGAGCTACGTTGCATCCATAAAGAGGGAACTGAGGAAAGGTTTTGAGATCACTGATTTGGACTATGTTCATTACTATCTTGGTATTGAAGTAACTCAACACCCGAAGTCCATATTACTTTCTCAAAATAAGTACATTGGAGATATGTTGAACAGGTTTGTCATGGCTATCCAATGGAACAAAACTTAAAGGTCACATCCATTGAAGGAAAAGAATTTGAGAATGCAACAAAGTATAGACAACTTGTAGGAAGTCTCTACTACCTGACTACTACCAGACTAGGCATTTCGTTTGTTGTTAGAATCCTCTCCAGGTTTATGAAAAAGCATTGTGAGGGACATTGGTCTACTACAAAAAGAGTTCTAAAGTACTTGAAGGGAACTCAAGATTTTGGACTCAATTATACACAAGTGGGTGACTTCAGCTTGATTGGATACTCTGATTCAGACTCCGATGGAGATAAAGAAACTAGGGTATCTACTTCTGGCTATGCTATGAGTCTTGGATCAGGAGTTGTCTCTTGGAGATCACACAAATAATCAGTTCTAGTATATTCCACAAGAGAGGCAGAATATGTGGCATCAACTGAGTCAACAAAACAAATTGTGTGGCTCAGGAAAATGCTAGAAGATTTGTAGGTAAAACAAGTACATTCGACTCCAGTCATGATTGATAATACCTTTGTAATAAAGTTGGCCAAGAACCCAAAGTTCCATGATCCAACGAAGCACATCAATACAAAATATCATCTGATTCAACATCATGTTGAGGCCAAAACATCCATCTTCGCCATTGTTCCACTAATGAGCAGATTGCAGACATCTTCACCAAAGCGCTTGGAAGAGAAAAGCTTGAAAGGTTAAGAACAATGCTTGGACTCACCAACATCCCTTCAAATTGGGGGGGGGGGAATGTTGACACCTAATCATAGGGATTGGGTGAAAATTTGTAAATAGTGTAAATAATTAATAAGATAAAATGAAGAGTCATCGAGAGATGAAACTCAAGAGTCACTCCCTCATATATATAAATATGAATAACGCAAATGAATAAATAGATTCTCATTTGAGGAGTTCCCTCCTGGCCTAACAAATACAAACAATGCAAGGTTTCTTTTCCCTTGTGAGTCAGAATGAAAATGATAGAATCAATGTGAGGTTTCTTTTCCCTCTAAGTCATAATGCAAATGATACAAATACTGTAGGGTTTCTTTTCCCTCTGAGTTGGAATATACAAATAAGGTGTTGCAAAAGATGAGCGGAGATATGAGATGTTGTAAAGACTAAAAATCAAACATGAATATACCTCGAATTTCTCAATTAAAGGAAAATTTAAGAAATCATTTTCAAATTTGATATGCAATCCAATGGTTAACCTGAATGTACCTTATGGATAACTCAACATTTGAGTGTTAAAACATGGACAACAAGTAGATTTTCTAGATCATGCCTTTGCTTTGCAATGCCATGCTCGAAAATCTAAACAAAATCAATAAAAAAGACATAACCAAATTGAATTCCATGCTATAATGCCACTTATTTAAGACGTAAAATAAAAGCATATTATCATAATGCCTTGGAGCATTATGCTTTAGTGGTTGATGTATAGACAAGACATACCTTCTGTAGAACATAATTTCCGAAAACATTTGTCATGAGAATCAATGCTTGAGGAAATATTTCCATAAAAACCATATTCTTCTCTTCAAAGCTTGCACTTTCAAGTTTTTTTTGAATAAAACGACTTCCAATTTGATCAACGCTATATCCAAACACTTCAAAATTAGTTTCACTTGCTAAAATGGATTATATTTCAATCATGGAATGAAGTGATAATCAAGATACCTGAACTCAAAAACATGCCCAACAATATATGACAATTCAAAACATCATTTTTTGTTATTCTTGAACTCTTCCAGCAAAGAGGAACCATAGCACTCCTCTATGTCACCCCCATTTTCAGACTGCCAAGCTCCCACAGATGAACTCTTTGAACCAGAGGAATAACGAGGGCTTTGTTCATTATGTCAAATAGGTGAAGTTGTAGATGGCATAGGAGAACCAGGAAGCACAAGACTTCCAATTGGGCTACCTGGATATGGCATGGAAAAGTCGAAGGAAGGATTGACATAACATCTTGGACTAGCATTTCCACCTTTTCCCTAATACGAAACACCATATTGCAGCTCCTATTGAGCAAGAAAATCAATCAAGTAGGATTTCTGGAACTCAAGAAAATCAAGATAGGAGACAACCATGTAATTCCTTGATATATAATGATCATTCAATTATGTGTCCATTCGTGCAACATATTCTGCAGTTCTCTGCAATCGTTGCATGCTTATTGGATCCATGATTGGCATCTAAATTCCAACTCCCATTTTCCCACTTAATATATATAAGTTCTGTAGGTCTATGTTTCCTCCTGATATTCCTGTAGGTTGTCTACTAGGAGTAGATCTTGAATCCAAGCCAACATCTGCAACAATATTGTCAAATGTGGGAGCCAAAGTACTAGGTGTGGTAAAGTTGGCCATCATGGGTTGTTAAAGCATTAGATTAATTGGATATTAACTTAAGCCAAAAATAGGAGTACATACATTTGAAAGATGTGAAATATGATATTGCCCATTGGAGCAATCCCTGTTAGGCATCCCATGAGATGATGTGGAAACATAAAAATTAGGTGTGATAGATGCAGATTGTTGATGTAAGTGAGCACCTCTAACTTGATATTTGGAAGTAATTAACGCCATGTTAATTTCTGATAGTCGTTTACTATTTTGATTGAAGCCAGGGAAAGACCAATGTTATGTCTTTGTCAAAATAGGTGACTTGACCTTGCAAGATAGAACACATGTGTTGACGTTTTGCTTCAGGCTCTGTAGCCTTGGTGGTGGTGGCACAGTGACATCAACACCTTGGGAACATAAAAGCTCAAATGTTAACATTAAAAACACAATAAATATTTATGTACCAACATCTAATTAATACTTAAACCTGAAAAATAAATGTCACCTAGTAGTGACATAATAATTAAATTAAAATTTTGAAAACCATATTCCAAAAATAAACACATTTATTAAAATAGTTATAATAATGTTAACATTTGATTCTAGCCACATAAAATTTCACCAACATTTATTATTTATATGGACAAACGGTCACACTTCTAACTACTCAGTAATGAGATGATGATGTACACGTTGGAAAGATTGCCAAATCAAACCCGGAGTCCTCGACATGAATAATAATTTAATTTATGATATCGCAGAAGTACATTGGAATTTGATGTTGAAGCATAGTCCACTCAGATTCCTTTTAAGTTTATTTTAAATTAGGATTTGATGGTGAAACAAACTCCACTGACATGACTTTTTAAATTTCAAAGAAATAATTTAATTTTAAATAATAATATATTTATAAAATTTTATGTGTACGTTGTTAAAACAAAATCATTATTTTTATTATAAATTTTGATTTGATAATTATAAAATTTATATATTTTTTATTTATAAAGAGATAATTAAAATATATGTGGACAATTTTAGTATTGGTTTTATCTTGAATTTATAAAACAAATTTTTTAAAGGGTTATATTTAATAAAAAAAATGTAATTTTCAAATAAAAAATTATTATTATTATTTTAGTTTTTATAATTTTGAAGGTTTTATTGTGCATAGATGCACTTTGTATTTCATTATCGGAGAGATGTAATGTTTAACATTTTAACTCCGTAAAAAAAATTAAAATTAAAATTAAAAAACAATATAAAATAAAACACAAAAAATTCTTCAACTCATGGTCTTTTTCTATAGTATTTTTAACCCATGGTTTTTTCCCATTGTAATCCTCTCTAATATGTCATATTTAAAGGCTCACAATTAAACTAACCTAGTTCCATCTTAACTCTAGATATACCAAGCGTAAAGAGGGATCAAATATCTTTTCACTATAAAAGAGGTTTTCACCTCGAGAGAGAATTTTGATCCCTTTAGGCGCTTAGTAGATTTGGAGTTAAGATGGATCTAGGTTGGTTTTAAGAATCATAATTGATGGAGTTGTGTGGTTGTTGATGATTGTTTTCACTGTTATTCCCTCCTTGCCATAAGAATTTACGAATCATGATACTCATCTGATTATGAACAGATTTAGGAACCAATAAACCAGAACAAAGATATAAAGGGAGAGAAGAAAGGGCATATTTTACTAGAGTAACACAACTAGTTGCGGTTAGCCATTGAGCTCCCAAATTCAAGATTTTCTTTTTGAACTTGGATATAGTATCAATCTAGCTATCTGGATTGGAAGCTCCCAAGGATATTGGAATTCCAAGATATTTAAAAAACTACCATTTAGATTCCAAAGGAAAATACAGAGTCTTAGAGGTTTCAACAGGAGTGGCGATAGGACTATTCCAACCAAAAATCAGACTCTTCTTTTTGTTGACGAGGCCTCCAAACAGATCCAAGTATCGATCCAACACTTGCTTAAATTCCATGAAAATTAGCTTTGACGCACTTCCCAAAAGAAGTGTATCATTAAAAAATTGTGAATGGTTGACCTCCTTCGTGTTCCTTGCTATGCTCAAACCCAATAATTTCCCTTTAACCCTGGAAAGTTCCAAATTCCCGCAAAGACTTTCGGGCACTAATATGTATAAAAGAGGGGTAAGGGGGAATAACCCTGGTTGTTGGTGATTGTTGATGGAGTTTAGTAGTTATATTTAATTTGTAAAACTAAATAGTGTTAATTTATTTTCAAAAAGGATGTAATTTATAATAAAAAATAGAATTATTTTATTTTATTTTTTAGATTTTTTTTGTAATATTTTTTTTTTGTTTTGTTAAAGTTTGCAAAAGGTTTGAAAATTTCCATATTCCTTGCATAACTTAAGTTTTCTCTAATATTTCCCCTCAATGTCATTATCTTTAACATTCCTCTAACTCCACTCTCATAAAATTTCTCTAATATTTTCTCCCACCCCCATCCTCACCCTCATAACTTCATATGAGGGTGGGGGAATATCAAAGAAAACTTATTCAAAGCTTGATATGAGGGTGAGGCTAGGGCGGGGGAGGAGGCGGGAGTGGGTAGAGAATATTAGAGAAAACCCGAGATAGGGGTGTGTGGAAATATTAAATAAAACTTAAAGTGGACATTTATTAGAAAGTCCCCCACCCTCCCGCCACCATGACCACCTTCATATAAAAAGGGTGTAGGGGTGGCGAAAAATATTAAGAAAACTTATTTAAGTTTTCGAGCATACTTGAATGAGGATGGGGGAGGGAGTGGGTAGAAATATTAGAAAAAACGTATGAGAAAACTTAAATGAGAGTGGTGGTGGAGGGATATATTAGAGAAAACTTTAAACTTTCTATAATATTTCCATTCACCCCAATCTCAATTTAAGTTTTCTTTAATATTCCCCACTATCCCCACCCTTAAAACACTTAAAGTGAGGGTGACATGGGATGGGAGTAGCGGGAAGTATTAGGGAAAAATTAGGGTGGGAGTGGCGGAAAGTATGAGAGAAAATCTTAATTTTTCTCTAATACTCTCCCCCACCTCCACTCTCAATTTATGTTTTTCTAATATTTGATTTTTTTTATCATTTTTTTTACGGAAACTTTTTTTTTGTTTTTCTTTTAATTTTAATTTTTTTCAATGTTTTAATTTTTGTTTTCTTTTATGTTTTTCATTTTTATTTATTTATTATTCTATTTTATTTTATTTTTTGGTCCATGTCAATCATCAATTAGCAACGAGATCTCAATATGTGTTAATTTGATAGTTGATTTTAAATTCTTATTTATAATGGACCAAGTCTGTCCACACAATGTGTCAATTTCATGGTGGGTTTTTAAGTTTTCATTGCAATGGGTTGAGTGTGTCTACACCTTGTGTCAATTTGATGGTTTATTTTTAATTTTTTGTTGCAATGTGTCAAGTTATTTTACACCAAGATTTTAAACTAGCTGCAATTTTAGCATTTAAAAATAAATTACTCTTGGTATATTGACTCTTTCATTCAGGTGTTCATTTTTAATGTTTTTTTAGTCATAATTTTTTTTTCTTAATGCCATAGTTGAAATATGTTGAAAACTTAAGGTTTTATGTAGTCATGATCTTTAGTTTTAATTCCATAGTTGAAAAATTGTCAAAATTTTAAGTTTTTTCTAAGTCATGATATTTTATCTTTAATGTTATGGTTGAAAAGAATTACAAGTATTTTTTTATTTCACACCATCGCTGAAAATTGTTGGAATTTTTAGACTTTTCAGAGACGTGATATTTTACCTTTGATGTCATTCCTGAAAATTGTTTGGCTTTTAAGGATTTTCAGAGATGTGATATTTTATCTTAAATGCCATACATGAAAATCGTTGGAATTTTAAGGTTTTTCGGAGTCATGATATTTTATCTTCAAAGTTATTATTAAAAAATGTTGAAAATTTACCCCGAAAAATAAAATTGTTATTCCAGCATCATCACTTTTAATTTTCAGGGTGTTTTTTGCAAAAAAAAAAAATGGTTTTCACTTCCATTTTTTTTAAAATGGAAAATTTACCCCGAAAAAAAAAAAAGTGTTGATGCATCATCAACAATTTTCATTTTCGGGTTGTTTTTTCATGTTATTTTTTTTTTCTAGCTAGAGTTCTCATTTTGATTTTATAGTTCTCGTTTGATAGTTTACTTTATTTGTAGTCATTCATCTTCCATGTTCAAACATCACCTTCTCTACTTCCCAGTCCCTTGGGTGATCCATTTGTTAGCAAGGTTTCCTCACATCAGAAGGTTATCAAACCAAGGCATATCCATGCCTCAAACTATCATACCAGTCATAACATGCTTCATGGAAACAATGGAGACTATTGGGTACTAGTGTCCCACAAGGGTCCTATTCTTTAAATATTTTACCAGCATGTTGCCACATGCTCTAATTCTTTTGTCATTATTGCTATCACTCTTGCAGCCAACTTCAACCATCCCAACTGAGAAATTTTCCATGCTTTCTTACATCAAACCACATAAATTTCCATTAGATTCACCATAAGGAATTGTAATAATTCAGATCATACCTCATTGGTAACTTATCAATGAGGTGACGCTAGCCATTCTATTTTGGTTCTAGTCATGTCAAGTC